>CM053765.1:37473930-37526383 GCA_028658305.1 Pachyuromys duprasi | reverse complement strand
AAGGACCATGTGTGGATATGGCCTGGAACCCCTGCACAGATGGGGCCCATGATAGCTCCTGGTTGGACTGAAGACCCTAGTGAGGGAAACAGGGACTCTTTCAGTCATGAACTTGATGGCTGACTCTTTAACCCTCCCCCATACAAGCTGGGGAGTGACAGACTGGCTAGATCCCAGGGGAGGACTTTGCAGCCAGCCCTGAGGAGACAGGATGAGCTGGGGTTGGATGGAAGGGGAGGAGGTCCTCCCCTGTTGGTGGACTTGGAAGGGGCGGGGAGAAGGGAGATGAGGGAGGGAGTGGGAGGGTGGGAAGGAATGAGGGAGGAGGCTATGCCTGGGATGCAAAGTACCTAACCTGTGATTGATATTAAAAATAAATAAATAAATAAAAAAGATCAAGTAAATAGAAAAAAAAAGAGCATGTCCCCAACCCCTTAGCTAGCTTTCTTCCATGAGGCCCCACTCCTAATGTTATCCCTAGAGCACAATGGCTGGATACATGGGCCAGCCTTCAATACATGGACCTTTCTTTGTAACATATTCAAGATGCAAACTGTAGTATCACTGCAGTCAGGCTTCCCAATCTTTTAATGAATATACAATTGGACCCTGGACCTTGGACTTCCATACTATTCAATCCTAGTTTCTAAGATGCTCTGCTTCTGGTTGAAAATAATCTCCCACAATTCCAGTTCTTCAACTGTCAGCCACCCAACATTCACCTCGAAAAGCAGATTGAGTGTGCAAGAGGCAGCAATCCAAGGGAACAACTCCAAGTACATATTGGATAGCAAAGAGCATCATTGTACTTTAAAAACAAACAAACAAAAAATTTCAGTCTGTGCATTTGCACTACAGCTTCCATCATAAGTCTGATGAGACAAATATTTATACTCATTAAACAAAGCAATTTTAGTCTCACAGGTAGACAGCAAAGGAGTAGGAATAGAATTTGTGGTGAACTATCTCAAAAGGATGAGAAAAGCTGCCCGTGGTTTCTCATGTCTGCTGGTTTTACTTTAACTGCAGCTGGGAATCCTGCAAGCAGTCTGCCTTGAGATTTATGCTCAGTGGGAAT
Organism: Pachyuromys duprasi; assembly: GCA_028658305.1. NCBI lineage: Eukaryota > Metazoa > Chordata > Mammalia > Rodentia > Muridae > Pachyuromys > Pachyuromys duprasi. The sequence continues at coordinate 37,525,305 of CM053765.1, read as the reverse complement.
AAGATTTGCTGAGCTGATGTGCTGAAGGGCCTTCCATTTTCAAGAGGACAGGAATAGAGCCTGGGCTATTCCAGATAGTCCCTTCTCATCTTGGGACACTGTGCTGCCAGCACTTCTGTAGTTATTGTTGAGGACTACAAGAAAAGGGGCAAGGACTGGGACAGCCCAAGGGTACTGACAACTGCCCTGCATGCGTTACCTACCCATCTTGACACTTAGTGTGTAAGGACACCTCTCTATGTGCTATTTGGCCATTCTCCTGACTCTATAGCTCAGTCTCTGGTTCCATAAGCTACTATTGTGTAAGTAGTACTTACACAAGTACTTTTCATGAGGAAAGATGCTGCCTCAATGTTGTGCCTGGACCTACTGCTGACTGAGGTTCTGGTACTTTCTAGCCAATGCATAGTTCTTCACATCAACAACAAAAGAATGTTTAGCGATTTTCTCTCTCCCTACTCAAGTAGCTACTATGATTTAGCTTTGACAGCATGTTTTACTATTTGTTACAAATGGTTTTTGGTCACCCCAAGTTAAGCTTATGCTGTACAGAAGTATTTCTCCACCATTCTCATTTCTTGGTTGATGTTTTAGTCACCCTACAGTGAGCGATGTCACCACTCAGAACCCAGGACTCAGCAGCTCAGCATGTCTGTTAGTCACATTAAACATTCATCTGGGGAGACCTTTTGTGTAGATGCTTACTTGTTGGCAGAATTAGCCCACTTGTACCTCCATGTAATGGCACGTGCTTGTAATTTCCACATTAATGAAACTGCGCAGATCATTAGTTCAAGGGCAGCCTGAGCTACATAGGAAGGATGTTTCAAAAACATACTAAATTCTTCCTAAAAGTTAATTACAAATATGTCTACATATAATGATGATGGTAATTATGATAATGATGGTGATATCATTTGTTTTATTTGACTATATTTCTAAAATATTAAAGACCAAAAGAGCCCATGTTGATGTATGTGAACTATGCTGCCACCAGCTATTGTTGGCAAGGAAGCTTCCTTTTCAATGGTGTCGGTGACTGGAGACTCATAACTGAGAATGGGAGACAGTGAAGGCTTCTACCGTACAGACAGGAAGCTACTGAAGAGAATCCTTCAAAACTGTGATAACTATGCAGAATTGTAACTCTTCATAGCTGCCAGTTTATGGTAGAGATAGGGTGAGGAAGGACTCAGTTTTCTTTAAGGGGTTGGCCACTGGGAGTTTGACTATGTTTCAATGAGTAAATGGGCAACACAAATTGGACTGGTGTTTTGTGGCTTTGTTTTTTTGTTTTATGTTTTGTTTTTGGCTGAGGCTGTGGGGTCTTGGTGGAGTACAGCGAAAATGGACATGGGAGGAATGGGAAGCGAGTGTGATTGAGATACATTGTGTGAAATTACCAAATAATTAATAAAAATTTTATGTTCAGAAAAAAATAAAGACCCAAAGAGAAAATAAAATAACACTGTATTTTAATAGTTATTTTTCACACTCTGAAATAAAACAACTTTCTCAAATTAAACTAATATAAACAATGATAGATTTCAAACTTTACTTACAGTTCTGAGCCTCGAAAATGTGCTGCTTTCCTATCTGTTACATTTATCTCACAAAATCTAACTGAAACATTTTGCCATATAAATTTTATTTCCAGAACACTTTCATCATATCTTCCCAAAACAAGAACATGGGATCCATTTTCATCTCAGCCAACACCTACTTACCATTTCTTATGTGCTACCTTCTGTATTCCAGGGAAAGAAAAGAAGAGAAGAATGTGGTCCATTTCTTAATCTGCTCATAGTCTACAGAGGGCAACTGGCCAGGAAACAATATGTAGCTACTTATAATGTCAGATTGCTTATCAAGAACTAGAAGAGAAAGTGGGAAGTAATGCTTGACTTTCTTCAGACAGGAGCATAAGGCTGATGATAACTCCACAGAGCTGTGGGCTCTAACTCTTAATTTATCCTCAGCACCCACGAGGATGCTGCCCCCAAATGGGAAGCAACTATGTATATGGTTAGAGGAAAACTGCTGATCCCATTCCTTGCTCTGAACAGGTCGATTTATACAAAGGTATGGATGTGCTGGCATCTAGAATAATCTCTTTGTAATGACTTTATGGATTTAAAAACTGAAGTTATTGTTCTGACGTCTTGGTCAATTTCAGAGATGTAGCATTATAAAAACATCAATTACATGACTGACCAAACCTGTACCCACACATTCTAGGCAGCCTCCTCTGCATTTAACTCATGCCCTTGCCACACTGCAGGCGGCATGGATGAGGACAGAGGCAGCAATACTAAAGTTACCTAAATTAGTTAGCCACTCTCCATGCTGATATAAATGATTCCCTTGAATTCCTGGGAGGAATGTTAGTTTTAATGGTCTGGTAAAATATTAGACCAGGGAACTGTGTTCTAATTTCTCCCTGTCAAATACCTTGAAGCAATTTAAACTACAGATAAATACACTACCCCATCTTTTTTGCCTGGCAGTAAAAGATTGGTAAAAAGATGTGCCACATATAGTGCTGATGTGAGCCGTATTTTCTTTATAATACTGTAAAGGGTTAAATTGAACTCTATTCATTTTAATCACATGATTTAAAAGAATTTCTGTGATTTTGAAATGAATGGACAATTACAACAAACTGGAAACCACGTGGGTGATGCTAACAACACATGTATATGTATATACATGTATATGTTCATCTCTTTACACAGGTCCCAAAGGTGACATCTTCTATAACCACAGCTTTCACTCGTCCTCAGGCTTTTCTAGAGTTCATGACCTTATGTTTGCAATTATCAGAAGTCATTATCTGGAACTGTCATGTGATCCATCTTCTGTTGTCTTCATCCCTGCAGTCCCGTCTACCCTTTCAGGCTGCAAATTAAAAACAAACAAACAAACAACAACAACAAAAAACTTATGAGTTATCCATTTGATGAACATGTGAAACTTTCAAATGTCATAAGATGAACCCATAATGGCTTCTCCCTTTCGTATCCTCCTCATCCTTTCTGTGATAACCTTGGTTCTGGCATAGGCCACATCTCTTGAGATCGTTGGGATGAGTCCCAGCTGGAATCTTGTATTCAACGTTTTAGACCACTTTGTTCTCATGCTTGCAATTGCCAAGAATATCCCAGTGCTCAGCAGATGGTCTGAAACTAAGAGCACAAGTTGTTTTCTAAAGTAAAAGTTTTTAAACTTTCAGTAATATGAAGTCTAGGAGTAAATTAGATCAACCAGCCAACATTTCATGAGAGCAAAGTTGGCCTAGCAATCACTGGTATTTAAGTACGATTGCCAATGAGACGACAAAGGTAATTCAATCATCAAAAGCCAGACTCAGAGTGAAAGGCTTTCAGATGACATCTTTAAATATTTTTAAATTATTATCATTTATTACAATTTCTTTAATTTGTATCCCAGCTGTGGACCCCTCCCTGGTCAGCTCCAAATCCCACCTTCCCTCCCTCTTCTCCCCCTTTGCCTCTCCCCTAGTCCACTGACAGGGGAGGTCTTCCTCCCCTTCTATCTGACCCTAGCCTATCAAGGTCTCATCAGGACTGGTTGCATTGTCTTTCCTCTGTGGCAAGGCTACTCCCTCCAGCGGGAGGTGATCAGAGAGCCTATCACTGAGCTCATGACTCAAATGACTTTTTAGTGAGATGTGTGACCAAATTCAGGCAAAGCCAATGGTCAGGATGCACCTTAATCTGGGAAGCTTCTGTTTGCTGTGGGGAATAGTTAGTGCAAATACTCCTCACTGGTCAAAGCACCAAGTATATGTACTGTCAAGTGCTCAACCTTAAGCAGGACATCATAACCATTCTCTGTCCCACCAAAGCTCCAGGAACATTGTGAAAACTGGGGTGGGAAGAACGCAAGAGTTGAAAGACATGGAGGAATGCTGTGAAATGCTTTCTGGACATGATGGGGCTGCTGCACTTATGAGCTGTATGCAGCTGTCATTTGCTGCATACAGCCTGCACATAGGGGGTTGGCCAGTATCCCATAATGATGGTGCAGGGGCTCATGAATCCCCACTCCCAAGAGGAGACGTGGCTGTTAGTGTTTGCTGAGGAGGGGAGTCACATTCTTTGGTGGCCTAGATACTGATCAGTTGCCCTTGCTCAAATAAATAGTGCTCCCACCCTGCTAAGTCAAGCAATCTTATTTAAGTGCAGTGAGGAACAAAAACATAAAAGAAATAAGAGCAGGAAGGGAGCCTGTTGAGAAGAAGGGGTTGAGTGAGATGGGGAGGGTGATGAGACAAAGAGTTTTATATATGTGGGAATCAAACTATGAAAGAATGAATAAAATATAAAAGAAAAGAAGGAAGAAAAAGGAGTGAGAATTGTTAAGATGGGAAAGGAAGAAATTAACAGCTTTGGACAATTAGAAATACAAACTTTGATTCACCTTGAAGTTGATGGTTGCCATTGGCCCACGCTGCGTAATTAAGAGGCTGCTTTTCCTACTCATCCCCAGTGAGCTCTTGGATGCTTCATCCAAAGCTGGATCATCTTCTTCATGTGCTCTGAAGCACAGCAAATCTCCAGGATGAAGCAGAACGTTTGGCACCTGTTCCTAGAGGGCTTCTGTAACCAGCTGCTGGCTTTTGCCATTTTCCCCACCTGGAAGCTTAGCTTTTCTGATGTCCCACTCATACTCAGTCTGGCAGTTTTCACTTGATGGGATGATATGGCGAGGATTGTGTGGTCCAAGTGTGTGTGTACTCACTAGAGAAAGACTTGGCAGAAAAACATCAGTGAGCTGTTCCTTGTCTCACGGGGAAATGGGAATAGCGCCACTAAAGCTAACTCAGAGCAAAGCAAAATTACAATTATTTGAAGTATTTCAGTGAGCCATGTATGTTTTTAAGAACAGAAGGAATGCTGTTGACTGTAACACTTTCTACATTGCTTTCTGCAAGGGATTAGGAATAACAGTGCTGCTGTCAGCATGTTGCAGCTAGTCACTCAAAACAAACTTCTGAGTTCCCCATGTATGGAGTTAAATAAGAAGGGAGGAGGACCTCCCCTATCCGTGGACTTGGGGAGCGGCATGGGAGGGATGAGGGAGGGTAAGTGGGGTTGGGAGGGGCTACAGCTGGGATACAAAGTGAATAAAGTGTAATTAATAAAATAATAAAATTTAAAAAATACATTGTACTCTACTGCCTTGGCTATTGCCGCACTTACATAGAAAACAAAATCATGGTTTGTTATCAGCACTGTTTTTTGTAGGACAAGATCCAAGGTCTTTCCCAACACAACTGATACAAGCTTTAATAAGATGAAAGCACAATGTATGGATGCATTGTTTCACACGAAAGCAAATCTTCCTGAAGCAGTAAGCAATGTGTTTGTCAGACCCTAACGCATGCTTCACGTTGTTCCCAGCTCACAGTGAAAACCCCCAAATAGTCACTTGTTAATTGCTAAGACTTTTTCAATAAGAAAATTAAAGGGGAAATATTGATGCTGTTGAAATGGTTTAGGAGAAATACTCAGGCAATGAATCAATTATATTAAAGGTTAAATATGTGTCACTTGGGGGGGTTGGAGTTGCTCATTTGTTTTTTGGTGATATACAATGACCTAAGGAAGCAAAGATCAGCTAAATATTTGTCAAAACTCATGATGTTTCTTCTAAGTGACTTAGTCAAGTGAAGTATTTCCAGTCCTACACTGGCAAACTGTCCGTCTTGTAGAAGTATAAACATTTTAAAAAATAACTCAATGGTCTGTGTTTCCCAGAATTCTCCATTTTCACTCTGTTATGAACACTAGTCCTACCCTTAGTTTTCAAGGGTCTGGCTGTTGTTGTCCTATAATATTTTCAATTTTTGTTATTGTGGTAAAATTCATATCACTGAATTTACATCCATAATCATTTTCCTTGTATGATTCAGAGTTGGGACACATAGTGCTATTGTAGCCACCATTGCCTACACTTTGCATCTTACAACATTGAAATTTTAAATTCATTAAACATGGACTTCACTTTCCTCTGTTATCAAGGCCTCTGGCATTCACTATTCTATGTTGTATGTTATGATTTTAAATAATCTAAGTTTCTCATAAAAGCTAGATTATACTGCATTAGGATTCTGTCACTGGTTTACTTCACTTAACATAATGTCTTCAAATTCCATTCATATTGCATCAGAAATCAGAATTCACATCCCTTTTTGCACTACATATTCTCCCGTGTGTGTATATGAAACATTTTGCCATTCATCCATCTTATTAATTTTGGATGCTCTCATGTTTTACCTACTGTGAATAATAGTCTTGCTAATGTATAATAATAGTCTCCATTATATATATGTGTGTGTGTGTGTGTGTGTGTGTGTGTGTGTGTTATCATAGAAACATCCTTTCAAAATCCTTTTTCAGCTCTTTGAGGTACATAGAATTGCTGTATCATATGGAAATCTAACTTTAAATTCTTTATGCAGTTGCCATACTGTTTTTCATTATGCCTGTTCCATTTTACATTCACTCCAGCAGTGCACAAGGATTCTAATTTGTCAACATTCTCATAAAAATGTTATGTCCTTGTGTTCTTTTAAAAAGGCTACCCTACTGGGCTAGAGGTAGAATATGATTGTGGTTTAAATTAGTATTTATTTAATGATTAACATTATTAAACATTCATGTGTTTCTTGGACATTGTATGTCTTCTTTGGGAAAATGTCTATTTAAGATCTGTACTCGGTTTTGAATTGGATTATCTTTGTTGTTCGTTTAGGGAATTCTCAGCACATTCGTGACGTGAATGCCTTGTTAGATATGTGATTTATGAATTTTTTATCTCATTTTGTGTATCTCCTTTTTCTTTATTGTTTCATTTTTATGTTCCAAGATTTTAAGTTTTCATGAGTTCCAACACATTTTTCCTTGTTTCCTAAGCTTTCAGCATTATATTAAAGAAAGTATGGCAAAGCCATGCTTCTGTTTTTTTCAAGGGGTTTTAAAGATTCAAATCTTGCACTTAGTTACGTGATTCAACTTGAGTTACTGTTTACACAGGGAATTAGGTTAGAATCAAGCTTTTCCCATTTGAATGTGCATTTCTTTCTTTTTTTTCCAGCAATATAAAATGGTGTCCTTCTCTTTCACTGTTGGGCATCTTATGAAAAGATATTGTTTGGTTAGAAAGATGTCTCAGGTAGGGAAGTACTTGCTGTGCAAGCATGAGTTCTTGCATTCAGGTCTCCATCACTGACCTGAACAGACAGAGTTCCAGTATGTGCCTGTAACCCCAGTATCATGGAGGTGTCTGCAGGGGGATTCCTGGATTTGCCAGACAACCAGCCTAGCAGAACTGGTAAGCTCCAGATTCAGTGAAACACTGTATCAGAAACTAAAGTAGGAAGTGTCTGAGGAAGACATCCGGCATTGATCTGTGGCTTCCACAGGCACACACACTTGCACACGCATTCATTCACTAACCTCACACACACACACAGACTCATGCACAAGGAGAGTTTATATCTGATCTATGTCACTAGTCTATATGACTGTCCCTTTGAAGGTATCACACTGTTTTGACTACTGTAGATTTGTAGGTTTCAATATAAAATAAATGTGAATCTTGTAACTTCATTATATTTTTACAAGTTTATTTTTCCTCTTTCTTTGCCTGTGTTGGCACTCATAAAATCCCTTATAAGTTTAAAATGTTTTTTTTCATATTTCTGCAAATCACATGGCTAGCATTTTGATGGGGGTTGCATTGAATCTGTAGATTGGTTTGAATACTATTTATTTTTTAACAATATCGTCTTACTAGTTATGAAAAGGGTAACTATTTTCACTTATGTCTGTCTTCTATAAATTTAAATTTTTTATTTAGTCCTTGGAAAATTCATAAATGTATACAATGTATTTTGACCATATACATTTCTCACTCCTCCAAAATTATTAGAGTAATGACCTTTCTATAAAAGAGAATATATATCATTTGTCTTCCAGGCCATGGGTTATCTCAGTGTAATTATTTCCAGTTCCATTCATTTACATACAAATTTTATGGTTTTATTTTCTTCACAGATAAATAATATTCCACTGTGTGTATGTTCCACATTTTCCTTATCCAATCACCATCAGTTGATAGATATGCAGTTGATTCCATTTCCTAGATACTATGAATTAAGTGGAAATGAACATGGTTGTACAAGTATCTCTATAGAAAGATATAAAGGTTTTTTTTTTTAATGTATGCCCAGGTATATAGCTGCACCACATGATGGATTTATTTATTTTGAGAAACATCCAGATTGATTTCTAGAGTGGCTGCACTAGTTTATAATCCCACCAAAAAGAGCATAAGAGTTCCCTTTCTTCACATCCACATCAGTGTTCCATGTTGTTGGATTAAAATTCCTCCACAATTTTCCTTTCTAATTTTTTATACACATAATTCCGTTTGAATACCCCAGTCTTTAATTTCTGGATTTCAACAATGGGAGGTTTTATAAAATAATGTCTGTGATGAAATATCTACAATTTGGCTGCCTAACCTAAACCTGCATGGTGTGACAATGCTAACTGATAGTCAATATGGATAGGGGAAAATCTCCTAAGGCCTCACCTCTACAAGCAGAGCAACATGCTGATGGGAACGAGAATCATTTTTTTCTAGGGACAAGCCTCTTGATAGGTTGCCTAATCCCCAGAGATCAGCCCTAAACACACACACACACGAGTAATATATGAACTATATATGTATTTACATAATATATAATATACATATAAAATTACATATTTATATACAGTACATATATTATCCATATTTATAGCACTAATAACTCAAAAAGTTTCACACACATGTACACATACAGACATGCACTAGCTAAGCAATAAGAGATCAATAATTTGAGAGGTAGTAGGGTACAACCTGGGCAGAGTAGGAGTAGGGATAAAGAAGTATGGAAATGATATTAATATAATACTTATGTATGGCATTTTCAGAACACATATTAAAAGTTTTGTGTCTTTGCCTCTGAGGTTAGAAGCACAGCAGTCAGTGATCAGAGCATGGTTGCTAGTAGTTTAAAGTGGGCTCTATTTAGTCCATCTTGCCTTCAGAAAGCTGTTTGAAGCCTGTGCACAGAATACAGGGGTAGCTGCCCAGTGTGAGGCTGTGATCTGGGAATAAATAGCTTTAGTTGTATTTGGGTAAATTCAGTAAAATTAATCATCTAAGACTCCCTTCTGGAAGTCACCAAGCATCAGAAATCTGGAGGATTCTGTAACAGCTTACAGACAAATTCTGCCAAGGCTTTCACTGCCCAGGTAAAGCCGCAGATTCCTAGCACATTCAACTTTAACTCCTCTGTAGCATTCAGGCTTTTCAAAGTGCTGCTCACAGTTATCTTTGTTTCTGCATTGAGTTTATTAATTTGGCTTTATTTATTCAGGTAAAGCCTTTTACTTACTGAATAAAAATAAAATACATTAATTTGGCATGCAAAAATCTTATCAGAGTGTAATGGTAATGACAAGACCAACTTTTCAAACTCCAGCCAGTAGCAAATACCAGCGCATTTCCACCCTTGAATTAGTATCCTGTTATGCTCTTAGCATCAGACCCTGAGGTTACAATGACATACAGAGACAGCTGGGGACATAGGCTTATCCACATAGACACTAAGATTTCTGCCCTGTTAACCTTCTTTTGTCCTGGCTGCTCTCTTTACCTCAAAAGATGGTCAGATATTTTCCTTTTAGCCATGTCTGGGGGATTCCCATTGCACCTAGGCCCTCTCATTAGCTGTGTGGTATTTCTGTGCTTCCAGAGTCCCTCACAAAGTAGAAACCCTTAAGGAAACTACTTCACAATTTTTGTCTCTTTATCCAAGTGGGAAGGTGCAAGCTGCCTGACTATTGTGAGGTTTGTTTTGGATGGATATGTTGTTCTGAATAGTTTATTCTACTCTGGGGTCTAGGTGAAACACTTTGTCTTATTTAATCTTCAGGTTAGGATAACTGGAATTTCTACCTGGGAGCCAGAACAGGAAATCCCATGGGAAGTCAGTCCATGAAGATTATTCTTCTGCTGTATTGTTTACAATTAGGAAACTGGGTGCTGGATTTGAGATCATCAGATTCCTTGTAAATCTCCTTTAAGCTCTGGGGGCATCAGAGATACTGCTGGGGATAGCATTCTTGATGTAGTGTGTTGATGGAGGCAGGAAATACAGCAGTCTCCGTTAATATGTTTCCTAGGACAACCTACTGGTAACAGGACCAGGTAAGCAGCAACATAGTGAGAGATTAAGGTAGAGGCATGATTTATGAGTTAGCTGAATTGTGGAGAGATGGGGTCAAAACCAAAGCTACAAGGAGAGAAGTTGAAATCACAGGGTAAATCTCAAGGCCAGAAGCAGCTGTGTGTCCAACTTAGACAGAGAGGTCCTGGAATAGCTCTGCAGATTTCAACCAAGGGAGATCTAGGGGAGCTAAATCTCTCAGAAAATATCCCGGGGTCTAACTTCAGCTCCACACATATCAACTGGCCTTCATTTTCCTTTAGAAGATGGCTTTTTAGAAGATGGAGTCTTTTATTTTTTCTGAACAGCATTTATTTTCAGGGGGTTAATTCATAGGTGCAACTTCAACAGAAAGTTTTGCTACTTCGCACTTTCCATGCCACAGAAAATCAAGAAAAATGAATAGAGATGCCCTGTGAGACAATCTGTCCTGTTAAAAAGCAGTCTATGTTATAGGAAGCCCTTCCCTTATTTGGAGTTTAACACCCAACCCAGATCATTTCTCCAACAACAGACTGTTCCTCACTTAAACACTCATTATGTTGGCATGGGATGAAAAGCCTCACTCAGTAGTTCCTTGATGCTCCCTGCATCCTCTAGTCACTGGGAAAAATCAACTTTGTTTCAACACTTTAATAAGGTTCAACAAAAGAACTGAGGCATGCTCAGAAGCCTGGATCATGACTATGATCCAATGGAGTGAGACATAGTAAAGACGTGCCTAGTCCTGGAAGCAGTAGGCAGTCTTACAGTGGGAGGTAACTGACACATGGGGACTCCTGAAAGGTGGGCAGGGCCACCATAAGTATTTTGATCTGTTAAGTATTTAGAAAACAGTCAAGTCAAGTCACCAGAAACCAGTCTATGGTTTGGCGGATCCTGTAAATTATATGTCTCTCCAGCAAGATAAGCAGATTTCACTTACAGCTGAGTGTTTGCGAACTCTTGTATTCTGCGATGGCTGCTACCAGCCAGCTATGAAGACGGTCATCAGGGCATTGGTGCTTTGGAGTTAAGTCACCTGCAGCAGAGACTATTGCAAAGAAACAAAAACAAATTCAAATCCAATTGGAATGAAAGAGAAAGACTGTGCAGAAAGAGAAATGGGACACATTTGTATATGTTCCCTTTCTATTTTCTCTTGGGGACTGACACTTCATTATCTCCCCAAATTAATTCATCTTAGACGTATAAAATGGAAATCTACTGCCCCTCCTTTGCAGTTAATCACCTGGAAATGCCTTTGTCTTATCTGAATTGTTTCTTCTTGGAACCAGTTCCCTGTGTGCAAATGTATATATAAAAATGAAAAACACAGGTTTCTCCCCTTTTATATACAAACTGTGGGTGAGTTGGGACTTGAATTCATGGGCTGGGAGACTCAGGGATCCCGCCATGGCTGTTTGGCAGGGCTGTAATTATGGTGCATTAAGGGATACAAAAGCTCTAGGACTGGATAAGTACCAGAAACCTCTCTTGTCTTTATTATCTAGGTTTCCAAGGTGATGGGAGTGTAGGAAGAATTAGGAAGATACTAGAGGAGAGAAATGTAATACTGTGGCTAATAATCTTAATAAAACTTTTTTTCAAGCCACCTGACTCTTTGAGTGTCAGGGGTTTCCCAGGCTCTACTGACATGTTTCTTATGTTGTGTTAATGCTATAGAAAGCTGAAGAATCAGACACTGTTGTGGAGGGAAGATCTGGAATCTATGGTAAATTATTGTAAAATAGTTTAATAATAGACCATTGAGTGGTACACATTTAACAGGTTTGTATTTCAAATTCCAGCACTGGCTGGGGACACAAAAGAAGGAAGATATTACAGACTATTATTAATAAATGGAAATAGGCAAGGGTATATTTGATTTGCATGTTTGCATTTATATTTTATGCATTTTGAGACAATATCTTACTATGTTTCCTTATAAGCTCAGAACTTGTTATATGAGCCAGACTGGCCTCAGACTTTCAGAATTTCTTTTCCCTCTGCTTGTTAAACTTGGGGGTTATAGGCATATATACCATGCTCAACTAAAGCAAGAGCCTTTAAAAATGCATATAAACAGGTGTTTTTCTTCTTTAGGACTCCGAAGCTAACATTTCTCCTGTTTTCATCAAGAACCAGGAAAGATTATCAATCTCTCCAAATGAATTCTCTTTTAAATAAAAGAAAAGACCATATTAAATAAATGATGAGCTAGAGAACATGAGCCTAAGGAAAAGCAACAACTCAAATTTGTTAAATGTGTTTAAATGAATATAGTAGACATTTAAAACAGTCAAGTCTTTGAAAGCACATCATCCTTAAGATCTCTAAAACTTGAGACTGACGAGATGGCTCAGTGTTTGAAAGCACATACTGCTCTTCATGAGATATGAGTTCAGTTCCCAGCACTGGCACTAAGTGGCTCACAGCCACCTGTAACTCCTCCAGCACTGGGGATCTCACGCCTGTTTCTGGTCTCCTCGTGGGCATTTACCCAGAAGCGGACACACATACGGAAACAAAAATCAATCTTTAATAACAAACCCTGAAGCGTAAGTATTTGCAAAGGGTAATCAACCAATCCTAGAGTCAATGTGTATTTGAAAAATTTGCACATGTGTATAGTACACTCTGTTTAGTCTCACACCTACTTCTTTTTATCTCCCTCCTACTCCTGTCTTCCCTACTTCTTGCCTACAGATAGTGTATTTTATAATGCAAGGAAACAGCGAGTCTCTTAGCAAAACAAAGGTGATAGAGGAAAAGAAATTATCCCTCCCCCGTTAGTGTGCAGAGGCTCAACACTGTAATCACCGAGAATGAAGCGTGGAAGACTGAATTCTATGCTGCATACTTACTCGTGTGACTATATCCCAACCTGTACCTCTGCCTACCCAGAATTTTTTCTGTTAATGCGTTCATTGTTGTTCCTTTCACTGAGAGTTTCACTTTTCCTAAGTTAAAACTTTGTTCATCAAGGAGAACACAAACTCTATAGACCAAAATAAAATAATGAAGAAACATTCTCTTGCTCATACTGTCAGGAAAAAGGTGTGGGGTTTGATTCTTATAAATGCCCTGGAGCCAAAGAGACAGTGTGACAACCAGTGAGCCAATATCCAGACACAATACCTATGGAACCCCTGACCTATGGTACAAGCCAAATCTTTTTGAGCAGGGTATGACATGATTCTCAGCTGTAGAGTGTGGGAGTGTTACCTATCCTTTGTGTAACAGACATTTCTGTCTATTCTGTCCTGCTAGAATGTGCTTCTGGGATTGGATGAGAAAGCAAGGCCAAATGCAATAGTTTATGCTTTAAGTCATATATTGAAAAGGAATTTCCTATCTTTTCATTCAACATGTCAGTCCCATATTAACGCAAATTCCAGAGCAAGGTATATGACTAAAGTTTATTCTGAGTGGCTGTTTGTTGGAAAGTATCTTGGGTACAACTGAAGTTCAATCAAGACTCACTTTGTACTTCAAAAGTCATGGCTGTAGAAAAAAAAATATGTACAGAACTGAAAGAGATGTGCCAGTTTTTACTCATTGTGATGTATTTCATGAGGGAAGACTTTGTGACCTTGAATAACATTCTTGCCTAAATAAGCAGTAAAGCCAGATGGTGCCAGCTCCTGAAAATGGGGTCTTAGTGTTGCTTCCCTGCTCAAGTCCAAACATCTGAGCCGGCACCACTTGTGCCTTACGTTTACTTCTCGGATGCCTAAACAAGAATGACAGGTCTAATTTTATTATCCCTAGCCTAGCAAAATGCCCACTGTCATCTGTAAGGACAATATGATCAAGTCTCTTGGCTTAAGAATGCATTTCCTCAGCTGCAATGTCCCCAAGGCTTCTAAATAAAATGGAAATTCAAACTTTACTTTCAGAAAAAAAAATCACTATGCTGCATTTCTAAAAATAAGTTTTGTTCAGAAAAAGCTTTCTGTAATGCTAGAAGGAGACATTCTAGCTGATGCCCATAGACAGTGCCAATGGCCTGTCCTGACTGATGCACTGTCAACAGTTTGGCACTGAAGTCTAGTCATGGGTACAATAAACATAAGGGATGGGTGATCTGCAGCCCAGAGAGGATAACACAGCCACAGTCATTGAAGGTCCCCAGAGTCACAGGGTAATACTCAAATACCTTGAGGGCCCAGATTAGCAATGCACAAGTGTAAGGCAGAAGCTACACTGGTAGGGGATGCTACCATATTAAATATACATTTCTGGAGTCAGCATTGCTCATTGCCAGTCTACCATTCACTGCTTACATTCCAAAGGAGAGCGCAAGAGTCTCACTAACACTATTATTTCCTTAACCAAAGAACTGAGAGCTAGAAAGGCTTGATGACACTAATTAAGAAAGCCCTGAGAGATCTGCCCTTGTCTAACAGAGTCTCACTTTTCCTTTCTTTTTAATCTCTCTCTCTCGCTCTGTCTTTTACATACACACAGCACATCACATATAGCACATTCCAAACATTACATATTATACACACATATTACTACATATACTACACACACAGAGACACATACACACACACACACAACACAACACATTGCTTTGGGAAGAGAAGAGAATTTCTACCTAACCTTGAGAGTTGCTTTGGTTTTTACTAGTAAAACAGAAATAATGATAGCTTGTACTATCACTCTAACACATATGCAAAGATACTGTTATGTGAAAAAAACATGCAGAAAGTAGAACTATTTTACTTAAAATTACTTATAATGATGAAAGTATAAAGATGTTTTCCAAAAATTAAATAAATTTTAATTTTAATCATCCTCTTCTTTAACTATTTATTTTCTTTAACATTCTCTCTTTTGTGATTTGGCAAACACCATGCACTTGTATGTTTGTTTGCTTGCTTTTGCTTTTTAAAAAAATTTTTTTTCCTTTCCTCCCCCCAAATTTTCCCATATACCTCTTCCTACTCTCCTTCAAATTCATGTCCTCTTTTCCCACTAATTGTGTGTGTGTGTGTACATATATATTCCTACATTTAACCCGTTAGATTCGTATAATGTTATTTGTTTGTATGTTTTCTGGTCTGACCACTTGCTATTGGAAAACAGGCTGGTGTGCTCTTCCCTGTTGAGGACCACCTCCCCTGCTCCCAGCTTTTGGTTGCCTGTGTAGTTTTTTGTTTGGGACTGAGGCTTGATGGGCTTTTCTCCTTCCGCTTGGCATGACCATTGGTGTTGTCCTTATTAAGCTCATGTTTGGGCAGTCACGGTGGTGAGATTTTATGGGTGTAGCTTCTGATGTTTCTTGGAGACCCAAAGTCACAGCAAACTCCCTGATCCTCTGCCTCTTACAGCCTTTTTGTCCCCTCTTCTGCAGTGTTCTCTGAGCTTTAGCTGTGGGAGTGTTTTGAGAGATGGATTCAATGGAACTGAACCCTACAACTCTACATGTGGATTGGTTGTGAGTTTCTGTACCTGTCTACATCTACTGCAAAGAGAAGTTTCCTCAATGAGGTGTGAAGACTACTCACCAATGAATATGATATCATACATGTATAATACCTGACATTAGGCTGGTTGGCTGAGTCAGTGGTTGTAGATTCTCCAATGAACTTAACTGGCACTGAGTAGTTAGCTAGGGGTCCAGGCATGTTTTCCCTCTTGTTGAGCATGCCTCGAGTCCAATTAGAGAGGCTGTGGTTACTCCTGAGGTATCTGTGCCACTACACTACCCTCAGCATTACCAACCATGCTGGTTGTTCCTGTTGTACATCGCAGCTGGGTAGGACTTTTGGTTTCCTCCCAGCTTTGGAAGTTTCTGTTGTTCCTTCTGGTTCTATAAAAGATAGTCCTATGGAAGGGGGTCATTCAGGTCAGTTCCAGACTATGGGACTCTGAGCTTTGTTTCTGAAGTCCTTGGTATGTTCAGCAATAAGGGCTTGTTTTCCATCTATAGAGGGCCACAAAGAGCAACAGCAATAAGCTGGATGCTTTTGGGAGTCTTTTGGGAAGCCCAGAACAGCAACTCAAAATATAAAAATAAAAAAGGGCTTTTTTTGTCTGGTATTGAGGTTTTTGCTAGGTGGTCTTTGGCTCTTGGATGAAGCACCATTAGCCCAGATGAGAAAGTTCACTCAAACTAAGTATGTATATTTGTACATAGAATCACCTGTATTATAGTTTTGTTAAGGTAAACAGCTAACAGTATGATTCCTTATGGTTGTTCAGACATCCTTATTGTTACTTTACCTAATTACTTCCTTATTCTGTATTTACTTCCCCTCCTCCCTAAAGAGCTCCTCTCTTTCCATCACATTTATCTTATTTCTCTTTACCCTCATCCCACTTTCTTCTGTATTTACCTCCCTCCCCTTACTCAAAGCATCCCCTTTACCCATGTCCTTGTTCAGATCACTTGTACCTTGCAATTCCTTTCTCTATTGTGTCCCAAACTCCCTATCCTGGCAATAGCGCTGTTTTAGTTTTCTGGTTTCTGTGCTCATTAGAGGGTATGTATTCACATTTGAAGATTTGGAACCACGAGAGGGATCCATGAGATCTTCCAACAACAGTGATCATTCATAATTTCTTTTTATGGGTCTGGGCTACTTCACTCAACATGATCTATTATAATTCTATCCATTTACCTCTAAAGTTAATGATTGTTTTTTTAATTTAGCACTGAATATTATTCCATAGTGTATATGTACATTTTCATTATCCATTCATTAGTTGAAGGTCATTTAGTGTTTTCCATTTTCTACCTGTAGTGAATAGAGCAGCAATGAATATGACTGAGCAAGTATCTGTGGAGTACGATGTCCAATCCTTTGGTCATATGCCAAGCAGGAGCATAGTTGGGTCATATTACCACCATTTTTAATCTTAGCTCTTTGAGAACTCTTCATAATCATTTTCATAGCGGCTTCACCAGTTTTCTATCCCACAAATAGAGAATGAGGGTTCCCTTTTCTCCACATCCTTTCCACCATTTGTTGTCAGTTGTCCCATTGATATTTGCCATTCTGAAAGGGGTAAGATGAAATTTCAAAGTTGTGTTGTTTTGCATTTCTCTAATTACCAAGGATGATGAACATTTTTTGAGATATGTCTTAGCCAGTTTTATTTTCTTCATTTGTTCTGCAGAGGTGCAGAGCTGGGATACAGGCAAAGAAGGGGTGAAGCTCAAAGAAGAAAGATGACCTTATAACACATAGACTCAAGGACTGGAGTGAATTCTGAATCCTCCATTTTAAGCACTAACTTTGATAATCCTTCTGCACATGTAAATTTTGAGTAGACAATTAAATATAGAACTTTGGAGGACTGGCCACTGGGTTTTGAGGTGGATGGTTCATTAGGGGTTTTGGTGAAGGTACTTTGAAGGAAGAAGTAAGGAAATGGCTCAATGGAGTAGAATCTATGGGAAATTAGTCCCACTATTAAAAAAATGACAACAAAAAGCTAAAAAAAAATCAGACAAAACAAGACTCAAGATTTACCATTGCATTTGAACAACTAAAAGAGGGGGAAAAACACAGACAACACATAGGCAACAGCAGTTTTTAAGGCACTGGAATTGGGTGAAGAATATGCTCTCTAAAAAAAAAATGCAAACAAGCAGATGAGCACTTCAATGACATCAGTTGACTTTTGAACCATGCATTATCACAAACACAGTAAACCGGGCAGATCTTGCTAAAGAAGTAATCTTCTTATGCTAGTGTGCCTATAATTTCTCCATGCTTAAAAGCAAAAGTCCTGAGTCCCATAGTCCCAAATTATTCATATCTTTATATAAGGAGACAGCTGGTCTTTGTATCTCAAGTACTTGAAAAGGAGTTTAGAAGTCATAACACTTGAACACTTGACTACTGTCCATAGCAAAGATTAGGGAACAAATGCACAAGGAACTTCAGAGACCTGAGGGAGGTGCTGTGCTCTTTGCAGCTGAGTGTGAATTAGAGTGTGCATGTGCAAAATAGTGTGCTAGGAAAGAATCGCCTGAAACAAACATCAGAAGAGAATGCTTCCAAAGGGCCAGCAGCCCTGTCTGATCCTACTCAGGTAAAAGACATACTGCACTTCTGCTTGCAGGTATCTGGAAGTGACTTGCTTCAGTACTGAGGAATATCTGGTTCTGCAGGTCCTAAAAGGAGGGTCTGGACTCTACCCAGCAGGGTATCAAAGCAGAGGCTCAGACTCACAGCCAAGTTCTGGGCAGAGTGCAGGGAATCTTATGAAAGAAGGGGGAGATAGAAAGACCTGGAGGGGACAGGAGCTCCACAAGGAGAACAACAGAGCCAAAAAAAATATCTGGGCAAAAGGGTGTTTTATGAAACTGGTACTCCAACCAAGGACCATTCATGGATATGACCTACAACCCCTGCTCAGATGTAGCCCATGGCAGCTCAGTATCCAAGTGGGTACCCTAATAAGGGGAGCAGGTGCGGTCTCTGACAAGAACTCAAGGGCTGGCTCTTTGATCTCCTCCCCATGAAGGGGGGCCAGCCTTACCTGGGGAAGACAATGCAGACAGTCCTGATGAGACCTGATAGGCTAGGGTCCAAGGGAGGAGAACCTCCCCTATCAGTGGACTGAGGAAGGGGCATGGGAGAAGAGGGAAGGAGGAAGGGATTGGGAACAGATGAGGGAGGGGCCTACAGCTGGGATACAAAATGAATAAATAGTAATAAATTAAAAAATTAAAAAGGAGGGTCTGGAAGGACTAATAAGTGTATCCCAGAATAAAACTCAAGATTTAGGACAACAGAAATAAGTAGTGTATGATGAAGTGAAATCCGCAGTTAACGCATTCCAATCAAAACATATCAGACATGGGAAAACAGTATATAAGTGTAACCTATTAGAAAACAGCAGAAGATAGTCAGGATAGATATAAGTGTTGGAACTAGCAAAGGAGAATGTTAAGCAGGTACAATAACTGGTGCTCTAAGTGTTCAGACAAGTTAAGAACAAGCACGGCAGGCATACAAAAATGAACCTTAAACAGACACATACGAAAAATAGTAATAGATATGGAGAAAAAAGACATTAAAACATGGCAAGAGTTCAGAGAGGAAACTCTGTGACTATGAAGACACACCAAAATCACCTACAGGATAGCAAATACAGAAGGAAAACAAGAACTTGAAATCTTAAAACAGGATCATTCCAGGGCCTGAGATGGCTCAGCAGGTAAGGGCCCTTGTTGCCAAGACTGATGACCTGAGTTCAGTCCCTGAGTGTGCCCAGCGGAAAGAAAGATCCAACTCCTGCATGTTGTCCTCTGATACACGTGCCTTGCCACACATAAGTAAATAAATGTTTAAAAGTTCAAAATAGATTTCTATTTTCTATTTAAGCTACTTTTCTATTTAACTATTTTAAACTCTGATATAGATTTCTGATATCTATACAAAAGAGCAGAGCATTCAGTTTGAGCGACAGGACAGACAGGTTCCGATGGAGAAAGAAAGTCACACCATTTGCTTGGCAGGTGAGGATTCCTGGGATCAAGTCCTAGATTAAAGGTTAAAGTGAGTGGAAGTCCTAAATAAACTCTGGCGGTTCATTTTTAGAAACTGCAAAGAGCAACTTTCTATTTTCCTTTTGTACTTGTTATTTATTTAGCGGTCTGAGCCTTCCCACCAGGCTTTTATAGGCTGGAGAACACTGACAAATGATCTCTTCTACAGAGCTCTGACCATGCAGAATAAGCGTGTTGTTGAGCTAACGTTAGTGTGCATCACATTTTGTTAATTTGTGAAATAAAGCAGATAGTACTACATATAAAAGGCATATAAAATATTAAGTGTCCATTATTAGTAGAAACTTGCTTTTTTATAAGAGAAGGAAAATACCATTTCAAAATTTATATAGCAGATAAAAAGCAGCCATAGAAAAATGACAAGATTTTCAAATCGGAATGAGAATTATTTTAGGTATAAGCTATCCTCACATGAAGAAAAAGTTGTGTAATTAAAGGGCATGTTCCGCATATTTTGTACAAAGTAAAGACATGATTTTATGTAAAATATTTATTGACTACCCCATCATTCTTTTCCAGTTAAGCCTTATAAAGCAGCACCCCTATGTGCCCATTTTAAATGAGCTGTGTGTATTTTTTTGTTATGTGGAGGTTTATTTTATATTTTAATATGAGCCACTCAATAGCAATTCAGTTTCAAATCAAAGTATAATAGTGTCTATTTATGAAGATCCTGCATAATATGCATTGCTCTTTATTCTAACCAAACATGTTTATTTTAAAATTAAAATAACAAAAACAAAAAGAATACAGCTTCTTCATTTAATACATATTTTTATTCATTTGCTTTTTTTCCTTTGCAGTATGGTTTTATAAATCTGTCCTTCCCCTGTCATCACATGTTCTTTTGCTTTTATCCCCTGTGTCATTTCCAGGAAATCATTGTCAAGATCAGTCTCAAGATGAAAGGACCTGAAACCATGAAGCCGCTAGAAGGGAGGATAGGAAATAGATCCATTCGGACCTGGGGAACCCTTTGTCACAAGTGCAAACATGTTGATTGTACACCCATCATAGAGATTACAGTCATGTGAAGTATTTAAATGTAGTCAAACTGTCTCTCAAGACTCCTGTAGATGCTTCTGGTCACATGGACAGATTATACCATGTCTCAAATTCTCTCCAAGGTAAGCAGTATTAAGCCTCACTCTCACTGTCCACAGAATTATTTTTTCTTATGACCGCTGGTGTCCTTGAAACACAGCTACGTTTCAGAATGCTGCATCTCCAAACAGAAAAGTTGTTTGCTACTCGTTTCATTTTATGAACTGTACTGCATCTCCATATTTCATCATATCTTTACTTAATACTGTAACAGATACTGATGCTCTACAAAGACTGACAACGTGACAGCAACCAAAAATAACCAAGTTATTCACAAGACAGGTTTTTTTCCCACAGTTAACAAGCAGCATCAATCTAACTGAAGGGGGTACACCATCACCCAAGAGGCTACTACACCATGCTTTGTTTGTTCACAAGAACAGTGCCACAACTTCTTTATACACCCTTCCTAGCATGGTAACTCCATGCTTCTTACATTCCTCTATAAATTACACTGAGGTCACATTGGATAAGTTGTATGTTACAAGACATGTAATGTTCTTCTATGTGCCTTTTCTGGGGACTGAGCTCTGTTTGGAGCCATGCTAATTTAATCTAATACTGTTATAAAATAATTTAAAAATTGAATGCAGGATGGAAATAAGTGAGTCCAATTTAACACCACACTTGAAACTCTCACTGCCAGAAGAACTAATGTCTATTGTTAGTTAGTGACAAACCTCACACAGAAGTAGCCCTCCTTCAATCCTGTCACACTAGAACAAGAGAACGGAAACACCCGGAGGACCCTTCTTCGTCTTGGGGCTCTTGTAAAATGTTCTGCAAATTTCAATAACACTATCTAGACTTGGTCTCACTTGCATGAGGTTCTCATGGATCAGTTAAGAGATTTCAGTGGTTCTTTGCAGTCAAAGCCTGGTGAATGCTATTCCTGGCAGATGTCTCTACTGCCCCTCAGAAACTCCGGAAAAGTGTCCAAGAACAGCCCAGGCAGCAATATTCAATTACTCACTGACATGGTCTAATGTTACAACTGGTGCCTGTGCACGAAGAACACAGGCAGAAAAGGCCTCCAGACTGCAATGAGCAGTCCTGAGGGAGGGATGGCTCTGTACTGACATCAGTGCACTTCACAAGAGTCAGTATGCATGTTGAAGTTCAAAGCTGTTTCCAGGAGAGTAGATTTGGGTAGAGGTGGATGTCTGTGTGCTTTGCAGAGAGATGTATAAGGAAGCACGTAATGTTGGGTGGCCATGCCTATCATAGGTCTGTCAGGCTTATATCTGCATCTATAAGCAAAAGACCAGAACATCCTGGCTGAAAGATCATTAGTAGTGTGTTATTATGGCACACATGGTCTGGTTTCTGCCTACATCCTCCTCATCATCTGTCACATGTCCTAGCATCATTTGCCTTATGCGTTTGCTGTTCTGGTTCCTTGGTATGATTCCCAGGTATATAATTTCTCACCTCTGACTCTTCACTATAATGGGCCTGTAAGATATATGACCTTGTGTTCTTACTCTGATTCCAGCTCTTTCCAACATACACAGACTTCTTCTTGCTAATGGACATATTGTTAAGATTCATGACTTCTTTTCAAGGCCATCCTAAATGGAACAGACTCACACCCTTTTGTCATGGGTAGAAATAAGGTCAGCATTTGCCTTTACCTTCGGAGCCACCTGCCCCACTTAATGAACTCCAATATAAAAAAAGTCAGCATCCTTGTGTCATTGTGTGGTCTTTCCATTCATGGATTATCGAGCGCCTGCTGATGACTTCTGCTCCAAAGACTGTCAGCAGTGCCTAGGGAAACTTTATTTTTAGAAACACTGCCTTTTTCTCCATTCTAAAAATAGTCCCCAACAGCTACCGTCTTCTATAAGCACCTTGGTTAAATTCACACAGGTGTGTATCTTTCCATTACAGGCTGTAACTAAGAAAATTTGCCAGAGGTGTGAAATCCAATCCCAGTGATGAAAAATAAATGACATTCCTGGCCTGATATTTTGGTTTCTGCGTTATAAACCTTCATGTGTACTGAAGGCCTAATAGGATATTTTTAAAAACAAAGAAAATGAAAGGACACAAAACCAATCTATCCTGCAGGAATGCAGGTTCCTATACTGGCTTCCAGTTTCACTAATAGCACAAGTAATAGCACAATTTTCCTATGAAAGGACCTGTGATTACCCCTATATCTGACAGAGGCCTGATATCCAGAATATATAAAAAACTAAAGAAGTTAAAAGCAATAAATTAAGCAATCCAATGAAAACAATGGGGTAAGGAGCTAAACAGAGAATTCTCTGTAGAGGAATATAGAATGGCAGAGAAACACTTAAAGAGATGCTCAACATCCTTAGCCATCAGAGAAATGCGAATCAAAACGACCTTGAGATTTCACCTTACACCCATCAAAATGGCTAAGATCAAAAACTCAAATGACAACACATGCTGGAGAGGTTGTGGAGAAAGGGGAACCCTCCTCCACTGCTGGTGGGAATGCAAACTTGTACAACCACTTTGGAAATCAATCTGGCATTATCTCAGACAATTAAGAATAGTGTTTCCTTAAGACCCAGCTATACCACTCCTAGGCATATATCCAAAAGTTACTCAAGAACACAACAAGGACGTTTGCTCAACCATGTTTGTAAGCAGCTTTATTTGTAATAGCCAGAACCTGGAAACAACCTAGATGTCCATCAACAGAGGAATGGATACAGAAATTGTGGTATTTTTACACAATGGAATACTACTCAGCAATTAAAAATGAGGAAATCATGAAAGTTGCAGGCAAATGGTGAAATTTAGAAAAGATCATTCTGAGTGAGGTATCCCAGAAGGAGAAAGACACACATGGTATATACCCACTTATTTAGACTTATAAGATATGATAAACATAATGAAGTCTATACACCTAAAAAAGATAAACAAGAAAGAGGACCCGAGGTAAGATGATCAATCCTCACTTAGAAAGACAAATGGGATAGACATTAGACGTAGAAGAAAACAAGTAACAGACAGGAGCCTACCACAGAGGGCCTCCGAAAGACTCTACCTAGCAGTGTATCAAAGCAGATACTAAGACTCATAACCAAACCTTTGGCAAAGTGCAGGGAATCATATAAAAGAAGGGGGAGTTAGTAAGACCTCGAGAGGACAGGAGCTCCACAAGGGCCATATATATCTGGGCACAGGGGTCTTATATGAGACTGTTTCTCCAATCAAGGACCATGTATGGATATAACCTAGAACCTCTGCTCAGATGTAGCCCCTGGTAGCTCAGTAACCAAGTGGGTTTTCCCTAGTAAGGGCAATAGGGACTATTTCTGACATGAACTCAATGACAGACTCTTTGACCTCCCCCGCCCTGAGGGAGGAGCAGCCTTGCTAGGCCACAGAGGAGAACTTTGCAGCTAGTCCTGAAGATAACTGATAAAACAGGGTCAGATGAAAGGGTCAGTGGACTTGGGAAGGGGCAGGGAGGAGATGAGGGAAGGAGGGTGGGATTCGGAGGGAATGAGGGAGCAGGGTACAGCTAGGATACAGAGTTAATAAAATGTAACTAATGATAAAAATAAATAAATAATAAAATAATCAAAAATAAAGAACCTGTGATAGAAGAAGCTAGGAAGTCAGCTGGCTCTACAGCATTGGGAGCAGAATTAAATCCCCCAAACCCATATAAATGCCTTCCAGGTGTGGTGTCTTTCTGTAATTCCAGTGCAGTGACAGAGGATTCCCAAGCAAGCTAGCTAGTGGGACCAGCCATAACCATGAACTCTGAGTTCAAATAAGAGATCTGACACAATGAATAAAGTGGAGATTGATTATGTCTCTTGATATCAATTCAGGCCTGCACATGCATACATATGCTCCTGTATGTGTTCATGTATGCATGTAGGGGGAAAATGAAAGAGCTTGTAGAAAGAATGGTTCTGTAGTTTTTCTCTGTGCTTTTTCTATAGTTGTTTCATCCATTCCTCCAGTTTAGGTAAGGAAAAGCTAGAAAAGCGCATGTTTATCTCTCTGTGTGTTAGGAGAGTAGTTTCCTAAGACAAAGAGAATGTGAAAGGCTTAAGCGCTCCCTCTTCTTTGGCAAAGCCACCTTGTTCTTTCTTTTTGACCTTCATCATCGTCATTAAAATACTATGTAGATTCACTGCCTGGGTTGAGGTTGTTCTCTAGTGGATGGGCTCTGTGCCCTGAGCTTACAGTGACAGCAAGTAATTGGCAAGTAGCAGCAAATTTACTTCCTTTTATATTTTTTCCTATTTGAGAGAATGTTTACTTGCTAATAATAATAATGAAGCTACAGACAGAGAAAGAGAAACCCTGAGCAGATGCAAATTTTTGTAAATGCTTTAAGTTGGTAGAAGATCATTTTTGTGGGCTTAGACATGGGCAGGGATACCCATTCAAGCAAGTACCCAAACCAGCTTTTCACCTTTGTACTTTTTTTGGACATGGACCAGCCAAAGCCATATGATGCTGACCCCTACTCACAGTCAGGCAGATCACCATTCCAAGCAAACTCAGACTTCAGAACACAATTACATCTACTGAAGAAATAGAAGGGTCCAGCAGCTGGTATGCACACACCACACACACACACTACTGTATGGAGATCACTCCTTTGGAAGTTTTAAAAATATCTTTTCTAGAATAGAGAGCTTTCTAAGAACCACATGGGAAAAGCTTTAATTGATCTTTGCTTTGAGCTGATTTTTGGCTTGTGGGACTTCAGAGTGAAGGCCTATTCCTGACCAACTTCTACCTTCATCACCAGCCACATTCTTTTCTTTGCACAACTGCAACTCAGGTGCTTTGGAATTCATTCTTTAGACAAGAAGATGAAGAATAGCATATTGACAACATGGCATGAAATCAGAGGGTCAAGCTCCATTTCCAGTCTCCTGTTATTGTCCTTTCCTCCACAGCTGCTTCTTTAACTCTAATCCAAGTATCTGTCTGTTTCCCAACTGACAGAGAAGGTGTGAAGGAATCCAGAAATATACCTTTTCACCACATCTCCACATTTAACAACTGTTACACCCATGTCTGTTGGCCTCTCACCCCTGGTCCTACCTCACACTGTTGCCATGATGCTTGCAAGTCTTATTATCCAGGATCTTGGCTTTGCAGGCTGCTCTACAGGAGTGCCATGAGGACTACTCCTTGGTCTCTTCCTATTTTTCCTAATTGAAATGGGTCGGCCACACCCAACAGAAACTGTTGAAGGAGTACAATGCACTGTACTCAGAAGGGTTCACACATGTTTCCAAGAGGAGTGTGCAGCCAACCCATAAGCCCAACTTTCTCTTCACATCTAAGAACCCATTTGGTATCTGTTTCTGTTTTATTCTGGAAGAGGGGATAGGCCAATAAGGCATTGTTTGGCATTATTGGAAAATTGAGGGTTCTGGTTTTCAGTTAACACACTAAACCTCACTATTTGTCAGGCATCATTAATCCCTCTGTACCATAAACTTTTATCCTTCTCAAAAAGGCAAATGGATACCCTAGTAAGGGGAACAGGGACTGTCTCTGACATGAACACAATGGCTAGCTCTTTGACCTCCTCCCCCTGAGGGGGGAACAGCCTTGCCAGGCCACAGAGAAGAACAATGCAACCAGTTCTGATGAGACTGGATAAGCTAGGGTCAGATGGAAGGGGAGGAGAACCTCACTTATTAGTGGACTGGGGGAAGGTACAGGTGGGGAAGAGGGAGAAAGGGTGGGATTGGAAGGGGAGGAGATAGGGGGCTACAGCTGGGATACAAAGTGAATAAACTGTAATTAATATGAAAATAAAAATTTAATTTAAAAAAGCTAGCTATGCACAACCTACTTTGGGAAGCCTATGCCTCACTTGCCAGGATGCCAGTTCCAGTGTTCCGGAAATTCAGGACACTTCTTTTGGGATCTTGCTTGTAAATATTTTACAATATTTTCCATCACAAACTTCTGAGTTTTAGCCTCTGAGAACTTGAAACTTTGGAGCCACACATTAACATCATCAAATGAGGAAATCAGAAAGGAATGCACCAAGTATTTTCAGAGGAAAGGATGGCTATCACAATGTGCCTTGTGGTTTGCATATTTCTACAGAAAATATGGAAAGGACTTAAAGAGTGTTACCTTGAAAGAAGTGGAGGGTTTAAAACCTACAACATTTTTAATGATCTAAATACAAAAACATTAAATAAATTTTCTAATTTATTGCATAATTTAAAATATTATAGACTAATTGATGTTCTCTTAATTAAACAAACTGTCATGTTTTTGTTTTAGTGAGCAATAAAGAGTAGGGGAAATTCTCATTTTACTCAGGGCCAGTTCTGCTTGTTTATTTCCATGTGATAAATCACCGCTCCATTCGGTGACTTAAAACATCACCAATCATGCTGTAGCTTAGTATTTGAAGGCTAGGAATTTGAGCAGGACCCCAATGGGCAGTACTGACCTGGGATCTCTCATGACAATGCTGTCAGATAATCTCTGGTGTTTTGAAGTGGAACTTTGAAATCTCGAGGGGCTAGTAAAATTGGCCTGTTTGTCCTCTTCCCTCTTCATCTCCATATACCTCTCCCTCTCTCATGACATAGTCCCAGAAGAGCTCCATTTTCTCCAAGTATGTAAATTAATGTGGACTTTCTCTATAATAGAGTGACCTCAGAATAGCTACACTGCTTCAATGTCAGCTCAGGATTCCAGCCTGAGCATATGGTGGACAGGGTAAAGGGCTCTCAAGAACGAGTGGAAGAAGTCACATGGTTTTTATGTTAGATAAGAAGATGTGGACCCCACTCTTAGCTCAGGCTAAGGATCCAGTGGTTTGGTGCTATGTGTAAAAGCCTGTGCATTCTACGGGTTACTTGAGATATTCTCGAATTCAATGAGCTCATTACCATATCAGGATCAAGTCTGAGAGACTCAGGATCTCATTAGAGATGTGCACAAAGTTCCTTGGCTTGGTTTCCTTGGATACATCTGCTTAGGTACAGTATTTTTCCATTTTAAGATATGAGAACCAAACTAAAAAAAATTTTTACTCCTCATGTCATGACACCTCACATGGTTCCAAACATCTTGTTGTGTATATATCGTCTTCAATTAAAAGCAGTTTCTAAATTTTAGTGATGCGTACTGCAGACAAGACTCTGAAACGGGAGATGTGGGAGATTCAATTGTTTCTGAGAGAAGGTAACTTTGAAACCTGGTTGGACACTGTTAGGAGCAGATACTACTCCTGGGCTGGTTCCCTGGGGTTCTTCGCTTCACCTGCGGCATCTTGGGTCTATTAATTTATACATGCTTCTTCGCCCTCAAGAATGCTATGTGATCATCGGGGTCATTTTGTGACTGTTTTGTCCCTACAGAAAATTGAGAGTGCTCTTGATCCTGATGTGTTCATACTGATAAGATTATTTAAAAACCATGTGTGACTTTCATGTTCCCATCTATTTATCCCATCAGGCAGGGACAAAATTCATAAACCTGTCCAAGCTGAATTCTTTTCTTTCTTGAGATCTGCTAAGAGGAGTCTCAAAGACCCCACTTTTCAGCAAGGGAAAGTTTTCCCCATGTTGTTAATCTTTATTGCAAAATATCAACATGATATATTAAACACACTTTTTCTGAGATATTAAATGAATCTTACAGGACCATCCTGGGTTTGTTCTTTGCCCTAAAGTCATTTTTTTTCAATTTGAGCAACGTCAACGTGCCTTATAAATTTTGTCATCTAGGGAGATGAAGAATGATTTTATAATTCAGTCACTAGAACCTTTACTTTTCTTCACATTTTGCTTGAAAGTTTAATTACTCCTTTTTATTTTTCATCTATTCATTCCTGTACCTTCAACGTACTGATACAACATTTTCGCTATAGATACAAGTTCATGAGATGTTTCCTATTTTCAACACTGCCACAGAGCTATGTGAAGCATTTTGCCAATGTTTGAAACATACCTTTTCTCTTTCAACCTCAGAGCCCATTTTCTCTACCTTCCTTGAGCTGTTATCGTTGGTACCCATCTCCTCCCACTGGTCATGATAGTTGCCTCAAAGTCACAATTCTCACCAGGAACCCATGGCTAACATCAGCTGACATAGGTTTACATTACAGATATACTCCATTTCCCATCAAAAAATTTTGCTCTGATTATCTGTTGTTACACACACACAATCAATTCACACTTAATAATTAATATAGAATATTTTGTTATAGTTTAAAATCTGTGTGGTTCAGTAACTTCAGAAGGACAGAACTGTATCTATACACATACATGCTTGTAAACATTATTGAAGACAATTAAGGAACATAGTAGAATGATAGAGATGTGGGAGGCATATATGTCCTGAATGCTCATTTAATCTTTTAAAATTGATACTTGCTCTGTAAGCTAACCTCATTCAAGGTCTGACTTATGAAATTTAAAAACAGCCTTGTCTCCCAGATGTTCCCTAGAATTTTCTAGAAATCAATCAATACCCAAAGATCGTCTGATCTCTCATTAGTCCTAAGGGGAAGAAATAAAATAGTTGTACTTTTAAAATCCAGGTCCTTTCTATTATAATGAATGAATAAATGAAAGAAAGAAAGAAAGAAAGAAAGAAAGAAAGAAAGAAAGAAAGAAACAGAAAGAAAGAAGGAAGGAAGGAATGGAATGGAATTATGGGCTCAGGATAAAGGTTAGGTCTAACATTGTGGGAGAACAGAATAACTATCTACCTTTTGCTACACTTTCTCCTTACTTTCCAAACAGAAACTTTCTTTTCACTTATTTGTTTTACTGTGCCTACCGTGCTCTTTGGCTATAGACTAGAAACAGCTGGGTAAAGGGGTGTTCTGGTTAACAGTGGCAGGCTGGGTGAAGGTAGTAATAGCAATAAGTTACTTAGATTTTATGTAATTAAAACTAGGAAGATTCATTGGTGCATTAATTTATAGATAAACACAATACTATAGGATCAGAGGATCAAATTATATAACACTGTAAGCTCTATGAACTTAAGAATGTAGGTAGCAGGACCAAAGACTTCATTTTATGTGCAGATAATCTTTTGATAAATATCTTTCTAAATCTAGTTTCTATGACTTGAAGTTTTCATGTTTTGAAAAGTTGAAGAGAAAGGCACTGGAATATATTGGTAGCCCCTGAAATCCGCAGTGTGCATGTAAATTTGCTTCTCATCAAACACATTAAGTCATTTACTGGAAATTGAAGTATGTGTTCACTTAGAGGAGAACACAAGACAAGAGCACTTTGAAAGGCATGCTCTGCGAGCCTACTGAGCTGTCACACGTGCTCACAATGAGCCATGGGTAGTAAAATTAAGTTGCAGAGCTGTCACACGTGCTCACAATGAGCCATGGGTAGTAAAATTAAGTTGCAGTGTGGATGCAGCCCGAGAGTTTTCTGCAACTGCATGCTGTGTAAAGACCCATCTTAAAAAATATGGGGGGATACAAAGTGAATAAAGTGTAATTGATAAAAATTAAAAAATAACATCTTTGTTTTTACATAAAAGCCTGAAATTTTCACGGGCTTTTAAAATGAGAATGATGAGAGCATAAAATAAAAAATCTGTCCTTGATGACCGACTATTACAAATGTTTGCACTGGAATGCTAATTAGATGCTCTTCCTTCGGCAGAAATAAAGATCATGAAAAAATCTATATTCATCAAAATTGCATATACTGCCTATTAATATTAAGTAGTCACGGTTTCTCCTTTGACCTGACATAATGAACACATATTCCAAAGAGATATTTGTGTCGAGTGATAGAAGAAAATGTCTTGAATTTCAGGCCCTTTATGGGGACAGAAATCCAATTGTGTAACAGTAGAATTCTGCAGAGCAGGGGGTCAGAGTTGCTTATTTTAAGTCATATCATTTAGTATAATTGATCTTTGATAGATCTTGTTTTTAATAGATAATAGTCATAAATGAGGATGATCCCGGAGATAAGACTTCATACGTAAGTAAATGGGATCATAAGGTCTGCTCCAAACTTTTTCAAGAAAGCAGAGAAGCCAATGTCTACTAGTGTAATTTCATAAGGCCAACGTTACTTTAATTCTTTGTTCATGCAATATAAGAATTGAACATATAAAATTCAATTAATAAAGTATATAAACTTCCATAAGAGATCTTGGGGTTGAGAAAAATGAAGACTTTATTAAGAAATAATGGTTCAAATAAGCCAAAGCTGTAGAGGTGATTTTAATACACAAGTCTATTTAAAGGTAGGTAAGTAGGTTTCGTATTTCCTCTCCTTGAATTTTATTTGATGCAAATCCACATTACTTCTAGAGTAAGGCCATAAAAGGAAATAAGGGAAGTCCTTTGCAGACTGGAACATTAAATAAGATTCCTAAAGTTGCCATACTTGGAGGAAGACCTAACTATGTTATGTAAAAGAATTAATAGATTCTCCATGAAAACAGGAGCCACAAAATCCATCAGTTGCTTCAGGAGAAACTTTATCAAAGACAGCTGTAAAAACAATACAGCCATGCCTTGCTTTAAATCACTGAGCCCCACAAATTCCCCAAGGAATTTGTTTTGAAGTCTTAAAATTAACTTGCGAAATTATGTATATTTACAGACAAAGATAGGTTAGCTTTCTGTGATTGTAAGAAATTATGTGAGGTAAACAAGTTGAAGTAAGAAAGGGATTTTGCTTTATGGTCACCATTTGTGGGTTTTGTCCCATTGGAGCTCACCTTCCAATGGACAGGAGGGAGGCAGAGAGGGATGAAAACTGGGAGGTTTGCCAGCACTGGAAAGAAAAAGTGTAACAGAGAGACCTATTCACACAAAAACAAGGGTCCAAGATAAAATATAACCTTCAATGGCAAAATGCACAGGGGTCCAATTCCTCTAAATATTTCACACCCCCTAACATTCTTGTGATCTTCTTAGATAGTTTATAAAATAATCAATCAATCAGACCCCCAATGAGCCATCCTTTCCTTAAAGCTCACCAGCTTTCAGTCAAGCCTTTAACATATGGCCTCAGCGAGGATAGTTTAGAACCAAACTATAGCAGAAGGCAAGCTCATTAATATGCATTAATTTATATGCTAAAATCTATACACAGGTGTCTGTTCACAAGTACATAAATCCAATCTTTCATCTATATTTTATATATTCTTCAAATCTTTCAATATATGATTTATATAGATCTCAAGAAAGAATTAGAAAAAATATAAAATGTGTACCATTATTTTGGTAACTGATAACTCTTAAATTTACTCAGAAAGCATATAATCAACTGGGCATGGTGGCACCTGCCTGTAATGCCAGCACTCAGAGAGGCAGAGGCAGGTGGATCTCTGTGAGTTCAAGAAGAGCCTGGTCTACAAAGTAAGTCCAGGACAGCCAAGGCTGCACAGGGAAACCCTATCAGAAAGAAAGAAAAAGAAAGAAAGAAGGAAGGAAGGAAGAAAGGAAGCATGTAATCCAGCTAATGGCATGGAAGTAGAAATGTTACAGGTGATAAAGAATACTTTTTGTAGGAGATGAATTTTGATATGACTTTAAGATTAGAACAGTGTAAGCCATCCCTTTCCTATGTGTTATTTGTTCTGACATGTCAGCCAGGTTACAGGTCAGAAAGGAAAACTAGATGGTAGCATGAATATCAAACAGCTCCATAGATACCTGAAGATTCATGGAGCACGTGGACACCATAAGAACAAACTGCAGGGTTATCTGGCTCTTAACACATTCAAACTCAGTGTCAAAGTCAATGGGATTAATCAAGTGTTCTAGGCTCCCCAAGAGAGGCTGATGCATATGCAACTCTGTAGTTGCATATGAAATTACGCATAGCTGAATTTCTTGGTACCTATACCAACCATCACAACTGTTTAATTTCCATTTTCCAATTCCTTTTATTATTATTATTTATATTAATCACAGGTTATGTACTTTGTATCCCAGCTGTATCCCCCTCACTCATTCCATCCCAATCCCCCCATCCCTCCCTCAACTCCTCCCTGCTCCTTTTCCAAGTCCACTGATAGGGGAGGACCTCCTCCCCTTCCATCTGACCCTAGCTTATCAGGTCTCTTCAGGACTGGCTGCAATGTCCTCTTCTGTGGCCTAGCAAGGCTGTTCCTCTCTCGGAGGGGGGGGGGGGACAAAGAGCCATTGAGTTCATGTCCCTGTTCCCCTTACTAAGGAAACCCACTTGGATACTGAGCTACCATGGGCTACAGCCAAGCAGAGGTTCTAGGTTATATCCATACATGGTCCTTGATTGGAGAAACAGTGTCATAAAAGACCCCTGTGGCCTGATATATTTGGTTCTTGTGGAGCTCCTGTCCTTTTAGGTCTTACTAACTCCCCCTTCTTTCATATGATTCCCTGCACTCTGCCAAAGGGTTGGTTATGAGTCTTAATATCTGCTTTGATACACTGCTAGGTAGAGTCCTTCAGAGGCCCTCTGTGGTAGGCTCCTGTTCTGTTACTTGTTTCCAATTCTTATAAAAAATTCTTCCATGATATATGCAAACCTATGCATGAAAAGATGTTCTTTAAAAATGTCATTTACTAAGAATGACTTAATAAGGATCCAGCATAGACTGTAAGGCAGGGGTTCTTAACCAGTGTGTCACAATCCCTTTTTGAGGGGGGGTAACATATCACATATTCTGTACATCAGACAATTACGATATGATTAATAACAGTAACAAACTTATAGTTATGAAGTAGCAATGAAATAATTTTATGGTCATCAAAACATGAGGAACTTATTAAAAAGTTGCAGCATTAAGAAGGTTGTGTATCTCTGCTATAAGGAATTCCTTGGATGAATCATGAGCTGATATGCAGCAACTGAGGGAACAAGGCCCAGAGGAGATACACATATACCATCTATTTGTGATGTGATGACTTCTATCATGTTCAATAAAGCCACCCATCTTTGCTTAACAAGTAGGAAGAAGTCTATACTTTGGCTTATCCACATAGCACATTTCAATCAAAATATTAACCTTCCCTTTGACCTTTGTTACAATCTATAATTAATGCTTCTATTTCAATCGACTACTCTCTTTAGACATTCTTGCTAAGTAAATACAATCTTGAACACAGTCATAAAGATGAGATTAATCACTTACTTGTCATTATCTGCTTTGCTTCAGTGAATGGATTAATCATGTCTCCGTGAACCATTGGAACCCTGACCATATGAAAAGCCAGCACCAAACCAGGGAAATGGATATAAATAAACTTAGGAACATTTATGATTGTTTTTGCTAATTGGAAAGACAGTACAAGACAAATTCATTCTTAGAAAAGAATGCATTTTACTTTTTTTGATGATTTATAAGACAATAAATTTTGCTTCTTTCTCTCTTTCTTTCTCTCTCTCTTTCTTTCTTTCTTTCTTTCTTTGAACCTCCGAATTCTTTGGAATCTGAGCCTGAGGAATTATAGCCAAAGTTAAAGGCATACATGTTGCTGCTTACTTCTTGCTTCAGCACATTGAGACTGGAGACCCTAATCAAAACAGTAAGTTGCAGAAACAAAACAAAACAGGAAGACAGAGTCATGAGAGTCGTCCAGAAGAATCTAATGGGATGGAGAAAAAAAGAGTGTGTGGGTTTTGGAAACAACAAAATATAGAAGGATTAGAGCAGACCGAGAGAGAGAGAGAGAGAGAGAGAGAGAGAGAGAGAGAGAGAGAGAGAGAGGAGCTGGAGAGACGATTCAGAAGAGCACTGGTTGCTCTTGCAGAGCACGTGGGTTTGGTTCTCATCACCCACATGACTGCTCACAACTATTATTCCAGTTTCAGGGAATCTGACACTCTCTTCTGTACTTTAAAGGCACCAGGCATGCCCTCAGTGCACATACATGCATGTGGACAAAGGACATATAAGGTAGGAAGATACATAGATGGGTAGATAGATAGATAGATAGATAGATAGATAGATAGATAGATAGATAGATAGATAGATAGAGCTTTAATTAAAGGGAAACAAGAATAATGGTAGAAATGAAAAGCTCACCTCCAAGCCTTCTTAGTAGGCTTCAGTTTTGAATATGAACAACAACAACAAAAGACTTCCTTTTGCCATGAACTTCTGGAAGGCCACATTAGCCTATTAGGAAGAAATGAGATGAAATGGAAAGACCAAGTACTATATTGAATACAAATGGTGGCAACACTATCCAGTGAGTTCAGGAGCAACATACAAAGATAAGCAGCCACTGACACATTGTAAATCTTCCAGCATGCACTTCAGCCCTCACACTCACTCCATGATCACATAGGGTCCATCCTCCTGTATTCAAAAATATCTTAGAATCACAAAAGACTTACTTAGAACAGACATGGGACATGTCCAATTTTCTTTCCCTGTGTCACCATACTATTTAACAAGATGACAAACAGGAAGGCTCCTATACAGGAAGACTTTTCCTGGCCAGTTCCATTGATCTTAAGTTGATTAGTGAGATATGAAAGAGCCTGGGTTTACTTGATTTGTTAGTGTTTAACTTTTTTAGTTCATACTCCGGATATTAGCCCTTGGTCAGATATAGGGTTGGTGAGGATCCTTTCCCAGTCTGTAGGCTGTCTTTTTGTTCTGATGACAGTGTCCTTTGCTTTACAGAGGTTTTCAGTTTCTTGAGGTCTCATTTATTGATTGTTGCTCTTAGAGCCTGTGCTGTTGGTGTTCTGTTCAGGAAGTTGTTTCCTGTGCCAATGAGTTCAAGGCTCTTCCCCTTTTTTCTTCTAACAGAGTTAGTATGTTTGGTTTTATGTTGAGGTTTTTGATCCACTTGGACTCTAGTTTTGTGCAGGGTGATAAACAATGGGTCTATTTGCATTTTTCCACATGTAGACATCTAGTTAGACCAGCAACATTTGTTGAAGATGCTGTCTTTTTTCCATTGTATGGTTTTTGTTTTTTTGTCAAAAATCAAGAATCCATAGGTGTGTGGGTTTATTTCTGAGTCTTCTATTCAATTCCATGGATCCACCCTTCTTTTTCTATGCCAGTACCATGCAGTTTTTAATACTGTTGCTCTGTGCTTAAGATCAGGAATGGAGATATCTCCAGATCTGTTGATTGTACAAGATTGTTTCAGCAACTCTGGGTTTTTTTGTTCTTCCATATGAAATTGAGATTTTTTTCTTTCAAGTTCTGTAAAGAATTGTGCTGATATTTTGATGAGAATTGCACTGAATCTGTAGATTGCTTTTGGCAGGATGGCCATTTTCACTATATTAATCCTACCGATCCATGAGCATGGAAGATCTTTCCATCTTCTGATATCTTCTTCAATATTTTTCTTCAGAGACTTGAAGTTTTTTTTTCAAACAGGTCTTTCACTTGCTTGGTTAGAGTCACACCAAGGCACTTTATGTTATTAGTGGCTATTGTGAAGGGTGTTGTTTCCCTAACTTCTTTCTCAGCCCTTTTGTCTCTCATATACAGGAGAGCTACTGGTTTATTTGAGTTATAAAAATGGGGTACAGAGCTAAACAGGGAATTCTCAATAGAGAAATAGCAAATGGCAGAGAAACACTTAAATAAATGCTTAATATTCTTAGTATACAGTGAAATGCAAATCAAAACAACACTGAGATTTCACCTTACACCCATCAGAATGGCTAAAATAAAAAACTCAAGTGACAACATGTGTTGGAGAGGATGTGGAGAAAGGGGAACCCTCCTCCATTGCTGGTGGGAATGTAAACTTGTACAACCACTTTGGAAATCAATCTGATGATTTCTCAGAAAATTAAGAATACTGCTACCCCAAGATCCAGCTATACCACTCCCAGGCATATATACAAAAGATGTCCAAGTATACAACAAGGACATTTGCTCAATCGTGTTCGTATCAGCACTATTTGTAATAGCCAGATTCTGGAAACAACCCAGATGTCCCTCAGTTGAGGAATGGATACAAAAATTGTAGTATATTTTCACAATGGAATTCTACTCAGCAATTTAAAACAGGGAAATCATGAAATTTGCAGGCAAATGGTGGGAACGAGAAAAGATCAACCTGAGTGAGGTATCCCAGAAACAAAAAGACACATTTATAAGTGGGTATTAGACATATAATATAGGATAAACCTACCGAAAATCTGTACACCTAGAGAAGCTAAGCAAGAAGGACGACTCTGGATAAAATGATCAATCCTCACTCAGAAAGGCAAATGGGATAGATATTGGAAGAGGGAAAAAAACAGGGAAAAGAACAGGAGCCTACCACAGAGGGCCTCTGAAAGACTCTACCCTTCAGGGTATCAAAACAGATCCTCAGACTCATAGCCAAACTTTGGGCTGAATGCAGGGACTCTTATGAAAGAAGGGGGAAATGAAAGACCTGGAGGGGACAGGAGTCCCCAAGGAGAGAAACAGAACCAAAAAGACTGGGCACAGAGGTCTTTTTCTGAGACTGATACTGCAACCAAGGAACATGCATGGAAATAACCTAGATCCCCTGCACAGATGTAGCCCATGGCAGCTCAGTCTCCAAGTGGGTTCTCTAAGAAGGGGAACAGGGACTGTCTCTGACTTGAACTCAGAGGCTGGCTCTTTGATCACTTCCCCCTGAGGCAGGAAGCAGCCTTACCAGGCTACAGAGGAAGACAATGCAGCTGCAGCAAGTCCTGATGGGACCTGATAGGCTAGGGTCAGATGGAAGGGGAGGAGGACCTCCCCTATCAGTGGACTGCGGGAAGGCCAAGGATGGAGGACAGAGGGTGAGACTGGGAGGGGATAAAGCTACAGCTGGGGTACAAAATGAATACTTGTAATACATTTTTAAAAAATTTAAAAATAACCAAGGGAAAAAATAACGAAAAAGGGATAAGTGAGTTTGTCACCTTAGCCTGTCACTATAGAGTAACAGCTAGTTGCTCTTAGAGCAATGGCTGCTACTTTTTCATTTTCTTTTTTTTTCTGGAAACAAAACAAAACAAAATAAAACAAACAAACCAAAATATGGCTATCACAAGAAAGTATCACAATATTTTTCTTATGGCCTCTCTGAAGTCCCATTCAAATTCCAGAAAAAAAAAGTGACATTTTTAGGGAAAAAAATTATTTCAAGGAAGAAAGCAGACACAAATTTACTCTGAAGAAAACCCTCTGTGCGCCATAAAGAGTTCACCTTATTCATTGCTGTTAGCATTCAGACAAGATGGAACTGTTCCTTTGCAAGGTGAGAGGAAAAGGCAAAAGAATACATCCTAGAGAAGAATGAAGAAGGGTGCTGTGAGAATTCTTCCTAAGGGAGCCATAAGCTACAGCTACCCTTCTTTAGAAGGTCCCAATGACAAACCAAAGTTGGATTGCACCAGATTTCACCCTAGAGAATCAGTGAGTTTATCGGGCTTAGAAAATTCAATAAGTATGAAGGATTACAGCCAATACTTACAGAGTATGGATGAAGGGTTATGGACAAGAACAGCGATGCGCTAAAGCAGCTGAACTGGAAAGTCTGCACCCTGCGTGGATGAAAGCTGCTTGTCCATCTACAGGGCACTTCGTTTCTGTCTGCTTTCTGCAGCTTATACTCTCCATCCAGCATATGCCAGAGATCCCCTAAGACCACAGGCAATTATGTCAGAACCTCATAGCAGGAAGGAGTGCATGCACACTTTCAGTAAAGATCCAATGGCTCTTCATATAGCCTTCTTTTCCATTCCATAAGCAGGTATCTCTTAGATTTTTCTTCATATGAACTGAACACAGATGACAGCAATGATCAGGCCCTCATCGTAGTCAATGTCCCTTGAGTTTTTGGTACAGGCATGTAGTTTAGCTATATTTGGGCTCCACCACTCTGTACTTTGCTTGGTTGTGGGGTTTTTTTGGTAGTGGTCTCCATCTGTTGTAAAGTTTAAATCTCTCTGTCCCTTCCTCTCCCTCTCTTCTTTCTCACTTCTTATTTCCATCACTTCTTCCCTATCACTTTCTGTACTATCTTTTCAAAAATAAAAAAGACAGCAACCTGACTCCTCTTTTTTTAGCATGTAAAATGTAAGGGTGAGTTTGGATGCTGTCATTTGTGTGGTATGGACAGTGACCTAAATCTTCCAGTCTATTAGAATGTTATGCATTTTAAAATGAATTTGAGAAGCAACAGACACTTCCAAATGAAACATGCATTTCAAGCCATTGTCAAAACAAAATCAGTCAGAAGTCATCTTTGCATGTCATCTATAAAATGGATTTGTTGTAGGAAATAGTTTCATTTAGTCCAAATGATAGTTGCTCTGTTATACATTAAAAAACACATAGCCTTTTATGTAGAATTCTCTTCTTATGCTTAATTTAAGATAACTCTTGATAAGTGAAGGGCTTAAAAGGACATGTTAGACTTAAGAAAGGGTGTCAAAGACACAACCTACATCAATATATTAGAAGAGCAATAGTGACAAGATGAGAGAGTCTAAGACTCAAAAACACCTGCTTTATTTGGCTTTCTTCTCCATTCTAATCTGAGGTTTGAAGGAGAAATTTGTACACAAGCCATCTGTAATTGAGATATTTAAAAACATCTTGTATTCTGTAACCTTGAAGGAAATGGCAAGAGCTCAGACCATGTTTGCTACATTTCCATTCACGGTATGAAGGATCTATCCCATTTCCATCTCCTTTAACTGTTCTATATTATTCATACTTCTGTTGTACTGTTGTGTTGTACTGTTTTCCATTAATTTCCTTGTATGTAACTCCCAAGAAACTAAAATTGTCCTGATTTGCTATTGACACAAAGATGTTAATGACTTTGTATAAAGACGGTTTTTAACTTTAAAAAATTCTCTATCATAACCTCATAAACATCATAAACAGAAAACTCCCATGAAAGAACAAAAAAAAAGTCTTTAAATGAATGGTGGGTGATGATGTCATGGTGATAGCATAGACCACAGACATGTTAGTTTTGTCCAGAAATGAAATTCACATCATAGTTACCTTTTAAAAGGTTTTGTCTCAGGAAAGACCCCTGTGCCCAGATATATTTGGTCCTTGTGGTGCTCCTGTCCTCTCCAGGTCTTTCTATCTCCCCCTTCTTTCATATGATTCCCTGCACTCTGCCCAAGGTTTGGTTATGAGTCTCAGCCTCTGCTTTGATACACAGCTAGGTAGAGTCTTTCAGAGGCCTACTATGGTAGGCTTCTGTCTTGTTTCTTGTTTTCCCCTACTTCCAATGTCCATCCCATTTATCTTTCTAAGTTAGGATTGAACATCTTACCCTGGAACCTCTTTCTTGTTCATCTTCTTTGGGTATACAGATTTTAGTATGTTTATCCTATCATATAGGTCTAGTACCCACTTATAAGTGAGTATATACCCTGTGTGTCTTTCTGTTTCTGGGATACCTCACTCAGAATGATCTTTTCTCATTCCTACCATTTGCCCTCAAATTTCATGATTTCCTTGTTTTTAATTGCTGAGTAGTATTCCATTGTGTAAATGTACCACAGTTTCTGTATCCATTCTTCCATTGATGGGCATCTGGGTTGTTTCCAGGTTCTGTCTATTACAAATAAAGCTTCTACAAACATGGTTAAGCAAATGTCCTTGTTGTGTACTTGATTAACTTTTGGATATATGCCTAGGAGTGGTATAGCTGGATCTTTAGGAAGCACTTTTCCTAATTGTCTGAGAAAGCACCACCTAGAACCCCTGCTCAGACATAGCCCATGGCAGCTCAGCATCCAAGTGGACTTAGAGAGGGGCAGGGAGGAGATGAGGGAGGGTGGGTGGGATTGGGAGGAAATGAGGGAGGGAGCTACAGCTGGTATACAAAGTAAAAAAACCTGTAATCAATATAAAAAATAAAAATTATATGTAATAAAATATAGTTGCTGTGTGGAATCCCCCCACATCTTTGGGGGAAAAAAGGGGTTTGTCTCTCTTATCAGGCTAGATTCTCATAGACTGAAAAAAAAGTGTCTGGTGTCTTAATTATATTTGGTCCCATGTTTAAGCATTGAGCATAACAACAAGGAACCCTCTTTGAGCACTTCTGGAATTCAGTTGGAAATCACCATAAGAACACATACTGGCTTCAAATACATATCTTGCTTTCCTCTGAAAGAATGATGCTTAGGATATTTCATGATTTTTTTTTCCCTCCAGGAGAATGGAGTTGAAGAATAAGCTTTGAGGAAAGTCTTTCCCACACTCCAGGTCCTGCTCATATTACCCGCTCTGTGCCTAGACCTAATTAAAAGCATCCCACCTCAATTGGTAAGACTCGATGGCATGCATAGCATTCTGTTTGACAAAGTCAGAGATAGCTCTGAGAGTAAACAAAGGACTTATAACCCATCCCTCTAATTCTCAGGGTTTTATGGCAGCTGTAGATGTGGTTTATTGTGTTCTTTTATCTCTCCTGTGGTGTTCTGCCACTATGCCACAGCTATTGTACATGTAAATGCAGGATAACTTGAAAACAAGCTATTTGAAATCAGAGACTCACCACCCCATTGACTATTGTATTTGAATCGCTTTTGATAGGAATGAATATGGCTTTGCTTCCCTGGGTGAAACCTTATGTTAACAATTTCTTCTCATAGATATTTTTCACAGCTGAAACCTAGAACCCAACGCTTAACTCATTTCCTGGCATCTAAAGCACAACAAGAAGAGGAAGAACCCTTGAGTGTAGCATTTTTCTACACAGACAAGAAAATAGATTGCCTTTATTCACATTGAAAACAAAGTCATCAGGGAGAATTGTTGATGCTCCTAGCAGCTGAAGGGAATGCAGGTTTTAGAACAAGGAACTCTGGCTTCCATGTTTTCCTCTCTGCCTACAGCACTGTCTAGGAAAAAGTCTTAGGCCTAGAATACAATCTTCAGGTGAAATATGTTCCCTAATTCATCTCATTTCATAGAACTATGCTACATCAGGAGAAATTAACTTTTCTTGTACTGGTAGAATATAATTTATACTTAAATATATTACTATATATAAATATAAACACATTTAAGAATGTAGTATAATTTATGTTTCTGAAGTTCCTCAAAACAATATCATTTTAAGCCCATAGCACTGCTATAAGCTCATATGCAAATAAATTTCATAAATTACAGAAGTGACTCTCACCAAAGCAAAATAATAATAACAATAGCTAAGCTATGATATAATTTTTTATTACTCATGATTTTTTGGAGTACTGTGCTTTGGCATGCTAAGTCTCATGTAACAATTATAAGGAGTTGTAGCAATTTCCATTTCAGCTATTGGCAATATAGTGCTAGAAGTGTTATAATACTTCAAGTTAAGCTCATCATTACAAGAACTACATGTTCTGCGAGAGTGTAGAATTGTCTGGAACTGCCACTTCTAATGGTAACGTGATAAAAAGTTCTGCTTTTTTTGTATCTCTTAATGCACTATTATTGCCATTAATGAACTCCAGCTTCTTGTAAGAACAAACACAAAGCAAAACAAAGATCCTAGAGGGACAGCTTATACCTCTTTTGGATCTCTAGAAGCACCATCAGATAGAGATGTTAGCAGGTATACACTCAGGAAAATGTTCTCCATGTACTATGATGTCATATTGCTGCTGCTGTCTACTCAAGATTACATGTTTTATTGGCACTAAAGAGAAGCGTACATGGCCAAAATAACAAAAAGCACCATCTAAAACTCAAACCCCTGTGGATTGGGAGATAGCTCTGTTAGCAAAGTAGCTGCCATGAAGAAAAATGAGATTTCAGATAACTAGCACTCTCATAAAACACAGACTTGCTTGTACACATCCGTTGGCCTCCTGCTGTGGTGGGATTTTGGGGGGCATAGTTGGCAGGCTCTTTGCCTGCTGTTGACCATTTAGTACGGCCCATTAGTGAACTCTGTGCTTCATGAGAGATCCTATCTCAAAAGATAACATGAAGAGTAAAAGTGGAAGACATCTGACACCTACACACGTACACACACATACACACTTCTTATATATACACACAAAGCATCCTGTACTGTACTATGTCACTACCTTCACAATGTATTTTTGGTTTTTGTTTGTTTGCTTCTTTGCTTTTTTGTTTGCTTGGCTTGGGGGAGGTGACTAATTTAAATTGTAATAATGAATTTTTACAACAATGTTCCCAACTTCTGGTAAAATCTGTTGAATTAGGTGTAAGGGAGAGAGAGAGGTCAGTGTGCTGGTTTGTGATGGTTGGAAACAGACTTTTAAGAGATTCAGGGACTATTTCTATGATGAACTCAATGGCTGGCTCTTTTACCCTCCCCCCCCACACACACACACAGGGAGGAGCAGCCTTGCTAGACCCCAGAAGAGGACATTGGAGCCAGCCCTGAAGAGACATGATCAGCTAGGGTCAGATGGAAGAGGGGGAGGTCCTCCCCTATCAGTGGACTTGGAAAGGGGCAGGGACGTGTTGAGGGAGGAATGGGGAGAGTGGGAGGGAATAAGGGAGAAGGCTATGGCTGGGATACAAAGTTCATAACCTGTGATTAATATAAAAATAAATAATTTAAAAAAATAAAATAAAATAAAAACAATGACCTCAATGGAATCCTAAAAAAGGGGGGGGGGAGATTCAGAGAATTCCAGCTCTCAGATGCTCTTTGGAACTCTGTTCTCTGTTCTCCGTTCTCAGTCTCTAGCTAAGCTGTTTGTGTATCTCATGGATACAATGGATATTCTAACACAGTCCTCCTTATCCCAGTAAAATAGCCAACTGATTTTCTATCTTGGAATTATTTCACCCAGGCTAGAATCTAGTCTTAAAAGAATTCCTTTCGTTTACAATGAT
Organism: Pachyuromys duprasi; assembly: GCA_028658305.1. Lineage (NCBI taxonomy): Eukaryota > Metazoa > Chordata > Mammalia > Rodentia > Muridae > Pachyuromys > Pachyuromys duprasi. Next base: position 37,481,617 of record CM053765.1, on the reverse strand, counting down.
TATTCAGTATAATAAAGAAAAAGAAGCACACTGAAAAGTCTTGTCTACCCCTACAAATGAATGTGATGAACATGATTGACAGTGGCTCTGTCCTGAGATCAAAGCACTTGCTCTCATGGATGCCACAAGCCTCTCACAGATGTTCTGTTTGCCTGCTTGAAACGTTGATCATAATCAGTGATGAAACTACCGCAGTCTGTGGTCTAATTCAGCTGTGAACCATCTCTAGCCATATCCTGATGCAAACACACTTGTCTAGACCCCTGAGACTCCTCTGTCAGTACTATCACATCCTCTACCTGGGTATTTCTGCAAGGAACATATTCATTGTTATGTTTTCCCATTATCAAAATTAATAGTAGGTTCTTTGCCTTAAGCTTCATTCCACCTCCCTAAAGAGAATATTCCAACCTGTAGTTCGTTTTACATCAACATCTTTTTCCCTTTGAAATGAAATTTGCCTACATTGAAATGCACACATCATAAGTGCACAGATGTAGGCATTTTAAAAGCAGCACTTTTGTAACTCAGATCCCATCAAATGCAGAGCACTTTTAGTCCCTAAAAAAAGTCTCCTCATGCTGCTCCATCTGAATTCACAACACCAAAAATCCAAACCAAAACAAAACAAAAAAACCACAAAAACAAAAAAAAAACTAAACATACTTTTCTACATTTCACTTGACTTTATCACAGATAAGCTTGGTTTGTTATAAGATTTCATACATATGTGAAATTTCACACAGACACATACATGCATTCACATAAAATATGTAACCCAGGGTATAAGCATCATATCTGATTTCTTTTTTCTTCCTGTAATTATTATACATTTCTTCATGTTGATACAGTTCTTCTTATTGAAGAACATACCATATTCTGAGTGTACAAGAATTTAGTTCTTTTCCTGCTGATAAAAAAGTTACATGGTTTCAATATAAATATATAATAAGATATACAAATCTAGCATTTTCTAGAAGAAATCATGAAGGAAGAGAAAATGGGGAGCTAAGAGATTTCACTTTTATAAATCTTTTGCACTAGTCAATGCTACACTTAACAGTTATGCTGGTAAACTTTATATTTTTAACTGTTATTAAAAATAAACATCATTCAAAAAATTACATGGTTTCAAGCTTATTTGCTGCTATAAATAGAGATTCTGCAAGCATTCTTACCCAGGTGTTTATGTGCCTATGTTTTTGAAACAAATTTTTGATTATATATATATATATACATATATATGCATACATTTAACTTTATAAGATGTCAAGATATTTTCCAATCTTCCTTCATTATTTTCTCCCATTATATGAGAACTGCATTTATTCTCCAATGTTACCAAACTGGTACCAAATATTTTTTAAATTTTAGCCTTTCTAGAAGATGTAAAATACCATCTAATCAGAGCTTTGATATTTGATTTCTCACAGCATTATATCTATTTACCTATTACTGTATCATGATTCCCATAAGTCTACCTATTGCCTGTATGAGTAACTAAATTTGGATTGTTTTAGCTCTTGTCTATATGATAAATAAATTTTGTGTAATACGTATTATCTGAATATCTTCATATGTAAGTTTCTTAAAAATTTATTTTGAAGATAAGTTTAAGTTTTAGTTAAGCACACCTTGTCATTTTCCTCTATACTTACTCTTTTTCATGTCTGCCTAAGAAATCTTGCCTGACTGTGGCCCAAAGACCTCAAGATTCTTCAAGAGGTTATATAATATTTTGTTTTATTTTCAGATCCACATTTTCCCTTGAAATTTTGTGTAGATTGGCAAACAAGGATTGAGGCTTATTTTGTTTTTATATGTAGATTCACATGCACAGAAAGTGCTGGGTGAAAGCAGCTCCATTTCCATTGAATTGCTGTTCTGAATTGCTTTGATAGCTTCATAAAAATTAGTTTGCACAACTGTGAAATGCCGAGCATGACCTAAAAAGAAGATATGGAAACAAGAAGGTAGGTAGTTTAGGGATCTGTCCAATGGCTGCCACTTGAGTTCATCTTGTGTCTTGGCTATTGTGGAAAGTGCTAGGATGAACGTAAGAGTACAGATATCTCACTGACAGTTTGAATTCATTCCCTCCGGTTACATATGCAGTAGTGGGATTGCTGGATCATAGGCCTTCATAATTTTAATTCTGGAGTGAATCTTCATGCTGCTATCTATAATGGTTCTAATTAATACTCCGACCTATAGTGCAGCAAAACTTCCTTTCTTCACATTATCACAGAATGCTCTGTTGTCATTTGGGTCATGGCAGCTCTGATAGTTGAAATGTAACACCCATCATGGTTTTAACTCACATTCTGTGATGATTAGGGGTGGTGTGTACTTTTTCATATACCCTTTCACCCTCTGTATGGATTTTTCAGCAGATGTTTGTTCAGGGGCTGGAGATACAGCTTACCATTTAAACATGTTTGCCACACAATCTCGAGACTCCCAGCACTGACCAATAGAGCTTTCTGCGCTTGCCTGGAACTCCAGCTCTGAGAGACGCAATGCCTTCTGCTAGCCTCCATACACATAAAGAGGAATATGGGCTGATGCATAGACATAAATGCACATACAAAAACAAAACAAAACAAAACAAATCTCTTTGAAGATTTTGACAGAATGTCTATTTAAGACTTTTGCATAGTTTAAGGCAGTGATCTGTTCCTTTCTAGTGGTAATACCCTACCAGATGATGGTTTTTTTTTCAGCTATTTTCCTACTGTTCTGCTAGAAATGTCTTCTCTCACTTGCTTTTTGATTATACAGACATGTTCTAGTGTGGCTTTTTTCCTGTGCCTGTGGATATGTATTTTCGGCGTCACTGTCCAGACATGCTTTGAAGATGTTTACCTCTGTTTTTTTTTTCTCCTAGAGTCTCATAGCTTTCTGTCTAATCTTTAAAACTCAAATCCATTTCAACTTGATATGCCTGATGTGAGAAAGGGCCTAATTTCATTCCTGTGCATGTAAATATCTGGTTTCTCCAGCACTGCTGTCTTTAAGGAGACCTTTTCTGCTGTGCATTGTTCAAACCTATGAAAAAGCAGTTGGCCTTAAGTGTGTGCATTCCTTATAAGCCTCTTCCATGATCTTTGATAGTAATTGTGGTCTATCACTTCTACTGTGTCTGTTGTATTGAGGTAAGTTCATTCTATACATAAATATTTGAGAGAATTTTTAAAAAATTATTTTATATAATATATTTTGGTCATATTATTTCCCTCTCTACTTCTTGGCCCACCTAACTTTATCTTCTCTCTGTCTCTCTCAAAAATCCACAAAAAATAAATCAAGGAAACATTTTTAAACAAAATTATAGTCAAAGCAAATTAAAAATAAGAAAATTGATGACAAATACTAAAACAAAATGTGTATCACACACGCGCGCGCACACACACACACACACACACACATACACACACACTTTGTGTTGTGCAACTGTCCCAGGGCATGGGGCCCACCCTGGAGTGTAGTTGATATACACAGTGACACTCTATTAGAAACAAACAAACAAACAAAAATTGAGTTTTCTCTTCCCTAGAAGGTAAAAATCTCAATAAGCTTTTGCTTAGAGATGGAGCTCTATGTTTCCTTCCATTTCTCGGAGCTGGGATTTTTGGTCCAGTTTGATCCTGTTCTGTCCCTGTGCATGCTGTCACGGTCTCTGTGTGTTCATATGTGCATCAATCCTGTTGTGTCTGGAAGACGCTGTTTCTTTCGGCTCATCAGTCACCTCCAACTCTTACCATCCTTCTACCTTCTCTTCCACACAGAGCCTTGAAACTTGAGGAGAGGGTTTGATACAGACATCTCTTTTAGGACTGAGGTCTCCAAAGTCATTCACTCTCTACACATTGTCCACTTGTGGGTCTCTTTATTCACAACCATCTCCTACAAAAAGATGCTTCCCTGATGAGGGCTGAACATTGGTCTCCTCTGTGAGTATAGGAATTTCCTTGATAAATGATGGTGAGACTCATTGATAGCTTTTTCTATGCCTATTGAAATCATGTGGCTTTGTCTTTTTTCCTGTTAAAGTGAAGTGACATTTTACATTTTGATCCAGAGTCCAGATTGGGTTTTGCATTTCTTTTCTGTCAGGCTGATTTGTCTTTTTAGGCAAAGGAGAATGCTGAGGTCTGTTACTGTTGTTGCATTGCAGTCTATCTCTCCCTTCAGGTCTACCACTTCTATGCTGTGCATACTTAGTTAGCTGGACTATTTGTTACACCGTCTTGCTGCACTGGTCCCTTTGTTTTATATAGCAGCTTTCTTGTTTTTTAATAGCTCTGTCTTTTAGTTTAAAAATTATTTTATATGGTATAGATGCGGTGAACATCACTTCCTTCTTGCTTTCATTTGCGTAGAACTTCTTTCCCATTCCTTTACTTTATGTCTCTATGGACCTTAGTAGGTGAGGTGAGTCTCTTGTAGGCAGCATCTATTGAGACTTTTAACTAATGTGTATCACTTCATCCACCCTATGTTTTTGAATGGGGTATTTATATTTAACCTTATCATTGAAATGTAAGGATGGTTTTCATCTTGCTGTTTTCTACATTTCTTGATTCCTTTTTTCCTTAACTGCTCTTTCTTTGAAGTTAAATTCTGTCTCCATCCCTCCTTTCCCCTCCTCTGTCCCTTCCTCTCTCCCCATGGTCTTACTAAGTAACTCAAGTAGGTGGTCTCAAACTCATAGTTCTCTTCCTACCCCTTCTTTAGTGCTCGGATGACAATGTGGGATTGTCACGCAGCTAGACTTTTCTTTAATGGCATGTTTTGATCCTCACTTTGTTTTTGTTTTAGGTCTATGTGTCTGTTACATTTTGTACTCTCTCATTACTGTGTAGCTTTAAAAAGTTCCTACAATTAAAACAGTGTATTTTAAGCTAATTAACAGTTTTAAGTTTGATTGCAAGAAAAAAAGCCTCTACCATTCCAATCCCTATCACGTTTTGAATTTAGAATATTGGAATTTACATAGTTTAATATTGTATATCTGCATTTTAATAAATTATTAGAGATATTAATATTTTAATATTTTTTCTTTTTACCTTAGTAGTAAAGATGGGACTTTTGCAGCACAGACGCACAGCACTGAGGCACTGGATTTGACTGTCTTTTAACCAGTGAGTTCTGTGTTTTCAGGTTACTAAGGAACATCCTTTTCCTTTAGCTTAGAGAATTTCCTTCCTCGTTTCTTTCAAGCCAGGTCTGGCGGTACAGATCCTAAGGTTGACTTTTCTCTTCTTTCCTTTTTCTTTCTTTTGGTCTGAAAAAGGCTTTACAGCTCCTGGCTTCTGGAGGAAGCCTTCCTGGGGAAGAGTTTTCTTGCTCTTTTTGTTGTCCTTTAGCTCTTTGACTAGATTCCCCATGCTCCTTTGCTATGTGTTTCATGCCGGAAACATAAGGACCCCCTTCCATTTCATTTGCTTCTTTTCTTGGTCTGCTTGAAGGAGCCTCTTTTGAATCTTTGAGTTCTGATGGTTGAACTCAGGGTTAGCTGGGTTGCTCCTGGGTAGACTTCTAATTTCTACTTCCCAGTGCTGGGGTGAGTGATGGTTGAGTAGTGTCATGAGGCTTCAAAAGTTGTTATTAAATCCCCACTCTGAGTTCTTAGTAGTATTAAAGTGTCACCTTCCTAAGTTATTTAGAGGCAGAGTTTTGGATAGGTGATCAGAATTGGATAAGGTAATTCGAATGTAGAAAGGTTGAAACATGGGCCTTCGTGTTCCTTGTCTCTAAAATGTGATGTTCTGAGTCACCTCAGAACTGTCCTTGATAAACCTCTCACCGAAGTATTACTTCCTTAAACACCATGAGCCAAGACAAACGTCTTTCCTTTTAAAAGGGTATTTATTTTTAGACATTATCATATAACTACATCATCCCCACCCTTCCTTTCCTTCCTCCAAACTCTCTCATTTGCTCCTCTTTGTTCTCGTTCAAATTTTTGGTCATTTTTTTTCATTAATTGTTGTTACATATATATGTATATGTACATATATACATATATTCCTAAATATAACCTACTCAGTCTGTATAATGTTAATGTAATTTGTTTTCAGGAATGAATATTTATTATTAACCTATTGCTGTGTTCTTCCCTGGGTAAGATTATTTCTTCAGCTCTCAGTATTCCTTAGCTCCTATAGTTCTTTGTCTAGGGTTGAGGCATCATGGTTGTTGGGTTGTTAGCAGCAGAAAATGAACTAGAATATTTACATATTTTCTTCATGTTTGAAATATTTTTGCTGGAAAATTTCCCTCTGTTTATAGAGACATAACCTTGCTATGCAGCCCTTCATAGTCCTAAACTTGCAGAAATCCTCCTGTCTCTATCTCCCAACTACAGGGATGCCAGGAACTACAGGGATGACAGGGTGACCTGCCATGCTTGCAGGTCATCTGCTGCCGCTGCTGCTGCTGCTTGCTGCTGCTGCTTCTGATTCCTTATATAATGTCTTTATGTTCTGTCTTTCCCTTTTCCTTTCATGGTTCTTGTAAATGAACTGTTTGCCCTCTCACAATGCTAACTCATAAATCCCATCATCCTTTTACTTCACCTTCATTCTAGCTTTCTGATTTTAATGCTTATTTTTCCCAGACTCTTTCTTCTTGATTATTCTGCTCTTGATTTCCACTGAGCTTCCTTAGAACATCTAGTTTCATCCTTTTCAGTTGTCTCATACCTCCTCTCAGTTCATGCTGCTTTATTGTGTCTGTTTGGTGATGCCATGCTTATCTGCTTGTTCTTGTACTTGTGGGCGTACATCAGGTCTGAGCACTTGAACAAGTAAGTGACACTCCAGTCTTCACAATTGGTTTTGCTTGGGAAAGCCTTGTAGCATGCATGACACCATAGCATCCTAGAAGCCCCATGGCTGCTGTCTCTCTGCCAAAGGCCTGTGATTTAATATGGCAAATAGAATGTTGTGATGGGCCAAAAGCCCAGGGAAGATCTTTTCTGTGCCATTTCCCATTATGCTTGGCACAGTGGATTCTGAGTTCTTACTGAGCCTTTTGTTGCTGGTGTCCGGAATATGCCAAAGTGGTGCATGCCAGAAACTGAAGTTGCCATACAAGCCTGGGGCTGTGAGCTACCACCTGGCACTGGACTGAGTTACTGGCATAGAAGTTACAGCCATGAAGTCAGCCCAGTGCTGGCTTTTACAAAGAAAGGCCTGTTGGTAAGACCCAGGGCAAAATCCTATACCCACTTCCTTCTTTCTCCTAAGCAGATGTTATCTCTCTGTGTGCATTGATGCCTGGGGTTGGGAGAAAGGTTGAGATGGCTAATGTGAAACTGTCCTTCATACTGTCTTTAATGGGTCTTATCCTATTATGTGCTATAGCTAAGCATTCACTAGAGAGTCTGATTCTGCAACCTTGCTCTCTTTCTTCATACACCACATGCTACTTTAATGTCCTTACTTGCCATTTATGAGTTCCCTTTACCAAAGTATCTCTTCAAGACTTTTTTTTTTCATTTAAAAGTTGCTTGTTTGATTTTTGACAAAGAAGCCAAAATATCCAGTATATATAAAGAACTCAAGAAGTTAAAAAGCAAGAAACCAAATAATCCAATTAAAAAATGGGGTATGGAGCTAAAAAGAGAACTGACTGTAGAGGATTATAGAATGGCAGAAAAACACTTAAAGAAATGCTCAAC
>CM053765.1:37433903-37473430 GCA_028658305.1 Pachyuromys duprasi | reverse complement strand
GGGGGAGGGGGCTACGCCTGGGATTCAAAGTACCCAACCTGTGAGTGAGATAAAAATAAATAAATTAAAAAAAAAAAGTTGCTTGTTCTTCTCTTGAATTTGGAGTTCATGTACAAATTATTTATATATTTTAGATACATATATCTTCTTGGATATATGATTTGTAAACACTTTTGAGTCTTAGGGTTGTCTTTTTATACTCTTAGCAATGTACTCCACAGTGAAGAAGTTTTTTAATTGTTTTGAAGTCAATCTGTGAGTTTTATTCTTTTATAGACTCTTCTTTTAATATCCCATCCAGGAACAGTTGGACTAAATGAAACTTTTCCTTCTAACTTTCATTATAAGTTTGTGCTTTACTTTTCAGTTTAGAAACTTTTTTTTTATAGATGAGGAAGTCCAAACGAAGCTCCATTTTGTTGTATATGGATTTTAATGGTTTAAAGAAAAATGACCCCCAGAGGCTCATGTATTTGAATGCTTAGTCACCAGGGATTGAGCTCTTTGATAGGATTAGAATTACGAGGCATGGTCTTGTTGGAGGAACTGTATTATTGGGGGTAGGTTTTGAGGTTTCAAAAGCCCATGCCAGGCCCAGATTCTCTGCCTCTCTCTCTGCTGCAGATGTAGCTACTCAAAGGCAGCAAGCACTCCACCTATATGAAGGAATCGATAATAAGCAGTCAGAGTAGAAGAAGCAGCTTATTAAAATGTTTTGAAATAAAAAGGTTGACACATTTTTATTAAAATTTTTTCATACACTGTATTTTGGTCTAGGGTGACACATTTTAAAAACAGAAAATCCAGTCTAATCAGAATAGCAAAATAAAGGAGGCAAATAAACTGTACCAAACCTCAATTGCTTGGTGCCTTTTCAGCAACATGGTGCTTATGCACCAGGGTCCATAGACCAATTTTTAATCACTGAAGTGATTTAATATAATTAAAGTTTTCAGTGGTCAATGACTTCTGTGAGCAATAATATAGACAGAAGGGATAGCACATAGAGAAGATACATAAAGAAGGGATAATATAGAAAAGAGTAAAGATAAGAAGCTGGGTGAGTATCATATCTGATACTACTACTAATAATAAAATATACATACCAGGCTACAAACATTTTCTCATTCAGTTCTCATTAGTTTGATGCAGTAGTTGAAAGAGTTATCATCTTCACTCTAGACACTAGTATGAAGAAACCAAAGCAAATGAAGGGGTTTGAGGTCAGACCTTTAAGGAATGACAGACCTGACCTTTCCATGGATGAGTGACCTCAAATGTTTTGTATGTCCTCATTTGCTTTCTGTTCTGATCCATGTTGCCTGTGGTCAGTTACTCAAACAATGCAATTGATGTGTCTTCTACATCTATATATTTTTTTTTCATTTACTATAATACTCATTTAGATGTCCTGCTTCTTCACTGGTTTCCTCTAAATGAAAAAGACTTACATAATCATAATTTACATCTTTGGCTATTTGGTATTTTAACTATTAAAGGAGAGACAAGAAGCCAAGTGTATAATATTTAATTAGAGCAGGCTAATACTACATCTTTCCAAATTTGTATGGTATGTAATAAAGAATTCAGCAATATCAATGGGGGGAGGACACAGATAAATTCTCGAGTCGGCACAACAAATCAGCAAAATAGAAAATCCTAGCTTCTGAAGGCTCAGTGTGTCTCTTATCTGAGTTGGTGATTAAAACCAGACAGGGTGTCTATGTATGTGTGGGTGTGCATGAAAATGAGGACAAGCAATTCTGTATTTGTCTTTGAAGAGCAAAATGCACCATTTAAGAAAAAAAGCAAAAATTAGCATCCTTCTTGGCATATTCCAAAATTGATCCCATTTATATGAAGGAGTTGCAAATGCACCAGATGTGCAGAGCATTGGATTGGCAAGACCAGTCCTGGACCCTGGTACGTAACTGGGAATAACTCTCATTTAACAGTCTTTTCTGAAATATTTGCACTTATTTGTTCAAGGATCTTTTTTTTTAGTGTCTTGAAGAAATCAACAGTGGGAAAATAAATCCAGTTCTAGAAGGAACTGTTTCATGCTTCAAGAACTACGTGGTGAAAAAAACAACATGGTGGTCTCAGTCTTGCAGGCCTCTAGGTCTGGATAAACATGGCCAATGAACACACTCGATAAATAACTATGTCTTATGGTTACCTGTGACAGAGCTTAAAGGCACGGTCTATGGGTCTATGCTCTTTCACATACCTATTTAGAGACTTATCTTAAAAGTAGAATGAATGCTCTTATAACAAGTATTATGAGATGGTGCGAGTGTATATGATGTGGTATTTTAATCTACATTTTGAGAGTAAATAAAACACCAGAATTAGATCTGTAACACAGATAATCTGAATATAAGTGTTATAAAATGTTGTAGAAAGAGAAAATTTAGGTGATGTCTTTTTGGCCTATCTATTGGCATAGTTTCATAACAATATAAGAAAAAATGGAAAAGAATCAGATCTAAAGTCATTAAAGAGAGCAAGTTACAAGAACACAAAGAATCATTGCAGATTTATGGAAATTAGTGAGTAAATTAGGAACAATTATAACTCATATTAAATAAAACTTCAAAAAATTTGTAGGAAAAACTTGAATTACACCTAACATAGAAAACATTAGTTTATTCATTTTCAATTATTTCTTTTTTCTGAGATAATAATATAACACATCATTTCTCCCTTCCCTTTTATTCTTCAAACCCTCCCAAAAATCTTGCTTTATTCTCCTTTTATTCTTTGTTTATTGTTATTACAGGCATGTGTGTATTCACACATATATGCCCAAACATAACCTGTCCAATCTGTATAATGTGAGTTGCATATGTTTTTAGGGCCAACTACTTGGTACTGGATAAGCAAATGGTGTGCTCTTCACAGGGGATGAAAAAGTCTCTCCCTCTCATTTCTTAGCTGCCTTCAGCTCTTTGTGTGGAGCTGAAGCCTCATGATCTTTCCCTGTCTACTTTCGTATTTCTATTATTGTTTTCCTTGTCCATTTTGGTAACCGTGTTGGTGCAGCTTTACGTGTGTAGCTTCGGACACTCCCAGGGGCACAATGTCACCACAAACTCTCTGATCCCAGACCTGGGTATACCTTTTAATCTTTTGCTCAAAACTAAATAATGTGAAACTATGAGACTGAGCCTGTGCTTTGTGCAGTCATTTAATCAGGCATGTTTGGAGAAGCAATTCCATGTTGTGAGAGGTGGGAAAAGGTCAAACTCTTTAAAGGGTATGTTGGGGACAACTCTAGACATAACTGGTGGTAAATGGATCCTAACAGCATAAGTTTTATTAATATAAATACTAGTGAATGTTACGTTACTGAACTCTGTAAGCAGAACTTACGCGACCGAATACCAGGAGTGTTACAACTGTAATTCTCTTTTGAAAGAGTTAGAGCACGCTGATGACTTCAAAGGTTCAATTCAATTCAGATGCTATTTTCCTGTCGTGTTTAATTTCCCGTCATGTTTATTTTTATTGCTTTTCCTGGTCCTCTTCCTTTAGTTATAAAAAATTCATTTACTTCCTTTGTTTTTTACTATCTATATCAGATGAAAGAGCTTATCTCTACAATAGTGTCTATCACTTTATCGTTGTACCCCTTACTGCAGGAAATATTTATGATGAAGGAAACACAAAGAGAGAAAATTGAGTACTCTCTCAGGATACTGTCTCATTAAATGTGGAACTTGTATCAGAAATTTCATGCCAATAGTATATTTCTGTTTTATTACCAAATTAAATATGCTTATTATAAAAACTAGGGAGATTCAAACAAAATGATGTAATTGGCCAAGAAAAAAAATTTTGCCTTTGCTTTCCTAAAACAAAATTAGATTTATAAGTTACATTCTAGAATTCTGAATAGGCTATATATCATAAAAGCAAGAATCATTGTTTTAAAATATTAAAAACTAGACATTGTTTTTTTTTTTCCTTATTCACCCTTCCCCTGAAGCTGCAATAGTCATCAGATCTGGTTCTTCAAAAAGGTTCAATGGTCCCCTCTCCCTTCTGTTTTTGTTATAAGATCATATATGGTCCTGGTAACCATTAAATGAGGTGGGCACTTTCAGAAGAACTCTTGTTAATGTCCCTTTACAATATGCTTCATTTTCAACTAAATGTTGTGGTACAAGATCAGCATGTCCATAAACACTTCTGTCTTTCATTTTAATCCCATGGCCTTACACTGAGCACACCATGTACAGGCTCCCTAAAACAAAACCCTGTGTTCCCATTGTCCTTGGTGGGTGTTGCTTAGGAAATGACTTCCATTCTTTCCCTACCTGTTGCATGTAATAAAACATTCTTCACTCTTATGTCTCAGCTTATCTTGTCTTCGCCCTCATCAAAATGTGAACCTCTGACATCAAATTAGAGTCCTAAGACAAGGTCTGAGCTTAGGGATAGATAAAAATGGGTAATACTATGGGCACTGGGTTTAGAAGCAATCCTCTAGACTTATAGCCTAGGTCTAGCCTGTTAGGACTTCAGACACAGCCAGATGCTTTTAAATAATATAAGCTCTTATTCTTCAGAAAATATGTAAAGAAAAAATAGCTGAAAGATGGTGCAGGAATCTGATATTTCTTGATTACTAGTCAAATATTATATAGTCACCCTGTAACTCCGCCCTGTTTTCAATGCCCCTTGACCTAGGGACAACCACAGGGCCATTGTTCAAATGTCTTTCTTCTTCAGTAAGAATACTGGTATATTTCTGCTGTTATTGTTAGTGTAAAGTACACAATAGTATAATAATTATTTATGCCATGTAAGTAATTTTCCATAGCGCTAACTGTCCCATATAGCGTTATTTTAATTTGTTTTGTGCCTGTATATAACGACTTGTGCACAGATGTAGAAGACATTGCTGGTACCTGCATACCAGCCATCCTTTCTTCTTTTCCTCATAACATAATTTTTATTTGTGGTATTGCATATCACCTAGGACATTTTTTCAAATGTATTTCAATTTTCTCATGGAACATCTGTCTGTGTTTTGAGGTTCACACTTTGCCAGTCTCCTTGCAAATAGAATTATCACATGACTTACTTCTGATAAATAAGGTAAAGGGAAGTCAGAAAGGAAAGGAAAACTTCTTCCCTACAGGGAATAGAGACTGCCATAAGCAGTCTACTTATTTTTTTTTCCATGTGTCTTGGATCAATGACTGATACTACACGGCCAAAAGAAGTAATACTGAGACAATACCATCAAATGCATATGGAAAAGAAGGAACACAAAATGGAGCTGGCTCCTCTGAAGGATCACAAAGGTGATGAACCAAACCAGGAACAGAAAGATACTCTGGAGACTCACCAGAGGCTGCTGTGCAGTTCAGCCAAATCCAACACATAGTCTTTCAAAACTTTCCATTCCTACAAGAAAATCTGTGGTGAGCATTTCTAAAGCTAAGTCTTAAGTATAGAATCCAAAATATGTTTTTATCATTAATTTATAGACAATAAAAACCACTAAGGATTTTTCCAGACTGCCTTCAAATATGATACTATGTTTTATCATTAAAAATAAGAGACACTCTTGAACATAAAGTTGTATTTGTGTTTTTTTACCTAAAATCCTGGGAAAAATAAAGTGATGTTATGTCACTTTTTCTCAAGTTGTGGACAAATTTTGTTCATTCCAGCTAGGGCACAACAAGAACCTGAAGTTGAGCTGGATGAACCAATGAGTTTATTAGAGTTGTAAGTATAGATGACATAAAAATAAAATGTATTAAGGCAAATCCTGCTCACTATGAACGATGACCTCATGAAAGTACCAATAGATTCCTATCTTCATTTAACTTTATGTTTCTTATGTATTTTAGCACCCCAAGACCATGCCTAGGTAGAGGTTACAGCTATAGTATAAGGTAAAGATCTAGTGCCTCCCCCTACAGGCGAGTGCTACGAGCCTTATTACTGTTACTGTTTATCTTTGCAGACCATATTACTGTTGTTTTGCATTCTTTATTGTTGTAACTTAGGAGTAACTATAAACTCTGCTCCATGCTGACAGGTGACCAAATCACACTGGGAGAAGATTACCTCACTGTAATAACACCCTGCAAAATTTCCAGAAGACACAAAGTGTCATAAAGCTTGGAGAACATAAAGCAGGTTATAAATTACATCTTCGACTTGAAAATGCCAAAGCACATGCAGACTATGTGTACAGACTAACTGACTTGTGGCAGAAACAGCGACTGGCAAAAACAAGGATTGAATTTAAGCCCCTGAATTTAGCTGTGCCGGGACAGCAGCTATGATAGAGCACCTCTGTGGCTCATTGCATGCCTTCCACGGCCTTCAGGGAACAGGCTGAAAATCTGAATCACCCATGTCCCATCTGCCTTGTCTGCCTTCTCTGATAAAAAACAAATAGAAAAAGGCTAATGTGATTGAGTAACAGAGAAATATGCACCTGCTTTGGATAGCAACAGAGCTCAAGTTAACACCATCGCACATCCACTTTTAGGTATGTGAAAAGAGGCTGAGGGAGAGAGAAATCTCTTTGCCTCAAGTTTTTATTTGTTGACATCTATTGATTGTTCTATTTGACACATCACTTCTTCTGTGTTCGCTGCATCTGTTTCCACTTGTCAGTCAATACACTAAGATAAATGTACAGCAAGTTTCCATGGCCCAAAGCATGATTCCCCTAATGAACAATTCAGATTCAGCTTCTTTGGGGTTAGTTAACAGCAGGAATGTGTGACATTTCCAAATGTGTATTCTAAGTTACAATAGAAAAGAATAGTTCCCATAGAAAAGAACCATGCTTATGTAAAAAAAAAAATCCTGCAGGAGTGATTGGCTGGTTAGAACATCATGATTGTAGACAGTCAGAACATTTCAAAGTTCAGAGACAAATTATCTTGGACTATCTTTAATCTCCTGAATAGTCATTTATGTCCCTCTCTGTGTCTGACCTAACATACTTTCACCAATCAGCCAAAACTTTTGGAATGTATTAACTCAGTAGACCACTAGCTTCTACTGACCCAAAAGCTCCTGGTAATATCTGGTGACGCCTAAAGCTGATAGCACTCTCTACTTCACAGTTACCTGCTGCAACTTCCCACCAATGTGTATGAACACTGCTGTGATTGACAGCTTCCATTGTATGGCTGCAATAGGTCATGCAACCTCTTCCAAGTTGTAACATGTTATTTGGGGCAACTTTAATCCATGATCCATGGCTATTGTTACGCATATTGGGCTCAGAATAAACACATTTCTTCTGAAGTGAGAGGTATTTTGAGTCATCACTCTCCATACAAACAAAAAAAATTAAGTTCCTTTCTGGGAATCATGAGCTCCTACATTAATAAACAGACCCTGCTTACTTCATGCTGTACATTAATTCTGTCTGTCTTCTACATGGAATGTAATGGTGAGAAATGAAGAAGGC
Source organism: Pachyuromys duprasi (assembly GCA_028658305.1). Taxonomy (NCBI): domain Eukaryota; kingdom Metazoa; phylum Chordata; class Mammalia; order Rodentia; family Muridae; genus Pachyuromys; species Pachyuromys duprasi. Next base: position 37,465,974 of record CM053765.1, on the reverse strand, counting down.
CCAGGACCTAGGACAGGCACTAAGAACGAGTCATTTCTTTTAGCCATCCAATTTATCGATGCAGATATAAATGGCATGAGGAAGTTATGAAATAATAACATATAGAACATAATAAGATCAAAAGTCTGCTAAAGGCAAGAAAAGGTACCCTTTATCTAAAATTCATTTAATATACATTTAATTGTTCTTTCAAAGTGCTGTTGGCAAAAGAAACACATTAAAGTCCTACTAAGTACCTGGGTTGTGACTTTGATATGCTTACAAATGATTGATAGAAAGCTGCAAACACACAAGGAAAGTTAACTGAGACTCCCACATAATAAAAATGTTAGTTACAGACTAAAATAATTTGTCATAAGCCAGGTAACTTCCAACATCTAGGAGAGAGGGATTGGTAAGACTCTTCCAAGAGAGCACAGCCTCTACGGTCTCTTGAGCTTAGACAATACATACCTGTTGTTCTCAGACACCCAGAATATGGTCTTTGTCACAGAGGCCCTAGAAACTGTCACAACTGTGTCCTCCATCACACTCTTCACTATTGGCAGCGATCTTATTTGTTGGTTCACGCAGTTCTATCCCTCAAATATTTTATTTCCTGTGAGCAGAGACTATCTGCTCCTATTTTAGGTTCTATGTTTCATAATGTATTCATATCTAGATGACCTATGAAACTCATCCTAGAGGTGTTTAAGGAAATCTGTGAGATTGAAATGTAAATAATTGATAGGCTTATAAAATGAACAAATATTTAAGTATTTCTATGTTCCAGGATCAGCTGCAAATACTGGGGACACTGGAAAACTGGATAATGGTCCCTTCTCCTTTTGAGTGTGTATTCTCTGACAGAGAAAAATGAATACTTTGGTATAACCAAGGTAAAAAATATAGTACACGGTGATGTGGTAGATAATGATATTGTGTATGAAGCTTTCATGTATTGATCAAACAAGCTCAGGAGTAAACCTGAGTATTGACTGCTAGAGACTATGACATCATGGGAATGAGGCAGAGGGTAGACAAATGAAACTGGGAAGGGCATGAGTTTAATCTCAAGAAACTGCTGTGATCTGTGATCAGGATCTGAACTCCATTCTAAGAGCAAGAAAAATATTTACCAAAAGGTTCTCAATTAACTCTCTTTGTTCTGTGTGATGAATGGACTGTGGTGGGGTGAAAAAAGACAGCCAGATGTTAGTTGGGGCCTGCTGAAGGAGTTTTGTTTAGGGTAGTAACAGAAATCAGATGTACATGGTAAGGCCAGGTGCTGAACGGTGTACAGAGGTGTTAAAATGTGAGACAGCAGTACCAATTCGTAGGTTTCTCCCTTACCTCTGACCAGCCTATTTATTGAACAGCCGTTCCTCAACTATCACAAGATAGCCTGAGGTTCACGTAGATGAGGAAGGGTAGGTTTGGGGCTGGGAGATCTTGTGGTACCCGTGGGCATGAGCAGTGCTGTTGTTTACAGTAGAACTTCTGCCATGATGTGCGTCAGTCAACACCAGGTATTGAGTTCGCACAGTGAATGAATGGGTGCGTTCCGACTTTAATTCATACTAGGCATTACAAATGGATTTCAAGCACTATAAAAAAACACTGTGAGTAGTTTCAGTCACCTTTTTCTAGCTACTCCTATGCTTTAGACTTAATGTCAAATACTTCACGCTTTACAAAATAATCCCACTCAATCAAACAATCCTCATAAAGTAGCATTATCCTTCTGTGATGAGCCAAGCAACTGAGGCAGCAGTGCTGTGGCCACAGAGTTGGAGCTAAGAAGTGACCCACTCAGAGTTGTTGCCTGAGTCTATTTGCCTGCCAAGCCTGTTTGACCTTTAATCTTACATTTCTCTTCCTTTGGTTTTTAAAGAGCTTCAGTAAATAATGTGATCTGTAAGAATAATTAAAAATAAGATAGAATATAAAAAATATTTTAATTTGAAATGTGTATTACTGTGAACTATTATAAGTTTGTTTTTAAATGTGAACATGCATATTCTATGTGAGTATATGCATAAATGTATATTTAAACTACAAGCATTTGCTTATGCATACCATATAAATGTGTATTTAACAATATAAGCATTCGCTACAAGTGCATATGGTATGTCATATAGCCTGTGAAAACATTCACGGTAGAAATGAAGTATCTTGGTGGTGTTCTCTAGCCACATGTAACTTTGGTGACTTCAGATCTAAATGCTCTTGCAAAGCATAAACTCTTCTGGCCTATTGGAGAAGCAGTTTCCTTACAGACAAAATGCAAAATTCTTTTTTTTTTAATGCAAAGTGGGCTGCCATTTTTATTGCTTTCTCTACGTTCCCACTCACTGGGTGCTGAGAGAAATAAATCAAAATGACAGAGAACTGGAATGGAAATCGGGGTTTGCTAGCATTTTCATTGATAGAAGAATGCCTCAAGAAGATGAAAATGGAAGAAAAAAAATGAAAGTCATTCTTACTGCTAATGAAATGTTTCCTTGCTGTCAGGCAGTGTGTGGCTAGAAGAAAAATGACTTGGACTTTACCAGAAACTTGGACCACAGAGTATTTTCAACCAGGTAATTAGGCTGATATGAGATGTCACAAATAGTGATTGTCACAAAGGCCTGCCTTTGAGATGCTTACTCGGGATTAAAGGGGTCCTTGGTGGAGGATGCCACTTGCAGGGCTGAGCCAATGACAGTGTTCAGGGGCTCAGGATGATACTCCTGCACCTGCTGGAAATGCTGGCCCTTCCCCACCATAGAACTAATTTTAAGGTTAAAAGATGGTGGCTGTGAGCTAATGCAACCACTCTCTAGTGAGCAGCTGCAATGTGGCTAAAGAAACCGGTTCTTGGAAGCCAGCCTATGGAACTTTGTTAGTCAGCTGAAAGAAATGTTGTTTCCTCTGGAATTAGGCCTGACATCTTCCCTATTAAACTGTTTTTGGACACACACACACACATGAAGCTTTTATTTAAAAAAAAAATAAAGGGACCTCTATGCTTATATAGGTGAACACATGACATTTTCAATGGATGCATTTGAACAATTCCTAAAGTACTAGAGGCAATGCCTACATGCACTTGAAAAGAATTTCACATATAAGGAAGTTTAGGATGTTCTAACCAAACAGGGTTTTAATCTACCACTTGGTATTCTACTGGCCAGTGGATAGATAGTGGTTAGCACCTTCATCATTTGCTCCTTTTTCTCAGGGTTAAGAAGAATCTCCTTACCAGTAACATTTTAACATTTCTAAAAGCATATAGATGACAGATATATAGGTAGGTAGGTGACGATGATGACGATGAAGATACATAGATAGAGATATATTACATGTATATACATATATATACTTTATTTTAGAAAAAAATATATATATAGCTACTTGAATAAGATGTATATTTCCATGGAGTAATTTAATGATAAATAAAATACTCTTCAATTAAAGAAGCTGAGAATTCGATGGAGAGAACAGATACGCATGTGTGAAAATTCAAGTCACAATGATAGCTACTTGGTGAGAGTATGCTATAGGCACAGAAGAGACATGCAGCCCAGTTTTGAAAACTAGGAAAGCATTTAAGAGAGTCAGAGTTGAACCAGCATCCAGAACTGGATACAGAGAAGGCACTGGGGAATCAAGGACCGTCACAGGATCCATCGACACAGTTTCAGAGGCCAGAGAATTTGGGAGAATGACAATAACATTACTGTTTGAGGGAGATAACTTTAGCAAGAGGTAAAAATGGAGCATCTCCAAGTAATATAAAACATGCAACTTATTTATGCAGAAAAATCTGGAAATATTAGCAATTCTTAGCAGTAAGAAGTGGCAATTATTATAACAAAGCTTTGGGAATAAAGTTCTGTGGCTCTTCTGGGGACATAGGCAGACCAGGTTGAAGGTTATAACAGATGCTGAGCATAATATTGAAGCTGACAAGAGGCTGAGGTGAGACAGCACATTACTGCAGTGGCAGCAGAGATGGGGAACATCACTGCTGACGGTCAGTAGTTTTAACTAGCGTAGAGGAATTTTAACACTGCTGCTCTGACAAGAGATCACATCCAAAGACCTTCAAAGTCGGTGTGATCCAGCCAGAATACAACACACCTTTAATCTAAGAGACAGAGGCAAGTAGATCTGAGTTCAGGGCCAGCCTGGTATAGAGCAAGTTTCAGATAAAGAAAAGTTTAGATCCAGGCATGGTAGTACATGCCTTTAATTCCAAACAGTGAAGAAAGCACCCATGTTTAAAATGATGTCTAATTGAGTGGAAGAAAAGGTGACAAATCATAGAAAGACTTTTACAGAATAGGATATACCCAACTCTCACAAGAAGAGAGAGAAAGGGGAAGTTACTTAAGGGGCAATGCAGAGAGAGAAAAAGCAATTTTACCAGAACAGTAATAGAGACAGGTTTCAGAAAGAGAACTAAGATGAAGACCAATTGATCCAGAGAATGAGAAGGAGCCAGAAGATTAGAACAGATTGCTGGAGTCAGTTTGAGGCCAAGCAGAGCAATTCAGAGGCTGAGAGAAAAGGCAGCTTGAATAAGTCAACTGGGAGAGGAGTTTGAACCAGAACAGCTGAGTTGAACCAGGCAGCAAGAGCGCAGAAAGAGCAAGAAAGGGTGAGCTTATTAAGCAGTAAGTCTCAGAGGCTGAAAATATTCTAGACCTAGGTTAGATTGTACATATTCTAGAAGCTTCCAGAACTAGGCCTAGGTTAGCAGAAGGAGGCAATAAGCCTCCAAGACGACAGTTGAAGCAGGAGAATAAAAGTCCTTTTACAGATTGTTACAGATGTGGATCAGTAATGGAGGGGGTGATCTGAGTATTCTATACATTGTCTATGAACTTAGATTTTTAAGTGTGGATGAAGGTACAATGGGGAAAAAAACTGGAGTCATCACTAGACAACCCGGGAAAACACTGTACTTAAAATTGGCTTTCATTGTGGAGCTTGGAAAATCAGGAAGCAGCAACCCTGGTCAATAGTGCTTCAGGATGGAAGACAGTAGGCTAGAAGGATTACAAAATTCACATGGTCCCTGGTGGAAAAAAAAAAACAAGGCAAAAGCATATTTAAATCATTTTATTCATGAAACCCAAGAAGCAGTGAGTTAAGGATGAAAGAACCAACAAAGACAAGCTGGCTATCCAGAGCATTGGACACTTAGGATAAGGGATTACTCAGTATAATCCAACTTAAAGTGGTAATTGTCAGTGGCGGAAACCTGTAAGTCAGGAAACCTCGTGAAATAAGCGAAGAAGAGAGATGCAAGAAACAGAGATGAAGGATTCAATCCAACACTTTGGTAGAGAGCCTGGTTTGCCTTGGCCATGCAAAAGTGATGTTCAAAAATTCATTTTTGTAATAAAAAAGTAGAGAATATTTATTGATAAGAAAGGATGATGATTCCAAATGGTCTGGAGCAGACGAAAACTGCAGACAATGAAGCAAAATGTGACTGTGACGGAGGTAGAGACTTGGTGGTTTCAAAATGATGTCTCAGGAATCTGGGGATGGGAGAGACACTTGATACATCATGGAAGCTGCTACCTCTACCAAGCTGAATGGAGCGTGTGCACACGGGCATACATATTTACCTGGAGGAGGTTTCGTGGCTCATTAAACTTTCAAGTGTCTTTTCTTGTTCTTCAGAAAGGAGAAAAATTATCTTCAAGGTATCCAAATCAAGTGACTACAGCAAGAATTAGTTGAATTGATGAAAATGAATGTAATTGCACAAAAATAAAAACTCAGCGTTCCATTCACATAATAGCGTCATAATTGCCAAAAGCCTTTACATGCTGACTGACTTCTGAGCCTGGCCGTGCAGCCCTGGACGCCACTCAGATAGGAACTCATTCTCCCGACCTGTTACTGAGGAAACCTGCTTGACATGGTTTCTTGTTGAAGTCCTGGCTTAGAGAACTTTCTTCTGCAGTTCACACAGCATAGGTTCTTTATGTTCTGATAAGAGCTTTAAAGAGTATTTTGAGGTGAAATTAAAAAATGGATGGACAAACTATATTTCAAGTGCTAAAGTTTATAAGGTTGAATTTGTATGTATAAGATCAGTGTATTAGTTTACTGCTTACACGAATTTTTAAATAAAATTTGGATTTTTATTACATGGTCCTGTGAACTCTGATACATTGTTCTATTGCGAGAACATTACTGTGTTCTATTTCTAGCTTCCTCAAAAACAGGAAATACAGATGACTATGAGGAATGGGCCAGACTGAAGAAAGAAAAAATAGCAGGCTCTGGAGGCATTACAGGGGAGAAAGAAACTGAAGTTAGGTGTATTAATTATTTACTTGAAATTTGTAGTTCATATTTTTTTTTCTTTTTGAGTCAGGGTCTCACATTTTATAACCTAGTTGCCCTGGAATTCTATGTGTACCAGGATGGCACCAAACTCACATAGATCTAACTTCCCCTGCCCCCTGAGTGTTGGGATGCCGTTCAGATATGTAGGAAGCTTTTGACATTAGATTCTGGAGATAGCAGCCATACAGTGTGTGGTAGTTTCCTGAGGCTTGTTTTGATGTGGGGCTCAATGTCTGCATGGTCACAGAAAATAAAAACAAAATGTAAAACAAACAAAAGGAACTTGTAGGGCCTAAGGAGATGGCTCTGGATAATGGGCTTTTAGTGTGACATAAGGATCCGAATTTAAATCCTTGACACACACATAAGTTTCAGTGCTCAGGAGATGACAATCCTAGGAGAAACTGGCTGGTTGGACTACCCTAGCCAGTGGAGTGTGATTCAAATGAGAGACTGCCTCAAAATATAGGGAGGGGGGCAATCAAGGAGACCAACAAATGTTAAACCATGGCCTTCACATGTATGAGCCCACATACATGCGAATGCACATAAACATATATCACAACAAACAGACATACACAGAAAGAGAGAGAGAGAGAGAAAGAGAGAGAGAGAGAGAGAGAGAGAGAGAGAGAGAGAGAGAGAGAGAGAGAGAGAGAGAAAAAAAATTTTTTTACTTGCGAAACTGGTTGGTGGGTGCTCTGGAGTTAACCTCTCTGAACAATTGAAGCACTGCCTGCTAGAGTATGGTTGGTATTACACTTAATCATTTGGTATAGGTAAAGAAAGAGTAGCTTTTTAAAAAAGTTCTCCTGTGTATGCTTTCTTATTTTGTAGGAAAGCTGACTTGCCATCAGTGAGGCAGCAAAGAAAACTGCTTTCTCTTAGGGCAGATGTTACAGTTATTAACCTGCTGTTGTTTCATCAATGGCTTCCTGCAGAGGAACCAATGTCAAGGGACAGATTCTGATGCCTCTCACGTGACATTTGTTTTTTATCAGATTATTTAGGATCTGACAAATGGTGGAGCCAAGAGCATCAGAGATTTCTGATGCTATAAGGGGTCCATTTTCTATAGCTTGCTGTTCCCCATATTCAGTCTGAAGCATGCAATTTAAGACTCATGTTATTTTACTTTGGAGGTTAAGCTGAGAGCTTCCTTGGGTAATTGGGGTCACCTCTATGTGGGCAAGAGTACATCTGAAGCAATTTCATTTTTTATTCTTTTCCTTTCTCTGAAGTTGTATTCAGAGATGGCATAGAACTCAGAAGAGAACATTCTGTTTTTCAACTGCAGTTGGTCACATGAATATTGGCTTTTTGTGCCATGCATGTCTATAAAATTAAGTTCAGAAGTGTTAATTTCAATAATTTCTTAAAATATCTTTTAGAAATGATAAGATACTCAAATGTAACACCCAACCTCACACTATTTGCCTCTACTTCTGGTATGTGTGAGGACAATAACAGAATTAAATACTGGCTTACAAAGCTAACTCCTTTCAAGGCTCAAGACTGTGGAGCTTGGTTCAAGAGTGAGGCTGCAAAAAAAAATCCAAACACAAAACTTCTTTATAACTTAAACTACAAAGGGTGTATTGTGTAATATTATTCCACACCTCATACTTTACCTGTTCTGAAACAAACGGAAGACCTTACTTCTGCAACACTGACAAATGAGGTGCTGCAGAAATTGAGTATTCAGCTAGGGAGACAACATTCAAACTTTCAAAGCAAATTCAATTGAAACTAGATGGGGAAACACTGGTGGACGTTCCTCCTTGTTCTGTCTACTAGGGATCCATTTCCTTAAAGCATAGCAAATTGCTAACACTTTCAGGAGCAAGAAGAACCGATAACAATGGATCAGATGGGGTAAGAATGAAGGCGTATGAGACAGGAAAAGGATGGTAAGCCCCGAAGTGAAGGAGTCTCATGCATGCCCTAGCACGCATTTGTTGATGCCTACAGCCATCCACAATGGGGAGAGATCCCACTGAGCAGAGCCAGTACCAGAAAGGAGAAGACTTCACGAGATATAAGTGATTAGGATGAGGACCATAATTTATAACACAAATAACATCACACTAGCGTGTGAAAGGAGTGTATTAGAATGGCTTATCAGCAAACTATACCTGGTCCCTGCTAATTGACTCTCAGAACAGGGCAATGTTAGGCTTCTGTTTAAAGTCAGGTTTATTTGTCTCAAAAAAATGTTAGATGATGCCACATATTCTTACTACTTTATCCCATCAACCTTGCTACCCATTCTCTACAACACTTCTCTATTCCCTTTGGAATTATATCTCTCAACTCCTTCCCCAGTCTGAGAAGGCAGCAAGCAGAAACTTAATTAGCTCACTTCATTCTGACCAACAAACCTACAAACACCCAAATTGACCTCTGTCGTGTGATCACATGAATCTCACTTCTAAACTTAACTCTTCCACGGGTGCTTTGCTTTTGACCTCTTCTGTTCACCATGGCAACTGTACCATCCTTACTTTTGTGGTACCGGTCATTTTAAACAGATTTATGTATATATGTATGCATGTTTGTATTTTTGTGTGTGTGAGTGAATGAGTGTTTGCCTGAGTGTATGTACGTGCACTACCGTGTGTACCTGATACCTATCAAGACCAGGAGAAGGGCATGGGATCCCCTGAAACTGTAGTTACAGACAGTTATGAGCCAACATATGGATGCTGGGAATCAATCGCAGGTCATCTTAAGGAACGGAAAGTGATCTTATCTGCTGATCCATCTCTCTAGACTTTAGTGCTGATCTTTTTGTAGCCTATTTAAAATGTTTTCTGGGGCTGGAAAGAGAGCGCAGCAATTAAAAGGATTTATTGATCTTGCAGGGATAGTTCCCAGCCCATACATAATGGTAGTTCACCACCATCTGTAACTCTAGCTACAGGGAATTTGATATCATCTTCTGGTTCCCTCATGCACCGGGCATGCAAATGATACATATACATGCATGTAGGCAAAACACATTTAAAAAGTGGGAAGAAGTTTAAATGTGTTCAGATTTCAACAGGCAAACCTTTTGTAAAATCTTCATTTGTGGATTCAATTATCTCCTCCCTTTCATTGGTTCTTTAAAAGAGAAAGCTATATTTATTTTTTTCTGTCTTTCATTTTTCTGTCCAATTTACTTATTTTCTACTTACTTGTCAATATGTAATTCTGGAAATCTCTCAAAGCAGTTTTTAACATTTCTGACAACCTCCCTTATCTCTTCAGGGCAAACTTCTTGATACTTAAAATTTGGCTCTTTTCTATGCTTTCTGGTCTTACCCATGAGATACACAGAGAAACAGAGAGACAAAAGGAGAGGAAGGAGAGGGAAGGGAAAGGGAATGGGAAGGGAAGAGAGGGAAAGTGAAGGAAGGAAGGAAAGGGAAGGAAAGGAAAGAGCCATGAAGAGCTCCTCTATAGCAGGAACTTCAGGTGGCAGCTTATGCATGCTATGGGGTCAGTCATAAGCAGAGTGCACAGACAAGAAGTAGAGGCAGACATAACACTCAGGGCCCACTTAGTGACCTACTTTTACCAGCTAGGCCCTGCCTCTCAAATGCTCTACAACCTTGGTCTAGGGTCTTCAAACACAGGAGCTGCTGCAGACCCTACACAACATTCTCTAATCAGCTCTGCTCTCCTTGCCCTCTCCAAGTGCAGACACTCCTTGAAGGACTGTCTAGAGCTCAGGCTTGGTGATGTCATGCCTTTCCAGTTTCTTCCTGTAACTAGCTTCTCCAAGATCAAACTAGGACATACACATATAAGAAAAAGTAATTTATATTTTATATGAACATTTATATTTATTTATAAATCTGCACATTATAGCTTTTAAATGTGCTCCAGTGTATTTACATAGTTTTGTGGAGGAGGTGGGAATTTTTTTTCTGTAGTACATATGCTACCTTCTGGAAAATACATGTAAACATTGACAGATGTCTTTAAAAATTGGTCTAACAATTATGGAACTGACTTAGGTTTCCCCAAAGACAAAAATCTTGCTTACAGAAGGTCCTCAGTTTCAAAGCTCTGTACTCCAAGCTACCATAGACAGCCTAGGCCGTTATTTTGAACAGACAAAGAGATGTTCAAAAAAGACAAATTTGCGAAGTGAGTCAATAGAGAACCCAGAAATTTTGCATTCTGAAAATTAGTTTCTCTGAATTTCTGAAAGCTTGTTAATGTATTATTCGTGAAAGAAGACCCAATACAGGGTGCCTACAGGTACATACTCTTACATCTCAGAAATGGGGTAGCAGGTATAAATCTTGTCAACAAACTGAGGATTACAAGTCATTATCAGTTTGAGAATTCAGTTTTCCTGGGATAGTACAAACTTATCTTTCTAAAATTTCTAATCCAATAAAGCTCACACAAAAGCAATTTTTATTTGACCACAAATTCAAGAATTCAGGACGATGACAAATAATGTACGTTTTCAAAATGAAGTTACTCCAGGCAGTTGTGTGTGTGTGTGTGTTTTATGTGATAGAGATGCATTAAATTACAACATTATAAAGATTATATACATAAACAAGATTCTGCGGAACCAATACTGTTTCACACAATGTAAGTACAAGCTTTGACTTTGTGTTGTGAAAATTCTGGAGGTGTTGAGGAACACTTTTGTGTCTCCTTTGCACACTATCTTTTATTCTGTATCTATCCAGCTGTTCACCCTTCTATTGATACATAAGCCATCTAAGCTTTGCAGTATCTCAATGTGTTGCAAGCAGTGGTACAAATCACCTGACAGCACTTTGGCATGAGTGTATTAACAAATCTTCTATTTTCCACATTTCTTTCTCCTTTGAGATATAATTTACATACAACGAGAGAGATGCTTGTAAGTGTTTGTTTATTTTTTTCCAAACAGCATGCCCAACCTTTTATCTACCTCAGAAGGTTTGAGCTCATCCCTCCTCAGCCTACCCTGGTTCCCACAGGCTTGTTTGTTTGTTTTGGGTTTTGCATGTATGTTTTGAGACTAGGTTTCTCTGTGTAGTCTTGGCTATTCTGGACTCACTTTGTAGATCGGGCTGGCCTTGAACCCACAGAGATCGGACTGCCGCTGCCTCCCGAGTCCTGGGATTACAGGTGTGCACCACACAAGCTAGTTCTATCCAGCACAATTTTCAGCAATTGTTTCTTTTCTCTGTTGCACAACTTCAAAAAAAATATGATGCATGCTTGTAAAGAAACTCTGCACACAAGACTGTGATTCACCCATAGTTTATGTGAGTCAATAGCGGGTCTCTCTTGTTGCCAAGCAGCACCTGATGATTGACTGTATCAGTTTGTCTTATCTGCAACTTAGCTGTTAATAATTAGATATGCTCTGGTACTGCAGTCGGAAAAGCTAACTCCAAACAAAGACACAGCTTTGCTTTCTGCTCTTCTTTTTTTTTTTTTAATTTATTTATTTTTATCTCAATCACAGGTTGGGTACCTTGAATCCCAGGCGTAGCTCTTCTGTTGGTTACATGACGGCTTGCTGTGATATCTTCACTGTGAGCTAACACCTTTGGACACATCCTCAGGCAAATGACCTGTTGACGTTTGTTTAAAATATATACAATTTTTTAATGTTGATTTTTGCTCCAAATTGCTGGACATCTTCATAGATCTTGGATAGCAGTATAGTTTTCAGATATATCTCACGGACATTTTCTTCAAATCCGTGGCCTGTCTGTGTGTATCCTTTAATGACATATTGAATAATAAGAAGTTTTGAATTTATGACTGAGTTCAATTTGTTATTGTTATTATTCTGTCAATGTCATGTCTTCAAATTTGTTGATATTTCCTAGGTCAGAAGAATCTTCTCCTATTGGTTTTTTTTCCTTAAAATAGTCACCATTCTATACTAAAACCTATGATTCACTTCTAGCTAATTTCTGTATTTATTTATTGATATTATTTGTTTACTGCATTTATTACAGCTATTATTGTTTGTAGTACATATAAATATTTGTTCCAACTATAAGGTGAAAAGGCCACTTTTTCTCCATTGACTTATTTTCGTGGTTTTGACAAAAAATGTGCCAGGATCTATATCTGGCCTTACTTATTCCACAATGCAGGCTTTTGTCCACTTATAGATTATAGGTTTATATAGTAAATCTTAAAGGTAAAACCATATGATCCACACAATGTTCTTTTTCAACTTAGTTTTGACCGTTTTAGTATATTTCTCCTCACATTTAAAGGTTAGAACAGTCAGTGATGTCAGTCCTTTTGTAAATGTATTATGCCTGCAGTTAGTTTGAGAAGAATTAGCATTTAAATACCAATTCTTCCAATCTACAAATTCAGCATTCTGTTATCACTTCGTCTACTTGGAGATTTTAGCATATAGCTCTTACATTTGTTTTACTAGATTTAAATATGTATATCTCTGAAGGTCTCTTTTAAATGCCAATGCTATTAAATTTAGTGATTGATAGTTCATCAGTAACCTATGGAAATACAATTAATTTTGTAGTGTTTTTATATACTTTGACCTGACTCAATAGCATAAATCCTAGAATAATAGACTTTAGTCTTTAAAACACCCATAAAATCTACAAGCCAGATGCATTTGTGTTCTTTGTTCACAGTCTGTTTTCTGACTTAGCCCAGGCTTCCAGAACCATGCTAAATAGAAGTGGCAGGTCACCCTGCCAGGCTGCCATCATTAAATATAATGTTAGGGGAAGTGGTACTTACTCACATTTCCTTTATTAGTTTGAAAGAGTTAGTTGTCTCAGTTTGCAGAGGACTTCCTTTTAATTGATTACATATTTTTTCTGTACTTAATGATACGATCATCATTTTTCTCTTGATAATTATAGATTGCACTGCTTGACATTTCAACATTGAATCAACTTCTCATTTCCAAAAATTGTTTTTAAGCATTTTTCTTTTGTTTTTATCTTTTATCTGCTAGGTTTGTCTAGTTTTTTTTTTTGTAACAGTCTTTATGACAGATATTGGATTATAGTTTCCTCTCTTGCACTGTCTTCATCTGTCGTGGGTGTGAATGATGGCTTCATAAAATCTGTTGGGAAGTATTTACGATTTTCCTGGAGATATTGATGTAGAATAGAATTATATATTATTGAAATGTTGAAAAAAATACATCATACACCTCAGTAAAACAATCTAGTCAGGCAACTTCTTTTTTTGGAGGATTACAGCTACTCAATAATTGTGCATGTCTAGAGATATAGTTCAATGGCAGATCACTTCCTTATCATGGTGAGAAGTGTTTTCCAGCACTGCAAACAAAAATATCCTCAAGACTATCTGTACTATCCTCTTCAACTTGAATTCATTTTAATTGTTCACAACTTTTGAGGAACAATTCAAATGTATGCAGCTAGTAGTATGTATCTCAACATGGCCTTATCCTTTCAAAATAGGTGAAGAATGTAGCCATGTCTATTGTGTTCTTGAGAGTAACATTCTATACGCACTCGCCTCTCCCTATATGACCCCATCTTTCTTTCCTTGCTAGGTTTGAAAGAAGATAGTACATTTTACTGATGTTTTAGAGGTGCTAGCTTTTAGGATGACTGATTATGTTTCTTTATTTCCATTTCAAAGTCTGATCTTATACCTTCTTTTTCTTACTGTTTCTTGGCTCTTAAAAGGAAGCTTTAGAAACTGTTATGTAGTTTGCAGCCCAATTGCCTTTTATTCCTAAGCAAACATTAAAGTGATAAAAATTAATTGATATTTTGCATGGATGAAAGAGAAAAAAGACAATTGCCTTGTGACCTGTGATAGAAAATGTCTTCATAACTTCAGCTCAGAATTCTTATGAGAGGTGATTAGAGCTGATTCTCTCCTTCAACCTCAGAGACACAGCACTAAGGTTTTCTGGCTTGGGGAAGGTGACTTTACTTGCTGAGCAGTCCTGCAGCCCAGCTCAAATTGGTTTTTATTTATATATTAATTACAGTTTATTCACCTCCTATCCCATCTGTAGCCTCCTCCCTCATTCCCTCCTAATCCCACCCTCCTTCCCCCTTCTCCTCCCATGCCCTTCTGCAAGTCCACTGATAAGAGAGTCCTTCTCCTCTTCCATCTGACCCTAGCCAGTCAGGTCTCATCAGGACTGGTTGCATTGTCTTCCTCTGTGGCCTGCTAAGGCTGCTCCCCCCTGGCTTTCTCTGGCAATTAGGAATAGTGCTTCCTCAAGATCCAGCTATACCATTCCTAGGCATATATCCAAAAGATGTTCAAGTATACAACAAGAACATTTGCTCATCCATGTTTGTAGCAGCTTTATTTGTAATAGCCAGAACCTAGAAACAACCCAGATGCCCCTCAACTGAGGAATGGATACAGAAATTCTGGAACAGCTACACAATGGAATATTACAAATTAGGTTTTGAAACTCATTGCTTTTTACAATGTAAATGCTTGGGGCTATACATGTTCTTTTTAGCACTGATTCAACAGCTATTCTGAGATTTGTATGAATTCAATTTCATATTTATTGATTTCAAATCAAATGATAATTTCTCTTCAGGCATCTACTACCTGTTGGTGACTTAAAGATGTATTGTTTAAAATGGAAAAAAAAGGAAGGGATTCCCTGTTGTCCCTTTTTATAACAATACCATTAAGGTCAAAAGATATATGCTTTCTAATATCCACTTCTGAGTGAGTATATACATGGTGTGTCTTTCTGCTTCTGAGATACTTCACTCAGGATGAACTTTTCTAGTTTCCACCATTTGCCTTCAAATTTCATGATTTCCTTGTTTTTAATTGCTGAGTAGCATTCCACTGTGTAAATGTACCACAATTTTTGTATCCATTCCTCAGTTGAGGGTCATCTGGTTTTTTTTCTAGGTTCTGGCTATTATGAATAAAGCTGCTATGAACATGGATGAGCAAATGTCCTTGTTGTGTACTTGAGCATCTTTTAGATATATGCCTAGGAGTGGTATAGCTGGATCTTGAGGAAGCACTCTTCCTAATTATTTGAGAAAGCGCCAGATTGATTTCCAAAGTGGACAAGTTTACATTCCCCCCAGCAATGTAGGAGGGTTCCCCTTTCTCCACATCCTCTCCAGTATGTATTGCCATTTGAGCTTTTTATCTTAGCCATGCTTATTGGAGTAAGGTGAAATCTCAGGGTCCCTTTGATTTGCATTTCCCTGATGACTAGGGATGTTGAGCATTTCTTTAAGTGTTTCTCTGCCATTCGACATTATTCTATTGAGAATTCTCGGTTTAGCTCTGTACCCAATTTTTTAATTGGATTACTTGATTTGTTGCTTTTTAACTTCTTGAGTTCTTTATGTAGTCTGTATAGTATCCCTCTGTTAGATATAGGTCAAGAGCCTACCAAGGAGGGCCTCTGAAAGACTCTACCCAGCAGGGTATCAAAGCAGATACTGATGCTCATAACCAACCTTTGGGCAGAGTGCAGGGAATCTTATGAAAGAAGGGGTGGGATAGAAAGACCTGGAGGGGACAGGAGCTCCACAAGGAGAGCAACAGAGCCAAAAATCTGGGCACAGGGGTCTTTTCTGAGACTGACTCTCCAACCAAGGTCCATTCATGGATATAATGTAGAACCCTTGCACAGATGTAGCCCATGGCAGCTCCGTATCCAAGTGGAAGTTCCCTAGTAAGGGGAACAGGGACAGTCTCTGACATGAACTCAGTGGCTGGCTCTTTGATCACCTCCCAGTGCTAGGGGAGCAGCCTTCCCAGGCCACAGAGGAAGACAATGCAGCCAGTCCTGATGAGACCTGATTGGCTAGGGTCAGATGAAAGAGGAGAAGGACCTCCTTATCAGTGGACTTGAAGAGGAGCCTGGGAGGAGATGAGGAAGGGAGGGTGGGATTGGAAGGGAATGAGGGAGGAAGCTACAGCTGGAATACAAAGAGAATAAACTTTGTATAAAATTAATATAAAAATTAAAAATTAAATTAATTTAAAATAAAAATTAATATGAAAATTAAAAATTAAAAGAAGAAAGATATATGATTACTATGATTTAAATTGTTGACAGTTTTCTAACTCAATGTCCACCTTTTTGGACGTGTCCCCATATACCTGGAGAGAATTATAGCCTGCTATTGTGTGGAAAAACTTTGTCTACTGTTGTGTGTAAGTAATATCTACTATTGACTTATCTTGTAGTTAGGTTATTTCTAAACCAGCTCTATACCCAAATCACCACACAGAAACTGTGATTTATTTAATTAACCCAGAGCACAATGCTGGGCAATAGTTACTCCATCCTAAACCCCCAAACCCACATAGTTTCCTACCATTCAGATTTCAGCCATTATACTTGGTTTTAGTCATATCTTAGGTGCGATCCCATCTCTCCATGTGGTTCCAAGACCTCTCCTGTGGATTCTCTTCTTCTTCTTCTTCTCCTCCTCCTCCTCTTGCTTCCTTCTCCTCCCCTCTCTGGACCAGGATGTCCCACCCTATCCTCTCCATTGCTCAGCATTGGTGCTGGTTGTTTAACTGACAATATAGAGAAAAAGGATGGCATGTTTACATGAACTTGAGACAGGTGATGCTTAGAATAAGGATCACAATGCAATGTCTAGATTGAAACCAGATAGTGGGTTAGGGAAATAAGCATTTGAATGAACAAAGGTACATTGTACACTTTCCAAAAGAACATTATACCAACAGTTTATTTGATCAGTTTGTTGGTAGATGCCTTCTTGTATCCTGACCTACTTTGTTTCCTACTTCTAGATTGTTGGGTGGGAACTTAAGTTCTCAATTACCATTACAAATTTACTATCTCTATGTTCACCTTTGTTAATTATTATACACGTACTGTGGCTAATGGGCTTTTCTCAGTAGTTTTTGTTGGGTCTGAGATTACTTGGGATCAGTCTTTTTGGGTGATTTGACATGCTTAGCTGTTGCATTTACCTTTGAACTAAAGTCCCCAGGTCTGATAGTAACAAAACCACAGACATATTTTTGAATAATTATTTTAGTGTCCCTCACCTGTAATGTCAATATGCAATGTAAACTTCATAATTGATTAGACAGGAGATACCAGGGAAGTGGGACTTTTAGAAGGAATAATGTGTGGGAAGCTGGGTAAACAGATATATTTTTGAATAAATAAGTATTAAAGTTCCAGTGGCATCCAAGTGGCAGTCATAAATTTAAAGGCCTATAACATAAAAGCTTCCAAATGGTGTGGAATAGTTGTAAGCATAAGCATTTGAATGTAATTATGGATAGCTTGCTATAAAAGCATCATTTCCAACTAAAGACTAAATGATAGCCAAGAAATAAATGTTTCCTTTCATGCCTGAAGGACATCAAGTTACAAAAAGGTATATACGGTTTAAAAATATCCTACAATGCAGCATATAAACCATTGCAACACAATTTATTAAAGTTTATTATATTGGTTAGAAAAACATTAGGAACCCTGTAGTAAAATAGTCTAGTAGGCAAAATGTTTAAACATAATCCACACAAAAGAAAACATAAGTCAATGAATATTTAAAGTAAATTCTATTTTATTAATAATTAAATTAACTATAAACTATTTTTTTCTATTTGTTTGTTTGTTTATTTATTTATTTAATCATCTTACAGCCTGATCCCAGCTTTCTCCTCTTAGTCCTACCCTCAAGACCCCTCCCCATAAAAACTAACTTTTAAAACCCCACGGCTTGTATGTTTGATTTTATTTAACGAAGGTTCCTAAAACAGAAAGTTTCTAAGATGGTTCATGTGATGGTGTTGACCCCTGTGTTTTGAAGTGATGTTTTTGGAATACCATAAAAAAATACAAAGGTCTTAAATGTTCATATCTGCAGTTACCCTTCTAACAGTCAGAAATCCAAAATAATTGTAAACTAATTATTATAGCTATGTAATATTAAGAAATAAAAGAGAAACCCAAGTGCCCAATTTAACTAATACATAATGCCTTCTGTTTAAGTCTTTTTATGCTAAAAAAAATAATGCATTTTTGAGTTTCAGATGCGGTTGCTACATATTTCTGCCAAGTTGTATATATTATCAAATAATATTTATACAGTATGCTACTCAGTTATTCTAATGTAAGAGTAAATTGAACAAACAATAATGTATGTATGTTACTTATGTGTAATTTATATAAATAGCAGATATTCATCAAATTATTTATGTATTGATTTTGTTGATCACGGAAGTGTCCATTAAGAGGCTCTTAGCTTATGCTATTTGTACAAACACTGGGTTTCATTATATTTTTGCATGTGCACATAATGTGTTTGAACATATTTATCCCTCCTGTTACTCTTCATTATCTCCCCTCCTTTTATTCCCTTTCTATACCTCTAGTGTTTCCTTCTCATTTTCATGTTATTTTTCCTATTGGTCCTGCATATGAGAGGAGATGTGGAAACTGTCTAAATGTTGGCCATTTTACTTAAATTTGGTTTCATTTATTTTCTGACATAATTCGTTCTTTTTTGTTACTGAGTTTAAAACTTCACAGTGTGTTTATACCACATTTTCTTAATCCACTCCTCTATTGGTAGATATATTGGCTGATTCCACGATTTGAAACTATGTGCCCATAGTACCACAATAAGCATGCATGGTCAGGTGAGTATCAGTATACTGAGTTGACTCTGACTCTTCTAGTTACATAATAGAAGTGGCGGGGTCCCAGGGAACCTGCAAATCACACTGTCCATGGAAGCAGATAGGTGATCTTCACTCTCTCTTCCAAAGGAATCCCCCAGCCTCCTTTCTAGCTCTATAACAGGCCACCTGATGTGGTCTCCCCATCCTTTCTGCCTTGTTTGTTCTCATCTTATCTTATTTTATTTCATTATTTCATTGTGCCTGTTTTGTTCACTGAGACATAAAAGGTATGGATCCAGATGGAGGAGGAGTAGAGTGGGACCTGGAATGAGTTGGGGGAGGGAAACCGTAATCAAATGTATCATTTTTTTAAAAAAAATCTATTTTTAATAAATAAAAACATGGCAGGGCTATATTATATGGATACTCTGCTTTTAAATATTTTCTAACCTGAAAGAAAAATCTATGAATGTCATTAAGTGTAAGAAGCAGAATCTGTCATAGTACGCACAATACTGGAAAACACAAGTTCAGACCACACTGAGAAGCCTGTGCCATATCACTGAAACAGTTTTATATAAACAACATTAGTAAGGATGGTGTGTAACAGCCAGTAGAGCCATCACTGCCCATTAAAAGGTAAGTTATTTAAGATCTTGCCTTGCATGTATGCGTGTGTTTGTATTTTAGGAAGTCTCTGCAGTAGTGCTTTTTTTGTTCATAAGGTGTTAAGTGTTCATTTTTCCTCCCCATATACCTCGCTTAGCCAGCCCTCTCACCCTACCCTTTTAACCCTTATTGTTGTGTTATTTCAGTTTCCCCTTTATATCTCTGTGTTCTTTCTTCCCTTGAGAGCACCACCACCCTGTGGCTCCTAAATAATTGCCTAACCTCTGTTGGTAGTCAAAAGTGAACACACCCATCTTAAGATGCAAAGCTAGCCATAAATGAGAGAGACTGTAAAATATTTGTCTTTCTGGGTCCTGAGTTTTAGCCATTTACCTGTAAATTTTATCATATTACCTTTCTTAACCGATTAATAATAGTCCAGGGAGAATAGACAGATAGAAGACCATCCCTTTACCTTATCACCCTTTTGGATTGCACTTTGGATACAGTTGCTTCATTAATTTTATTAAGTTTTATTACCATTCAAAAGAACTGATCTAGTCTGGTAGAGGTTTACTGTCGTTGGAAATGCTGCTTCAAGTTTGATGACAAAATAAATTTATGAGCTAAAACTATTTTAAATGTCAACAGGTGTGTGTGTGTGTGTGCCTGTGTGTATGTTTGAATGTGTTTGTGTGTGTGATTGAGTGTGTGCTATCAGTGTTGTGTTTGAGTACATGTGCGTGTTTGTGACTGTGTGTGTGTGCATGTGTGCAACTCGCCAGTGTTAGTTCTCTCCTTCTACAGTGTGCGTTCTGGGGATGGGAAGGCTTGGCAGCAAGTGCCTTCAGAGGCTGAGCCATTTCACGGGCCCCGCTGCACCCTAATAGAACTTTATTCAGTGGTGGAGATGTTTTAGGGGATAACGGCCACACTGTCACTGAGCAATTAAAACATAGTCAGTGCCATCGAGGTCCTAGATTTGCAAATCACCTAATTTAAAAAGTAACCCAACATGTGGGGCTACCTACGGGGCAGCTATGGCAGGAATAAAGGTACGTGTCGTGAGATTTATCCACCACCTTGCTTATTGGCTCCATCTTGATTTTAGTACTGCAGCTGGTTCTCTGGCCTTGCTTTAGTTTAGTCCATTTGGCTTCCAGGTTTCTGCTCTCGTAAACTGAGTCACCGTCTCTGCAGTGAGATATGAGCTTTTCTGTTTCCTTGTGCTGCCTTTTCTTCTACCCAAACATTAATTTTGTCTTTCAATATTTAGCCAAAGAAGATGAGCAACACAGAGGGTCCCAGGGACGGTGCACAAATCTCATTCAGAAGGGGAGATAGACTAGACAGTGGCAATGGCTGAAGAGAGGGAACAAGGTAAGGCGTGCAGGGAGTTAGGAGGAACTGAGGGTAGGGACATCTCTGTGACAAGCTGTAGACTTAAGCCAGCGTAGGATTCTGGGAGGAGATGAGGGGGACTCAAACAGAGACTTCTGGTAGCAGAGGTCATTGAGACTGAAGAGGACACCTATTAATTAGACTAGTCTCCTAGCAGAGGTGGGAACACCAGCCCACCAACAAAAACTTCCATCCAAAATTTACCTTGCCTACAAGATGTGCAGGGATAAAGACAAAGCAAATGAAGCAGAGGGAGGGAAAGCAGAGCAAAGTTGAGGGAATGCCCAACCAATGCCTGGCCCAACTAAAGAGCCACTCTCCCAAAGAGTGGCAACCTCTGACACTCTGAATGGTGCCCTGCTAAACTTGCAGGCAGGAGCCTGATAGAGTTGTTCTTTGAGATATGCTACCCAGAAGGGCCCCAAAACAGATACTGAGACTCACATCCAAACGTTGGTTGATGTGTAAGGCATCTTTGGGAAACTGGAAGGAAAGAGAAAAGGGCCTGGAGGTGACAGGAGCTCCACACGAACACAAACAGAACCAACTAACCAGGGCCCAGAGGGGCTTGCTAAGACTGAAGCATCAGCCAACGACCATGCAGGAACTGGACCTAGGCCCCCTACAAATATATAGCAGATGGGCAGCGTAGGCTTCAAGTGGGCACTCTAGTAAGGGAAGTGGGTAATACATGAGACACAGACTTACTTGCCAGCTTTTAGATCACTTCTCCAGAGCTATAGGGCAGCATCTCCTGTCTCAGGGTCAGAAGATAGGATCAGCCAAGCTGTGATGCAGAGCAGCAGCCCAAAGCCAAGGGCTGGGCCCACACTGTGCATCTGTGCTTCCCCATCCATCCCAACTCTTGTACTGTAATAAAACAAAGTTTTTTCTTCCTAGTACTTTTGAAACTGCCTTTTCTCTTTGGGGGCATATCTACATTGAATTCGTTGTTTCTAAGACTGTGTTGAAGCACTGGGTACAATAACATTTATTATCTTTCCATTTGTTGTCTTGCTTTTAGGTTCGTATAAAAAATATTGACTAAACCATCATGCAGCTTTCCTCTTGTGTATTCTTGTAGTTTCATAGTTTTATGCCAAATATTTAAGTCCAAGAATAAAGGGCATGTCTACAAAGCTGGGCCCAGAGAAGAGTGAAAGAAAGTAGATAATCTTGCCTCAGCAGAGATGGCACTGAAGCATTTCTGGGGCTCAGCTGGCTTTTGAGAAAGGTGACTTCAAAATCAGCCAAGTACAGTGTAGCTCATCTCTTCAGCTTTTCTCTAAGTGACTCCTGGGCTGACTCTAGGTAGGACCATGTCTTTGTTTTCTACATTATGTGTCCCACTTGGCTAAATAGCTCAGTGTTAATATTTCAGGCTGAAGGCAAGTTCTTTACAGTGACAGATGACACGCGTGTGTCTCTTCTCATTCTCTATGGCACTTAGGTTTATGACTTGCCTAGAAACACTTAACTTATTTGAAACCATCTAGTCCTGACTAATCTCATACTTAATCGGTAGAGAGGTACTAAAAAGTTATTGGAACAAATGAATAAATTCTGTAAATTTACAGTACATAAAGTCAGCCTACAAAAAATCAACACTGTCCAGAATCAACAGTCAATTGTCTGAAATGGAAATTGAGAAAGTAATCTCTTTTTTTTTCAATAGCTAAAAATATAAAAATAAAATGTCTGGACATAAGTTTAACCCAAGTAAACTCTGGTTTAGGTGCATTGTCTTTGTGATGAAAATGACAAAATATCAAAGAGAAAAATTGAAGACCACCCACTGAATAATGGAATAGTTTTAGATTGTTAAATTTGTGAAATACAATAATGCTTTTAAAAGAATCCTGTAGTACCCCAAGTGTTCTACTAATTCCGTGTAATTTCTTTAGACATTCTTCATAGTTTAGAAAATACAATTTGTAAGAAAATTGGTATAAAAATATACACATGCACCACACACACACACACACACACATAAAACTACTATCCAATTGTCACTGGTTATAAAAATTAAATCAAACTTGATTAAAATATAAGTTTAAGATCTGAAGCTATAAGATTTCTACACAAAATTACAAGGAAAATATTTTGGGATATGGGAATGAGTGAAGATTTGGAGTGGAGGCAATTTTCCCAGAGCATAGTGGAAAATTCAAGGATAGACAAATGTGACTACTTAGGACTCCTGATATAAGACAATGCATGGGGAGAGATGGCCCACAGACTAGAAAATATCATATGTGAGCGCCACACATGAGAGACTGTCTCTCAGAATATGTGAAAACTCCCATAAAAGAAAGAGCAAAAATAAATAAACCAACTAAAAATTAACATTAGACTAGACGGACCTTTCTCAAAAGAAAAGACACAAATGGCCAACATGTGTATGGAAACCATTCACTGTCACTAGTCACTGACACTCAAATCTAACCTGAGTTGCATAGTGTAGTAAAACTTGCAATTATCAAATAGAGGAGGAAGATAGTGAGCGCTGGCTAAGATGTGGAGAAAAGGGACCATTGACACACTGTTGTGAGGAGTAGAAATTATCACAGCCATTACAGAATATTATGAGGATATTTCAATAAATAAAAATGGAGCTGATATAAGTTCCAGTAATTTCACTTTTTGCTAGGTACATGAAAGAAATGTAGTCACTATGTCCAAAAGACATCAGCTGAGTTGTGGAAACAGTTTGAGGGCCAACCATCTGGCAAACGGATAAAGAAAGCATGGTTCACCGTGGCATATGGCTCAACCATGAAACATAATCATATCATTTGAGATAACATGAATGGAATTGGTAATCACGGTGTTAAATGAAATAAGCAAGGCACAAAAAGACACGTGCTGCATGTTATCACTCAAGGGTATTCTTAATTCATCACTCTTGTGGAAGTATAAAACAGGGTAGTTTCTTGTTGGAAGTTAAGGACTGTAGGGAGGGGAGAAGAATGGAGGGAATGTGACTCATAGAAAACTCAGCTAAACATGGGAATAAAGGAAAAATTGGTCTGCTCATTCCCAGTAGAGTGATTAGATATAATGATGGTATATTGACTGTTTCAAAACCTAAGGGAGTAGTTTTAATTGTTTCACTGTAAAGACTTGACAGATGTTTGAAGAGATATGTTTAAACTGATTTAAGTATTACACAGTGTTATATGTATTGGAATATCACCTGGACCCTAATAAGTAGTGCTGAGGCTTTTATATATTAGTTTAAAAATCAAAGATAAGTCAAGGAAACAGGTAGGTTAAGAACAGGTTCAGTTCTTCACTCCTCTCTTTCAAATCCAGCCTCCCAGCCTCACCTCAACTCTGTGACCACTCCACTCCCTCCACGCCCCAATATCCAAAGGATAACACAGTTCTTCCTCCAAACCTCCCTACCCTCGCTCATCATTTGATCCTAGCTCCCAGCTCCAGCAGGAATTTCCTAGGCACCTGCAGGCCACTCAGCTAGGGAAGCATGGAGACCAACTGCAGATCATCACCCCTCCCTCTTTTCCAATTTCAGTTCCCTAGTCTGAACCAAGAAATCCATAAATTCATAAGGACATATTTTAAGAACCTATATGCCACAGAAAGGGAAATTTAAAAAATGGATAATTTTTTAATACATACCACCTGCCAAAGTTAAATAAAGACTAGATAATCAATTTAAACAGATCTATAACCCCTTATGTAATAGAAACAATAATTAAAAGTCATCCTACATACCCCTTCAAAAATAAAAACAAAAATAGAGCCAAATATTTTTTAACAAAGAATTCTATCAGGCTTTCAAAGATTTTATGCCAATTCTCCTCAAATTAGTCTACAAAATATAAACAGGAGGAACATTGCCTAGTCTGTTTTATGAGACCACAATTACCCCGATACCAAAACCACATAAAGATCCAAAAAAGAAGAATTACAGAACAATTTCCCTTATGAACACAGATGCAAAAATTCTCAATAAAATACTTGCCAACTGAATCTAAGAACATATCCAAAACATCATTCACCATGATCAAGTGGGCTTTATCCCAAAGATGCATGGGAAATATGAAACATTTACAAATGTTGCACATTTACATATTCAACATATGTGAATTGATAAACATGACCTACTATATAAACAAATAGAAGAACAAAAACATACATGAGCTCATTAGACATGCACACACAAAAAGGCCTTTGACAAAATCCAATATGCCGTCATGATAAAAGCTCTGGAAAGACAGGGGACACAATATACTAATATTAAAATATAAGGCAGTTTACAGCAAGTCCATAGCCACCATCAACTTAAATCAAGAGAAACTCAAAGCAATTCCATTAAAATCAGGACAAGATAAGATTGTCCACTTTCTCCATATCTATTCAATACAGTACTCGAAGGCTTAGTTAGAGCAATAAAACAAGTGAAGGAGATCAAGGGAATACGAATTAGAAAGGAAGAAGTCAAAGTATCTTTATTTGGAGATAATATAATAGTACAAATAATCGACCTGAAAAATTCCACGGGGAAACTCCCACACCTGAGTAACACTTTCAGCAATGTAGCTGGACACAATTAACTCACAAAAACCAGTAGCTTTCCTATATTCAAATGACAAACAGATTGAGAAACAACACCTTCTGCAATAGCTTCAAATAATATAAAATAACTTGGGTGATTCTAATCAAGCAAACGAAGGACGTGTTTGATAAAAAGCTTTCAAGGTATGATAGTGCTTTGCTTGCTGAGGCGATGGATGGCGGCACAAGTCGTATGGGAGTGACCAATCACATCTGATTTGAATTTAGCCTCTCTCCACGAGATGGAACTCATATCTAATTCTACTTGAGTAGCCAAGAACCTGAGACTAGATAGCCAGGAGACCTAGGGTAAAACCAAATGCTACTGTTCTGATAGAAGAACATAACAAGAAAATGATTGGTATACTCAAAGATCAGGGTCTTGCTTCCTCTTGCAGCAGACAGGAATAAATATAGAGACCCACAGCCAAAAAAAAAAAAAAAAAAAAAAAGTACCCAGAGTAAGAGACCATGGAAAACTCAGCCCTAAAAGAAATGTCTTCAATAAATCCCTCCCTTCAGGATGCGGAGAGGAAGGCCTTCTAACCACCACAGGACACAGCATACAAATATGAGCTCACAGAGACCGAGACATCTCAACACGTCTGCATTAAATGGAGTTTTACAGCTGGAAGGAGAATTGGACACACACCCACATCCCTAACACAGAAGCTGTCTGCGACTTGCAAATGGAAATTTAGTTTCCTTCAAGTGAGTCTCACTGGGGAGAAGAACTACCCTTAAGGATAGGCTGCCTGCCCAGCAGGAGATGGCCAACAGAAAGCAACTCAGTGGTATCTTTGGAGGGTCATTGTCTCATAATATCATGCTAGAGCCTTTTTCTGTCCTGCAGGTCCTTAGCATATGTATTACGGCTTCCAGTCTTGTGTTTTTATGGGATTTCTGAGTGTGCGAAAAAGTGGGTTTCTGAATCTATGTAAGGTTTTTGTGCCTTTTCTTGGATTCTTTTCCTTCAGTTTGTTTTGTCTTATTCTATGTGTTAGGGTTTGTTTTTTTTTGGTTGTTTTGTTTTTTGTTTTGTCTTATTTTATTTCCTTAGTATCCCTTAGAAAGCTGTTTATTTTCTAATGAGAGACAGAAAGGGGGGGGCTTCAGATGGAAGGGGAGATGGGGAGGAAGTCGACAGTGTAGAGGGAGGAGAAACTGTAATCATTATATACTATACGACAAAGCGATCTATTTTCAGTAAAAGGAAAAATGAGAAAGTGTATTAAAAATACAAAATATTTTGCAGTAATAAAGAACAAAAGGTAGAAATATGAACCAATATCCCTAGGTGCCTGAAACCACTCAAAGGTTCTAGTCCTATGCTCCATCCTGTTTCCTTTTGGATTTAAGCTTCTGCTCACTGTGGCTTCTTGCTTGTTGCGCCCACACCGAGGTTCTCGGCTCTGCAGGTTTTCACAGCTGTGATTTGTCAGTCAGGTTTGTACCATAAAACACCTAAGACACTGAAAGCACCTTTTTTGTGACGCCCAGAGTGCTCGGAGTTCATCATGGCTATTTTCACTTTCCCCACCGGTGGCTAGAGAGGGATGGGTGTGGCAAATATGCCTGAACTGAGAAAGAGGGAGGAGGAGGTGAGTGAGGATGCTAGGAAAATACCCGCTTAATACTTGGACAGAGAAGGGACTGGAGAATGTAAGGATGGAAGGGAGTAGTTGTGATTTTGCTGTTTTGCTTCACAATGATAGTCTTGTTTATCATTACCTGGCCAGAAAGGTTTATGAGAAAATTTAGTGTATTAAGATAAAAATTTTTTAAGAAGGAATGGAAAGGAGGAAGTCAAAGTTAGCTTCAGCTGTCAACTTGATAACAACCCAGAGTTGAATGAAGGAATTTCTTTTTTTTTCAAAGTTTAAATTTTTATTTATTTATTTAATGTAATTTATTTATTTTTATATTAATCACAGGTTATGTACTTTGTATCCCAGCCATAGCCCCCTCCTTTATTCCCTTCCACTCTCCCCATCCCTCCCTCATCTCCTCCCTGCCCCCCTCCAAGCCCACTGATGGGGGAGGACCTCCTCAGCTTCCATCCAACCCTAGCTTATCATACCTCTTCAGGGCTGGCTGCAAAGTCCTCTTCTGCGATCTAGCTAGGCTGTTCCTCCCGGGGGTAGGGGGGAGAGGGTCAAAGAACCAGCCATTGAGTTCATGACAGAAATAGACCCTGTTCCCCCTACTAGGGTACCCAGTTGGATACTGAGCTACCATGGGCCACATCCGAGCAGGGGTTATAGTGTGTAAACATACATGGTCCTTGGTTGGAGAAACAGTCTCATAAAAGACCCCTGTGCCCTGATGTATTTGGTCTTTGTGGAGCTCTTTCAATTGGAGGATTTTCTAGGTTAGATTGGCCTGTGGCAATATCTATAAGGAATTGTTTTGTTAGTGACCAATGTGGGGGAACAGAGGCCCACTGTAGGTGTTACCATTCCTAAGCATTTGGGCCTAAGTTAAATAAGAAAGCTTGCTGAGTGAGTCAGTAAACAGAGTTTCTTCATAGTTTCTGCTTCCAGGTCCTGCTTGACTTTCCCTCCTAGCTTCTCTGAATGAAAGATTTTAACCCAGAAGTGTAAGCCAAACCAAACCAAACCATCCCTCCATAAGTCACTTTTGTTTTTGTTCACAGTCTTTATCACATCAACAGGAGACAAACTAGAATAGGGGACCTGTTCTCTTTAAGATGTTCTTCTCTAAGGAAAAATCAGAATCTCAGGATGTCTTGATGAGTTCTGGCAACACCCTGGTTACTTCTCTCCATAAATACCATATTTCAAGCCCCTTCTCCATGTAATGAAAGTTTATTTTATGATTGCCACCCCAGACACATTCACACATATTTACACGCTAATTGTAAGGACTTGGACCTTCTCAGATAAGTCTGAGGTGACTAATGCCAGAGAATCCATTTTGAGGATGGATAAGCAAACTAGAAACGTCATCTACAATAAAAAAATAGTAGAAATCTGCAACTGGATCTAGAAAGAAAGAAGCCAATAACTATCACCCTTTGTAAAATATGTCCTGATTGGTAAAGAGTCTATCAGAGAGCTTCAGCATCTTAATAGCCAATGGCACGGAAAATAATATTTTCATATTCAGCCATATAATTTTAACACTTGAGATGAGAAAATTCAAGAGAAGCAACATTTTGTGTTTTGTTGCTTCTTTTCAAGTGTTTCACCACTAACCAAACCTGTGAAAAATAACTCCTTTGTATTTTGTAACAAGCAACAAATAACACTAAACCAGGACTCACGAATGCCTCAAGCAATGATTTGAAAATGGAACATGTTGACTGTAAAGTATCTTGGATGTGGCAAATGCAGGATGCTAATGATGATTATCTGAGACAGTCTGATGGCTTAAGCTCATTACTTTGATTCATAGAAAATAACTCTCAGACAGACTCAACATGAAGGTTATTCTTATACTAATGACCCTACTAAAGTCCAGTCCAGTTTATTGATGTGAGCTTTGGTGGCACAGTTGATTTGATTTCATGTAAGCCTCAGTCTGATGTTAACCATCTATCAGTGTTCTGTTTATCTAATTTGTTTTTATGAACAGCAAAAATTCCCATGCTCAATAAACCAGTCCAGGCAATCAAATTCATCTCTTGCTTCTATTGTCAGCCTTGAAGCAAACATTTACTAATGGACTGATTAATTTTAAATTGCATCAAATGTGAGCAAAAGTTCTTTTTCTGCTCCTCAGTTTCTGAAGAGTTACAAAACCACACACAACTAAATAAAAATTTTTGGAAAGTACTTGTTTAGCAAGAAGGTCAAGATAAGGCTAACGTCTAGATTCTTAAACTTTGCCTTCAGTGAGCAAGTTCTACTCTTTTACTAGTATAGATGAAATCTGAGATAACTGCCTTTCTGACAAAGACAATAAAATTAAAATATACTCAAAAGAATGAACAGATAGAAGAAGTATTAAAGGCTTAGCTTTAGAGAGAAAAATCAAGTTATTTTTAATATGTTGCAATGTGCTGTCTTTTTTAAAGTGAAATGTTGCTTTGGACATCCTAGGGAGCTTTGTGATATCTTCATAGTAATAAAAATGGCAACATATTTCCTGAGCTGGCCACTTAATCTCCCTCCTGTTGTGATAATTTTGTTATGTTTGTAAGGTAGCTGGCCTTAACTGGAAACCCATGATTAACCTTTGAGCATAAAAGCTGTAATTTTTAATCATATCTGGTAAATGTTGGTTTTACTAATACTTTATTTTCTAAATTTTTTTCTAATGACCCTTTGACCTTTTGTTTTTAATGTAATAATTTCATGGTCTCTGCTGTAAAGAGAGGTTTCTTGGAGGAGGTGTGAAGATTAGGTTTATCTGAAGGTATAGGGACAAATGTTGATAGGTTATTGTTAGGAAAGATGATGGTTTGGTGAATTAATGGCTTTAGCTTCTCCTCCAATAACTGTAATTTCACTAGCACTCAGTAGTTACCTACATTTTTGGTACTATGCATGGTATCCTCCTTGTTGAGCAAGTCTTAAGTCCAATTAGAAAATTATTGATTACTACCAACTTATGTGTGCCACTACTGAATGTGTAGGATCTAATGCCATGTGGGTCTTTGGCATTGGAGCTGGGTAGGATTGCTGGTTGCTTCTTTCCTTTGGAAGCTAGCATGGCACCTTCTGTTACTGTAAAAGCTAGCTCTCTGAGAGGGGTTGCTCAGGTCAGTTCCAGCTCGAGAATATCTGCCCCTTGTGTGTGATGTGCATGGTGTTTTGGCAATAGGGAGTTACTTTCCACCTCTGCAGCTAACCAAGGGCAGTAGTGACAGATTTATTTTTAAGGTTCTCTCACATAGCCCTGACCAACAACTCAAAGGAGAGCTTTTCATGTCTGGGATTGGGGATTTCATTGCGGTGGTTGAGTCCAGTCTCGGTGTACACATTTACAAAACACCCTCACACCAAAAGCTTAGGGGACATTGTAGAAGAGGCAAAGAGAATAGGGCAAAGAGAAGGTATTAAGCCAGAGGATCAGGGATTTTACTGTGAGACTGTGTCTCCTAGTAACATCAGAAGCTATGCCCGTAAAGTCTCGCCAACCAAACATGACCTGAAAACGATGACACCAATGAAAATGGAGTTTCAGCTGGATGGCTGAAATTCCATGAGGCCTCAACCCTATACAATGAACTGTAGACAATTGGAGAAAGCCGGGAGCAGGAGAGGTAGCCCCCCCAACCAGAGAAAAGCACACCAACTGGTTGTCTTGTGCCAAATGGTCAGCTCTGAAAATGCACATACAAGTAATAATGGACTCAGGAGATTATATCTATATCTATATCTACATCTACATCTACATCTACATCTACATCTACATCTATATCTATATCTATATGTGTGTGTGTATAGACACATATGCAATAACAAAAGAAAGAATACAACCTCTTCAGGTCCCTTTTAGTGTACCAAGTAGAATTCTATTCCTTTAAAGTTACATTCTTGATCCAAGATGGCTGCCATGAGAGAACACTGTGTCTGAGGAGTAGGGGAGCAGAAACAACGCAGCGACCAGGAGACTGAACTCTGGGACCTAAAATGCCAGCATTGTGAGTGCCAGGTGAGCAGAACTCCTACGGTGAGAAAATCAAGTGGGAAAACCCTAGAGACACCCAGTTATTACCTGGAAAAATTTCCCGGTGACCAGCAGTGCACAGCTCTGATCAGAATGAGCAGCGGCGCTGGGCGCCCGCACCCACCATTATAGACTGGATCGCACAGTCTCGCGGGCAGTCTGGGGAGGAACCCAGTGCCGTTTTCACTGAACTGCACCCTGCGAGCGCACACTGCACCCAGGTTCTGCTTCGACCCGCCGGTGTGCGGTGGGCACGAACTGATAATCGGAACCACTCCAAACTGAGTGGATTGGGGGACCATTTTGACCAGTCCTCACACTGCGGGGCACCCGCCGAATGCTTCCGCCAGCAAAAACTCAGTCAGTGTGTGAGTCCCCCAGCAGATCTGGGAGGAACCCGAGTTCTGTCTCAACCCACGGCTGAGAGGATCCTGGGACCATCTTGACCAGACCGCACACTGAAGGCAAAAACTGCACACATCCGCCAGCAAAAACCCCAGTTCAGGTGTATGTCCACGGGACAGACAGAGAAGGCCTCTGGCACCATTTCAGACAGCCCTGCATACAGCGGATGCACACCAACCCACACCCACTGTGTGTGCCCCAAATATCAGCTCAGACCGTGGTGCACAGCCCCTGGCACAGAAGGAGGTGCCAAATCTCCATTCCAGGGGAGAGCCCTTAGCAGCAAGCACAGGGTGGAGTGCACAGTCCCCAGCTGACATCTCAAATCTGGACACTCAGACTCTAGCACAGAGTGAGGAGTAAAGACTACAGACCAGAGGGGTGACCAGCCTGCAGTGCTCACAACTTCTAACACAGAGCACGAAGCTGGGCACACAGAGACCACAACAGAGTTCAACTGAGACAAAACACACACCACAAACCACCGGAAATCCCTGATCTTCTT
>CM053765.1:37414358-37433403 GCA_028658305.1 Pachyuromys duprasi | reverse complement strand
GGAAGGGAAGGAGGTCCTCCCCTGTTGGTGGACTTGGAGGGGGCGGGAAAGAGGGAGATAAGGGAGGGAGTGGGAGGGTAGGAGGGACTGAGGGAGAGGGCTATGCCTGGGATTCAAAGTACCTAACCTGTGATTGAGATAAAAATAAATAAATTTTAAAAAAGTTACATTCTTCAGGGATATTTATTTTGTTACTTTAAAATGACTTTGTGTTGATTTTCCTCACATATCTGATAACCATTGTTTTTTACATGCTGATAAAAGATAATCATGAGGCATATAGCACATAAATACTTTAAGTGATCTATTTCTTGAAAAGGTGCTTAGGATATGACTCACTGCAAGTATTAGACCAGGGTTTCATCACCAGAACTCAATGTAAAAGTGCCAGGTCTATACAGTGTGTGCTTATTGTCTCAGCATGGGTACACTCATCAGACAGTTTAACCTACATGGCAAGCTTCTAGACCAGTGAAAAATCCTGTCTCAGAAGAGGAGGATGGTAGAAGAGGCTATTCTCCAGCCTCCACATGCATGTATTTGAATGTGCATACACACTTATATCAGCTTGTGCAATGGCACAAATATGAATGTACATATGTATACACAAATGCACAGATATGTTTTTATAAGTATTGAGGGAAATTAAAAGGAAAAAGTAATCAAGGAAATTATAGTTTAACAAGAGCAACAGAACCAAAAAATCGGGGTACAGGGGTCTTTTCTAAGACTGATACTCCAACCATGGACCATACATGGAGATAACCTAGAACCTCTGCACAGATGTAGCCCATGGCAGCTCAGTCTCCAAGTGGGTTCCCTAAGAAGGGGAACAGGGGCTGTCTCTGACATGAACTCAGTGGCTGACTCTTTAATCACCTCCCCTGATTGGGTGGGGGCAGACTTCCCAGGCCACAGAGGAAGACAGTGCAGCCAGCCCTGATGAGACCTGATAGGCTAGGGTCAGAGGGAATGGGAGGAGGACCTCCCCTATCAGTGGACTGAGGGAGGGGCATGGGAAGAGAAGAGGAAGGGAGGGCAGGATTGGGAGGCAATGAGGGAGGGGGCTACACCTGGGATACAAAGTAAATAAATTGTAACAATTAAAAAATAAATTAAAAAAAACAGATAAAATATAAAATATGAATCAATCAAATCTAAGCTTATCTTTAAAGAGAGTTATAAAATCTGTGAGTGTGGTGGTGTGTGCCTTTAATCCCAGAGGCAAACAGATCTCTGTGAGTTCCAAGTCAGCCAGGGCTGCATAATGAGAACCTGTTTCAAACTCAAAAGTAGGGGTTTGAAAAAAAAAAACTACAAACCTTTAGTTGAGCATGAGGAAAAAATCTGTGTGTATTAGTAACCAGTAAGAGGGGCAGGAGGAGGGAAGGGACTGAGCGAGGAAAGAAAGCTAGGCAGAATGAGTGTGCACAGAGAGGTACAATGGCCAACATCAGTGACATGAGAGGCTCAAGAAACTGATATCACTAAAGTTCCTCATCTATTAAAGTGATAACAGTCCACTTCATTCATCAATACCAAAAGAAATAAAACATATTGAAAACTTCATATCTATTAAAGAAATTAAATGTATAACTTTAAAAGCAAGTAATAAAAATTGCAGCACATGTTTTGTTAATGGTGAATTCCATCCTATGTGTAGGGGAAATAATGCCAACCCAATATAAACTCAATGTTGGGAGACATAAGAACTATTTCTACCAGCTTACGTGAGCAAACACTACCCTGATATCATACCCAAACAAATTCATACAGCCTCTGACTTTCTATGTGTCTAACTTCTACTCATCATGGTGTTTTGATGTTCACCCAGGTTGTATCTATAGAATCCTATTGTTTTTTTGTTGTTGTTGTTGTTACTAAACAATATCTATTGTACAAGAGCATGACTCCTGTTTATTTATTCATGGTGCAAATCCCTGGGGTCTCAATACAGGTCTTTGATGGTTCTGCATTCTTGTTTCTAGGAAGTAGATTTTGTTTGCTGTTTCCCAGAGCTGTTATATCATAATCTAAAAGTCTCTTTAATGTTCTCTTTTTGTCTCTCTTTGTTCTTCAGGTTTTCTTGACAACCTAGTTCTGCTAGATAGCAGCTCTGTGTATGTGGGGGCCTTTGACAGTATTTGCTGGGTCTTTACTCAGTTACACATTTTATTTCCCCACGTGAGAGAAGTTTGAGTTGGGTTCTCTTCCTTCCTTCAGATCTGCTTGGCTCTGACAAAACTCTCCTTTTCCAGAATGCCTTGTTGTAGAAAACAGGAAGATCAACATATGTTTCAAACTGGCTACTTCTGCCACCTGCTTAGGAGCACGAGAACTTATGAAGGTAATACTCACAAAACAGTGAGACTATTCTGGGTGCTATTTGCAGTTTGCACACAAGTCTACCTGGAGCCATTAGCAGCTTGTCAACTTAGACTTCAAGGTGTGATGCTGGGTCGAGTTGAGGACTTCTGCTCCGTGCACAGTGTAACTCTCAATGTCTGCCTGCTGGTCTCCAGCTTTCAAGGCCTTGTGACCTCATTTATTTGATGGGTTTAGGAGTCATTAGTTCTCAGTCTGTTCAGCACCTTTCTTATTGTGAGCAAAGAAGTAATGACATCACTGTGTGCCAGCTTAAAAACAGAAAGTCCTCTGCTGTGTTTTTATTTTTTTTAATTGAGGTATAGTTTCTATGTATTCTGAATAAAAACATTGTGAATTTAAAAAATCTCCATCTGAACCATAGAAAGTCAGAGGCTGTATGAATTTATTTGGGTATGATATTTAATCTGGTAGAAATGGTTTCTTATGTCTTCCAATATTGAGTTTATATTGGGTTGGCATTATTTACTCTACACATGGGATGGAATTCATCATTAACAAAATGTGTGCTGAAATTTTTCTTATTTTATTTTAAAGTTGTAAATTTAATTTCTTTGATTAATATGAAGAGTTTTCAATATGTTGTATATCTTTTGGTATTGATTTTTAACAAATTGAGGACTGTTATCCACATTGATCTCTCTGTACAACAGTTGCTTGGAGATTTGGTGTGTGAACTAACTTATGGAGATACAGAAACATGCTCTTCATAGTGTTAGCAAATTCACTAAGCTCTTTGCTTTAAAATGTATTGCTTTCTACAAATTATACTTGAACAGAAATTATTTTAAAACATTAGCTTGTACACTTTTAGGGAAGAGGAGATTGCTAATGTAACTGTAATTCATATGAAAAAAACCTCTTAAAATTGATTTGTTAATGCAATAGAGTTTTGATTCACACAGTTTATTTAGAAAATCATGTAGAAATTTATGACAATTGCATTATCTTATATGAATGGGAAAAGAGGAGGCTTATAATTTGAGTTTGAACAATAGGTTTGGCTTATGAAAACAAGAAGGATACTGTACCCAAAAGATACTTTTCACTGGCATTTTATGTATTTCGCTAATGCAAACCTCAAGTGAATGAAACACATATTTATATAACTAATGAAAAGAATTAATAATTAGAAGGAACTATTGATACAACTATAAAATTGGCAGTCTCCTTGTCCATCATATCAAAGCAAAAGAATATCAAAACCTTACCATATGGCATTTCCACCACTTACCTGGTGAAGACTCTTGGGCAGTTGGGCTCAACTTTGCTTTTCCACACTCTTCAGTGTGGAGCCTTTATTGTACACAATTTCAGGGTCACCACATGGAGAAATGAAACACCATTCTTCTCATATAATTCTAATTTGATTTTTGCATAAAACTGCCCACGGAGCGTATATCTATTTCCCAGAGATGATTTTTTTTTAAAGTCTTCTGTTGAGTTGGAGACAAGGTGCAGTGGTTAAGAGCATTGGCTACTCTTCAGAAAGCCTAGATTTGCCTCCCAACACCAACATGGCAGCTTACAGCTTTGTGTAACTCTAGTTCCATGGGATCTAATGCCTTCTTCTAGCTTCCGTGGGCACCAAGCACACACGTGGCCATACATCCAGGCCAAACACCCACACACATAAAATAAGTTTTAAGATAATTATTGTGTGTGTGTGTACAAATTGTGTGTGTGTGTGTGTGTGTGTGTGTAGAAAAGGAGGTAGAGAGAAGGAGGAGGAAGAAGGGAGAGAAGGGAAGGAGGGAGGAAAGGCAGGAAGAAGGAAAGGATGGAAGGAGAAGGGAGGAAGGGAGACACATGCCACAATGCACATGTGACAGTCAGAGGATAACCATGGAGTTAGTTCTTGCTTTCCGACTTCAGGTAGGGATCAGGGTCCCTTTACCCCCTGAGCTATTCATCTCACCAAGCCTTCAAGATCATTCATCCACAACTTATACAGCAACACAGAGAAAATTATGTGCCTTCTAGATTGCTATATTCACAGGAATATATGGAATGGGTTCTCAATTTCCAGTAGCTAGAACACGAAATCTCTTTTTTACAATAACATTTATGTCAACTTAAGCCAAAATCAAATTATACTGCTAAGGAAACAGGACTGATCTGGCTTAAATATAACATTCTATATATATTATATGCTTCATTTGGTGGTTTAAGTAAAATTTGAAAATGCCATTGCCACACACTGTATTTGGCCTGGGTTAAATTTGAAATAATGTGCTGGATTATTTAACAACACAGAAGTCAAGCTAATGGCATTTGTAAAAGCCTTGTCAGCCAAGGCTCAAATGAGCAGAAGGGTGAGTTGATTTTTATATAAATAGTCAGCTTTGTGCAATTCAAAGTTAATAAATTAACAGTATTCATCAAATATTAAACTTTACAAAAACCATGTTACAAAATACATCAGTAATCTTATTTCATGTTGAAATGATTAACTACCTCAAACTTTATTAGAATTTAAAACCTTATGGCCTTTGTTCTATTTAGTCTTAACTGTTGGCTCCTAACAGAGCTGACTAACCTATCTGAACAGGCAATTATCCAGCAAAAGAGAACCCTTCCAGGAAAACAATAAAAAATCATACACATTAATAATAATAGAAAGATTGATAGACAATGGAAAAAACAGATATAAATGGATGTTAGAGATGATAGATGATAGATGTTAGATATAGATAAGTAGATAGACAGATAGACATGATAGATAATTGAAGATGAGAGATAGATGATAGATAAATGTACATAAAAGATATATGATTGATAGATGATACATAGATAAATAGCTGATACATAGATGATGGATGATTGATAGATACATAGAGAGATAGATATAGATACATAAATTATAGATAAATAAGACAGAGGATAAAAAGACAGACAATAGAAAGATGATAGACACTCATTAATATTTTGATTCATCTAAGCAGCATATGCACATTTGAATTGAATTGCACACCTAAGGCGATTCTTAAATGTAGCTAAAAGGACACTTTGCTACTTACAAAAATATTTATCTAAATATTCACCAGTAGCAACTAGATCTCTGTAGACTAAAGAACTGTCTTTTCTAAAAATGTCTCATCAAATAAGCTAAAAATAATAATAAGATGAAAAGAGTATAAATTTGTCTTGGTGAATGCTTGAAAGGAAAAATGATTGAATCTTATTACACTCCTTAGTAGGTATTCCTTTTGGTAGAATAGTAAATTTTCCCTGTGAAATACATTTATTTCTAAGAAACATTAAACCTGGGGGCACTCAGCACACAAACTATATTTACATGGGTCTTTGTGAAAAAACATTTGTTCCTTAGAAATAGTAACTCAGAGACTGTTAGTGGTCATTGGAAAGGCATGAGGTCCCACTCATTTCCTTGATACCAGAATTACTGGTAATCACCTCTCTGTATTGTTGAAATAAAGAACAAATTTTGATTAGTGAATGTGAAAGAATGGGGTTTGAACTGTAGTTTGTTCTCTAAGTCTGACCTTAATAAATTCACAAAGTCATGAATGTAAATTAATTTCTAAAACATGGTTTTGTTTGAAAATAACACCAGCAGTATCCAAACATTTAATTCCACTTTATCAGGAATGTATTTCTTACAGAAAGGCTTTCTTTTTCTTGTTTTGGGTTCTTGCTGTTCCACTCTAGAGCCTATCTATCCCAGTGTGATTATTTTGTACATGAACTATGCATTTTTAACATGGACACCTGGCATAGCTACAAATAAGCATTTTGCAGAAATTGAAATCTTTTTTTTTTAACTGACGTGTCCATAGGCTAGGTTATTTTAGCTTTCAAACTTCCAGACATAATTTCATTTTCGTGATTTCCCTTCTAATGATGAACTGCCAGTGGTACTTGAAGTGAGAATAAAGACATAAAACTAAGTGCCAAGGCTGACAAATAAAGTAAACTTCCTATTGTCAAACTAGTAAAGCTAATTAAAGAAAGAGCATTATAAAAACACAGTCTCATAAGACACAGTTAGGGACGACAGAAAACTCCAGTATTTAAGGTGATAGAAATGTACTGATTGTGAGTCTACACAGCAGCATCTCAGGGAAGGTTGAGACATATGTCAATTTATTCTCTTCAAAGAGCCCGCTTTTTCAAAGACTTATGAAGACTAAACCCTTATATGCTAGATAGTGTTTTGACAATTTCTTCACTCCATTCATTGGACTCCCAGCACCATAACATGTAACCTAAAATAAGCTGCAAAAGAACAAAAACAAAGAACAAAACAAAAACCCTTAGAGGAAATATAGGAGTGAGGTATAATTATATTGTGATCCTTATATAGGGATGCTAGTTTTTGGGAGACCGTCTGGGGTGTCTATCATCTAACAGACACATCTCAGTGCTACTTATATACAGATAAGAGAAGAAAGATGGTATAGATATGGTATGTTTAATCTGTCATCTAGAAATGCTGGATGGTGGAGACAATCTGTGTAAGAGGACCATATACTGTGAACCAAAATGTGCACCACAGCTACCCACAGTTTCTTCATAGGTTCTCCACTCATTCATAATCTATTTGCATACAGGATGTTTGGAAGAGCTTTTCCCTCCATTCAAAGCTCTGTCCCAGGCATCCCTCTCTTTCTAAGTGGCATTCTGCATGCTAGTACCACAGTCTATCATTATAAGCACACGCAAAGGCCTCTCATTAGTATATCTTTAGCATGGAGAGCTCTTGACAGTTTATTGAGTATCTTACCTTAAATTTTCCCAATCAATCTGCCTTCGAACAGTCGCTTCAGGGAATGCCCATACCTTTCCTCAGAGTGACTGAGTTGGAGTCCTGAGCATCATTCTCGTTGTCTATATCTTTCCCTCTTCCTATATATGATCTCCAGGCTTTTCTGTGTTTATCCTTTATATCTTGGTCAAATTAGTCCACAGCTCTCCATCCTCACTGCTTTCCCTCTATGTCAGTCACCATCAATTTCTGTCTAGACCATTTCAAAGCTTTTCATTTAAAAGCCTTCCTGCATTTTACTGTTCTTCTCAGTGAGCCTCCACAAAGCTCTCATTAGTGGTCCCTTAGCAACACATATAGATACATAGATATATATCCAGGCATGTCAATTTCCTGCTTCAAATGCTTCACTGGTTTTTGAATTGCTTTTAAGTCAGATTTTGGGCTCATTAGCATGACATTATAGAAGATCTGGGCCCTGAACACCTGTCTAACCTTTGTCTGACTATTCCCTACTGCCACGTTGTGCTGTAGACATAGCAGAATATGGCATTTGCAATTCTTAGGGCTAATTCTGCTCCTACTGATGCTTCTCTCTTTAATATGTTCTTCATAATGTTCCCGATCTCTCTCTCTCTCTCTCTCTCTCTCTCTCTCTCTCTCTCTCTCTCTCTCTCTCTCTCTCCCTCCCTCCCTCTCTCTCTCTCTCTCTCTCTCTGTGCCCCTCACCTGCCATTAGTAATTCCCTTGAAAACTAACTCCTTCACTAAGTTGTTCCTGACTTTCTATTAATTCTCACCACTTAAATGGAGCTAATGCCCTTCTATGAGCTTTTGCTTCATGAAACTTGATGATAATATTTCAATATTTATTAATTACTGTTTATTAAGAGCTGAAGTGATGTTTCAAGCAGTAAAACACTTAGGCACATACTAGACCTATTTCTTCTATGGAGCATTTAGTGTAGGCTAGCTCGCTTTTATACAGTATAAAATTTGTCTACATGTCCATTTCATTGTACTCTGAGCTATCGGTTGTACTGTAAGCTTTTAGCCATGTGTAGAAAATAATTCCAGGAGCCTTATAACTCTTTATAACATTTTAACTCTTCTGGTCAAACAGTATGAATCCCTCCTAAAACAATCAAGGCAATTAGGGAAACACAATAAATGTATTTTAAATGAGAATGCACATCTGAAAGTGGAAGGAAAGCTGTCTCTACATGCCCTGTATAAACATCTTTCCTGACTTGCCACCTCTTGTAGGTCCTAGGATATACCCAGGCCACACTTTGCTTCATTGTGAGTCCAGCTGACTGGCACACAGCACTGGCTGGCTTTTCTTTTTTTAACAAAGTCAGGCCTTATGTTTGACAGAATATTCAAAGTGGGTTTTTCTTATTTTGAATTCCAGTTTGCTTTCATGGACATCTTA
This sequence comes from Pachyuromys duprasi, assembly GCA_028658305.1. Taxonomy (NCBI): domain Eukaryota; kingdom Metazoa; phylum Chordata; class Mammalia; order Rodentia; family Muridae; genus Pachyuromys; species Pachyuromys duprasi. Next base: position 37,424,855 of record CM053765.1, on the reverse strand, counting down.
GGGCATTTCTGATTAGTCCCCACTGGAATACCTGTGACAGCTATAAGCCATTAGTTGCTGGGCTTGCCGGAGGGTGACAAGGCTCCCTACCATGATCACATGATTAAGTCAAGTCATGCAACAACCAGAGTTCTTGATTCTTGTGGGGTTTTCTAAAAGGTGGATCAGGGGAAAAAAAAAAAAAACTATCTCATAGTTGATAAAAATCCTTTTTCCCTACTAATCAACGCTGAAGATTTTGAGAAAACACCTTTTGCTCTTAACAATTGTAAAGGAAAAAAACATTTTTTTCATATTTATTACATTGGGAGGTAAACTAGAGCTCTTCTTTGGAGATATTTTGTATCTAACAGCTCTCCAAAATGTGTATGTATCACTGAATGAGTGAGTGAGTGAGTGATAGAGTGATAAGTACAATGTTCAGGACCAGAGGGTAAGCTGGGAAATGGTTGTGCAGACCCAATAAATGGCTATCCACTGTTTTCTTAATGGTCCCTTTCCCTATCGAGGAAGTATTAGTCCCCTACTTATTCTATATTGTCCAGGGTATTCTGGGATTCTGTCTGACTGTATAATATTCCCAAAGTGTCTGAAGAGCAAACAAAAGCATTAATATCTCTCTGCTGTGTTAGACTTCAGAATTTTTGTTTGAAAAGAAGATAGATAATACACAAGCTTTCCCACATGTCTCAGCTGATATTATATGTTCAAACAATCAATTAAATATGAAAGGTTCCTCTTGGGCCTTACTTCCCAATTAAGTTAATTCCTTCTCCCGTGATTCTCAGTTTGCAGGACAATGAAGACAAATGCTCTAAGGCCACAATGTGGTTTATTAAATTTGGACTAAATTTCTCAAGAATGTTTAGCTTGTTTGCTATTTGAAAATCATAAATGTCTTGGTGAATTCTTAAGTGGTTATATTGTGATGATATTTTGTAGTGTGCTAGGAACACATATAAAACAACAACAACAAAACACCTTCAAAACTGTCAATTCCTCTGCCTGCACTGAACTTGTGGAGAAAAAAAAAAAAGCTCTGAAATAAGGAATGAAAGATATGAAGTAAACTGGGACACAGAGTGAGAAATAACACGTTAAGTAGCCTTCTCTTCCTTGCCTCTGACCTCAACAGCACTGTGCTCAGCAGCAGTCTGAAGATGTTGTGGACTTTCAGTGTACTGTCCTCACTGTGCAGCCCCAATGAGGGAAAGCTTGTCACTGTTTCACTTGAGTCAAGGTCCATGCTGTGTTGTCCAGAAACCTGCTGAGGAGCAAATGGCTACCTGCCAGCCATAGTTGGCTGCCTGCTACCTCAGAAATGTCTATGACTGACGACTACCCAAGGGTGGTCTATTTCAGGGTGGTCAAAGACAAATTTGAGATGAGGTGCAAAGTAGGAAAGATGGAAACCCATTTGTCTCACTTCCTGAGACTTCTTCAAGGTTGTCCACAAAACACACATGACATTACCCTTGTGCTGCCCTCCATTTCCACAGCCGGGCACTCATGCTATCCAGCTGAAGCCTCAGAACAACCCAGAGAGTCCAGTTAACTACTCACCTTCACAAGAGAAAGGAAAGAGGGCTCAGAAAGGTCAAGTGTCTTGGCTAAGGGCACACTGATAAGATACATGATGGTGGTGATCCCAGCTGAGACTCCTAGAAGGGGGACATATAGAGCCTGAAGTGGCCATGCCCTGCAGCCAGGTGGGACTTGCAGTAGAAGGAGGAGAACACCAACCCCCACATAAAACCTTCACCACAAAATCAACCATCACTATCAACACCGCTACAGAATCAACTATTCTGGACCTACAGGGGATCACAGAGACTGAACCACCAACCAGAGAGTATACATGGGACATGCCCCATTTCACATATGAATCACATGTATACCTTGGGCATCATGTGGGACCTCTAACAGCAGGAGCAGGAGCTGTCTGTGACTCTTGCCTGCCTTTGGATCTCTTTCCCCTAACCAGACAGCCTTGTCTTACCTCAATAGAAGATGGGCCCTGTCCTACTTGATATCTAAAGTTGGGTTAAATACTTTCACGGGAGCTCTCCCCTTCTCTGAGAATAAAGGGAGGGAGCACAGGAGAAGGGAAGGGGAGGTGAGAAGGAGGGCCTGGGAGAAGAGCAGGGAGGGGAACTTTCTACCTACCGGGATATAAAATAAATTAATTAATTAGTGAAAAATAAAGGAAAGAAAGAGTGCGAAAGAAAGAAAAAAAGAAAGAAATAGAAAAGCAGAAGCTCTTACCCCGTCACAGAGATCTTTTCTCCCAAGATGTTCATTAGCCTAATGTCTGAAATGAGGTTTACACCTTGTGTCTGGTGCGTTGTGAAGGCCACAGAAACAACTTCAGACTCCTTGGAACAAAACTATGATGGGCCAGAATGTGGGTCCTAAAGAACATGTGAGAATATCTCTTAAAAGGACAGTCGTGCTCAATTCGTGGTAGGAGATGAAGATCTGGGCAAATGGAACACAAAGTGATTGTTAGCATCATCAGTGAAAAATCCATCACAAGCAATACACTGAGGAAAAAAAAAGAAAAAATATGAAGCAATGAAATTTTAAAACAAGGAAGTCACCTTGGAAATGACAGATCTCATTTCAAGTATTAAAACTTCAGACATTTGGTGGGGAAGGTGAATTATTATATGACTGTTGGGGGAGGGGAGAACCATATTCTTCTAAGAGAAAGAGAGAAACAACCAGAAGCTTTTGCATCGTTTCCTAGCTCATGCGAGGACCAGAGTTGAGGTCTGCCTAGCTGGAGGGAGAACAAAGGAGGAATCTGAGCTATGCTTGAACAAAGCTGCTTAGAGGCAGTTAGGATTTACCTCAAAACACCTTAGCCTGCAGTCAGAACCTCCAGATTTCTTTCCAGCTTGTGTCAGGTGTTAGAGAGTGCTCTACTTTCTCAACTTGTATATGATTTTTAAAAAGGCTGAAGTTGTGCTCAGACCAAGCCAGCATGCATTGCACACTCAGTCTGAAGTGCTAAATCCTAGAGGAATGGTGATCTCAGAAAGCACACTCTAGTATTTAGCACATCCTATTCTATGACTCTGATTTAACAGACTGGGATTCAAGGAAAGCTGGTGGTTTAAAATCCACACTATGAGCCCATGCAGTCTGAGAGGAAGTCATTTAACTTCTGTTATCCCATTTAACATGAGAAAGAAGGATGCTTCTTTGATTATTTATTTCTCCACTTTTCTGTCTTCCTGTTTCTCTCTGGATGTTTATCATCTTTCCTTCTCTTCCATCCACTTCTTATCTACCACCACATCACCTTTCCTTCTTTTGATAAAGAAGAGAGAGAGAGAGAAAGAGAGAGAGAGAGAGAGAGACCCACATGTCGATCACTCAACAAGCCAGGTAGCTGCACACCCAACTATTACTGTTGTATTTGGGTTGGTGCACAGCTCTGCTCCAAACATGGAGCTTTTCCCTTGGAGAGTAAAGAACGCATAGGCAGGGAGAAATGAAGAGGGGATGAAGACAAGAACACAGCAGAACCAGAGCTGTAAGTCACAGGCCTGAGGCCAGAGGGGCATCTGAGAGATCTGCACCGCACACCCTTTCCCATCCCTTGGCCTTTCTGGAGACCGCTGGCTACATTATGTCCATCCAGCAAATCCCATTGCAAACCTAACACAAGTCATGTTCTATTGTAGGACTGCTGACAGAGTATGTAGACATAATAGTGTGGAGACTAAAGCAGAAAGTGCAGGTTAAGTACTTTGTATAGAAATGCATTAATAAGCACTGAATGTTAGCTTTATATAACTTAAGGTGTGACTGTTCTAACATCATGATTATCTTGTATATAAGAGAAATGTAAATATTTTTTCTGGGACTATCTATAAAAAACATTAACTATTACAAAGAACAAACAGTAAAGCACAATCAATTTTGAAAATGTAGAAAATTTGAAAATTTAGAATTAGAAGTACTTCCCAATTTCCTCACCCAGGGTAATAGACACAGTGATTCGAGAGATGAGCCAGTTGGTTCTCCTTTCAAAAAGGGACTCATGATGCCATGGCAAAGAGTATAGCCACTTGGCAGAGCCTGACCCTCAGGGAATCTTTTTCAGCTTTGGAGCTAGGACCACACTCTTCCCCAGGCCATTAACTGCGTGTCTGAGTGTGAACACTGTGTGGCAAGGATGTCCAGCGTAAAACACAGAGCAGCCTTTATCCTGAAATTACCATGTCACATCCATTGTGTGACTCCTTCATGTCCAATTGTGTTCTCTCCTTTTCTCTTTTCACAGATATCAGATCTTCAGAGTTGTCTGGAAGCTACATTCTTATCCAATAATACCTTATTCTCTTCTTTCACAGGTTTTAGTACCCCATCCAGGCCATACATAGTGCAATACATTTTTGTAAAGGCACATTACTTTCAGTCTACTTTTTATAAATGCCTATAGCTGTCCTTGAACATGTGTGTAATTTGTGTTAAGTGATTAAACTTAAAACGGAGACTGAATTTGAAACATTTTTATTTTACTTTCTTGGTGCTGGGGATTAAGACCAGGTCCTCATGATATAGGGCCAACACTCTTCCAACTGAAATATCTCCTCAGCCCACAATTTTTATTTTTATTACTGTCAGAATGAGCATTAAAAATGATTTCATGTCTGAAGCTGTTATTTTACTTACTGTATGCATTATTTTATTTAATCCTCAGAAGAGCAACTCAAACATTAGTATTCCTAACTTGGTTTCAATACATGGAAAAAACAACAACAACAACAACAACCAGTTTCAGATAAGGCAAGAAATTTGCCCACCAGAAAGAAAATGAGCAGTCCAGAAGTTTACTCCCCAAGCTGAGGTGCCCTGTTATGGCAACCCTAACAAGATAAATAGGTGATTGGGCCAAAAGACATGCCCAAAAGGGAGGTCATTATATGTGTGCTGGGATTAGTGGTTTTATTCTGAAGGCAATGAGGAGTGACCAGAAGGCTTATCAAGGAGAGATGCAAACTCATGCTTTAGAAACGTTTAGCCTATGCATTGCGATTATACCCCCATCCCTAGCTAGCTTTCTCATGCTGAACCTGACTGGGAAATGTGAACTAGTTTCTGGGTACCTCGCCAAATTTAAGTGACATCCTTTGACAACCATATCACTAGCCTGTCTTCTTTCTGTCTTTTGTTCTCCCGGGATAACCTGTGAGTCTGACACTGTTCTAGGTTTACGTCCTGTCTGTCTCACCAAATCTCATCACTGTCTGTGACGGAACATGACGTTTGCAATGTCCTGGAAATCCTTAAAGAAGCTATACAAGGGAGGCATCTGTAACAAAGGCTCACAGCTGACTTAGCCCTGATTCAAAATCACCTGGGTACAGCTAGAAACAGGGGCAATGCCCACGCTATGCCTAGACAAACAAAGAAGTTGGCAACACAGTTCTCCAACATCTGCTTTCAGTCCAGTCCCTTGGATGATTGCCAAGGACACAGAGGAGAAGCCGAACAAATTAATTTTATAAGGACCCGTTAGAAAGCAGAGTGATTGAATGCGACGTGGTAGTTAGGAGAGCTTCCCATGGGCTTCAGGTATCACAGTCTCTTCCCAGGAGTCTTACTGTTTAAGAAACACCAAGAAATAAAGGTGTTGGCATGGAAATGAGAGTTCTCACAAGAAGTAAGTGGACCATGAAGGCACCAGACATTGACACATGAGGTCTTCCTCTCTCCCACGCTCTATCTCTCAATCTGTCAAAAGTGTGGCAGTGTTAAGTGCTGCTTGAGACAAGTTGCTTTGACCCAGTGAGGTCAGAGGAAATTCCTTACAGGGCTGGAGAATTAGTCTGGTGATCACTCATGAAATCCCATCGCCAATATTTTATTGCCTTTCCATCTCTATTTCTTGTTTAGGGTGTCAGTGTTCGGGATGCATATCATATGTCAAGTGATTACATCTCTTCTTGAAGGGCCGGTGGGAAATGAGGATGTATGGGTAAGACTGGCTTTTCCTCTCTGTACATAGCGTGATTTTCTGGTGAGTTTTCTTCTTTGCTTTTCTACCTTTATGGAACGACTTGGCAATTAATAATGGCCTCATGTTGTTTAGAATTATGACATAGTAAGTACAATGTGTTGCTATTTTCCTCATAAAAATCATCCCCATAACACTTGATATTATCCCTCTGAAGTAAAGATTGATTACTTCACCACAAAACACTTGCGCAAAATACTTGACAGAGAGCAGTGGGTTCCTTTTATGGGAGTAAAGAGAACAATCAACGAGGGAAGGTATTTCTTAAAGCCTGAAAGAAGAAAGCCCTAGTCATCATGCCAGGCAAGTCCAGAGCTCATCTTTACAGCCTCCTATACCTGCATCCCCCATACATCCCATCCAAAGACTGGAGAGCACCCAGTTCCTCAGCTAACTATGATCAAATAAAAAATACATATGCCTAAGTTTATTCAATGGTTTCTTTTTAATGCTAGACAACTTTCTTTCAGCTATAGGGAGAACAAGCCTAACATTCAGACTTATGAACCTTTCGATGTTTTCAAAAGAGAAAGTCCCTTGAAATATTATAGGTTTCTTCCCAACTTCTGGCATATTTCTTTATTGGGATTTCTTATATTTTTGTTTGTGAGCTTAGCCTTTAATGGTTGAGCCATCTCTCCAGGCCTTGTCCAGTGCTGCTCTTTAAGTCTGATCTGTCAGTGTCGTGAATGATTTATGGATGTCAGAAGAATCAAAGGTCTCCATTGTCTTCACTATCTGAAAGGAGAGAAGTTGGTATGACACTCTGCCTACAAGGAAAAACAAACTGCTTCTGGTGGGCTTGGGTGTTAATATGGAGGGGGGAAAAGGGCCGTGTAACCGAGTAATCAGCATGCACAGCACGAAACTGATCAGAATGCATGTCAGTTATCAAGGGCTTGGCTGAGCTGCTTAAGTAAGTATACTGCATCTGGAAAAGCAACAACGGCAGCTGTAAATTTAAATGACCACCTAATTGATTTATGATACTCCATTGTCATTGTCTGTAATGCATTTGCCAAACAGGGCAGTTAAGCGAAGACGTGACAGGAATCATCACCCTTTCCACTTTCATCTTCCAAGAGGATGCCTTGCTCTGCCGGATTCTACGGACACATACAGGATGGTTCTGACTTATACGCTGAAAAGAAAAAAGAAATTTCAACTGCTTCTATATTGAAACAGTAAGAACACAATATGATGACTTTTCCTTTTTCGTGTATGTGATCACAGCTCTACTTCTTAGCTTCTGCTTAGCACAATTCTGGTTAGAATTTTTACATCTCCTCTAAAGACTTCTATACTATACCTGTTGTTAAGGATCTAGAAGTACTAGCAGCACTAGAGTAAAACTACAGGAGAGTGTTTTATCCTTTCGAGTGGCATCTGCTTTATTGAGTCTCCAAACAAGTTTGTCTCCTTGATTAAGGATGAAAAGTGTCTTCTAAGGGAAAGGATGCTCTAGAAATTGAGTGTTCATAGCTCTCACATTTATTTCCCAAGTGTTCTCTTCCAGGTAAGGCCCCAGCTTCCACATGAGAGAGTTGAAAGTGTGTAAATGCTACATATGTGATAATTTAAAGACTATAGATACAGATTCCAAGTCTAATTTCAGATTTCTGCTCATGTTGATGCTGTTTCTATCAGAGCATTAAATTTATGTAGAACCCTGTTCATTCAGAAATGAACAAATAATTTTGCAACCCATGAGCTATCGTTCAGCCAACATCACCACTAAAATGATCAGACTTTCTAATGTTCAACTGTACTTCCAAGCTGTGGTGATTAATCTCAACTATACACTTGATCTGATCTAGACTTAACTGGTATGTGGACCTCTGGTCAGGCCTTTGGAAATTACTTTTGTTAGGCTAATTGAGTTGAGGAGACTCACACACAGTGCATGGCACCATTCCTTAGGATGATATCCTGGACTGTATGAAAATGAGCAAGTGGCCTGAGTATACTCTTTCATTGCTTTCTTTTCCTAATTTTGGATGCAATGTGGCCAGCTGTTTCAACTTCCGTCTGACTTGATTTCTCATCAGGGTAATTTATTATAACCATAGAAAAAGAGATTAGAACACAAACATTATCTTATAAAGAAGACCATCTTTCTTGGATACCATCAGGTAATATATTAATTGTAAAAATAAAGCATGCTGGGGGCTATAGCCAATATATTTTTCACTCACAGCAAATTCATTTATTTCAGGTTCTATCCTATTTTATTTCGGTCATACGCTTTCCTGGGATGCGTTCTAGTGATGCTAAATATTAGTCAGAAGCTACACAGACAAATATGAAAACAGCTCAACTATTTCAAACAGAAAGAAAGTAATAGGAAACAGCAAAAATGCATGAAATGGGATGGAAGGAATAAACAATCTCATTCTGAAATCAAGAAACTACTGCCATCTTTGTAACAAAGTCCATTTGCATACACTTTCCAACACACAGGACTAGAACTCCCAAAGAGCGCTACCCTTGCCAGAGCTGGAGTGCATTAAGCATTAGCATGCGGAATAAATGCTTACCATCTGGTCTCCACTGCTCTTACAACTACAGCAGCTACCGGAGCAACTGCTGAGCCATTGGAGCCAGGATGTGCATAGTTCTTCCATCCTCCATTTTTTCGATCTCTCAGTGCCTCAGTTTTTGGCAGAATTTAACAAGAAAGCAGATGCCAAGAGAGAAGGGTAAACATACTTTGCAGTTCCAATAGTTTGAAACAGAGCTGAAGAGAACAGGTGCCACTTTGGAAGAAAACAGATACAATAACCAGAGTGAAAACTTAGAGTCTGAGACAGTTGCACTGAAGAGTTAGTTGCCTTAGTTGCCCTTGGCCAGTCTTCTTATGAAAATTAAATCCCAGTTTATTTAGACAATCCACTATTTTCTTTTTCTACTGTGCTCAGCTGATGATGATTTCTGGTAAGATAAGGGGAAGTAGGAGATGGCTAAAATAAACAATTCACTTACAATGATGACAAGGAGAGTACCCATACTGAAGATACATGAACTGGTGATTTTATGTGATTGATAGCTGGCAAGTTCTAACCAGCTGTACCTTCAGTGGTAAGCCATGTACCGCCTAAGGCTGCAGTGTTGGGGGGGGGGGAGGAAGAAAAAAGACAGAAAACGTTTTCTGTTTGATGTGTTTTGTTTCTTGTTTTGGAAAGAATGTTGTAATAGAGAAATGTGATCTTAAACTGGACTTTATATGGGTAGATTGATATGACAGAAGAAGTCATACCACCAGGCTAAAGTCACTAACCCTTGATCTCTATCAGGGAATCTTCTCAAATGCTTTAACTCTTTGTGGTAGCTAGTGTTAATGGCTGAATTGGTAAGATCTAGAATCACCTGGGAAGGGAGTCTCAATGAAAGAGAATATTGATTAGGTTGGTTCTTGAGCTTGTCTGTGGGAGATCATCTTGATTAACAGGAAGACGTGTCCATTGTGGGTGGCGTTAGTACCTGGGCTCAGGATCTTGGGTGGTAGAATAGAGAAAGTAAGCCGAACACTATCACGCATGCGTAGCCCACTGCTTTCTGTGCTTGACTCCGGATTCAGTGAGACAGTTCTTTCAAGGTACCGTTGCTATGACTTCTCTTTGATGATGAGCTGTAACACAAGATTGTTGGCCAAGAGAACCTTTCTCTAATAGGTAGCTTTGTACTTTATTCCTATTGGGCTTTTAATGCTATTTCTCCCACCTGCATCACCTGCTATCAACTCCTTGTTGCAATCCGCAGGAAAAAAAAAATAAAGTAACCGAAAGAATATTCATACCTCTTCCACAGCCGCTGGAGCCATCCATCTATGTGTGTTCTGACTCTCCTCATACAGATTTGCCCAACTTCTGAGAGAGACCTGATCTCACATCTCATACCTGACAATTATCACTCTTCACTCGAATCACCAAGGTTTAGTTTCCTTTGGGCCATTGCCAAAGTTATACAAACATGTTCCAATATGCTGTATCAGTGTGCTGACCGAACAGTTCATCCCAGCAGCTCTACCTTTACTTTTTTTTCTTTTTTTTCTTTTTTTTCTCTTATTTATTTATTTATTTATTTATTTATTTATTTATTTATTTATATATCAATCACAGCTTAGGTATTTTGCATCCCAGGCATAGCCCCCTCCCTCATTCCCTCCTCCTTGCCCCCTCCAAGTCCACCAACAGGGGAGGACCTCCTCCCCTTCCATCCAACCCCAGCTTATCCTGTCTCCTCAGGGATGGCTGCAATGTCCTCCCCTGGGATCTAGCCAGTCTGTCACTCCCCAGCTTGTATGGAGGAGGGTCAAAGAGTCAGCCATCAAGTTCATGACTGAAACAGTCCCTGTTTCCCTCACTAGGGCCTTCAGTCCTACATTGAGTTATCATGGGCCCCATCTGTGCGGGGGTTCCAGGCCACATCCACACATGGTCCTTGATTGTAGAAACCGTCTCATACAA
>CM053765.1:37360922-37413858 GCA_028658305.1 Pachyuromys duprasi | reverse complement strand
CGGTTTAGTGTGTCTGGTTTTATGTTGAGGTCTTTGATCCACTTGGACTTTAGCTTTGTGCAAGGTGATAAATAAGGATCTATTTTCATTTTTCTGCATACAGATATCCAGTTGGACCAGCACCATTTGTTGAAGATGCAGCTCTACCTTTAATCTGATCCCTTTTCTAGTAAACTTCTGCTGTGCCTCCTCCCCAGGCAGGTCTTCAACACCTCTATCCCCAGAATATTTTAGAGCAATTTCCCACTTTGGATTCTTAGCCCTGTCTTTCCCAGTCTGCTAGAAACTTCTAATGCATACAAAGACTGTTTTATTGTTTTAACCTGGATCTCAGAGCAGCATTTTCCAGGCCTTTTTGTTTAACTTAATGTATCTTGTTAGTCATTTTTCTTAATAATATTTTTCCTACTTCTAAGCATTCCTGGTCGTGGGTGACTGCTCTAGCTGTATATCTTCTTATGTATTTATTGGATGTATATATGTGCATACATGTGAAGTGCATTTACTTGTCAGATTAAATGAGTACAATGGAGTTGAATTAATAATCATAATTTATCAGTTAAAAATAATTCAGAACCAGATGGATTTAGAGATAAATTTTGCCAAAAGTTTAAAGAACAAAATCAAGTCTTTCTTTAAGAAGCTGAGAAGAAGAAGTGCTCTCTAATTCATTTTAAAGGTCAGCATTAGCCTAATAGCAAAGACTTAAGAAAAATCACGTGAATAATGATACAGGTCAATATTCTTACAAACTGTTGTGGATTCACGAATACTGACCACTCACTCGAACACAACACTCAGATTGATGGCTACTTAATGAATGCTGAACAAAAATTGACCAGTCAGGGTCACATTTGGTCTCTGGAGTCAATGACTTAGGTCTGGTTTTAAGGCAGGATTTTTATAAGAAAAACCATAACCAGATAACAATTAGATAACCAGGTGTAGGAAGCAAGGGATGGGATGAGGCAGCGTTACATCATTTTGATCAGCTAAACACAGTCGATTTTGTGTATTGCATCTAGGTAGCTAGAAAAAGCATTGGAAGCTGATTGCCTAGGACATAGGCTTGAGGCCTTTCCAGTTTCCCACCATGCCAGGAAAAAGAAACATAGCAGGATGTTGTGGTCTTAACTCTAATGGAAATTATATTTATCTTTAACTCAAGCAGAACATGTATTGCTTTACTCTAAGCATCAAGGGTTGAACTTTTGAATTGTATTCTGATCTCAGGCAGGTAAGGCCTGAGAACCTGAACTCTATTTCACCTTATAATCAAAATGGAGACTTGGTGGCAAAATGGCTTCTGATATTCTAAAGGCAACAGCAGGTGTTGACAGAGGAGCTACAGTTATGCTAAGAACTTAAGCAGGTTTCAAGGAGGGGCTATAGAGTTTAAGCGGGTTATAACAAAATAAAGTCTCTAACCAACCCAAAGCCATTAGCACATTAAAAAGATTAAACAGCATTACCATTTAAGATTTTTCCCCTGAAACTCGAGTGATTCAACATATAAAAATAAATTAATCATATTAGTAATACAAATCATAAAAATAATTTTGTCATCCTAATACATTGTTCTGATTGCTTTACGTCACTATGATAAAGACACCAGGACCAAAAGTAACTTGAAGAGGAAAGGATTTATTTCACAGTACAGCTTACTGTCCATCATGAAGGGACGGTGTTTGGGCAAAGAACATGTCATGCAGGCTCATGTACTGGACCACATGGTCTCCAACTGTTAGTGCAGTTTCAGGGAAGTCGTGAAACCTTTAGGAGGAGAAGTATATGGGGGGTACACTTTTTGCTGTTTATGACACACAAAAAAGACAATAAAGAAAGTAATATTTTACTAATTCACCAAATAATAAAGTTTCTACCTAGGTAAGGAAGTAATCCACCGAGAAAAGGCAATCTACCAAACGGGAAAGCAATTGCAAGCCATACCCCTGATAAGGACCTAATCTCCAAAATAAATAAGAAACTCCTACAATTCGATAGTTCCAAAAACTTCCATTACTTGATTAGAAGTGGACAAACAATCTGAACAGACATTTCGCCTGAGAAGTTACAAAAACAGTCGACAGACATGAATACTATCCACTTCACATCTGTCGCACTGACTTTTTAAACCTAAGACAAATACTGCCTAGCATATGGAAAAATAAGTCTTTCACACTGTTGGTGGACTTCAGCATAGTGCAGTCAGTCTTAGGAGCACAGTAGGGAGGTTCTGCAAAACTTTACAAATAGAACGACGTGTAATTCAGCAGCCCCTCATCTGGGTATTTATCAAAAGATAACAGAACTGACGTGAAAGCCTTCTCCCTGAGGACTAGCTCATCATCAGACTGTTGTGGGAGCCGCCAAGGGAGCAGAGTTATTCTCTGTCTCATGTGTTTTAAGAATTCTGGTGTGATGGAATGTGTGCATTTTCAAGGTAACCCATCCCATCGGTGACACTGTGGGTTCTGTCGCATCAACAGAACACATCGCTGTGAAATTCCAACCGTTGGACCTCCAGGCTAGTGCAGTTCTTGAAACAATGGTTTAGGATTCCTGTCTTCATCTGCTCAGAAAAATAAATGCATAATGTTTGCTCTTGTGCACCCCTCCCTTTGGAATTTATGCTTATTAAAGTGGAAAACATGGCTTGCGCTGACTGGCATTAATTGGCCAACACAGGGAACTGTACTTCTCAGAATCTTAACACTGACAGAGCCACAAAGTAAATCCTTCCAGTGGGATGAGGGTAGAAGTGATACAAGTCATTTCCTGATCAAAGCAGCGCAAAGTTCACATAGGAAGCCCCGCATCTTCTTTCCTGCTATGGTGACACAGTGATCATACCCGAATAGATGGGACCCCAGAGTGGAGCATAGTGGATGACTGCGTCATTGCTTAGATGATGGCTCTGTAGCACTCTGTGGTGGAGACGCTGGGCTTAGCACGTGTGAGGCCTGGTACTCAATTCCCTGGTCTGCGACACCAAACCACAAAAAGATAGCTTCCTTGGAAGCCATGAGACACATGCTGAAGCTACATAATAAGCCATTGCACTTTTGAATTAAGCTGTAACCAAACTACAGCAGTTTCTCCTAACGAATACATGAAGTCATTTATTTTATGAAGAAAAGAGAGAATTTCCGGTGCATTTTTCCCTTAGAGGTTTACAAAGTTGTAGTTATCATGTAATCACTATTTGAAAATTATTCTTTAAAATACCGCAAACTGAGAAAAACATTAAACATTCATACTTTATCCAACAGTGTAGCTGCACCCTGACCCTGGATGATTTATTCAAGTGCTCTCCTCTCTGAATCTGCAGCTGCAATGCTTTCCCCATGAGTCTAGGCAGCACTTAGCTGAGAGAGACAGAATCTTACCTTATCCTGTATTATTTCCTCCTATACGCCGTCCCAGCCAGCCATGCTGTGGTAAAGGAACAGGTGTTTCCTCGATGATGTATTCCTGTCTTTCCCTGGTGGGTTAGGAAACTTCAAAGGCAAGTTCCAAACTGTATCAGTGAGTTCACTGAAATCTTTAAAGTGATAGAATCCTTTAGATTTAGATTTAAATATTACTAAATTCTCTTGTAGAGTCTGTGCATGGTGGTGCATGCCTGTAATCTCAGCACTTGGACGTGGGAAGCAGGAGGATCATGAGTTGGAGACTAGACTCAACTACCTAGTGAGATATAGTCTGAAAAATAACAACAAAAACCAGAGAGGTTAACTTCTGAATTCTGAATGTTTAATGGTCACGTTTTTAAGACTGTATCTTTCAAGCCATTCATAGCAGTTTCATGTTGGTGTATCCAGGCTCCACAGACGTATAAGAACCACTGCTCGGATGTAGCCCATGGGGAGCTCCGTCTCTGAGTGGATTTCCTAGTAAGGGGAGCAGGGGCTGTCTCTCACATGGACTCCGTTGCCTGGTCTTTGATCACTTCTCCCTGGCAGGGTGGCCTAGCCAGGCCACAGAGCAAAAGGATGCAAACAGTCCTGATAGGCTAAGGTCAGACAGTAGTTGAGGAGGGCTCCCCCATTTCAGTGGACTAGGGGAGGGATTTGGGAAGAGGAAAGAGGGAGAGTGAGATGGGAGGAGATGAGGGAAGGGGCTACAGTTGGGATACAAAGTGAATAAATTGTGAAAAATAATAAAAGAAAAATTTTTTAAAAAATCATTCGTAGGTTTGTGGGTGGAGGTAAGTTCTTGTCCAGTTTAGATTGTAATCATTGTATATACAAAATGTATTCTATAACAACCTTATCTTATAGTTTGTGTTTCTTAAATTACTATTAGTATTTTCAAGTCATGCATAAATCACTTTTAGTCATTTTTTCTTTATATGTGGTTTCATTTAATCACCATTAGTTAATATAAACAATAAATCCACCTAAACAATGGCATATGATTTTATATATGTGATAACACTGAAATAGATAAATAAATAAAGTTGCCAAATCCAGCCTTTGGATTTGTTGGTGGAATTCCCACTGAGGACTAGGCGGTACAGAGGGTAAATCCATGAGTATAGTTATGTTCTCTCCTCCGCCATTCTCTCAGCCTCTGTCCTTGTGAACAGGAAGAAGAGTCAACTTCTCCCAATCTCTTCCTTAATCTGAGTTGGCCATATGACTCTGCCACTAATGGGAATAACGAGCGACCCTAGAGGCAGCATCATTTCCTAGATAAAACTGTGCTAGGAGAAAGACTGACTCTAGTCCTGATAGCCCTTGGGGTTTGTTGCTATTATTTTGTTTTGTGTTCCAGCTGGGAAAAATGGAAGCCATATTAGAAACAACAGCAACTGACTAGCTTAAGGCCAAGAAGCCATAAGACCCATGTCAGAGAGCTAGTAAGGATTAGTGTGTAGACCAGGACACAGAAATGTCTAATTTTTTAAAGCCAAATACCCATAGCCCTGTGGTATCTTGTCCACAGGAGCCGAGATGAATTATCCTTTCTAGGAGAGAGTTTCAGATGAAAGATGAAATTATAGCATTTGGGGATTCATAAATGAGGCAGTTGGAAGGACCGTAGGATTTCAGGAGAGTGAGGGCTGTCCCTAATGCCAGGCATAAAGTGGACATGATTTTCACATTTGTGGAAGAAGATTATTTTAATGATGGATTTCAGAGAAGGACTCCAATCACATGAATCAGTCCTGTAGTGCTGACCTAATGGCTATTGCTGTTGTAATGATGATAGATGTTAACTGCCCTCTGTACTGTGGGACTTATTGGGAGGGGCTGCAGTACGTGGGAAGGGGGTTAGGAACATCGTGACATTTTGGACAAGGTCTCTGATTGTATAGAAAGGGAAATTTCATGTGCTCTAGCATCTGTTGGAGTCTGCTTATATATGCCTTTGTAGGGGAGCTCTACTGTGTCAACCTTGTGAGAATTATTTTCTTATTTTAAACAGTATTAATAAAATCTTAACTTTATATCTATGTATATGAACAATAACTAAAACTACTTTGCTTCCTTGCCTGGAAGTTGCATTTTCAGAAGGGTTTCTCTTGTTGCACAAGTTTTATACTTGAGAAGACACACGGTAGGTAACACATTGAGGAAATTTTTTTTGACCCTGGTTTGAACAGAGTGCAGCTTCATAGGAAGGTGTAGGGAAATGGGTAAGGATGTTTGCAACTAGTCTATGAGCTAGCTGGAGAAATGTAGCATTTCAGAGAACCATGAAGGTTAGGATGGGAATTTAATATTGTAATCTCTGGAATCAAAAATGTAAAGAATGAATCTAAATAAAATAAAGAAATTTTCAAAACTTAGTACTGAAGAGGACATTGTTAAATTCTATATTAGAGATTCAGCTTGTTCCCATACTTTACTGTGTGTTTTTGACTATCTGCAATTAAAAAATAATAAGAAGCTTAGATCAGTGCTTTCCAAACATTGTCTTTGCCTGACCACCGAGTTCATACAAACTATGTCAACATGGGGAAAAAAGAGAGAGATGGTGCCTGTGGATAATTTCTTGGCATTAGTGTCATGACTTTGGATGTTTGCGCACTGCTGATGGGAAAGTGCTGCTGACCTAGATGCAGCAGCACGCAGGTCAATGTGGGAAGACATCCAGCTTTCAGGCTTCTTGGGAACCCATCGCTGGTAGTTAGCACCTGGTGTTACATTCCTACACTCACCCACACTCTCATCACAATGTGCAGTGTGAAGACTTCGTCATTTTGTTGAACTCCTGGCTTCCAAGCCAGAGGCCAAGACAGAAAAGAGGTAAAGGGATGTTTTCTGTAATCAAACTACAGCAGTTTAAATCAGGTAGGTCTACGGAAAAGCTTTAAGCAGAGAGAATTGTGATCTTGGCTCTTACGTGACTACTTTTGTCCGCTTTGTCACTATTGACATTTTGTGTGGCCTCTCCTTTATCATGGAGGATTTTCTGTACGTTGCGGACAGTTTAACAGCATGCCTGCTCATGGAGAGAGTATCACCAACACTCCTTCTTCTAGCCCAAGTTATTACAATAAACATACCTGCAGATGCTGACAAATGTTCATTATTGTCAAAATAGTGCCACTCTACTCCTCTACCCTTAAGGGGCCAATCTCTATCCAGAGACTACCTGGCTGATGTGTTTCAAGCAAGTCTGTAGTATGGGAGTATAATATTCTGACAGAATAAGAGGAATAGAAGGCATATATGAAGTTTGGAAGACAAATACATGATAGAAGAAAAATATATATCCATTGCTTTTCTGCCAAGTTGGCATGATGGGAGAAGTAAGCCAGTACTTGGCAAGGATTAGAACTTTCTAGAAGGATGCATTGAAAACTATTATAGCTTTTTATTTTATAGCTTAAGAAAAAATTTCCCTTCAAAACCTAAACAGCAAGCTTTAAGGTCAGAAAATCAGATACAAAAAGAGAAACAAAAAGGAAACAAGTCTGTGGTGGTGATTGTTAGAGACACAGTGTATGGTGAAGAAGCTAACATAGCGGGGATAGAATGAGATGCAGGAGGAGTTTGAAACCCAGAGCTGGGCTATGCAATTTTAAATACAATGATAAGATATGTGATCTTGGATTTTTTAAGTTCTTTTTTTTATTAATTACACTTTATTCACTTTGTATCCCCTCATAAACCCCTCCTCCTCCCCTCCCAATCTCACCCTCCCTCCCCCTTCTCCGCACATGCCCCTCCCCAAGTCCACAGATAGGGGAGGTCTTCCTTTCCTTCCTTCTGATCCTAGTCTATCAGCTCTCATCAGGAGTGGTTGCATTGTCTTCCTCTGTGGCTTGGTAAGGATGCTCCCCAATCAGGGTGAGGTGATCAAAAAACAGACCAATCAGTTCATGTCAGAGACAGTCCCTGTTCCCATTACTACGGAACCCACTTGGATACTGAACTGCCATGGGTTACATCTGTGCAGGGGTTCTAGGTTTTCTCCATGCATGCTACTTGATTGGATTTTTAGTATAATATTTGATTCATTCTTTGAGAATTTTTTTTAAAAAACGTATTTTGATTATATTCACTCCTTATTCTTCCTCTAGCTCCTCCCAGACCTACCCCCTACTTCCCTACCTTCCTACCTCATGTCTGCTTGAGTTGTTTTGTTTGGTTGGTTTTGTTTTAATAATACATGGGATCCAATTTGTGCTGCCCACGTAGTCATATATGTGGGACCGTACACTGAAGAACTCAACAACCTACCAGGGGGCAAACCCTTAAGGAAGACTGACTCTCTGTCTCCAGACATCATTAACTGTCAATAGTTCCTCATGGAGACCTATGTGTTCCTCCTGACTCCATGCTATCATATCGAATGACTTAATCTTGTTCAGGTCTTCTACAGGGAAGCACAGCTGTTGGGAATTCTTGACTGCAGTAGTCTCATCAGAAGTGCCCCCATTTTGCTCTGGTCCTCCCTGACCTTTGGCTGTTATAATCTTTCCACCCTCTCTTCCACAATGGTCCATGACCTTAGGGTGTGTGGAAAATTACGTAGATATGCAATATGTAATTGAACGCTCCACAGACAATTATTCTCTGCACTTGCACCTTTGTGACTTTCTGCATCTACTACTATCCATTGCACAAAGCAACCCGATGAGATTCGAGAACTAATCTATGGGCATAGAGATATAAGTTTTGAGATCAGTTTTATATTTTACGTTAGCAGAGTGAAAGCAGTAGATTCATCTCTGAGGATTGTGAGCTCCAAAACAAAAGGCTATTTGCCAGATCTATCAGGCATGTGTGTAGTAGTTCCAACTGTAGCATGTGGGAATGCTTTTAGATAATAGCCTCATGAGAGGGTGCATGATCTTTGTCAACTGAAAACTGCCTCATGCAGAGGCATGGTTTTTGTCAGATGGAAAACATCCTGGTGTGGACTCTGAGAGGGTATAAGTAAGAGGAGAGAGAGAGAGAGAGAGAGAGAGAGAGAGAGAGAGAGAGAGAGAGAGAGAGAGAGAGAGAGAGAGAGAGAGAGAGAGAGAGATAACACTTCACTTTGAGGCACTCCTAGAGAGAAATGCTCCTGAGAATGCTTCAAGGAGATATCTGCTGATTCTGTTTCACTACTGCTGTTTGCTGCCAGTGTGTTTGCTGGATTGCTGTTTGGCTGGACTGCTGGAATCCTGAGGATGAAGCCTGGAATCAACTCAAGGAACTCAGTCTAAAGAGGTCTACTCCTGGCTCTACTAACCTTTTTTCTCTACCTAGAGTTGGGGGGCTGGAAGTGAGACAGATGCATTTAGGAACCCCAAATAAAGTAGATTTAAAAAAATAGAAGTCTTTCTGAATGAAGATTGATTATCTTACCCAGGGTCTTCCTTCTTGATTAGCTTCCTTAGGTATACAGATTTTTCGTATGATTATCCTGTATTATATGTCTGATATCCACTTATAAGTGAGTATATACTGTGTGTGTCTTTCTGCTTCTGGGTTACTTCACTCAGGATGATCTTTTCTGATGCCACCATTTGCCTGCAAATTAAATGGTAAGAAACAGGACAGGAGCCTACCACAGATGGCCTCTGAAAGACTCTACCTAGCAGGGTATCAAAACATATGCTGAACTTTGGGCAGGGTGCAGTGAATCTTATGAAAGAAGGAGGAGATAGAAAGAACTGGAGGGGACAGGAGCTCCACAAGGAGAGCAACAGAACCAAAAAAATCTGTGCACAGGGGTCTTTTGTGAGATTGATACTCCAAACAAGGACCATGCATGGAGATAACCTAGAACCCCTGCACAAATGCAGCCCATGGCAGCTCAGTCTCCAAGTGGGTTCCCTAGTGATTGTAACAGGAGCTGTCTCTGACATGAACTTATTGGCTGGCTCTTTGATCACCTCCCCTTGAGGGGGGAACTACCTTACCAGGCCACAGAGGAAGACAGAGAAGCCAGTTGTGATAAGACCTGATAGACAAGGTCAGATGGAAGGGGAGGAGGGCTTCCCCTATCAGTGGACTGGGAAGGGGCATGGGAGAAGAATAGGGAGGGTGGAATTGGAGAGAATGGATGAGGGGGCTACAGCTGGGATAAAAAGTGAATAAACTGTAGTTAATAAAAATAAAATAAAAAATAAAAAATAGAAGCCTACACATGTGAATCCTTCTGTGGAACTGGCCAAAAATTCGAACAGAAAATGGTTGTTTATGTCTACAGCATCCATGCCACTGTTCTACCTGTAGGCATCTCTTGCCATGCCAGTTGTAATTGTACTTTTCGGGATTTGTAGCTGGGTAAGAATGTTGATGACTTCTTTCACTTAGCAGTCTACATGAATAAAGTTTCCCCAACAACATTTTAAACTATTATAGGGCTTAAACTTTACCTTTTATAGATATTCACATATTGTCATATTATATGTCAACTGCATACAGGTGGCTAGATACTTGACCAAACACTATTATACATATGTCTGTGTGGTTTGGGGGTAGAGTTAGCCTTTAGCCAATGAGACTTAGTAAAATAGATTTCTCTTCCTTTTGTGAATGGGGCTTATCTACTCATCTAAAAGCCTGAACAGAATGAAAAGAATGACCCTGTCAAAGCAAGAAGAAAATCTTTGGACAGACTGAATTTGGGATTTCTTGCCTTTAGATTCATATTCAAACACAAATTTCTATTATGTCACTGGCAGAAGATTTCTTTTCCTATATTCTAATTAGCACTAGAGTAATACTATGGGTTCAACTTCAGCTCTATGGACTTTTTAGTATGTATAGTTGTATAAACCAATTCCTTATAATAAATATTTGTCATGTAACTACCTTCTGAATAGGTTATAATGCCCACCTAGAAAAAATATACATGTATTTGTTTTATACATATGTATTATACATACACATACATATGTATAAATCTTCATATCTGCGGTTACAAACACACACACACACACACACACACACACACACACACACACACACCATGCATGCACCTGATTATTTCTGTTTCCATGGGGAACCATTCCAAATACACTATTTTGCCTGGAGCTATACTTACTATATATTCAATTTTCTCCTTGGTTAGAGTGAAACATTTCTGATGTGGTGTGAACTGTGATTTTATATTGGAAGTTTTACACTACTTTCTTTTCAGCAATGTAAACACTTGCGGAGCTAAAGCCAGTTTGAAAGGATGATCATGAAAAGTAAACGGTTTCAATGCCAGCCAGGCTGCCTGCAAGATCATGACTTTATTTACTATTTCATAAACTAGACTCCATGGATATATTCGCAAATATTTTTGAGAAGACAATGTTTTTCTTTAATTTTCAATTTTCATTTTGGTAATGGCCTAAATTACTACTCTGCCAGTTATAGATCAATACATGTTTTGGGGAATAATAACACCCAACTGATAATTCCAGGACCTTGACCTCATAAGTCTAATTTCTCCAGCTTTTCAGACTTTATGAGAGGTTCACCAAATTATTTATACATAAGAGAAGAAAACAAACAAATAAACAACAACAAAATCAAACAAACAACATCCTCATCCAGTTTCGGGGGAAAGTCCTGTGATGAATCTCAGCAAAGCAGATTCTGGGACTGACTTTAAAGACAGAGATATCACCACGTGCCTGGTCTTGAGGGTCTCAAAAAATGTTGTTCTTTTTTATTTTCCATGTAGCTGAGAGTCTGGGAGAAAAGTCACTGGAGTTTTATAGTTGCAAGAACTTTCTTTGGCCAAGCCCTTTGACTCACTGGTTTAGATGCATTTCTTCAGTTGCTCTTCACATTCATTTTATGCAGTAGGAACTGATTTGTCTCCATGCCATCTATGTCAAAGAAGAGGCTTGGAGAGTAAGCAGAAAACCAGCAACTACCAGGTAAACATTGCCGCCAAAGGTGATAAATAACAGGCATTTTCACTATCTATTACCTGGGTGAAATTTGTAGTCAATGTCCCTAGCCATCAGAGAGATGCAAATCAAAACAACTCTGAGATTTCCCCTTACACGGGTCAGAATGGCAAAGGTTAAAAACTCAAGTGACAACACAGGCTGGAGAGATTGTGGAGAATTGCTGGTGGGAATGTAATTTATTCAGGAGTAGACTTGTGACTAAGTCTTAATTAGTTTTTTTATCCTGCCTTTTGAGATTATTTTCTGTCTTTTATTTCAAGAAATATTTGTGGATTTTTATCAGGAATTCCTATTTCTGCTCTCTTTGGATTGATGCTGGTTATGAAAGCCTCCATAATCTTAACGCACTTCCCTGTCTGTGAATATATAGTGGAACATAGCGTGCCTTACAAATGGGCTGACACAACAAGTAATTAAACAGCAAGTGTTTAATTACTGCCCAATAATAGCACCCTTCTCATCTCTATTTCTATATTAGTAGCCTGTGAAATGCAGAGTTTCTGAAGCCATATTTGTGACAGTCTTTAGGTTGGATCCACAGGATGACAACTGTAAAAACAACCTTGTCTTTTGTTTCAGTTTAGGGAATCTATTGCAGCCATGGTATCCACATTGATTGTTGACCCTCTATTGGAGTGGGGAAGTTGTATTTTGTGGATGAGGAGAATGATAAGTGAACTTACAAAGTCAAATCTCACCCAATCTCTGTGCTAGGGTGACTTGCCAATGTCTGCAGTCTCCTTCATTTAGGTATTTACTGTCTCGGTTAGATACTTTTAATTCCTTTCTCAGGGTTTAATACTTTTGTTGTTGGTTGAATAAAATCTATTTCAGTTTCTTCTCTTTGCTAAACTAGTTTGTCTAGGGTCCAATGTAGATATATATTTTTCCTTCTCAGCATAGAAGTGATTTCATAATTTGACAAGTGAGATAATAACAACTCGGACACGCACTGAAACGAACCACCAGTGGTTTCCCAGGAGCATAGTAACTGTTCTGTGTGGAGGGTACCTCTCCTGGAGTCACCTGAATCATCCAACTCGGCCTTGTCCCAATTTTCTCTCAGCAAAACTGAGAAAACCAAGAAGTTAGAGTGACTATCTAAGCACAACTGATTAAAGATTAAAGAAGCAAAAAGAATGCTTCCAGAAAGGCAGTCAACCAGCATTCTGGAGTCAAAAGCAAACAGCTTGGAGAATCAAGAAGGCTGAGGAATTTACATCAGAAAGAGAATCATACCGGTGTGTGTATGTGCATGCATGTGTGTGTACGTGTATGTATCTGTTGATACATGCTCATTCATTATCTATTTTACCTCAGTTTTACCTCAATTTTCCAAACAAATGATGCTGAACAGATACCTCTACACCCAGAGTGACAAAGGGAAACAAAAGTGAAACAGTAAATATATTAAAAAGCAGAAACATTTTCTCCCACGGACTTTATTAGCTGAGACTCTCATGTGTGACTTTCCTCCAGTGCAGACCGCTAGGTTTACTTTCATATATTCTGCAGTTTCATTCAGATTGGGCAGAATGCCTCTGAGTCGAAGATGCTTAATCTCTCCAGACTCCTGGGTCATCCGCTGAAAGAAGTGCTTCTTATTGCTTGTTCATGCGTAAAAAAAAAGGCTGCTTGTTAAGCCTGAGAGATCAAAATGCTGTCCTTAAATGCCTCTCAAATAGGGCAACTTTTTCACATGTGTTCTACTAATCTCCTTTGGAAAAAGAAGAAAAAATCTCAATGCTTTTTTTTTCTCTTTCTTTCTTTTGCAAAGAAAGCAGAATGACTTAAAAGAAATGAGTAACTGCTTTGCCAACCAAAACTTAAAGACCTACTCTATCATTTCACACATGTGAGTCATTAAAATATGTATCAGTGCATCATCAATGATTCCCTCCATCCCTAATGTCTTCAAAACTTTTTAACTTGAAGGGTCATCAGATTTTGTTAAATTCTAGGTGTACCTCTATTAAGATGACTTCTATCTTTAAATCCATATAATATTTTTTAATTTTATGTTGTTTTACAACTTATTCATTTTATATCCTGATTATAGCCCCCTCCCTCATCTCTCGGTCCCACCCATATCTCCTTTCCTTAGTCCACTGAAATGAGGGAGTACTCCTGCCCTGGCATCTGACCCTAGTTTATCAAGTCTCATCAGGACTGCCTGGATCCTCTTTCTCTGTGGTCTGGCAAGGCTGTATCACCAGGGGGAAGCGATCAAAGAGCAGACAACTGAGTTCATGACAGAGGCAGACCCTGTTCCTCCTACTCAGGACCCACAGGGAGACTGAGCTGCCTATGGGCTACATCTGAGCAGGGGGTCTACCTAGGTCCTCTCCATGCATGGTACTTGGTCGGTGCATAGTGCTACCTCAAGATCCAGCTATACCACTCTTGGGCATATACCCAGAAGATGTTCCACCATTCAACAAGGACATTTGCTTAACTATGTTCACAGCAGCTTTATTTGTATTAGTCAAAATTTGGAAATAATCTAGATGTCCCTCAACTGAAGGATGGATACAGAAATTGTGGCTCATTTACACAGTGCAATACAACTCAGCTATTAAAAATGAGAAAATCATGAAATTTGCAGGAAAATGGATGGAACTACCTGATTGAGGTAACCCAGAACCAGAAAGGCATGCATGATACTTACTCACTTATAAGCAGATATTAGCCCTCTAATATAGAATAACCATACTAAAATCTAAAGACCTAAAGAAGATAAACAACAAGGATGCTTAAATCTCCTTCAGAATGACAAACAGGATAGACACCAAAAGTGGTGTAAGAGAGGGAACAGGATAGGACCCTACCATAGAAGTCCTCTGAAAGGCTCCACCCAAGAGGGTATCAAAGCAGATGCTGGGATTCACAGCCAAACTTTTTACAGAGCACAAGTTGCCTTATGGAAAAATAGGATGTGACAGAGAAGTACATGGAGGAGACAGAAGCTCCACAAGGAGACCAACAAAGCCAAAAAAATCTGGGCCCAGGAGGCAGGAGCTGCAGAGACTGATGCACCAACCAAATCTACATATTATTAATAAACTATTTATTTGCATGTATGTCTCTAGATTGACAGACTACAGAATGGGAGAAAATATTTATCAGCAATGTATCTGATGGACAATTGTTTTCCTTACATTTGGCAAGAATGAGCTAAGAGATGATGAATATGAAGCATGCTCACAGTATGGAGATCTTCATGCTGAATCTACATGAGCAGTAATGAGGTCTCTGTGACTCTTGTAATAAGGGCCCTGTTTAGGTTCACATCTGCTGCTGAAAGGAAACACACAGACAAAAAGTGACTTAGAAGAGAAAGGGTTTATTTAGCTCACCAGTTCCAAGTTACAGACCACTAGTGCAGGGAATCAGTTAATATGAGCCTGAGACACTGTTTACATCAGTTCCAGAGTCAAGACCAGAGAAATAAAGAATGTGTGTACCCTTAGTATTGAACTAGCTTTCTCTATTATTATATAGATCAAGTACCTAAAAACAGGGAACTGTGAGGTCTGCTTTCATGTTGGGGCTTCCCACATCAATTAAGAAGACCAAAGCAGTTGTATAGAGACCTATCCACAGGCTAACCTGATCTAAACGTTACCCTACTGAGACTCCTTTCTTAAGAGATTCTGGATTGAAACAAGTTGACAGTATCAATCCCCAAGAACCCATTCTACCAAAGCAAGGCAGTCTGGGAAAGAACTACACAGACATCTTTGCAGATAAACCATAAGAGTTAAATTATGAATCTTCTTTAAGATGTCATTTCTCAAGACTGTATAGTACTACATTTTAAAAATTAAAAAATTAAATGCTATATAATTGAACAACTTTTCTGCTGTTGTGGGCAGTGCTAGGAATCGAATACAGACCCTCTTGCATATTAGGCAAACATTCTACCTAGGACCTACATTACCAGCATAAACAGAATTGCATGGAAATGCAAAGAGAGACCAAATTCTGTTGAAATTGCTAATTTATCCCAAATTGAACAACTGAGTGTGTCAATCAAGATCAATGTGGGACCCAGCAACTTGAAATTAGAACCATGGGAGAAAAGTCAATGATAGAGAATAAACTACCAGCCTCATAGAACTGTGATGCCCAGAATAAAAGGCAAAAGCAAAATAGGAAGCAGGTAGCAAAATCATGCTGTTTTTCATTTTATAGCTTTTTTTACATTGGCGAGAAGGGTTTGATTATGAATGATTTTCTTACAGATGCTTCACGTAGTCTCATATCAATGCTTAACCTTTCTCTGCTAGCATAGCCATAAATTATTACTACACTTTAATCCATAATCTCTACCATCTTTTGGGCTTAAAAGCTCAATTAGAAAGATACAAGTAGCTTCAGGGAGGGCATATATTATGATGAAAAATTCTCTTGCTTAAGATGTGGTAAAATATCTAATGATTTTAAAATATGAAGAGATTTGTTCTGGCTATTTTATTAATTGCTGACTTTAGGCTGCGTTTTCAAATGTAGGGTGTTTCAAATTATTAAAACTTTAAGTTGTAAGAAATCTAACAAAGTTATAATAACTTATTTTTAGGTTAGCTGCAGTATTTGTTACTAAGATAAAAACAACCGTTTCCTTCCTTGCTTATCTTGATTTTTTCACTCTAAAGAATTGCCATGCCTGTCTATCATATATAATTTGTAATCAGACTCTTAATGATTTATTATGTAGATGGTAGTGATTACGTTTTTTAATATTTTTATTATAATTTTTATTAATTGCACTTTATTCACTTTGTATCCCCCCATAAACCCCTACCTCTTCCCCTCCAATCCTACCTTCCGTCCCCCTTCTCCACGCGTGCCCCTCCCCAAGTCCACTGATAGGGAAGTCTTCCTCTCCTTCCTTCTGATCCTAGTTAAGTCTTTAATCTTCATGTTTAGTTTCTAAATTTTCAAAGCATTTTTAAAATAAAGCTTACAGGCTGAACAATCCAGCATTATTGTTCTATTTTATTTTAAGTTGAATTTTGTTATCTCTAACCTATTCTATCTTTCTAAAGACTCAGCCTACAGGTGTCGCATACTGTATATATGGACTCCTACTACAGTCTCACACCTACTTCCCGAGGCACAGAAATAACCTGCCTTGAGTCTTCAGCAACAAGCACCCTCCCAGACTTCACCAAAAAGCTATTCTCAACCCTTTGGAATGGCTGGCCAGTAAAATGCTTTCTCCTATGAGATCAGACTGCAAAAGTTAGAATAAAACCTTAATTTCCAAGTATGTATTCATCCGTGAAAAGACACACAATGCATAAATAAATCATTAAGGAGTTAAAACATCACAAGAAAAAAAATGGTTTCCAAGCAGCTGACCTCTCAGAAAGGCAGTTACATAAAATAACCTCACAAAGAGATCAAAATAATTGCTTGAGAAAATTTTAATGAACCAGAAAAACCTTATAATAAAATGAGAGAGAGAGAAATAGAGAGAGAACAAATGATCAAAATAAAAAACGTACAGGAAAATCTGAATCAGGGAAAATATAATGAATGAAATGAAAATTGTGTTTCAGAGATCTTCTATCTCTTTCTTCAGAGACTGGAAAGTTTTTTTCATACAAGTCTTTCAGAGCATCAACAGTTTCTGAGGTATTTAAGTAAGAATGTGTGAACTTGAAGGCAAGTTATTGAAAAATATGCCGCAGGAGAAGAAGGAATAAAAAAAAAAGGAAAAGGAGTTGTGGAATATTTGAGACAGCATCAAAAAGGAAAGTTTTGAAACTCAGAAATTTGTAAAACAGAAAAATAGGGTGTTTATAAAAACAAAACACCACAGTTCCTTGTTAGTGAAGTAGTACATTAACAGCCTCATAAAAACAACAGAAAATGTTCAGATTTGGGATAAGATCTAAGTTTTGAAATATAGTAAGGCAAAAAGTTTCTAATCAAGGGCTGGAGACATGGTTCAGCAGTCAAAAGCTCTTCTTGTTCTTAAAAAGAACCCAAGTTCGGTTCCTAGTACCATGTCAAATAGCTCACAGCAACCGGCATCTCCAGCTCCGGGAGGCCCACCATCCTCTTCTGGCCTCAGTGAAACATGCCCCACCCCACCCCCACCCCATGTGTGTGCACATCACTAAAAATAACCATGATTTAACAAAATTCCAATAGGACAATCCCAACAAGATTACGCAAGACCTGTGTGTGATTAAACTGTCAAATGTCAAGCCTATGAGGCCTCAACCCTACACCAAAAGTTATAGGCAAGTAAATAAACCTGGAAGCAGAAGAGGTAGCCTTCTCCAGGGAAGAACACATCACTTGGTTTTCCAGTGCAAAGGATCAGTCCTGAAAGCATACATACAATTAGCATAATATTGGCTTAACAGGTTATATTTTAGGAACACATACACATGCATGCAACAACACACACATATATAAATATATGTGCGCCATGAATGTGAAGAAAAATGTGTACGTCGGGAATAATGTAATTACATTATAATCTCAAAATTTTGAACATTTATAACTACATAAAATGAGGATAAAAATCAAGGTTAAAGAGTATTTCCATAAGAGCAAGAGAAAGGATATAAATAGCACAGGGACATTACAGTGAGACCATGTGGGCTACTTGAAGCACTGTGTACTTTCACCGCAGTCAAGAGCAGAGCTAATGAACACGTGCTAACTTTCTGTACTGTTCGTCAGCTCAGGACGACCTTGTCCTCAGGAATGGTGCTACCCACATTAGGCAGGCCATCCCACTAACCAAGGTACTTCCCCTCAGACATTCCCTCAGACCTTCCTAATCCAGCCAGTCCTTCATGAGATTTCCCTTCCCTTCCAAGGTGATTCCGCATTGTATCAAGCTAACAATCAACAGCCAACAGCTTTTCAGTAAGGGAGACTTTACTGGTTGGTAAAAAAAAAAAAGATATAAAGTTGGTAGGATGTGTGTTGAAGAAAATATGGGGGAAGCTGGAGGGAGGAAATGGGAGTCTATATTGTCATATTTCATTGTATATGTGTGTGAAATTCTCAAGAAGAAAGAAAAAACATTTAAATTAAAGACAAAGCTATTAAAATAATTTAACTGTTGACTTTGTCATCAAAAATTCATTTATAAAGAGAGGGTAAAAGTTAACTTTCCACATGTAACCGAGGTTAACAGCTTTAAAAAATCAATTATAACTATAATTTATCACCAAAAAAACTCAGGTAACCACAAAACAAACCACAGCAGATTTACAAGGGAAAGAAAGAAATTCAAGCCTTGATCTAGAGGAAATTAAAGCAAATGATAAAGGAATGAATAAACTATAAAACAAGTAAACTAATAAAGCAGTGATGGTCAGTGTGCTATCAATAGCACTGAAGCAAAAAAAAAATCTAGATTCCCAATCAAAAGATATGAAGGAATTAAATTAAATAAAAAATGAACTGACTATATGTTGTCTAAATGAACCCCACTTAACATTTAAGGAAGCACACACTGAAACTGAGTAGTAGAGGGAAAAATTCTATGTAAACCAAAGCTCCAAATGCAGACATAGCTATACTTAAAATAGACATCAAGGGAAAAATCACAAAATAGTAATTATTTGATTAAATGATTAAAATAGTCATTATTTAATGATAAAGGGACAAATCTATTGAAAGACTATAGTGGAACATCTATGTAGACCCAGTATTGGAGCACCTAAACATACAAAGTGAATGTCAATGCGTATAAAGGGAAAATATAAAGCAGTACAGTAACAACGGGAACTTGACTGCCGTCTTCCCAGCTAACAGTATGTCAGCCAAGGAGTTGTGTCCTCCCTGATTGTGGGGAACGCGATTTTATACAGAGAAAAACAAATCCTCTACAATTTGCACTGTTAGATCTAATACAGCTGCTCAGCCAAGTTGCAAGACAGATAGTCAACACACAAGTCCCAACGCCTTTACTGTAATCTATCCAATCTATTCTGAAAGCAGCATAAATTTACAATGATTACAGGATGAAAACCAAATACTTTGAAATAATTTTAAGCCAGATGAAATATCTGTAAATTGAACACTATAATGCATTCTTGACAAGAACTGAAAAAAAAAAAACAAAGAAAGAAACAAAAAACAGGTAGGCAGAAAGACTTGTGTTCACAAACTACAAGACAATATTTGTACTACCCAAAACAATCTACAGACAGACTTGTGACAATCACCACTAAAAGTTTAATAACACTTTCTATGAACATAAAAATTTGAGAATGTGTGTGTAATTACAAGGGTAGACAAATCAATTTTGAACAAAAAAAACATGGTGGTGGCATTGCTTTACACTAAATTATAATATAAAGAGGTAGTTAACAAAACATTGTGATAAGAGTATGATGTATGCATTGATTAACAGACCAAAATTAAAGGCACATTCTTAAATTCAACTGATTTTTTATAAAAGTGTCAGAAACACAAAATGCAAAACTATATCCTATTTAATGAATGATGTTAAATCTTACCTTTAGTGAATCATTGAAATCATACTCATCCAACACAAAAATCAATTCAAAGCAAAATAAACTGTTAAGTTGTGAGAATAAATCCAAAAAAAAAAAAAGCGCCATGATTTTTATTACTTGAAAGCATCCTTAAGTTTGTGTATTAAAGAGAAAATGGTAATGGTAAAGAGAAAATATGGTAATGGGATTTACCATATGGTTCTGCCTTTGGGAGATCATTATGATTGTAAAAGGTCATGAGAGGCTGCCCCTCTCAATAACCTTATTGGATTTTAAAAATTACAAGCTAAAACATGAGATAAGCAAGAACATCAACAATAAACATGCTAAAGTGGACAGAGGAAAGCCCGTGAGGCCTTCATCCTATACAAAAGACTACAGACAATTAATAAACACTGAAAGAAGGGAGAAATAGCACTAGAGAAAAGCACACCAATTGGTTGGATAATACCAAACAGTTAGCCTTCAAAACATACATACGGGTAATAGTACATAGACTAAACATGCCGTACTTAGGTATTTAGATGTAGAAATACACATAAGTTTCCTTAAAGCTATTTCTAAAATAAAGACATGATTTGCACATTAATGCTGTCCCTAAAATTTGTAGGCCACCACACAAAAAGCCTAGTACTAGATTCAGGATACCTACCTTTTAGTTGTCTCTCAAAGCTTTATAAGACTCTGTTGCTGAAAACACCACACACGTTGGTCCAGAGCATAGGGAAATCAAGTTGGTACTGACTGGGAAGGCTTTTCTCTGCTGGTTAACTTTCATAGTGCTGGAAGGTGCTATGCAGACCACTGTGGAATAAAAACTATCAAGTGTCTTGATGAGTTATGAGCCCTGCAAGCTACAAGTAATGACAAGCCTGACAAGATTTACCCATTGGTTCAACAGTGGCATGAATGTTATGGGATAACCAATTGCTTTTTTATTGGATTGAAAGCCTGCTCCATGAAATGAAAGTCATACCTGCTCTATTAACTGAACCAAGAACCCGTGATCAGGTTGGTAAGGGGCCTTCGGGGAAAACCTACTATTATTACGTTACTAAATGGGCATGGTGTCAAACTCCTTTCTAAATACTTATCTTATTACCCTTAGCTTAACATATCTCTCAACTCTTGTCATGGAAGCTTCTATTTGAAATATCACACTTTATACAGAGATCTGCAACTGATCAAGCTTCAAAGAATAAGAGACGTTTAAGTGCTTAGATCTAAATAGAGCATCTATAGTACTTCTTCTCACGAAGGCCCATTATGAGTATGGAAAAGGAAGTAGAAAGACTGTAAGAACAGAAGCTCTGGAAAATTGCTGGGAAACAGTGTTTCCCATGTGTAACATACCTATTGCATAGATGGACTCACTGCAATTTTCAAGCCAGTGAGAATTCCAGAATAGATGACTCATGAAGACCCACCTTTATCTTTGAATTATTGGCAGTTGAGGGCTGCTGGGAAAGAGAGTCAGCTTTCTTCAGAGATACATCCCCAGGTAAGTTCCTATACTCCAGAAGGCAACCTTACACAATACTCACATACTGGCAGGACCAAGTGGACCAAGTGGACTTGGCAAATTAAAAAAAAAAAAAAAAGCTCATGAAACTGGAAGGAAAGTGTGGTTGAGAAATTTGGGAACAGTTAGAGGGGAGGAATTGATCAAAAGATATTGTATACATGTATGAAATTATCAGAGAATGAATAAAATGTATTTTAAACATTTAGATGCCCTCAAATTACTGACAGAATATTGTCAACATTCCTAACAATCAGAAAAATTCAGGAATTAAAATCAAAATGAACATTAACATCAAAGATGTTCGATGTTTGATCATTATCAAAAAGCCAAAAGAGAAGAGTCAGTGAGAAAACAGAGAAATGAGACTCTTATATTCTCTTCTTTAGAACACAAGTTGCTACTACCATTACAAAAATATGAAGGTTTCTCACAAAATTGAAAATAAAATCAACATGTTTATCAACCCAGCTTGTGGGTATAGGACTTGCAGTAATTATGTCTGAGGGATATGTGAGCTGTCATATCAATTGCAGCATTGTTCATAGCAGTTCAGATGATATGGTAATAACTTAAGTATCTACCAGTGACTGGATGGTGTAAATGTGATATGTATTTGTGTGTATATATAAATATATTTGCATATATATTTATTTGTAAGTATATGCATTCATATAATGAAAGAGTATCCGACCTTAAGAAAAATATAATCTTCTGTTGCACAGCAATATGAATGTGCCAGGAAGATATTATGTTACATGAACTTTAAAATATGTGGAATCTTTTAAAAGATGCTGAACTTAGGGCTGTTAAAGCCAGTTTCCAGGAGCCGTGCCCTGGATAGATTCAGTTACAGGTACGGTTAAAACTTCAGCTCTCTCACATTGGTTATACTAAACAGTTAATAGTTCATTATTGTTTAAGCTGACTCATCTAATAGAAAAAAATGGGTTGAGGAGTGAAATGACCAAATTCTGAGCATTGAGGTCACAAGAAATAGAAGGCATTAGGGTAGAACAGTTACAGAAAAAAGCTACCAGATAATGAGTCATGCAGAAAAGGATAGAAGCGTGTTAAGAACATGGCAACCAGTAGATGTTAGGAAGATGCCAGGTGAAAAAGTGGGCTCTACTTGCAAATACATATTTCTGATTTTCATTGGAATTAACTCTAACCCTAACAAAAATATTCAAGAATGCTTATGAGGAGACATTTTCAATGGTGTGTACTTGGAGAGGTTAAATATCATAGGCAGATGAACCCACAATGGTTCTGAGGCAGATGTATAGGAACCTATACTTCAGCATGCCCTTAGAGTGACTCTGATACATGGGATCCAGGGCCCATCCTTGGTCCTATAGTAGTGACTGTAGGGTTTTGTGTTCAAAATCTGCTCAGATCCCAGCATCTTGTTAAGCTATTGTTCGGCCTGACCATGAACATGCTGTCTTCCTGGAGGAAAATAACTGTATGCCTTCACACACATAATTACCCACCGTGCT
This sequence comes from Pachyuromys duprasi, assembly GCA_028658305.1. Lineage (NCBI taxonomy): Eukaryota > Metazoa > Chordata > Mammalia > Rodentia > Muridae > Pachyuromys > Pachyuromys duprasi. The sequence continues at coordinate 37,390,977 of CM053765.1, read as the reverse complement.
TCCTGCCATGTGAGGTCCAGTTTAAGATAAAGAAGGAATCTACAGCTTCAAAATCATTTGAATATTGAGGCTTCACATGTGTTCCATTTAATGCTACATGTTCTCAGATGAAAAAAAATTGTTTTTCTTTCATATCATTTCAGGTTGCTGAAAGTCCAGCACCATGCACAGTTTTCAGTACTGAAGACACTGAAGAATAATTCATGGAAATACTCACAGAATCCAAGCTTGGAAGTGCAAGCACAATTGTTTAGCTTCTCAACTTTCAAAGTATACCCGAAAAGCACAATCGAATCTCTGTATAGTAATTTTCTTATGAAAAATGGCCAGCAAGTGCTTCCCAGAGATAAATTTTTTTACCATTATTGATTTTTTTTCCTTCTGAAAAGCTGTATGGAAACAACAGCCATTAAAGCTTACAGAGCTTTGCAACATCTGGTTATGATTGCTGACAATGGCTCTATTCCTTATTCTCAAGACTGCAAATAACACCACAGAGGATACCTTCATTAGCCGCCTACTATTCTCCTTTCAGAGGGCACCTGGGGAAAGGCGTGTAAAAGAGATAAATACCCAAAGGCAAAGCAATGCTTATTGTCCATAAATTACTTATGCTGCTCACCCAGAGCCTTCTTCCTGGTAGGATGATAGAAGAAAACCTTGCTCCTGTGTTGGTCACTCAGGATAGAGGTCTCAATGCACTCAGTGAAGAAAACACATCCATTTTTACTTGTACATAAGCTTCCACTTGAAAATTTCTGTGTATGTAAACAGCAATATTTTTAATCATTTTTTGTTAGCTAAAAATAAAAACAGAAAGTGACTGGCCAACTGAAGAGAAATTATATTATCAAAGAGACTGGGAAGTTTGGAGACAAAAGTTTGGGAATGGACAGAAGGAAGAAATGTCAGGTAGGAATCTGGGCCACAGGAAGTATAACAAGAAGACAGGAATCGCTGCTTCTGGAGAAGAAGGAGTAGGAGCTGCACACCACCCTCCTCCCCGCAGGAGATGGGCAGGGCTGCTATGTAAATGAATGTGGTCCAGGATTAGGAGGAGTTGGGTCTGGTTAACTAAGCCTGGATCTCATGGCTGGATCCCAGGCCACAGCAAGAAGGACAGAAGCCTAAATCTAAATCTAAATTAAAGGAGCTTCCTGAATCTCTGGTTAGAATTCAGACTCTGCCTCGTAGTCAAACCTATAATAATGTTGACACAAAAACACAGTTTTCCAGTTTTAAGGGGATGAGATATAGATATTCCAAGGCCACATATGAGTGACCACAGCCTGGAAACACTGATGTAGGTTACCCCGAATTTCATGTTTCAACACTGAAGTAGTTTGATAGAAACAGAACGAAGAATGAAGACACTTTTGGAATGTGTTGGTGGAAACATGTAGACAGAATGAAGCAAAGCAGGGAAAGCCTCTGCTATGCACCTCGGATACTAACAGGGGATATTCTCAGCTTTTGGTTGGCTGGCAGGAAATTGGGGCTTTGTTAAGTTGATAGATTCCAAAAGGCCTTTATCTTAGTCACAGGATATTAGGGCAGACACAGAGGTGGTAAGGATGGCTATTTATAAAGCTAAGTAGAAACCAAGGTAAATTGTAATGAGGCTCTGGACCTGCATCTTTCACACCTCTCCACAATAATTGATGGTCCAGTCAGTGAATCTGCCTTGCAGAGGGCAACATGGTGGGTGCAGCTTCTTTCTTGGAGTGATCCTCCATGGTAGAAGCATAGAAAGTAGGGCTCAGAGGTCGGGGAATATAAAAACTGTAACCCGGACACTTAGCACTAACATTCAACCTGATATTAGATTTATGGCTAGCTTCAGGACCTGTTAACTCAAAAGATCTAGACTTTAACAGTGGCTATATCATATTGAAAAGACTGGAACTAATTGCCAAATTTATGACAAACTATTAGGAGTGTCTTAATTAGGATTAGGTTATTTCTGTGATGAAACACCATAACCAAAAGCTGGTTTGGGAGGGAAGGGTTTATTTTACTCACAGTTCTATATTACAGCTGATTATCAAAAGCATTAAGGGCAGGAACTTAAAACAGGGCTAGAACTTGGAAACAGGAGCTGATACAGAGGCTATGGAGGGGTACTGCGGGTACTGTTTACTGGCTTGGTTTCCATGGATGGCTGAGCCTGCTCTGTTATAAACCCCAGTACCCCCAGCCCAGGGATGGCCCCACCCACCGTGGGCTGAGCCCTCGCCCATCAATCACTAATTAAGAAGATGCCCTACAGGCTTTCCCTACAGCCTGATCTTATGGAGACATTTTATCCATTCAGGTTTCTTCTTCTGATGACTCTAGCTTGTGTCTGAGCAGATATAAAACTAACCAGTACAAGGAGATTTAAGGGGCAAAACCAGGTAAGTATTTTGAGAAAAAAAATGAATCAGATATTTATGCCCACAGATACCAAGTTTGTACATATAATTAGGTAGGTGACTTACATTAAATACATGCAATTTTTCATATCACTTCTTCAGTTAATGTGCCTTTATTTTACATGTTCTATGGAACAGTTACTGTATTCTGTGCTGGCAAGTCAGAGATGAATTTAATTCAGCTCCTGCTTTACAGTGAATGTCACAATTGGACATGGCCTGTGTGCTGCAGGAAATAGTGAGGGTGAACTACAGAGTGCACAGAGTTCTGTGAAGGTACAAAAATGTAAAAGGGCAAAGGTTATAGCAGGGGGAAATGCCATGTCTTTGCATGAAAAGATATTTTCCTGGGAAAGTAGGAAAATTGATTTTCAGATGTGAGAAAAACAGGCAAAAAATTGTAGATGTCAGAATGGATGCATGTTACAGTGTATGGGTACAGATCAGTGAAGTAACAGGTAAAGTCACGGGATGAAACTGTATAAATAGTCAAAATTTGGAGAGCTCCTTCTTAATAGAGGATTTGGGTTGTTCATACAGATAGTAGAAAGTCATTAGCAATTTTAATCAGGAGAATCTCATGTTTGTTTTTTTTTTTAATTTCTAGTCTCTAGTTTATAAAGATTGCTGGGGTGAAAAATAGATTGGAAAGGGAAAATCAAATGCAGAGACATCTGATAAATTTTTGGGAACATTCCCAGAAAGAGATGAGACAAAGCTACTGGAATTGAAAGGTTAATGGAAAATGGGAGAAGGATTTGAGAAATGAAAAAGAAAAAAACCAGAGTGGTAAAGTTTTGCACCTAGCAGGGCACACAGAGTGAGGGGAGGGGTGGGGGAAGGGGTGGGCCAGTAGCCAACACTGTCATCCAGGAACCAATGGAATAACAGGTTTGATAAGGAAGGGTGAATGCCCTGCAAGTTAGATAAGTAACTAGAATATGATGCAGAAACCAGTGGCTCCACCAATCCTGTGACATAGTACACAGGATCTCTCTGAGAGAACATACACCATAACCAAAAAAAAAAAAAAAAGCCAAAACAAAAAAAGTGCGCACACAAAAAGCATAGAGTCTTTTCTCACAAAAGTGAAAGTTTATTTCTACCTTGGATATTTAAAAATATTGTTTTAATTGCTAATTACCCACAGAGATTATGTCAGAAGAACATACACGGGGAAGGTCAAAGCAATAATAGGATGGGAAACAGGGTACTGATATCGCATACACTTTGGATAGACAGAGGAGAGGGCATTTAAACAAGGCAAAGCAGTAGGGAAAGGGGAGTAGACAGTCCATTGAGCAGGAAGCATACTAGCATGGTAATGACAGAAGCACAGTGCTATTCTGAATTGGAGAGGTAACCCCTTCATCAGTAGAATCCTTGAAGGCTAACAGGCTCAGTTTCATAGTGACTGAGAAACTGGAGCTTACCGATGATTTTCAAAAGGAGAATTCATAGGAATAAATTCATTCTAAAGAAGATTAACTGTACTTAAGATGATAAAGAATGGGTTGACCAATAGGAGGAACTTGGACTTTAAGCCCATTAAGGTATAAAGACTGACCTTTGGGGTAGCTGTGAAGGGGATTGGGAGCAGACATGAGAAAGCTCTTAAATCAAGAGTGCAGCAACCCCCTGAATGCTCCAATGACACTGGAACCCAATCATTCCATATTAGTATAAAGGCACTAAGTATAAATAAATGGAATTGATTAATTTAAATTGCAATGACTGGTAAGAGCTGGGGCATTGATCTAAGGTGTTAAAACATGACACATTGAAAGTTTCTAAAGACAGAGCTCTATTTAATTTTCCAAACTGATGCTTTAGAGATGTTTATTTTCTTGCTCATCTCATTTTTTTAAAGGAAATACAGATTACAACATTTACACCATATAATCATTTTCTCTTCCTAGTGCAAGGAATCAAACTCAGACCTTGCACATGGCAACAAGTTCTCTGTCATAGAACTGTGTTGAAAGCTCTATAGTCAATGTAAGGGTATGATATTCCGGGTATATATTCTGAATAGCACAAAAGTATACCAAGGCAGTGGTAATCATAAAAGTTGCAGTATGTAGACATAAAAAAAAAACCAAGTTTCAGGTTTCAAAGTACAGTATAACATGTGCAGGGAAGAAGGCACAGTCATGACATCCCATTCTCTATCCATTGGCTACGGACATTAAGGGCATTTCAGCTGTGTGGTGCATTAGACTTGGTTCATGTTGGTCATAAAAGTCAAGAGTCCAGACAAAATGCCAGCATTAAAATACCCCAAGTAAATTTTGTTCTGTGTTTATGGAACGGAGACTACTGTAGTCTCATGAGGAGCACTTAATGCAGTCCAAGAGTCTGAACAAACAGTCCTACGAAGGAGAGTGTGAGAGTGACAAGATGCCAGCAGAATTTGACAGCTCCTGTGCTGCCTGACCTGGAACATTTATGCGGTTTCTAAAAGTGCATAAGAAGCAAATTTTATCACCGCATCCAGGGCATCAATCTCATATTTTGAGGTGTTCATTACCCACAATCCCATGGGCTCTGAGAAGACATCAAACTGGAGTTCATTAGTTAACATTTTAAAAGGACACGAAGATGCTCCCCCAGGTGCCCTGATTTCAGCAATTTTGCTTCATATGCCAAGTGCTGAAAACAGCTAACACCACTATTATTATCCACAAGGAAATCCACCCACAATGCGGACGAGTGCCAAGCAACCACTCTGAAATGCTGACAGCATCACAAGGCTTTCCAACTGCGGGGACACTGAAACAGCTGTGGCTTTCCTCACCATTGCAGATGGCGACTAGGGAGTGTTTTTGTTGGGACTCAGGAGGATGGATACAGATTGGAAAAGCCAGGAAGAACTTCCGCAGATGTACCCAGCCATGCAGCAGTTAGTTCCAAATATTAGTTACACGCCGCTCACATCTCCCACCTGCTCCTCGTGATTTCTCTTCCTCAAATCCTTCAATTACCATCTACCCGATGATCCATGTTATAAAACTGCAAAACTGAATTTTTCTGTCCAATGTCCCATCCATGGTATCCCTCAAAGTGAGAAAACCTCAACCCCATCCCTCTTCCCAGACCCACACTTACACCCTCCTCTGTCCTCTTATTTCTCTAGATTGTTGCTGGAGGATTCCCCCAGGTTTGTGTTTGACCATGATGCATTAATAAAACACTTTTGTGTCTTTACTAATGCTTTGATGACATGTTAGAGACTTGATATTGCGAAATCCAAACTGTTAATTTGGAAAACAGAAATGAAATGAGCAGCTCAAATCATTTCTATGTGATGTTCAAATCCAGAATCAATATTGAGCTTGACAGAATATTGGCAGACAGATAAATTATTTAATTAAATATCCCAAGTATAAAAAATTGCTAGAGGCTGGGGAGATGGTTGCTGGCAAAGTGCTTGCAGCAAAAGCAGGAAGAGCTGAGTCCAGATCTCCAACATCTACACAAAAAGCTGGGTGTAATTACATGTGCCTGTCCTCATGTCACTGAGGAGGTGGAGACAGGGGCATTCTGGCCAAGCAGTCTAGTGAAATCAAGGACTTCCTGATCCAGCCAGATACCAAGGAAGAAGGTAGAAGACATCGGATGTCAACTTCCAGCCTCCACACCCATGGGGGCAAATGCATGCACATTCTCTCTCACACACACACACTGCTAAATTATTTCAAAGAAAAAGATTGAGAGCGAAGTGAGAGAGATGGGCTTGAAGGACCATGCTACCTTCTGGCTCCTTGTGAAACACTTGTCAAGGATATGCCTATCACATGACAAAACATCTCAGAAGAGTCATCTTCAGAAAACTAGGGTGTGAGCTTTGCTCTTCATTTTGGAGGTTGATAGGAGCTGTGGTCTCTTTATTTCAATGCCAAAAGAAATACATTGTTTCCCCTGAAAATGAAGTCTCTCCTAAGGAATTCAATAGGCTCAGAAGGGGGCCTATTGACTGCTGCATATATCTCCACCAAGACCACTGCTTCCCTGCCCTGTCAGGGGCAAGCCCATTGCTATGTGACAGTCACCTTGGAGACACAGCAAGAGCAGCTTCCCCCGGTGGCCTTTTCTTCAGTTCCTCACTTTGAAAGCCACTTACTCTTGAATGTATTATTTAATCTGGTGAAAAATGCATCACTCTTTCAGACCTTCGGAGCTCATACAGGTTTTAAAAGGTCTGGAAATCTTTCTAAAACTAAAATAGCCCTGTCCTTGACAGGGCGATGCATGGTGTTCTTATCACGACTATCAGCAGTGAGCCTGGGCGAGAAAAACAATTACATGAACAGTTTGTGAAATTTAGGTTTCATGATGCGCCTCTCCCCACCAAGAAGCTTAAAGGGGGCATCGGGCGTCGTAAACCAATTATCGTCCTACCATGGTTAAAAGAAGTACAAAATTGCTATAGTCATAGCGTCGAAGATGGCGTTAAATCCCAGATGAACAATAACCAGCAAAGGAAAATAGCCTGGCCCCGCTTAAAGCACAAAGACTGAAAAACCTTGCGCAAATGCCCAATTTCCTCACAAATGGAACAAACTGGCCATGCCAATTGAATCAGAGATTGCCAATTCAATTAGTACATTTAAACAGGACCTTCAGAATTTATATGTGCGTTTTCAGTACTTTTAAGCTTTAGGATCTAGCCACAGACAGACAGAGAGACAAAAGCACATGGATACCCTGTGCTAAGACACCTTACCTAGGTTTTAACTACATTTCCCAGAATCCTCTTCTCTTTGTGACATGGAATCCAGAAGATATTTAGAATCATATTTAGATTGGGAGATTAAAGTGGCTTCAGACTGCAGTGTGATTCCTGCATATTGTTGTGAATACACTAATCTATATTGACTTCTGTCTTGTCACACTCTTGGGTTTTGCCATGTTTTAAGTTTTATTTTTATTTATGTGTGTGATAGTTTGAAAGAAAAAGGTCCCCACAGACTTATATGTTTGAATATTTATTTCCCAGGAAAAGATTAAGAGGTTGGAGAAGAGAGCGTGTCACTGGGAAATGGCTTTAAGGTTTCTAAAGACCCTCAAGCCATTCCAAATCTCCTCCCTCTGCCTCCTACATGCACTCAAGGATGTAAGTCCTTAGCTGTTCTTACCACCATGTCTTTGCTTTGGTGTCATGGACTCTAACCCTCTAAAATGGTAAGCTCTGAACAAGCTCTTTTTTCTATAGGTTGCCTTGGTCATGGCATCTTATCACAGCAAGAAACTGAGTAACTAAAATAATATGTAGGTGTCTGCATTTGTATGCCACATTTATGAGTGTGCCCTCAGAGGCTGGAAGAAAGCATTGGCTCCTGTAGAGCTGTGGTTATAAGTTGTTGTAAGCTGCCCAATGTGGGTTCTGGGTACCAAACTCCTATGCTCTAGAAGAGAAGCAAGTGCTCTCAACTGCTGTGCTGTGTCTCAAGCTGTGTCTCAAGCTGTGTCTCTGCTTGTGACCTTGAAATATTCTTAGGACCGTTAAGCACAGTATCAGCTTTCTTTCAAGTATCCTACTCCTCAGAATCAGAACCTCGAAGGTGATGGCATTCCCCTCAGCTTCCACGGCATCCTGTAAGCTCCAGCACTCTCTACTTCATCCATTTGCCCTTGCTCTTCCTCCTTTCACCTTCTCCTTCCTTCTCTCACTTCCTGATCACTTCAGGTACATCACCAGAGGCAGAAGCAAATGACTATACAGAAACTGCTTAAGCAGTCTGCCCAATGGAAAGAAGTGAGGAATTGCAGCAGACAGAGCCTCAAAGGTGTTATTACATCCTAGATACAAAGATAGTGAAGGGATAGTCCGTTCCAGAAATTAGAAGCAAGATGAGATCATCACCTGCCTGCTCAGTTGCAATGTCTAGTCCCTCTAACAAGTTCCTCGTTTTGTCTGGTTCCTGACGACTTGCTTTCCTGATGAAATTTTACTGACACAAGGGCATGCCAGGCTCTGAGGCAGGCATATTGTGATATGTTGTCCAATTAAAACTGCCCAAAAGCTTCATTTTCAACCACATTGGAAGGAAAATTAGGTGAAATGCCTATAGCTGCACAAGTCTGTGGGACCAAATTCAAGCTTTCTGTCATTATCTCTGTGTCACATAGTTTGATGAAGGTCCCTATCCCTGAGGCAGTTTAAACAGTGTTTTGATAAATATAGGTAACAAGTTAAAGAATTTAGAGCCAAGAGCCAAGTTATAATGATAGGCTGGAGGGATACATGTTGATTAGACCAGAGACAGAGCTAAGAAGCCCCTGACAAGGACAAAGTTGAAAGGCTAGAAGTAAGCATACTTTTTGTGGACCAAAGAGCTTCAGCATGATTTTCAGGGACATAGAAAATCGAACAAGTCATAATCCAGAAAAGAACCAGTAATTGGACAAAGACTAAGGTGAACAAAATAAAATTTTGGAAACTATACATCACATTTTGAATGAACATTACATCTTTAAAAGATAAACTTGATGCTGTCAGAGACAACCACTGGGAAATGTACATGGGGTACATGATGGGGTAAACTCATCATTGAGAATCTGATGATTCTACAAGGACCAAAATGGACAGGGGGAATATTCAGAAGCTGTTAGGCAATTTTTAGTCACAGGGACAAAATACATGAAAGAAAAAAAGTTAAAGGAGAAAATGTTCATTTTGTCTCTTAGTTTTGGTCTGTGGGCACTTGAATATATGGCTTCTTGTTGTAATGGTGAAGCAGAAATTCATTTTGGGGAGGACATGGTAGAGCAAAATGGCTGACCTCATGGAGAGAGGAATCAGAAAAGACAAAGGAAGAAGATGCAAGGTTCTTCATCCTAGGGCCAATCCTCCTTCCTAATTTTCACCAACCATGGTAAGGCCTTTAATTGTAAGTCCATAAATAGATTAGCCCACTCCTGAGGTGAGACCACTCCTATTCCAGTCAGTTCTCCAATACCATCCACTGACCAAAACTTTAACACTCAAGGCTTTGAGTCAGGAGTCATTTTGAATTCAAACCATATCAAATGGGGTGGGCTCAAGAGCAGTCTTTTCTGACTTGTTTTCTAGGCATTTTGAGTGACTCAAGCACCTTTCTCAGTAAAACTGTGTCTACACTGATCTTGAGATAGAAGTACAAGGAGAAAATCATCAGGGCTCACTCAACTCCCAGGAAGGAGCAAATCTACAGTTACTAAACCTGAAAGCCTTTGTCTTGAGATTCTCTCTCCTTAATGGAGGTCAAAGCTGGTACTGTGGGTGCTACACACTGAGATCAAGTGATTGCAGAAGCTGGTAGAGCAGAAATGAGTAGGGAAGATAAATCATAAAGTTTGAAAATAAATTTTATCTAATAGATAAATACATTATAATAAAAGTCTCTACCCCAAAATGGATGCCACTTACCTGAATTCCATATTATATGTATATGTGTGTGATATGTGTGTATAATTGCTATATAGTATTTGTTCACAGAATGCATATTTATAATAGAGGACATATATGTCTATATGTATAAAGAAGCAAAGTTGACCCCATTTGCATAGTCATTATATTTAGCAAGGTTATGAATGAAATAAAAATTTGGTTCAGTAATTAGCTGAAACTTTGAATCTGAACTATTTCTTAATCTGTACTCTGGAATAAAGTAATTCCAATGGAATTATTTACATGAGAATTATTTTCTCTTCTGTTTACAAGATACACTTTTCCAGTTTCTTAAAATGTAATGACTTTACCCCAATATGCATATAACTATAATGACTACAGTTGGCTTTGTGTTCTAATATGGCAGGAAGTTATACAACAGAGTTCCAAAACTAATGAGTTCACAGGTGTATATATGTTGCCATCAAAGCCGCAGTCGCTTTGAATTCCCTATCCTTTGAAAGAAGAGCTCTCACAAACTCACCTGCTATTTATAGACAGCGATGGCATGTTAACATAAATAAATAAGTACCTAAAGCAAGAAAAAAAGTGTAGTAATGGTAACTTTCTCTTTCTTTTGGTTCTTTTGTTTAGTCATATTATTATCTGTTAAATACAGACCATCAGGACCGAGAAAACCAAGACACCCCTGGCTAAATTTTGATAAAAGTCATTCAGGAGATCTACTTCGTCAATATAGCTTAGATCTATGTTTTTTAGTCATGACTCCTTTCAATATCCTGAGTCTTGTTGAGTTTCTAACCCTCATTTCTTGGCTCACTGTATTCTAACCAACCAGAAAGCTGTTAATAGTTTGCACACCTGGATTCCTATCTAAGGGGAATCTATTTGCTGTTCTCCTGCATAGGAGGCAAGAGTTTTTATGTTAAGTATTATCTTTGGAAATTTTTAATTCATTCCACTTGGACCAGGAAAATATCTCATCTAGTTGAGCTACAAGTAGAGAGTAATGACCAGGTTTCTTAATACTGAAATGCAGTGTGCAGTGGAGAACAGAGCTAAGCCAATCTCCAGAGAAAATTTGAGGGTAAATCACTGATGACTAGAATCATCCTTGGGCTGGCTGTTAGATCAGAAAAAGCCTACTTTTCAAAGAGAGTTTCAGAAAGCAGCACCTGTAGGGAAGCAGTCACTCCCTGATGATCAGTTATTATCACTTAAAGAAGGGTAAGGGAGAAAGACTGATACATTGTTGTGTGACAGAACTTTTCCTGGAGAGACACAGCAGACATGTCTACTTATGCCATATAGGGGGCCCACAGTACAGATACCACTGAAGTCTACCTCAGTGAACCAATGGGTTTTACTGCGGTTAGTTACCGGAGTACAGCTGAGAGGTTCTTTACAGGATCAGAAATGACTCGAAGACAGCTGCATCACCAAGGCCAACGCCAGCACGGGAGACAGCTGAGACAGCTCACTAAAGCGGGGAACCTGAAGCACACTGCACAGCCTGCAGGCAGCTCCACAAGTTGGAGAGTGTCCTTTCCAGGTGCCTCAGTTGGTCTAATCTTCTTCAGACCAGCTGGTCTGGTCTTTGAGTCTTCTTTGAAGCTTCGCTTCTCTGAGAGTGACTCTCAGAAGTCTTTATTGCTTACCCATGCAGGTAGGAGCCTAACGAATCTGGTCAGTTTTAGGGACTTCCTGAACCTATTTTGAGTAGTTCACCTCCTTATTTAAAGAGCTAGCTTGCAGTGTAGAAAGTTTCAGTCTCCAGGGAAACTGTTAGACAACATCCCCTGCCTCAAAAACTACTTATTTGACCAAAAGTACTTGCAGATAAGTGGAAAGGCATGAATATGCTAATTTCACTTAATAGGAATTATGTAAAAAGGGAACTGAGGAACTGAGCCTTAGGTTGTAAGAGGTCTGTCGTGGTGCAACTATAATGGGAGCAAGGGTGTTTTGTCCTTATTGTTCCTTAACATCAGTGATAAATATTTCAGAACAAAACTGTTTTCTAAGTTTTAAACAGAGCTTGCAGTCATGATTGAGTTTTAATTACATGCGTTTATATAAAATTATACATTCATAATTTTCTTCTTCTGTATATAGTTTTTAATTCTCTCTACAGTGAACCAAAGCAAAATTACAGAATTTAGCGTTTTACTTCAAGTGTAAGGTTAGTTCGTGGCTGGATGGTTACTCATGTAGCTTGGCCTAGTGAAGGGATTAATCCCTTGATAACAGTCTTCATGTGACAGGAGGTGTTGAGAAGTGAGAAGTAGAGCCTAGTGAATGCGGGTATGTCCTTGGCAGCAGTATCTTGCCCTGGCCTTTGCTATTATTGCTATGCTTTGTTTCCTGTCGACCATATATTCTCCTTTACCATAGTCTGTCCAAGTGCAAGGAGCCAAATGGTTCTTTTCCTTCTGGAACTGTGAGCAGGATAATTTACTTTCAGGTTTTTCCCCCCTTTAATTTATCTGTTTCTGATATTTGGTCACAGTCAGGCAAAATTTTTTTAACACAATGAACTATCTTGCTGAATTTGAATAACTTCTTTTGTTTCGTTTTTCTATGGGTTTTTTTTTTGCTTTAATTGTTAACTGTTGGCTATAAAAATTAAAAAAAAAACAGAATAGTGGTTTTTTTTTTCTTGTAGTGTTAAATATTTTTGTCATTTGAGTGAAGGTGGTAAGGGGAAAATTGACTGCTCTACAGATTAAACACGGTAGGCATTGTGCTGACAAAAACAAGCCAGACGGTAAAACTATGGTTTGCAGATCACTTTCAGCCCTCACCTCAGAGAAATAAAGTTGAACCAGCTTATAAATGGCCCCCAAAGACATAGATACAATCAGTCTGAATATGTCATAGTTAAGTTGCTGCTTTTAAGAATCGGCTCATCCCAGATAGCCATCACTTTCATCACTCCACAGGGAAGAGCCACTTAAAAAAAAATAGTAATCTTTATCACTGAATGTTAGTATAGAGAGGACACCAGAAATGTGTTACCCATTGACTCCTCCAGCCGACAGTGTCTCAAGGTCAGTCAGCGCTGTTGTTTTCTGAAGGTAGCCACTGTGGTTACAAGACAACTCTGAAACCAGCAGAAAGAAAACTGTCTCATGCCTGAGCAGTTGCTTGAAGGACCCAAAGGATTCATCCTGCCTCACATGTTCATCTTCCCTTTCATTAGCAGCTACAATTTGACCTGTTTCACTCTTTCTCGTAAGGAAATGTGTGCTCAATAACGACCAAGAAAAGCATATTTAAATTTTTTTTCTCATTACTAAACATTATTAACATTAAACAAGTTCCAAATGGGCTTGTGAAAATGCCAGGCATGTGCCCCAAATAAATAACTAAATGAAGATTTAACAGTGTCGCTAATGCAGGAATCAACACCTGGTGTATATTGTTGCCTTGTGTAACAATAGGAGAGCTATAAATATGTCTTTTATTTGTTTCTTCATAGTCATGAATGGCTACAAGGGTAATAGAAAAGAATGTGATAACATATTGTAAATGTACATTTGATATACAAGACTGTAATACTTGTGATGGAAGTCATGGCCATACTTGGCTAGGGTTGAGTTTACATGATTCTGTTCATTTTGTTGTTGTTGTTTTATTGTTCTGACAAAGGAAGCAAAGACATGACAGGCCTTATAAAAAAATTTTTTTGTCTCTCTTCCCAAATAAAGGAGGTGACTCAAGTTTTACTTATTGACCTATATTTTAGCAAATGCCATCCTTATCCTTCATTATTAGCAAATCATTAGGAGGGGAAACAGTATCTCAGCAAGGGTGGGGCACCGATAGTTTCCACACCATGGTGTCCATTCCCACAGATATTAAGGACACAGAAAGGTGAGCCACATTCTCCCAGCGAGGTAGCAGCACAGTTTGTATTGTTAAGGTAATGTTTGCTCTTGGTTACTGTAAAAAGCTGCATCTGTTAATTTGCCTGAGACCCTAATTTGGATAACCTTGTCACTGCCAACTATCATGTGAGTGACACCAAAGAGAAAACATACTCTGTGAAGTTTAGAAAGGCATTTCCCAGTGTATTTTCTTTCTCTTTTCTTCTCACCTCTTGACAGCAAGCTAACTTGTTGGATGTGTCCCATTACATTGTATATGATCTTTATGCTAATGTCCAATTAATAATATCTCAAAGGACAAACTAACCCTTTATTTTGCTCTTCTTTTCTGTTACTTTTTTGTCTCTGCACCAAATTATCTTTTACCAGGTTTCTAAAAGTCTACACATAAAAATGTAACAGCTGCTGTCAAGGCCCTTTGCTATCTCATATGAGCCTCTAATAGTCTTAGTTCTATTTTCCCCTTGAAGCATTTTTTAAATCACTTGCAAAAGACCCAGATATGTCCTAGATACCAGGAAGTCACTATTCTAAAGTACTTCAAGGAAGGGTAAAGGGGAGCTCAGGAAAAGGGAAGAAGTTTGTCTTCTTAAAGATCTGGTGAAGAATTAGACAGGTGCCAGAAAGGAAGAAGTTTCTAAACACGGAGCACCTGCTGATCTGCTGTAGAAGAGTTCCAAGAAAAAAGTCAGGGAAGAAGGAAAGCAGCAATCATGTCTGTGACAAGAACTAATAAGGCACATTAAGAGGCAACACAGAAAGGTCAACAATGAAGAGGTAACCAGAATATCACAAAATACAACAGCTAGGATAGAATCAGAAGATACTTAGGTGTCTACCCAGAGAAAGATGGCTAACCTGCATAAATTCAGCCTGGTGAACACAGCTCTTTCCATTTAAGAAGAAACATGATTCATCTATGGCTTTAAGTCAAAGCAACAGATATTTAGCAATGGGGATGTACAGTGTTCTCAAAATATGGAAAACAGTGTCTTGGCTTTAGAAGGACTATGTTAAAAGATAGCCACTTCTGTATAATAACATGGATTTATGTACAAAAACTAGGTGTTGTTGTATTTATTTTGGTAGGCCCTGTTTTCTAATTTGGTTTTTAGGTTTCTATTTAGAGTAGACAAAAGTTAAAATTGTCATTGACAAGAGAAAATCAGATTTAGGTGCACCAGTTAAGACACAATGATTATCTGATACCAAAATGCATGAGACAGAAGAGATGAATATGTATTTCAGATTTAAACATGTATTTCAGATTGAGGTTTGCTGACATGAGGCTTTCAGAAGTCTACAGACATCAGAGACCTTAAGTAATGACCAGAGAATGTGAAAGGGCCTGGGGCCTAAGATTTTATTAAGCACCATGTTACTTTTTCCGGGCCTGTGGATTGGCTGGTTTAAAGAAAACACATACAAAGAGGTCTTCTGTAGAGAGCTATGGTGTCCAGCATTAGGTTCTAGCACAGTCAGCAGCTATAAGGTATGTTGGAGTCAGGGTCAGTGGGATGAAGGAGAAATGGGCTACATAGCAAACTACTATATAGCAGGGAGTAAGTATTAATGAGGTAAAGGTGTAAAAGAAAGGCACAGGAGACACCAACTTAATGGTAACAGATTTTCAACACTTAAGTCTCGGGTACGATACAGAAGAAAAGAGAGGCTGTCATGGGGAGAGGAACAGAGACACTTCAGGCTCCTTCATGAAGCTAAGCAGAAAGAAGCAGAGACTGCCCTTAACTTTCACCCTGTACAAACCTGTAAATTCAAACTGTGAAGGTAAATACTTGTGTAATCAATAAACTCAGTGTCTCCACACTTCCAAGCGGCCTAGCTGCCCAGTAGATGAAACATTTGGCAAAAGATCACTTTGGTTATTTGTTTTTGTGTTTGTGTGCACACATGCGGGTGGGCATGAGCATGGGAGACTGGAAGACAGTATTCAGTGTTTTCCTCATTACTTCTCAACCTTATTTTTGAGACAGGGTCTCTCTGAACTTGGAGTTCCCTGATTTGGCTAGACTAGCTGGACAGTGCACATGTGTACACACACACAGAGACACACACTGAACATTGAAAGTAAATTAATCAGATAAAAATGTAAACCATCTTCAACAGACACATTGATAACCAAGAGTACAGTGTGCACCTGTCATGTCAGAGTTGGGTAAGCAGAGGCAGCGATCCAGACAAAAGGTCTCCTCACTTCAATTTCAGTAGCAACTACTCTATCCACTGAACTCTCTCAGGATCTGTGGGAGAGCATGCTCAAAATATAAAGTGTAGAGCAATTAAAGAGGACACCCAATGTCAACCTCTGGCCTCCATATACAGGCGTATATTATACATGAAAATGTATACAAATGCGTACACACATATACATACACACATACATACACACATCTTTAACAGTCAATCAAATGAATTTCATTTATGCACAAGACCTGTGCAAGCCCAAACCAAACCAACTACCACTGTAGCGCATAGAGTTAGACACAAATCTGTACTCTAGGCAGGGAGCTCTTTGCAATTCTTAGTTGCTTAAGGAGAAAGGGTCAGGTTTCTCTAATGTTGTCCCTCCAGGAATAAGTCTATCATGCTCCTGTGCAAGGCCACACATCCAAGAACATTTCGACAGCATAAATTGTCCTTCATGGAGGATAAAGGTAAGTGAAAAAAAGAAGAATGGATCTGGCAAGAGCTGCGAGAAGGAAGGTGAATATGCTCAGAAAGTACAAAATTCTCCAAGAAATAACACACACACACACACACACACACACACGTTTCTCTGATGTTTTGAGAAGTATATTTTGAAATGCCCAGACACAAACTGACTCATGCGTTCAAGAAAATGAGAAATCATTTATTCCTCTCCCAGCCTTGATTGTAGTTCAGTAGCTAACTATAGTTTAGGAGAGTAACAAAAGTTCAATTAAAAATTAATTTTGGATTAATGTGAAGAATTGTAGAAACAGACACTAGTCAGTTATCTCCTACTTTTTATTAACAGAAAGAAATAAAGATTTAAGAGCTATTTGTCCATTCAAAGGTATACAGAGATTACATAAGCTTTCAAGTGTAAACTGTCCAGGTACCTTTCATCTATACGTGGACAAGTCATTGACTGGGAACAAGAACTCTCTGTGAGCAGCTCAGGCTCTTCTTGAATGTTTTCCTTGAAGAAGCCTTGAAGAAGGCTCTCACTCCAGAGGAGGCCCCTCACAGGGGCCATTGGTTTTTCTCCCTCCATGAGTCTCTTGGGCTTCCTCTGGGTTATTTGGTTTTTCAACCATCTTTCCTCTGACACAGAGCAGTCTGTCTCAAACCGGCCTTCTCCTTCCCTCCTTTTAACTTCAAAATGATCTCCCCCTAGCTGTGAAGTCCTGGGAAGAGCCAGAAAGAAGCAAACTTTGTACCAACCTGAGGAAAAGCAGTTAGTTAAATGGAGTTAAGACCAATTGCCTTGTGTTCTTTGACTCTGTCATTTTATTCTTAAGAACACATTATCAGAAACTATATTGAGGGGCTGGAGAGACGACTCAGAGGTTAAGAGTGCTGACTGCTCTTTCAGGAAACCTGGGTTCAACTCCCAGCACCCACATGGCAGTTCACAACTCTCTGCAACTCCTGGTCCAGGGGAACTGATGCCCTCACAAAAGCATACATGCAGGCAAAACACCAATGTATAAAAAAATACAAATAAATAACTAAGTACAAATAAATAAAAAATATATCCAAGTTGCAGGTTGTATATATAAAGATGGTCACTGAAGCAGTGAGGCCATATAAATAAATGTAATGTCTAAAATACTAATTATACAGACTTATTTACTGTCAGGAGCATGACAGGAAGAGTGTCGTCACAAAAAGAACTCTTTCACAGGGAATGTGCATAATATAAAAACTAAAGGGGGGTCCAAAGCTTGAGATTAAATTGCTAAGCTACATTTTAAAACTTCAACCCTGTTTCTCTTTGGCAGCTCTTTTGAATGAACAGCTCATAGCTCCCTGTATTTTTTTGTCTAAGAAACACTGATTCCTTTTCATAAAGAACAGCATTTTAAAATGCATTTCTGTACAAATGCTTTCCCCTCTTCCTTTATTCATTTCTTTTAACAAGCTAACCCTCCGTCTATGCATATAAAGCTGTCTTTCATTTCTCCTACCTCAGCTGCCTTCTCTCCATTTTAAAAATAGCCTCACATGTGATAACACATAAAACCAAATCAACCAGTCTCATGTTTCTTGGCTACAGTTTAACCTACTTATAGTATTCCTTTCCTTCTTCAGCGCAAACTTTATTTATTTCAAGCAAATAAAATAAGCATCTCTACATTTTTGCAGCCTGTTTGCCTGGAAGGGAATCTCCTGTGTTCTGAGTTCTGCCATTACGTCTCTCCTGAAATGCTCAGTCACTTTGCTTTCCGGCTGTTGCCATGTTCTGTTTTCTTTACCTGGGGAGCTTATGACTTCTATGCCGTCATCCAGAAATGGCTGGGAGATTCCAGGCCATTTTACGATCTTGGCCATGCTTCTTCCAACTTCCCTCATAGATCACCCCCTCCCCCCGTTTTCTTCCTGGTCCCTAAAATGGCTGTGAGAATGAGGATCAAGCAATGATGATCATTATACAAATAACTAACAAATGATTTCAGCTAATGCCTGTCATTCAGTCATTGTATATTCACAGAAAGTTAATGAGCAGGTGCGGCCATGAAATGGAAACACAGTAAAACTAACTAACCTGCCTACGGTGATACCTTCAGTGAGTGACAAGATTTGAACCCAGAGGTTGGCTCTATAAACATCTATAAACTTATTCTGGACTATCACTTCCAACATCTCTCAGAGAATTACCCTTGTAGATCTTAAAATGTGACTTTGAAATATCTAGCTTGTCTTGCCTCCTGGTTTTTATCTATTATCAATGCTATTGTTTCACTCAGTAAAATCTTTAGGTCAAAACAGCCTCTCATTCAGTTCCTGTTCCCTCTTCATCTTTATGTTCATATTAAGGTCACTAAAGACTATTTCTTTACCTTAATTCAACAATATTTCCAATTCAATTTGTGCACTGATGTCATGGCTATTCTTGGTTGTCAAATTAACTGCATCTGGAATTAACTAAAACCCAAGTGGCTGGGTACATCTGCAAGGAATTATCTTAGTTGAATCATTTGAAATGGGAAGACCCACTTTGAATCTGGACTTTTTTTTTTTTTTGAGATGAGAAGATCTACCTTTAATCTGGGCCACACCTACTGGCAGTCTATATAAGGAGATGGAAGAAGGAAACTTTTTCTTTGCCTACTCACCCTCACTTTACTGGCAAGTCAATTCTTTCAGTGGCATTAGAGCCTACTTCTTTGGGATTTTTGTATGTACTAAGGACCAGCTGAGCCACACAGCTTCAGGGACTAAACAACCATTGGACTTTTGGACTTTGCATTTGTAGGCAGCCATTATGAACCACAACCATTAAGCCATTCTAAATGAATTCTGCACAGTTCACACCATGCGCGCACTCACACACATACAGAGAGAGAGAGAAAGAGAGAGAGAGAGAGAGAGAGAGAGAGAGAGAGAGAGAGAGAGAGAGAGAGAGAGAGAGAGAGAGAGAGAAAGAGAGATTCTATCAGTTCTCTTCCTCCAGAGCAAGGTTTCTGAACCTACCTTTTAGTATGGTTCCCTGTGCTGTGGTGTCTTCCAAACACAAAATTATTTCATTACTATTTTATAAATGTAAATTTGCTACTGTTTGAATCATAATGTAAATATCTGATATGCGACTCTTTAAGGATTCACAACCCACAGTTTGGCAACCTCTGCTCTAGAGGACCCTAACCAACAACTGAGATGAAATTTTCCAGTGGCTACTTATTTTATTTCTTTGCAATTAATGTGTGTGGAGGGGAAGTTTAATCTTATTATTTGGTTCTAGCAAACTCAGAATTAATACTTCACTGGTAATAGATTCTTAAATATTTTTAGGCTCAGTGATAGCTTTTAAGGGGGCATGGTGACCAAAAAATCTTAAGTCTTGGAGATAATGTAGTAAAAGTGTCTCTTCTTTCGTACACCCACCCGTAACCAGTATAAATGTATTCAGTGAGTCACTTGTTTGCACACACTAAGGGACAGGATCTCTTTTATTAACTCATTTCCTTATTGGTTCTTTGAGTTCTTTCACATGCTACTTAGGAACATCAAGTGTAAAACATCATTATCCACATTCTTCAAGGATCTGTGTAAGCAGCTGCAAGCCAACTCTCAAAATCTATTCTGCTATTCCGACAAGGCTCAGCCAGCCTCATTAACCACCTTGCTAAATCTCAGAGTATCCCCAGGTGTCCTTGACTCTCCCTGGTGCAGCACAGCTAAATCTTGGCTAACACATTATGAACAGAGGCATTGAGCAGTACTTCCACAAAGTCTTATTAAAGTATCTGGAACACCATTCCTCTCATTTAATTTCTTTTACCTTGACATTCCTTATGTAGATAGGCTTGCCTCAGACACACAGAGATCCTCCAGCCTCTGTCTCCCCATTGCTGGGATTACAGGTCTAAGTCATTTTGCCCAGCTTGGTTTTCTCATTGCTTTCCACCACACCTGCAGACAACGTGGATGGAATCTCAGAGCCATATTTGCAATGAAAATTACGGTTCCGACTTAGAATAGTACTGGAGAAAACTGAAACGATTAGGAGTCCCCAAAATCTCCAGTGTAGGAATACCTACAGTTACATCCTACAAGCAATAGAAGGCAAGATACAAGCCGGAAAGTCTAATCCTGAAATCGGAGTTCTTAGTGTCTGTGTTTTGCACTCTCTTTATAATCTATCTGCAATTAGTCATGTATTATAAGGTAGTCTAAGTAGTAGGCTGAAGACTCACATTAAATGAATCATTTTAGAATATGATTATTCTTAGTAAAATAGAATTATGGCTTCAATCTTAGGATTAAAAAGAGTGTTTTCAAGTAGAAGAAATGATTAAAAGTGGAAATACTATAATAAACATATAATGTGGGTACAAAAATTGATTCTTAAACTTTTAAGATGCCCAGATACCAAGTTCTCTGAAAATAGCAACTAATTCTCTCTTCACTTACAAATAAAATGATTATGACTATTCCTAATACAAATTTATGTGTTGGCTATTTTAAAGTATATTGTAATAAAACTATTGTTGCAAAAGTACTATAGGTGCATCAAAATAGCATTTACCACACAAAGAAGAGTCTTTCTTTCTCTTGAAGTTCTTTGTGAAAGGGAATTAGAATGGGTCTGCCTTTTGTTGTTTTTTTTTAACATTAATGATGCATCAAGTAAGATAAAAGAATATGCTCAGTGCAAATCACCATCACACCTTTAACAGATCCAGCCTATATTTTAAATTGTATTTGGCTGAACAGTATTCATATTCTTTCCTAAACAAAAGAATGCAATTTTAAAGTGTTTTCTGTCACTATAGGTTTTCATCAATTCCCTTTTAACCATCTCTAAACTGAGTAAAAATTTAAGTGCTTCCAATTTGTTTTCCGAGGAATTAAAATATTTATTTTGGAAAGGGAAGATGTGATGAATATTTAATTTTTCGTGCATACAACTGTGAAAAAACAGGCAGACCTTAGCTCAGTATAATAGCTAAGCTCACCTGCGTTCATTTTATCGAATTCTTTTTTTGTAATTCTAACTCTGGAAGCTGAAAATGCTGCTGCAAAACTTGTCGTCATGACAACAAAATCTCCTCAGAAGTGATGCAAGTTTCCATATGAAGAAAGTATTCATGACATGATTTAACAGAAAGATGCTGCAACCAACCACCCACAACTCCATTTTTTTTCAGTTTGTCTATTGTTTGCATGTTTTAACAACTATCAGAATCTCTTCTCTACATAGCTCTCAATAATTATGCTATGATTAAAAATTATTTGAATATTCCTGTATAACTCTTGTTTGCAATGAAGGGAAAAGACAGCTGCTAACATCTGCCAATTTTCACAAGTTACTTAGATACATTTAGTGGTCTTTGGTGTCCTTAAACATCCTTTATCCATGAAAGGAAAGGTTTGCTAATGCTGAAAAAGAATCATTTGTAAGAAGTTATATATCTGTTAACAAATGTGGGAAAATAAAAATAATCATTTAAAATAATAAAGCATTATGTACATACAAACATACACACATACATTTTGAACACTGCCACTCATAACAAAAGCTTTCTGCTGTGTCACTTCCTTAAGACTTTACTCTCTATTTTCTAAACTGAAACCACAAATCTAAAAAAATATCAGAATGTAAAATGCTGGTAAAACCTTTGAGAATATGGAAGAGTGCAAAACAATGAAAGAGTTATTTTGATCTACATCATCTGTACCTGTTAATATACCATCTTAGTTTCTTCTTACACAGGATCTTGTTAATTCAGCATTGGCGTCCTTCTCGCTGTCTGTAAACCACTTCGCCAGTCCTTTCTACATGCATCTAAAGTCTATTTAGAACAAATACAAGTAAGATTAATTTAAAACTAACATGGGAAAGCAAAGGAGCACAGACAGTCAAAACAACTTAGAAAAACATGAATAAGTACAAAGGATTAATCTACTTAATTTCAAATCTTATTACCTTTGTCCAATAATCAAGATTATGTAGAATTGGCAGATAGACATACAAACAAGTGAACAGACTAATTAATATATTAACATAATTATTTTTAAAAGTCACAGAGTTAATTAGGTAGAGGAAGTTCAGACATTTAGTGGCAAGGAAGTGAATGGCAAACTGAGTCTCATGTTTTACAAAGTCTAAGTCAAAATGAACTATCGATTTAGATCTGAAGCACAGGAGATGTTAAAATTTTATATGAGTGATTAGAAAACATTTTTTCAATCTAAAATCTAAAAGTTTAACTTAATAACAGTTAAACTTAAGGCATAAAACGCTTAAGACAAGCAAGGGAGCTGGAGAGATGAACTCTAGACTCTGTTCTCAACACCACAAGCCAAAGTAAGCTCATGTTTAAAGTGTGTAATCCATATGTCATCACTTGAACCTCCCTCAACTTGCTTGTGCCCTGCCAGGATGCACTCTTGACCATTAGCTACACCACTGAGGTTCAGGGAGGTATCGTCAGTAAACAAGTCAACATTCCTTGCAAGGAAAGTTGGGGATTATGTATCCCCAGTGTGGAAATTTGGGGGTGTTTCTTTCCATGATTGATGCTTTTTGTAGCCACACTCCACTTTCCACATGTGCTCTCACTTATTCTCATTATCTGTATGCCACTTGGCCTCCTCCCCTGAAGTCTAACTACTAAAGGAAAAGGCACTCTAAAGTTTGCCTCTGTGATTCTCCCTTTAAAACCATAGTGGTTCTATAGACTAAGAATATAACTAGTACATGTTTATAAAAGAAGACACTTCAGAAATTATAGGAGATTAAAGATCATATGTTATACATTCAAAAGTTTGGCTATTCTGTAATGTTATAACCATATAAAATTACCATATACTATGCTAGTTTCTTCTGTTTAAGCACATTGAAACAAAGGCAGAAACACTTTTAATGAAGTTTTTGTTTTTTATATTAATTACATTTTATTTACTTTGTATCTCAGCTGTAGCCACCTCCCTCATTCCCTCCCAATACTATCCTCCCTCCCTCATCTCCTCCCTGTCCCTCTCTAAGTCCACTGATAGAGGAGGTCCTCCTCCCCTTCCCTTTGACACTAGCTTATCAGGTCTCATGGGCTGGCTGCAATGTCTTCTTCTGTGGCCTAGCAAGACTGTTCCTCCCTCAGGGGAGAGGAGGTCAAAGAGCCACTGAATTCATGTCAGAGACAGTCCCTGTTCCGCTTATTAGGGTACCCACTTGGATACTGAGCTGCCATGGGCTACGTCTGAGTAGGGGTTCTAGGTTATATCCATCTATGGTCCTTGGTTGGAGAATCAGTCTCAGCAAAAGACCCTGGTGCCCTGATATATTTGGTGTTGTGGAGCTCCTGTCCTCTCCAGGTATTACTAACTCCACCTTCTTTCATATGATTCCCTGCACTCTGCCCAAGGTTTGGTTATGAGTCTCAACATCAGAAAGACACACATGGTATATAGTCACTTATAAGTGGATACTATACCTAAAAGATAAGATAAACATACTAAAATCTATACACCTAAAGAAGCTAAACAAGAAGGAGGACACAAGGATAAGATGATCTATCCTCACTTAGAAAGACAAATGTGATGGACATTGGAAGTAGGAGAAAACAAGAAACAGGACAGGAGTCTCCCACAGAGGGCCTCTGAAAGAATATACCTAGCAGTGTATCAAAGCAGAAACATTTTTTAAAAGATTAAATACCTGAAAATACCAAGTAGAAGACTGTGACTCTGGGAGGGAACCAGTTCAGTACTAAGTTATTCATTCGATTCTTTGTAATGTTGATGTTTTAAATGTTAAGATAACATTAAACACCTGCTATCCACAAATACTTGCTCAGTGTTATTTAGGAGCATGGTTCAATGGCAGGTGCTAGCATGGAACAAACATTCAGGAGACGTGATCTTTGCCTATTCACAGTCAGGTCACAGAATCAGGAGAACAGGAATATGATTTAGTTTATCAATCGGAGAGGATGTAGTATACAGTACACCAGCTCAGAACAGACACACTGAAAAGTAGTATCACCTGAGGACCCTAGGCTGAAGGGCTTCTCATTAGCTTCTTCTTCTTAATAGTTGCTCTTTCTGAAGTTGTTGCAACTGGAAAGTAAGCCAAAGCCTTAGTCTGCAGCAACTTCAAATATGTCTAAATGTTAAACAAGACGACTCACTTTAAGGTAATTCAAATCTCTTCCTACAAGGGACTCCAGAAAGATTATCTTCTATTGCCAAAATGTCAAAAGATGGTGCTGTTTTCTTTCTAACGTCCTAAGAAGTCAATAAACCATACCAACAAACATAGATTTAAAATGAAACAGTATTGTAGCTCTTAAGCCCATGAGTTAAAACACAATTTCCCTAAAGGGAATATTGTAACGCAGCCATGTCTCCTGTCTTAGCAAAGCAGAAGGGTCTTTTAATTTTAGTTTGACTTTTAAAAAACTGTACCAGAGAAAACACAGCGTGCTGAGGGAAGCGACTTTCCAAAAGGACAGAGGGTTCGACAGAAGGATTGAACAGTTGCTGAGGCCCCGGCACTTCCTTCCTCAGGTTGCAAGGAAAGGATCTTTCCTAGATGCTCATCTTTGATTGTAAGGTGCTCACATTTGAGGCTGGAGAGATGGCTCTTCAATTAAGAGCACTGGCTGCTCTTGTAGAAGAGCAGAATTTGATTCCTAGCACCCGTAGGGAGGTGCACAGCCAGCTATAAGTCCAGTTTTAAGGGAGTATGACACCTTCTCCCATGCCTGCTGGCACTGGAAACATGTGTTACATAAACATAGGCTCAGGCAAATACCCACATGTGTATAAGATAAATCTTGTTTGAAAAGGTGCTTACATTTGAGGCTTCTCGGGATTTAATTTTGTACTCTGAAAGTAAGTTCACCCCATACTCTTTTTCCTTTTGTGGATAATAAAGTCCTTGAGATTAAGATCTTTGGAATTGCATCTGTTCTCAGCACAAAGAAGCTGCATTTAGTGAGTAGCAGAAGTGAGGTCCTGGGAAGCTCTGAACACCTTAAACTCTGAAGGGTATGGGGAGCACTTCCCAAAGATGCTACTCCATCCAAACTCTTTCTCAAAATAAATTACTAAAATGTGTAATAAGGCCATACCTGAATAGTTCACAAACCAATTAATTTTCAATACAGGGGCAAAAAGAATAAACATAGACAAGAGAGGACAAGAAGTTTACTATCCCCCCTAATGATTGTATTCCTGCACAAAGTTACCAACCACAAGACACGAAGAGGATATTAATGAAGCTTAAGGTCATTGGTCATTTTAAGCAACAAGGCAGTATTACCAGACCCCCTGAACAAATAGCAATGCAAAATACTGACAACATTAGGTGTTCGCAAGAAGGTGGGGAAACCTGATCCGTTGCATGTTGCTAGTACAAATGTGAAATGCATAGTCACTTTGAAAACAATTCAGTCTTCTTGTAATAAAGCACATGCAACCAAAGGCCCCACAGTGATTCCACGTCTACATATCTACTTGTGGTAAATGAAAACATATGTCCACACAAATGTTTACAAAAGCATTATTCATGCCCCACCCTCAAACAAAGCCTGGATCCAATAACAGTGTGTATCAACCGTTCAAAAAAATAAAATAAAAGGTGTAATATTAGAGTGTTACACTGTGGTAAAAATAAACTATGTGTGTATCCAACACATGAATTAGCCTCCAAAATATTTTAAGTGAAAGTAGTTAGGTACAGATGTTTATATCTTTGGCTATATTAGTCTACATACTTTATTAAAACAGAGTCTTACTATGTTATCATATGGCCTGGAACTGCCTATGCTGGAACTCACAAATATTCTCCTGAATCTACCACCTGAGTGCTGGAATTGAAGCATGTGTCACCATACCCACTGTGTTAGTGTATTTAAAGAAATATTTTAGTAAATGAAAATCTGAAGAAAGAGAAAGCAGATCTCAATAATATCTCAGGGTATGGACATGAAGATTGAGCACAGATTGGTGTGAAAAAACATCTTGTATTAACTTAAATAGTCTAGAATAGACTCATGATAGTTGTATAGGATATACATTCACTGAAAATAATGGAATTCTCCATAGTGATTCTCTATAGTGAAACAACTTGCAGTATTTAAAATCACTTCTTGAGAATAATTTGTTAAAAGGTAACAAGGCCTTTGCAATGGAAGTATCTCTAGTAGATCTGTGCACCTGGCTTTGATGCTGGAAACTCATTTGTAAACAAACTGTCAATCACTGTCAGAACTAAGGAAAGATGGTTTCTGGAGTTACCACCCTCATGAAGAAATGAGAGTGAGAACTCTTCAGTGAGGCTATTAGTTGCCTCTTAAGTTGTTCTGTTCTGTTAGTTTGTTTCTGTGGGGTTTTGTTTTGTTTTGTTTTCAGTGCTGTGGGTATATGCATGCTTGCGAGATGATGTTTTGGCCATCCTTTTCAGGCAGGTGGGGATAGAAAGGAGCAAACATGTGCAGGATTACCCACGACTTTGTGCACTGACCTATCACTGCCTGTAGTGCACACCGGCTTCACAATGGCTTTTGATTTGTCCATTAGAGCACTGTACAAGTAAGAAGGGACACAGGGACAGGCAGGGCAGAGTCTTGACAAAATTCAACCGTGGACTCTAACTTTTAAAGTGATCATAATAAATCCATTGAAGGCATTTTTGCGGACATTTATTAGATCCCTTACAGTTTCAGCTATAATGGATTGGGTGCTATCATTTACAGTGTGAGAAATAATTCAGAGTCTTTATATGGCTGGAAAAAAATGCTCTCAAAATAAAGATTCACTCATCCATTTTTTTTCCACATGAAAGGAGCCACTGAACCATTGAGAATAATACTATTAACTGTAAAGTGTAAACTTATTCTCTAAAGCTCCCACTGAGCTAGAGGGTGTAGCATTGCAGTGAAGACTATTGCTTCATAACTGATTGTGGGTATGCTCTTCTCCCACAGGTGGGAAGACCATGGCTGTGGGGTGTGCACATTATCTACAAGCTGAAAAGGGGGTAGGACACTCCAGTTGCTGATGCTTAGTATCCTCTGGAAACATTCTCAGGGAGCATCCTCAAAAAGAACCAGCCACTGAATGTGGTCGACATTAAGGTTTTCAATCCCAGCCACATGGACACGTAAAGGATGGATATTCATTGGGGGTAAGGCTGTCCTACATACTGCAGGACACCCAGTATGTCTGCTCAGTATGTCTGCTCAGAATGCTCCCAAAAGATGTCAGTAGCACTCCAGACCCCATTATAAACCACAACAAAAATCCTCCAAGAAAATGACAAAAATCTTCTAAGAGCAAAACCCCAACACAATACTGTGAAAATATGTGGCAAATTCCAACTCTTCGAAGCAGCCAAAAGAATGTGTAGAGTTCAAAAAAAGTACAATGTTTTTTCACTGCTGGGTGGTTCGGGTAACTACATACCTCGCGCAACACAGGGCATTCAAAGTGAAAAATCTAGAGAAAACTTTTGTAAGAAGGAAAAGGCTACATTATTTTGTCAACAAACTTCAGCACCAAGTACAGTGAACGAGAGAAATGGATAAGAGACAAAGTTTTACTACGTGCGTGACACCTGAGCTGAACAGACCGCCTTTATTATGAAATTAAACAGATCCTAAAATTTATACCCAGAATTTGTTACTTTACTGGATGTCAGATCTTAATGTGTGTGCATATATGTAAATTTATATGTATATGCGTGTATGTATATATATATATGTGTGTGTATTCTATGTGTATGTGTGTATATGTATAGTATGTGCATATATATAATGTACATAGACCAAAGTCATTGTGCAGTCAACAAAAAATAAAAAGCCATGTGTTCTGAAAGTTTATGAGTGTTATTACTTTATATACATTACAATCACTTGAGCAAAGTGAATTAACATCATGTTCTAATGGCTTGCTAGTCATGCCACTCATGAGGGTTTCACAAAATGGCTAAATTTCATGTAAAATAAAGTGCTGGACAGACTAACTCATCAGCAATCCCTTGATGCATGCACTCACATTATGGAGAATAGAAGACCTCACAAAGCATGGAGGCCTGCATTAGGGCTGCACTCAGGAAAGCATCAATGCCTGTGGGAGGCAGGCTTTGTAGCAATAAGAGGATGCAGAGAATCCTGGGTTCCAAGAAAGAATGTGCCAAGTGTAGCTAGTGCAAAGTTATCAAGGGAGAGCATAGAGTGAAGGGCATTATGATCCACATTCTCAGACAGCTCTGATTTATTATATCTTACTCAGTTGGAATGAAAAAAGAAGACCAAGCAACCAACTTCTGCCTCAGGGACTTATTTGTGCTAATGCTTTGTAAATTAAAGTCTTCCTTCAAAACTTTTACTTCCAGCAACTGGAATTAAACTCCTAAACACTACAGGAAAAAGGAGACACAATCCTCTCTTTTAAGCTCACTACTACATCATCTGAGAGCTCGGCCCTGAACCCGATGCTTCTTTGCAGTTTCTCCATACAGGTCATCATGAAGGAGGAAATAAATGAAACAATACTGGACAATGAAATTCTCCCTCTCTGTACATAGCAGGCTATGTGCTAGGTCTACCTTAGCACTTTTTCTGCCTCAGGAACATTGGCAGAAAATTGCCAAACCCTGAAATTCTATCATTAGATAGTTTTCTGGAGATGTTCTCAATTACCAGAGATTTCCCCCAAATAATTTAACACTTATTTTATTTCTATAACCCCTAATACAATAGCCAAGTTTTTTTCTAGATCTGAAAATCATTTGGAGTATTACAACAGCAAATATGTAAACAGCAAAAGCTTGATCTAGAGTCAGAGATCTGAGTTTGGAACCTTTTCTGACAGTTTCAATCTAAGTAAGACTGAGAAGAGGCTGTTTATCACCCATAGCCTGAAACCTTGTTTCCCCAGTGGGATTGATCGGAGAATTATACATAAAAGTAGCTAGAACTCAGGACTGCTCTCCTTGCCAATCCATTCACTCAGTCATCCATCCATTTATTTATACATCCACTCTGCCAGACGGCCACTCATCAATCTGTCCATCTATCCATTCATTCACCTACTCATCCATCCATCCATCAATCTGTCCATCTATCCATTCATTCACCTACTCATCCATCCATCCATCCATCCATCCATCCATCCATCCATATATACCACATAAAACAGTGAGAATCTCAGTTCTATACAATGTTAACTGATCAAAACAACTAAGGTAACAATGAAAGCACAGTAGACAGAATCCTGTAGAAACGACAGACATCTGCCAGACATGGAAGAGAGGTAGGTAGCACTTGTGAAGATGGAATGTCAAACTGTCAGCCTCAGCTTTGGGTTCTGTATCATCTTTATATAATTCGATTAGATATCTCTGACCTCTTTCTCTCATACTTTAGCTTGAACTTTGGGATTTTATTTTGTGGCTATGAATTTTATTTTATTTTTTAAAGGCTTAAATTTTATTGAACTCGCTTTCTGAGAGATAAATGATATGTAATAAGGTTAATATTTTAATATATATTTTTAATTTATTTATTTTTATATCAATCACAGGTTAGGTACTTTGAATCCCAGGCGTAGCCCCCTCCCTCATTCCCTCCTACCCTCCCACTCCCTCCCTCATCTCCCTCCTCCCTGCCCCCTCCAAGTCCACGAACAGGGGAGGACCT
>CM053765.1:37322675-37360422 GCA_028658305.1 Pachyuromys duprasi | reverse complement strand
ACCATTTGCCTGCGAATTTCATGATTTGCTCCTTTTTAATTGCTGAGTAGTATTCCATTGTGTAAAAGTACCACAATTTCTGTATCCATTCCTCAACTGAGGTACATCTGGGTTGTTTCCAGGTTCTGGCTATTACAAATAAGTGGCTATGAATTTTAAATCAAGACGTACTCTATAAGCATCCAAATCCTGTGGGAGGGCAAGATGGTGGACATTAGCAGCCAGAGGATTCGAAACTCCAAAATTGGTGAGTGAAGGGGCATCTAAAGCCGGAAAATTAACATTGTTGCTTCCTGAAGGAGGGGGTACAGCACAGGAATGGAGAATTCTTTGATTCAGGTCAGAGGCAGACTTCTCTGTGAACAGAAAAGGGCACTTTCCTTCCTCGGGCTTCCCTCCCCCTCGGAGGAGCCTAGCCATAGCGCCAGTGATGCAGACCTTGCTGCCTGAGAACCAAGACATCAGAGGCGGGAATACTAGCACCGAACCTCAGCAGTCAGCCTAATCCGCTTGCCAAGCCCAAGATCTGTGGTAAAAGCCTGCCTGGGTCCCATGCCCAAGAGAGGCCGCCTGTAGCCACTCCACAGAGCCTGACTGTACTGTACAGGCTGCTTAGTCCCTCAGTGGCTGACAGCGGACTGTGCAGCGAACCTGCAAAACCACCCAGGTTCACCAAGTGCCAAGCCACAATACTGCCTCAACAGGACTTCCCGGCAGGCACCTAGACACCCCAGTTCTGCAGCCACAGCTGGACTCCAGGGTACAGGGACTACAGCACCACTGAGCTGTCTGAGCGCATATTTGGCTCAGAGAACAGGGGGAACCCCTGTGCTTTACAATTTGACCTGCTAGAGAGTGAGTGCGCCCCCAAGTGCCTACAGAGTCCCAGATCCAGGGTGCTTCTAAGCTAGCAGACAGACATCAGAAACCTCCCACCCACACATCCACTGTGTGAAACAGAGGGTATCCTGGGACTATGGCTCTGTGGTGCCACCAATGGAGTTAAGCAAATAACTTCTGGAGCTCAGTCAGAGACAATACCAGTAGCCTATAGGCCACTGACATACCCAGGAAATTTGCACAAACCAAATTTGTGATCAAACCAGCACATGCGATAATTTCAGTGCCCATGACCCCTTCACTGACCACAAGGCCCCTTCCTTCACACTGAAGACCTCTACATTCTCCAGCACCCTGTCCCTCAAGACAAACTTCCACACACACCCTCTCATACACCCTTGCCTGCCGTTGACCTTCTGTGCCTGTGGACTTCCCTCCCAAAGGTACAGCTGAAGCACCAATGCACACACTGAAACCATTGGAACCCTCTCATCTCCCTGAAGATTTCTCAGACACCAGAGAAAAACTGTACCAATCTGAACAGCAGAATACAAGAAGAAACAGTGAAAGTTACAGATAAATAAATGACCAGAGGTCGGCGAAAGAACACACCCAACAAATATCAGGAAATCATGGCCTCACCAGCAATCCCCCAAATCAACGATACTCCCATTCTTCAGAAACACAGGAAAATGACCTTAAAGATGTGCTTATCCAGTTATTAGAGTCACATAAAGAGGGACAAACAAATCTCTCAGATAAATAGCCATGCAAATAGAGGGACAAGTAGAGGCAAAATTAATGGCATAGAGAAAAGAAACAAACAAACAAAAAAAAATTGAGGCCATCAAACAGAGACAGGAAGCCACATTCAAACAGATGAAGGAAAAGGTAGAAGTCATAAAAATTGAATTAGAATCAATAAAGAAAACACAAACAGAGAAAACACTGGAGCTGGAGAATTTAGAGAAAAGATCAGGAATCACAAAAGTAAACATCACCAACAGAATACAAGAGATGGAAGAGAGAATCTCTGGTGCTGGAAATATGCTTCCAGAAATTGATACTTCTCTCAAAGAAAAAGAAAAATCGGAAAAGTCCCAAACACAACCATCCAAGAAATCAAAGATGTCATGAAAAGGCAAAATCTAAGAATAATAGGAATTGATGAAAAAGAAGTTTCCAGGCTCCAACGTTCAGAAAATATCTTCAAGGAAATCATAGAAGAAAATTTTCCCAATTTAAAGAAAGAGATGCCCATAAATATACAAGAGGCTTGCAGAACATGAAACAGACTAGACCAGAAAAGAAAATCTTCATGTCACATCATTGTCAAAACATTAAATATACAGAACAAAGAAAAGGTATTAAAAGCAGCAAGGGAAAAAGGCCAAGTAACATATAAAGGTAGACTTATCAAAATCATACCAGACTTCTCATCAGAAACTATAAAAGCCAGAAGGGCCTGGGCAGAGGTCATGCAGGCTTTAAAGGACCACAGATGCCAGCCCAGACTACTATACCCAGCAAAGCTTTCAATCAACATAGATGGAGAAAACAAAATATTCCATGATAAAACTAAATTTAAGTAATTTCTATACAGCAAACCAGCCCTACAGAAGATACTAGAAGGAAAACTCCAATCCAGTGAAAACAACTATACCCAAGAAAACATAGGATACAAATAATGTCCCTACAAAAATTAAAAGGAAACATTCAATGAATCACAGTAAGACCACCAACTCCACAATAAAAGAAACTAATATTCATTGGTCACTATTATCTATCAACATCAATGGACTCAACTCGCCAATAAAAAGACACAGACTAACAGAATGGGTGCAGAAACAGGATCCAACATTCTGCTACATCCAAGAAACAAACAAAGATAAACACTACCTCAGAGTGAAGGGCTAGAAAAATGTTTTTCAAGCAAATGGACCCAGAAAACAAGCTGGGGTAGCAATCTTATTATCTAATAAAATAGACTTTCAACCAAAATTAATCAAAAAAGATGAGGAAGGGCACTACATTCTCATCAAAGGAAAAATCCACCAAGAGCACATCACAATTCCGTACCTCTATGCCCCAAATACAAGAGCATCTACATTCATAAAGGAAACATTTTTAAAGCTTAAATCACACATCGATCCTAATACCCTAATAGTGGGATACTTTAACAACCTGCTCTCACCAAGGGACATAAAGGCACTTACACTGGCCCTAATTTAAATGTACTGAATAGATGTCTACAGAACTTTTCACCCAAATTCAAAAGAGTATACCTTCTTTTCAGCACCTCAGGGAACATTCTCCAAAAGAGACCATATAGTTGGTCACAAAGCAAGCCTCAACAGATACTAGATTGAAATAATCCCCTGTATTCTATCTGACCCCCATGTACTAAAGCTGGACCTCAACACCAATAGAAATAACATAAAGCCTACACACACATGGAAACTGAACAACTTGCTACTCAATGACAGCTGGGTTAAGGAAGAAATAAAGAAAGAAATTAAAGACTTTCTAGAATTCAACGAAAATGAAGAAACAACATACCCAAATTTATGGGACACAATGAAGAGAGTGCTCAGAGGAAAACTCATAGCACTAAGTGCCTTCAAGAAGAAATTTGTAACATCTCATACAAGCAACTAACTGAATGGCCTAACTGAAAGCCCTAGAAAAAAAAAGAAGCAGATACACCCAAAAGGAACAGAACACTAGAAATAGTCAAACTCAGGGCTGAAATCAATAAATTAGAAACAATTAAAAAGTCAATCAATTAAAACTATTCAAAGAATCAATGAAACCAAGAGCTGGTTCTTTAAGAAAATCAACAAGATAAACAAGCCTTTAGCCAAACTAACTAAAAGGCAGAGAGAAACTATCCAAATCAGCAAAATCAGAAATGAAAAGGGGGAAATAACTACAGACACTGAGGAAATCCAAACAATCATCAGGTCATACTACAAAAGCCTATATGCCACAAAATTTGAAAATCTAAATGAAATGGACAATTTTCTTGATAGATTCCATCTACCTAAATTAAGTCAAGATCAGGTAGAAAGATTGAATAGCCCTACATCCCCCAAGGAAATAGAAGCAGTCATCAATAGTCTCCCTTCCAAAAAAAGCCCTGGGCCAGATGGTTTCAGCACAGAATTCCACCAGACCTTCAAAGAAAGGCTAATTCCAATTCTCTTCAAACTATTCCACAAAATAGAAAGAGAAGGAATTTTACCAAACTCATTCTATGAAGCTATAGTCAACTTGATACCTAAACCACACAAAGATGCAACAAAAAAAAGAGAACTTCAGTCCTATGTTTCTTATGAACATTGATGCAAAGATACTCAATAAAATACTTGCAAACCGAATCCAAGAACACATAAAAAATATCATTCACCATGAACAAGTAGGTTTCATCCCAGGCATGCAAGGATGGTTCAATATATGGAAACACATCAATGTAATCTACTATATAAACAAACTGAAGGAGAAAAAGCACATGATCATCTCCTTAAATGCCAAAAAAACATTTGACAAAGTCCAACATCCATTCACGTTTAAAGTCTTGGAGAGATCAGGGATACAAGGCACATACCTAAACATAGTAAAGGCAATATACAGCAAGCCTATCACCAACATCAAACTCAATGGAGAGAAACTTAAATCAATACCACTGAAATCAGGGACAAGGCAAGGCTGCCCACTCTCTCCATATCTATTCAACATAGTACTGGAAGTCCTAGCTAGAGCAATAAGAAAAGTAAGGAAGATCAAGGGGATACAGATCAGAAAGGAAGAGGTCAAAGTTTAACTATTTGCAGATGACATGATAGTATACATGAGTGACCCCCAAAATTCAACCAGAGAACTCCTTCAGCTGATAAACACCTTCAGCAAAGTGGCTGGATACAAAATTAATTCAAAGAAATCAGAAGCCCTCCTGTATACCCAAGAAAAAAAGGCCGAGCAAGTAATCAGGGAAATGACTCTGTTCACAATAGCCACCAATAACATAAAGTACCTGATGGTGTTTTTAACCAAGCAAGTGAAATACCTGTTTGAAAAAGCTTCACGTCTCTGAAGAAAGAAAACGAAGAAGATAACAGAAGATGCAAAGATCTCCAATGCTCATGGATTGGTAGGATTAACATAGTGAAAATAGCCATCCTGTCAAAAGCAATCTACAGATTCAATACAATTCCCATCAAAATACCAATACAAATCTTTACAGACCTTGAAAGAAAAATTCTCAACTTCATATGGAGTAACAAAAGACCCAGAATTTCCAAAACGATCCTGTACAATAACAGATCATCTGGAGGTATCTCCCTCCCTGATCTCAAGCTGTATTATAGAGCAAAAGTAATAAAAACTGCATGGTATTGGCATAGAAACAGAAAAGAGGATCAATGGAACCTAATAGAAGACCCAGAAAAAAAAACCCACACACTTATCAATACTTGTTTTTCTACAAAGAAGCCAAAACCATTGAATGGAAAAAAGACAGCATCTTCAACAAATGGTACTGGTCCAACTGGTTGTTTACATGCAGAAAAATGAAAATAGATTTATCACCTTGTACAAAACTAAAGTCCAAGTGGATAAAAGACCTCAACATAAAACCAGATACACTAAATCAGTTAGAAGAAAAAGTTGGGAAGACCTTGGAACTCATTGGCACCGGAGACAACTTCCTGAAGAGAACACTAACAGCACAGGCTCATAGAGCAACAATCAATAAATGGGACCTCATGAAACTGAAAAGCTTCTGTAAAGCAAAAGACATTGTCATCAGAACAAAATGACAGCCTACAGACTGGGAAAGGATCTTCAGCAACCCTATATCTGACAGAGGGCTGATATCCAGAACATATAAAGAACTAAAGAACTTAAAAAGCAATAAACCAAGCAATCCAAGCAAAAAATGGGGTATGGAGCTAAAAAGATTATCATCTGTAGAGGAATATAGAATGGCAGAGAAACACCTAAAGATATGCTCAATGTTCTTAGCCATCAGAGAGATGCAAATCAAAACGACTATGAGATTTCACCTTACACCCATCAGAACAGCAAAAGTTAAAATCTCAAGTGACAACATATGCTGGAGAGGTTGTGGAGAAATGGGAACCCTCCATTGCTGGTGGGAATGTAAACCTGTACAACCACTCTGGAAATCAATCTGATGCTATCTCAGACAATTAGGAATAGTGTTTCCTCAAGACCCAGCTATACCACTCTTAGGCATATATCCAAAAGATGCTCAAGTACACAGCAAGGACATTTGCTCAACCATGTTTGTAGCAGCTTTATTCGTAATAGCCAGAACCTGGAAACCCAGATGTCCATCAGATGAGGAATGGATACAGAAATTGTGGTACTTTTACACAATGGAATACTACTCAGCAATTAAAAACAAGGAAATCATAAAATTTTCAGGCAAATGGTGGGATCTAGAAAAGATCATCCTGAGTGATGTGTCCCAGGAGCAGAAAGACTTACAGGGTATATACTCACTTATATAGTCCTATAAGATAGGATAAATATACTAAAATATGTGCACCTAAAGAAGATAAACAAGAAAGAGGACTCAGGGTAAGATGATCAGTCCTCACTTAAAAAGACAAATGGGATGGACATTGGAAGTAGGAGAAAACAAGTAACAGGACAGGAGCCTACCACAGAGGGCCTCTGAAAGACTCTACCTAGCAGCTTATCAAAGTAGATGCTGAGACTCATAACCAAACCTTAGATAGAGTGCAGGGAATCATATGATTAAAGGAGAAGTTAATATGACCTGGAGAGGACAGGAGCTCCACAAGGACAAAATATAGTAAGGCATGGGGGTCCTCTATGAGACTGTTTCTCCAACCATGGACCATGTATGGATATAACCTAGAACCCCTGCTCAGATGTAACCCATAGTAGCTCAGTATCCAAGTGGATACCCTAGTAAGGGCAACAGTAGCTATTTCTGACATGATCTCAATGACTGGCTCCTTTATCTCCCCCAACCCCAAGGGAGGAGCAGCCTTGCTATCCCTCAGCAGAGGACATAGC
Source organism: Pachyuromys duprasi (assembly GCA_028658305.1). Lineage (NCBI taxonomy): Eukaryota > Metazoa > Chordata > Mammalia > Rodentia > Muridae > Pachyuromys > Pachyuromys duprasi. The sequence goes on along the minus strand of CM053765.1, from coordinate 37,353,513 downwards.
AGCCAGTCCTGAAGATACCTGATAAGCTAGGGTCAGATGGAAGGGAAGGAGAACCTCCCCTAGCAGTGGACTTAGAAAGGGACAGGGAGGAAATGAGGGAGGGTGGGATTGGAAATGAATGAGGGAGGGGGCTACAGCTGGAATACAAAGTAAATAACCTGTGATTAATATTTAAAAAAATAAAAATTTAAAAAAGCATCCAAATCCTAGTCTAGGTGTCAGGAATCTCATAAGATATTGCAGTTTTGAGAATGAAAATGTCATACAGTACCACTTTCTGGACAATTTTAATTTAATTTTTATATCAATAAAACCAGGCGATATTTTATGTAGCTGATATGTTAACAAATTTTCATGTATTTCTTGAAGTATAATTAAGACGTGTGTGTGTGTTGTGTCTGAACAAACTTTGAACTTGTCCAGTTTTCTCTATGCATACAGGAGAACTTGGAGCTTTACTCAGAGCTAGGTGTCAGTATAGGTTATTAATATTTATGACTCCTTCTCAGTAAGTCTGAAATCTACTCTTGCCTGCTAGAAAAATCAATGGAAGCTCGGCATAGTCCACTCTATCCTTTAAGGCACTTTCACTATATTATCTCATTTGATCTGTTCCCAGCCTACTTTAGGCTACTCCAAGAGTGAAGTGCTCTCCAGCAAGCAAAAGAAAGAGAACTCTGCCTAGTCCACAGTGCCAAGTTTCTTGTTTTTAACTGATGTCCAAAAAAGCCAATGCCCCCAACCCCACCTCCCCTGATTCCACTCTTTTGGGGATTTCCTGTCAATTGTAATTGTTGGACGCTTTCTCTCACTACCTTTATTTTCCTCAGCCAGGCAGGGAACCCAACAGCTACCTGCAGACTGTCTCTTCTTCCTGCCCTGCTGGTAGCACAATAAGAAACTACAGGGAAGAAGAGGGCACTGGCATTTGTATGCAGCAGGGAGCAAACTCCTGCTCTGAGTCACTCCCTTCCTTCCTTTGTCTAGTTGTAAAATTTGGGGCAAGAGTTTAAAGATGGAGAATGTGGAAACATAAAGAAGTCTGACTTCCCTTTCTCAGCAGCAATCACATGCCAACAGCTCCTCAGCTACAGGCTCCTCCATGCTGGGATTTTGTCTGGCTTGAGCTTGCCCAGGTCATGCTCTCACAACTGCTGTCAGTTTATTACGTGCATCTGCCCCATTGTGTCTAGAAGACACTATTTTCTTGAAGTCTTTTGTCACCTTTTATCGCTTACAATATGTCTTCCTCCTCCTTCACATAGATCTCCCTGAACCTTTGGGGTAGAAACGCGATATAGACATCCCAGTTAGAACTAAGCACTCATTATCTCTTATTCTCCGCACACTGACCAGGTGGGGGCTTCTGTGTCAATGTCCATCTACTGCAAAGAAGCACTTTCTCTAATCAGGGCTGAATGCCTTACTGCTCTACAGGTAAAGTTACAAGGCATTAGAAGTTGTAATGCTATTCTTGGTGGAGGGGGTGGATGTTGTAAGGAAACAGGGACAAAAGCAGAGGGAGGGAGCATTGTATGCTAGGTTATATAGTGAGTACCACACCCTCTATCTGAGGATGCGGTATGTGTGATGATTATAGCCTTGACCCTGATTACTGGGATTTGATGCAGCGTGCACCACCCATACCCTGCTTCTTCTACAGCAGAGGAAGTGTGTCACCAGCTCTCCCTTCAGCATGCCACTTTAGAAACTAAGCAGGTAATTCCACAGACGCTATATCACAAACTCTTTACTTTCTTAATTAGGAAACAGAAAGTAGTGCTCAGAGATACTTCACGTATTATTGAGTTTTTGTAGGATACTCTCCCTCTAGTTTTTGCTCTTGCTTTCAGTAAGGATTAAAATCAAAAATCTTTGTACAAAAGTGAGAGCGTACCATTTTGTTCCATGAATGTCTTGAAATAATTCTACAATGTCGTATTATCAGAAGAATTTCTAATACACTGATAGAATTAAGAAATATTGAGGGGGCTGGGAAGATGGCGCAGTGGTTAAGAGCACTGACTTCTCTTCCAGAGGTCTTGAATTCAATTCCCAGCAACCACATTGTGGCTCACAACCGTAATGGGATCTGATGCTCTCTTCTGGCCTGTAGGCATATATGCAGAGAGAGCACTCATATACATTAAATCAATCAATCAATCTTTAAAGATTATTAAAAGAAATATTAAAATAAATAAGCTTTATTTTAAAATTAAAAAAATAACATCTCAAGTTCTACTTATGCCAGATCATTAGTTGTCATTTATAGTACAGTGAGATCTGGAAAATCAAAGAAATGCGCAACTAGAGCTCAACATTACAACTTTAGATGTGATGTGAATCTTTTTACTTAGCACATGCCAGATATAAATATTGCACAAGTCTGAGATGACATTGGTAAAGTTAAAATCAACATGATTCTTGTGTTCGTTATTTTTTGTCAGTTTGACACAAACTAGGTTAATCTAAAAAGAGGGAACCTCAGCTGAGAAAACGTTTGCCTCAGGTTGACCTGTAGGCGAATCTGTGGGATGTTTTTAGATTAATGATTGATGTAGGGGGTTCCGCCTCACTGTGGGTGGTGCCATCAATGAGAAAGTCCTGGAAGGTGTAAGACAGCAGCTCAAGCCAGCCATATGGAGCAAGCCTGGAAGCAGTACTTCTGCATGGCTTCTCCTTCAGTTTCTGCCTCCAGGTTCCTATTTTGGGTTGTTGCCTTGGCTTCCTTTGGTGATAGATGGCTACCTGGAGGTATACAATGAAATAAACTTTTTCTTCCCCGTGTTGCCTAATCATAGTGTTTATCACACCAATAGAAAGCATCGAGACACATCCCTAAACTTATCCCCTTGTGTTTTTGCAATAGGAGTCTCTTTACATATGTAACCAATTTCAAAATTCCAAAAAAGACTCACTAACTCAAATAAGTTCCATAAAATGCACATTTTATTTTGTATCATGAAAAAATATCCACATTTAAATAAAGTGTGAAAAAAAAGCAAAGATAATCCTCCCTGATGAAATACAGTTTATTGTGCTAAAACCCAGGATTATTTTGGGTTAGAAACTTCCACCTGCCAATTCACTTTTGGAAACAACTATTTCTTTAGAACGAACTTTTAAATAAACTGAAAATTGTGACAGACTTCCCAACTGCAATTGAATTTTGACCAAAAGTATTTCAGAATTGACCTTAATGTCTCCAACGTAAGATGTTTTCACATAACCTCTCAGCGGCTGAGCAATAGGTAAGTTGATAGTACATACAAAATCTCTATATTACACACTGCAATGCCTTGATTTAAGCAGAAAAACATGATCAACCTCACATGAACCAAATTTTGAACTATAGACAAGTACTGCTTAGCATATTGGCGTTAAAAATATCTTCCATGTAGTGCTGAGCAATTTCCTTAGTGAATACATAAACCAAATATTTCCAGTGAATTAACCCTTAGGAAGCATTTTTCATATCCACAAATGTGGTTACAGTGGCAGAAAATTTGAGAACTTAAAGAACAATCCCTGTAGCAACATCATCAGGAGGTAGGGTGCAAAATGAAATCACAGGTGTACACAAAGTCAGTAGACCATACAGTCAAAAGAAATATGTAATTCTTATTATATCATAGATATGCATAATTCAATAGCGTTGTCTGAGTACCAAGCATTTCCTGAAGCCACTGCTGTCTCAACAAACAACAGGAAACAGCTGCTGGCTTTAACTGATTCTTTACCACAACGTATAGATTTGAGATAGAAATGGTTCTTAGTGTCCAACATACGCTAACCCTTTCAGTAGGGAAAAGTAGGAATTATGATAATGATGGTTTAAGTCAGTTTCTTAAGTGAAGTGTGTGTTTTCCCTTCCTCTCTCTGTGACTGAGGGTGCCAATGAACCCACTATAAACAGTGAGCCAATGGAACATCACAATGACACTGCTGAGACTCAGCATGAAACATTCCCCCGGGGCTCATGAAAAGCCGTCCTGGCCACTAACTTTTCTAAAATGAAATGCATTAAATAATCGATTTCTAAATAAAGTACATTCACATTTTATTTAACAATACACACTTTCGACATATAACAGACAAGTATAATAGAGTCAGTTCCATCACACTTTGACACAGAGCTATAAAAGAATTATTATACCAATTTGCATAGCTTGCTGACTAGCTCATCTGCCTTCTTGATCAACTGTGCTATTATCAAGAATATTTTCATAACTTTTTGGTTGGAAAGTCTGCGACCCACTCAGACCCTAATACAGCTTTTGACACTGTTCAATTTCCTTTACTAGGTGAAGCATCCCACCATGGGAAGAGGGGGCTCAATTTCACACCATCAAAGACGATTTAGCTGAGAATAAAGATACAATATTTGACTGTTACTTGCCTCAGTTATTAAGTGTACTTACTCAGCCTGGCTTCCTCAGGCATTGGGATGTTTCTTTTCTTTTCTTTTTTTTAATTTGGTTGGTTGGTTGGCTGGTTGGGATTACTTTTTGTTTGTTTGTTTGGCCTTGTCTGTGCTGGTCCTTCCTTGGCCAGTGATTCTGTATAAATGCAGACCTCTGGAAACCATCTAATCAAGATGCATGCCAACTACCCGAGCAGAGACCTAGACTTCTGGTTTGGAGCCAAAAATCAAAAACTTAGAAGTAGGTATGAAAGCACCCTCTCATATTAGAAGTGGCAAATAATTGACAACTTTTCAAACTAGTTCATAATGTTTTGTTAAAATCAAAACTATGGTTGTGACAATGTAATTTCAAAATTGCTCAAACAAAACCTGTTAAGATATCACACAAGGAGGCATCACTGAGTGAGGAACTCCATTCTCTCCCTAATCCCCTGTAGCTTTCTGGGCGTGTTCTATGAGCAAATGCCACAATTAGTACAGGTTACAGAGAACACTTAGCAACTCAGTCATGCGAAAATGCCAAGGAAGAAAGTGACCTAGCCAGAAAGAACCCCAGAAGTCCTCCCAGTGAGACACAGAGCTGTGTGTTCTTCACAGTTCCCTCTGCCTCATGCCACTCATAAAGTGGTCTCGATTGAGACTCCAGACTACACGGTAGTGATGTCATATCTATGTTTTGTTTTCTCAAGACACTTTCTTCAAACATCACAAAAGATAGGAAAACAACAGCAACAAAATCACATTTTAGATGTTAACTTTTTTCATAAGAGAAAATTATTTACTGTGTTTAAAGCAAGTATATGTACAGCAAGTATATTAAATTTGGGGATAAGATCACAAGAGTCCATTCTGAATAGAAATAGCTCTTCTGGAAAATGCATTAAATAGTGGTTTGGCAAGAAATGACCATCAGTATAATCAATAAAAAGACCTGAAAACGCTATTTAAAATCCGATGAGTACACCTCCCCCACCCAAGTTCCAATATTAAAAATAAAAGTAAACTACAGAAAAACAAAAACAAATCTTGAACATTTATTGTTTTCTTTAATTTAATTTACCTCTTAGGTGAAAATTTAGCTGGAAGAATATTAAATAGAAATGTCTGTAATGTGTTTCATTTGCCTCTTACTTATGACTATACTTCCCAGTTTCCCCATTGCTGCCTGTCAAGTGTTAGAAGGGAAGGTAAATTCAGTTGTTGGCTCATGGCACACTTTACCCACAACTGTTACCATATGAACCTCTTCATTCACTCAGGCCACCATGAAAGACAAGCATTTATGTCTCAGGGTATACTTTTAAAAGTTGTTTTGATTTGGGAAGTCTTTGCACGTACATGTCCTAAAAATACTGGAATTCATGCTGCAAGAGCCCCATCCTTATGACCCTAGGAAGACATCTTTCTCTCTAAGGTCCAACTGCCTATGTTAACATCTCAGCTTTCCTGATTTAGTGGTTATTAATTAGCTATGGCAAGCCTATTCAAGTTCCTTAATTTATTCCTTCATAGGAGAGCTGCAGAATTAAATACGATTACATTGCTTAAATACATTGCTTAGTACAGTGAGAACTCAAAAAATATGAGCCTAATTAACATTTTCTTACTACTATATCCAAGAGGGATGGATGAGCCAAACAGATTTGACTTATTTCAGCTAACCTGCACCATCTCTGGCTCATTTTCTAAATTCTCAGTGGTCCTGACCCGCACAAAGCATGCAAATGCACTAGCCTTGTATTAAGCAAGAAACAGAAAATCTTAAGTTAGAATACAGACTAGTACTCTCAGGACATTTGTCAAGTGTGGTAGGTATTCAAAAAAAATATCTGAGTCTCTTCCTTATATAACATGACTCAGCATTTTAATGAGAATCTAGAACAAATCATATCTTCTATTGCCATGTAAACAAGTATGGAATAATCAATTCTCTCTTTACCCAAAAAAATTTTGCAAACACTCCAAACTTCATTATTGAGTTTAATCAATTTAAAAACATTTAAAGATAATTAAAGAATTTTAGGTGACTTACTCTCAGTATAAAGAGAGGCCGTGTGTGTGTGTGTGTGTGTGTGTGTGTGTGTGTGTGTGTGTGTGTTTGCTTTCCTGAGTGTGTTTGAGGTATAGAAGACAATGCTGTGGGTGATAGTGTAGCAGAAATCTATCTTTTTTCAGGACTTTTGGACACCACCATTCTCAGATGGCTGAGGAAGCATCTATTGAGCATAAAATACTTTGAAAATTAAAGCTATTTATCATAATTTACATAGGCACTGCTTAACACATTGATGTATTGAATATAATTAAGTATCAGTATCCAATTAATTAGTTATTTAAAATATTTAAAATTTAGGGAGAGCATTTTGTCTTAATATTAAAAGTCATTTGATTTAGCATCTCTAAGTATTTCATTCTAGAAGTATCCTTAAAGAGAAAAACTGAGTTAAGTCCAGGGGATTAAAACAAATTCTATATAAATGTGGGGAAAGTTAATGTGATACTTTAGGAATAAAAGGTGGGGAGAGATGGTGACTAATAAAAAGAAGTCAACTACTAGTTAATATTAAACTTATAGATGATGAATATCTCAATCTATGTAAAATTTGGGAAGAATATTTTACTGAAGATCTAGATTTTACTATGGAGAGATATGGAAATCAAGAACATGTAGCTGTCAAAGAAGGGTGTCTGGAACCTTATTGTTAAAACTGCATTTTCCACAGTTTACTTAAGGGGACTTGAACCAGCTCATAGATGAATTCCTTTTCTTAGAAGAGTAAAGAAGAATCTGTTCAGGACAGTGGCACCTGACTTTATTTCTTGTTCAATTCCTACAGCGGGGGAAAGTTTAATAATAGATGTTACCTAAGTATCTAAAAACTGTTTACTATTCAGAACACATCTACAGTTGCCCTCTTACTTTTCAAGGGGCTGTGCCAGTCAGGAAAATACATTATAACTGCAGAAAAGGTGCAATAATGTTTTCCTCCTGTTCCAACAGCCCTGTTATCATTCTGTGTGAATTTCTTGGGGTTTTTGTTTTGTTTTGTTTTTCTAGCTGGTAGCAAATCGAGACTTAAGTAACCTTCTCACTGAGAAGGCAGCCTGTACATTCACACTTACTGTAAAACTAAGTGGATCACAGCACAAGAGCAAAGCAAAGGACCATCATTCTAAATGTTCATTCCCTCATTGGTGTCGACTAGAGGGTACCTATCAGCATGTCCAAAGAGCATGATAAAACTCTACAAGCATCCAGATGGCAACCGCCAACGTGCATCTCTTTGTATATTTTTCCCAAACATGGATATGTAAATCCTGATCTGGGCTGTCACACATGCATGTAGCCTGGCATTACTAACTTATTTAGTACTTAAGTTTACATTGGTGTCTTGATTGTGTGACCCTGATGAACATTAGCTCTTGCTTTCTTTTCTCTCGTCCAGAATAAGAATATTTTCTATAGGGTTAAAGCACTTTTTATCAGCTCTAAAAAGTAATGCCTGTCATGTTAGAGTCATAATGGTCTTTGCTTCATTTTGTTTTGTTTTTATGGAAGCTGATAAAGCATTAGGGCTGTGAAGCAGAAGTTTGCACTCAGAGCAAATTGGTTGAAAATATTTATTTGCATATAAAGCAGCTGTTGGTTGTAATACCACAGGCCTAATACAGTGGATAAAAATATTGCTAATAGCTCAACAAATAAATAGAATATTACAGTGGGTAGTAAAAAAGTAAGGACCAATGACAGACCATCCCTTAACCCCCTTTGACTCTAAGTTTTAAACTTTAAAAAACACTTAAAGCTGGTCATTTTTACAGTGCTTGCAACTATGTGCATTTTCAAAATAGGCTTAATTGGAAATCATTTTTAAGCTGCAGTTTGGTGAGAATCCTAGCAAAATCCAGTGAGAGATCTAAACATAAATGTTCTTTCTGGTTCAAAAATAATGTCCCCTTTATGTTTAGCGCTCTGATTATTTTCTTACCTCGGACCATCACAGCAAATATAACAAAAGACTCTGTGTGGAGCCCAAGGACAAAGGCTTCCCTGCCAAATAAGACAACATTAACAAATTGAACCCTATCTTCAAAAATCAAATGTTACTATAGTATATGTTGCCCCTTGAATTACCAATAGTAGCTTTGCCATCAATTTCTCTATCAAAACACTGTCACTAAAGACACATGAGCAGATGCTAGTGCTCTTAAAACAGCTAAGGTGGTTTTCCTATGAATGCAAAGCCACTTTCCCCTGACCTAACAGCAGCTTGATGTAAGATGGGAGTAGTTTAGGTCTTTGCTTTAGGATTTGTTGTTTGGAAAACTGAGATAGAAACACATTAACAATAGGTGACTGCGCAAATTCTGCTACACTGATAGACCTGGAATCAGAATCCAGGAAAGCACCCAATGCTCATCCTAGGATGTGTAAAATCTAAACATAATTTTTTCTCTCCCCATCCAACAGAATCCTGGGAACAATACTCACGTCTAATAAAGATATCAAAGCTCAACATTCACCTAAGAAAATATTCATTTTGGAGGTATCTGTGTGTGGTGGCTCCAGATAAATTTTCTTACTATCTACATGAAACTTTAGGGGAAAATAAAAACTCAGAGGAAATAGCTTTAAAAAGAGAAATGATACAAGGCAAAAAGATTCACCAATAACAATTACCAGGGGGAAAAAAGAAGTCATGAATTTGCAGGGGAACAAGGAGGGACATATGGAAGGGAAAGGAAGGGAAGGGAAGGGAAGGGAAGGGAAGGGAAAATATTGTTAATTAAGTTATAATATCAAAAAAATTAAAATACAATTCACAAGGACCAGCTGCTGCTATACAATTCCAGTCACTTCTTTGAAGACTTTAAAAACTTTAAAAAAGTTTTTTCCCCAAAAGAATTCCAAAAGTTTTCTGGGTCTCACAGAGAAATAACATCTCCTTAAATTCTCTAAGACTTATATTTGCATTCCAGTTGGGTTAATTCTCAAAATGACACTTTAGTTTGCTGTTATAATTAAAATTCCCATTAAAATACTGGGTATTACTGAGTTGATATTTGTTCTAGGATCCATTTAAAATCTTGCATTCTCATATTCTCTGTTCTCCAACCTATGTAATGTTGTAGGGAATTTTCTTGATATTTAGAGCTTTTGTAGCCTTGTACGCCCTGTGAGGTATAACCAGGATTGAAATGAAAAGTTTCTTTTAAAGAATGAAGTTCGGATGTGAATTCCAAAAATAATGCTGAACTATTTTAAGGTCATGTGTGTAAAAGAGATACACCAGTGAATTTTTCCATTGCTTTCTACCTTATGGGTTTCTATTTGCCTTTTACTGTAAGTCCTTCTGTCTTTTAGAGCACATTAGGTGTAGCACTATCCTGATAAAGGTTAGCAATCCTTCCTGCTTTGATGCAAAGATCACAATTGTGTTTGCATTTGACTTTCACTATCACATCACAACCACCTGTCTGGAATACAGTGTCTGATTTTATGTATTTATACTATCACAAGAGAATTAAAAGTGTAAAGGTTGCTTTGCAAAATGTTTGCATTTCAAATACGTATTCACTTAGTCCTATTAATACATTGTTCAGAAGTATAATTTTAAAAAATATTCTGGATGCATCAAGAGCACCTAGACAGTGTAGGAATAAAACATGCAGTCATCTGGTCCCCCATAGAACCTGTACTGTGTTTTGGTTGAGGCCATACAGATGTGATTGTATCATTACCACATGGGTGCAAGTGAGTGTTCACCCTTCATTAAAATCTGACTGAATTCTACTGTGAAGAATTTTAAAATCTGGAAACCTAAGACTATATACAGTGTTTGCTGAATGTGTGCAGAATTCGCTCAGCACCACAGTCGTGCCATGCACACAGAAGACAGGGGTCTGGAAGAGAATACTGTTGGAACTGCACCAAAAAACAAACCTTCAAGGCTTTTCCTCCCCGTTGAAGGCCTGGCACAGTCCCAAACCGTTATGTTTTTCCCCCCACCTATGGGAACGTGTGTTTAGATAGAAATCTCATTACGGCTAATGTTGTAGGTCATTCTAAAACCCTGAGTCAGTGTCACATCCTGGCAAAGGTTTAAAAAGACACGCACTACACTTGAAACCAGCTTCTGTTCCAGCGACCATCTGATGGCTTTAGACCAACTGTTAATTTTGAATGTGGCTAAAGCCAGAACACTGGTTTCTGTACTCACTTTGTTGTTGTTTTTTTTTTAATCACTCATTCATCTTCAAAGGTATTTGTCATCCTTGACAAATGAGTAACTCAGTACATCGCAGAAACCATGGACAAGGCATCTTTCATAGCACAAAAGCTAAAACAAGCACAGCCCCAAACCTCAAGTCTAAGGCTGATACTGTAACTATTTCATTTCCTGTGGTAGGTTGGTATCTCAACAGAGCAAAGAGATATATGACCCTAGAAATGTTCATTCTGAGAAATGGAGAGGAAAGCAACTAGAACCCATGTTACACAATACACATTCCAAGAGTCCTAGAACAAAGGGACACATCTTTGGGACTTGTGAAGAACTTAAAGAGTGTCTTGTTTTGTACTTCTCCAGTATGACTGTGGTAACTCTTCTTTCTATAATTTTCGAAAGACCAGAAGATACAAAAGCACTTAAAACTGCATATAAAAGAGCAAAATATTTCCTTGAATTTTGTCACCATTTTTGCATATTCACCTGTGTGTTAATACAAACACTAGCTTCCTTACTCTCCTTATTAAATTTTATGCCTGGCCAACTGAAAACCACATCCCCAGGAAGAACTCCAGAAAATATGCTAGAGCCATAAGAAATAGCTTCGATGGGTTCTCAAATGGGGTATGCATTTCATTCTGAGTGTTTATCATCTGAGGACCTAAATACAGACCATGCAATGTTGTGACTTCTCTTTCAGTTGATAATAGGCACTTTCTCAGAAGAGGAATTGTTACCCGAAAGACTATGACACTCAGCCTCATAAGCCTTTTGTAAGTGGATCTGCCTGAGCTGTAGTGGTCTATTGTATCAACTCAACAGTGCAACTGTGTGCCGAAGAGCTTAGGGAAATTGTGTCCAGAGTAAAGTTATAGAAAAGCAGTTCTCTTAATAAAGCAACTTTAACATTTCCTTCTAGGTTGGGTATTTTATAAGTCAACCACATTTCATGTTACCTCTACAAGCAATAAAATCATGTGTCAGCATTTCTGTACCTATATTTCATTCTTTCTAAGTCATGGATGCACAATTAAAACATGTCTAATTGCTTATGTTCTTTTAAAAATTGTATCATTAATCCATTACACTTTTGATACATTTCTTTGCTAAGAGCCTTTCAACATCCCCCTTTGAACCAGCTTTGGAAATACAAATGTAGAACATTCATCGCCTTTGGACAATTGGCATAACTAAGATGTTGCTAGGAGGCCCTTGTACCCTGTGGTGCAGTGTTTCTAAAATACTATACACTATATTAACAATTGAGTATTTATGGTGTTGATAATGTCAGCTCCCAAGATGACAGTTGTTCTCCAAGACGGAGACACCAGGGAATTCTTTACATAAGAGCTAATGGTTACTATCTAATACAACGCTAAAAAGGAGAGGTATCGTTGAGTGGAAATGCAATTCATGCACAAAACCCATAGCAATAAATTCTCAGTATCGGATACTGGCATCAGATGTAGGCAACGAAACAGTCATTTCAATGGAGCAAACATTGCCTGTAGGGAAGAAGAACCTAACACTAAGTTACAGAAAAATACCCTATGGCATGAGATCGTAAAATGGTCTGGCAGCTTCAGAAGCTGAGCTCTCCCTTGACATAAATCTATAATTTTAACTAAACAGAATAGTGAAGAAATGACAGCTCGATATACTCAGCCTGAGATCAAGTTTGTCATGGCCACATTGGCAGGTTGGACCCTGATTCTTCGAAGATTACATTGCCTTAGTTAACAAAATTCATACTTCTTTTTATTACAGAATAGAGATTATAAATACATGTAAAGTGTGCATGCAGTCAACTGCAGATGTACAAGCAATATCTAGGTTTTGAATAATCGTCTTTGGCAGGCCAGAATCCAGCTGGACATGCAGTATGTACATATCAAAATCCATATCGTGTTCATCATATTGAAAGCAAGTGAAAATATATATGTATATACTATATATACACACATATGTATATAGATGTATATACTATTTTAAATATATTAACAAATATATATGTATATATATGTATATATATTAAAAGTTGATTTCATCTTTGTCAGATTCTGGTGACTCAGGCCTTGAGACACTAAAAATATCCTGACATGGTATTTGGGGAGGTACTTGGAGTGGAATTTGGGGTTTTGGAGAAGATGTCTGGGGTGCACTTTTCTCTGAGAGTAGTTTTAAAATCTCTGCCACCTGTTTTTCCAGGGCAGTCATTCTGCAGCTGAGCAGCTGGATGTCCTCTTTGAGTTCATGCTTCACTTCCTGCAGTGTGGTTTGTAAGGCCTGCTCGGGGATGGGGTAGAAAGGGTGCTTGGCATCAGCCTGGATGGGACTGTGTTCTAGAGGACTTCGGGCCTCACCGGCTTTATCCAAACGAAGGTCACTTTTTGTAATCCCGCTGTCACAAGAATCTGTTTTTCTCAGTGGGTTTTTGGTCACACTGTTCTCTGAGTCACTGCCCTTGGGGTCCTCCGACAACAGCCCCATCGACTCAGCTTTGGTGACATTATTCCAGTCTTCCTTTTTCTCCTCGTGAGCCGCCATGTTGTTCTTCAGTCTCAGCCACCCTTTCCCATTCCCGTTTTTCATTCTGATGGGGCTGTTGACTTTGAGACATTTTTGTTCAGCACCACCATTGGGCTTCAGTTCCATGGCATCTCGGTTGTTCTGCTTAAGAGACTCGTTGGTTTTCACGTAGGCCAGAGACGTCTGGATGGGGGTAATTTGTGACACGGTGACCACACTGGTACCTGTGATGGAGGCTCCGTTCTGCAAAGGGCGGCTCTCCACCTGGAGCTGGCTCCTCTCAGGGTCGCTCTGCGTTGAGCCCTGGTTCCTTAGTTCCTTCTGCTGTTTGAACTTCTGGAAGAGCTTCCTCACCGGGTGGTCCACAGGGATGCTGAGAGTCACCTCGTTCTTCTGCCGCAGCCTCTCTTCCTCCTCTTTCTTCACGTCACTAATTTTACGGAAGATGATCTGGAGAACAGGAAAGACTATTAAACCGTGGTTACGGAAGCAGATGGCTCTGTAATCATGCAACACTAGGCTGGGTGTGCTTTGCTTTACAACGAAAACATCTGCACACGCCACACATCCGTTTCCCAAGGGAAAACTTAGGCAGCTGCCACACAACAATCCAACATACCCGAAATCTAACACAGGGACACTGACGAGTCTCTTAGACACCAGAGCAGAAAAAGTTGTTAGCACAACACTGTATAAGTACTGCATGGCCCCATTTAAAAGAACAGACATAAATATATTAGTATATGTTCATCTCTTTATGCACAAATATATATTCCTTACAATTCCTTGGAACACACCCTCATTTTGGTATGGTTTCCCCTTCTCTAAATATGTTTCAAAACCATTTTTAATATTATTCTGTTTGTGGAAAAGATAGCAGGAGTTAGGCTTTGTGAGTACTGAAAAGGTACCAAGTTCTCCAGTGACATAAGCAGGTGGCATTGCAAGGGGTGGGGAGTGGATACATTTGCTTATGTTTCCATGAACACAGAAGAAGGGTTGGTGAGGGAAATTCTCTAAGAAACACGTGCCAGGTCAACACTCATCCCTGAAATTGCTGTTAAGTAGACCACCTCGGAAACTATTGAACTTCCATCTCTAAAATGTTCAAATGCATAAATTTTGCTCATGTGACATTTTTTATGTAGATGGAATTCCAAATTTTAAGACTCTTGATATTTTAAATATAAAATTCAACATCTAGCATGTGTGATGCTAGGTGGACATCCCTTAGTAAATAAGTACACTATTAAAATCTCCTGAAACTGTTGAGAAGGAATTGTGGCGACACTAACAAAGGTAACAAAAAAATTATTGGCTATACAAGATATTACAAATTATATTTTCAGTTAGAAGCTAACTAAGTGAGTTTTTCTCAGGTTCCTGAAAAGCAAAGTGACCACAGGGGAAATCTGTGAAGAAAATTAAAAGAGTTTCATCAAATGAAGCACTTTCAGAGTCAAACAATTTTACAACTCAAACAAAATTACTTACCTTCTTCATCCTCTTCATGTTCTTGTTTAGAATGAAAATATACGTTAAACACATAGTCCCAACCCATAGCAGACCCTCAAAATATGTACATCTCTCTCTTTAAACCCAAAATACCTCCAACTTATAACCATTTTTATCACCTTTCAAAAGTTCAGCAGCTCCCAGGAGTAACATACAGTCACTGATTTTATATCAGAAAGAAATATTAATGATGACTTCTGTTAGCAGGAGAGCCTCCTTCTAGGCCAGAATATGTTCTCTAAATTGAGAATGATACACTAAAGTCAATGTATCAAATGGTGACAATTTGTATCTTAAAATAAATAAATATTAGAAGCTCCATAATTATATGGAAATGCTACCATATCCTCTCCTGTCTTGGGGCATATAACATTGGCTCTTTTTAACAGATGTATCACTAATTTCCAAGTCTGGCATCAAAGCGCAGTGATTTAATTAGAAACTTTCCCAAGGTTTGACATGCTTCTCATTCTTCCTGTGGAAACAGAGCATGCACTAAGCATTCAGGGCATTAAACACCTTTAGGGATCAGACAGACACCAATGAGAAAAACTCAAATACCAATTCCATCCACTCATGTTGGTCCCATGAACAGACAGAAGAAGCCTGGTATAAATGACTTGTCATAACCCCATTTAACTCATCCTAAGTTACTATTTTAAACAGGTAGTTAGCCTGGAGCAGACAGAGCCTTGGTGTGATTCTTGACTTTAGGGGAAAATGAATTCATTTCAAATCTCAGTGGAGAACAGCAGCTGATTGGCACACAGGAAAGTCAGACGTAACACGGGACAACCACACAGTGTGTGGATCATACTAAACAAGCGCACGTTATTTATCTGAATGTTGAGACATATCTAGACTCAGGTGAAATTTTATTTTAACATAGAGTCTTGTATTTTTGTTGCTCCTCTTGGTGCCCCTCTTCATGTGCAATAGATCAGACCATTGCATCCCTATACCTCACAGCTTATAGACACCACACTGAAAGGCTTGTGACCTCTGGTTATTAGAATTAGAGGCCTCTGACCTCAGGAACAATTTTATTAGCTTTTTAATATAATTGCCTAGATTGCACACAATTACTGTGTGTTTACCAAGTTCAGAGTGTGAATGATTTAGGACTGCACTATACCTATGGAAAAATATCAATAAAAAAGTCTTTTTCTTGCTTTCTGGTCCAACAGTTGCTCACATTTACCTCCCTTCACCCCCACCCCCACATGAAGAGACAAGGGTATTTGTATTGCTAATATTAAATTGAGAACAAAGACTCCAAATACCAAAATACCTAGCACAAAGGAAATCCTGGCAGAGGGCCAGACCTCCTGTGTGCATCAGGAGACAAATGAAGTACAATTGGACTAGCATGTTTAGGAAGAGGAAGAACCAGAGTTTGGGATGTTGGATGGCATGATCCAGAAGTGCACACCACAGCTGTTCCTTTATCTGGCCTACTCAGGGTCTGAGGGAATAAGGCGGTAGCTAGACCTAGTCTCCCATGTTTGGGGGAACTTGAACATCAATACTGGCTCTTGCCACTCATCAGGACCTGCTCCTCTTGAGACACCAATGTATGTTGAGAAAGAAAAAGAAAAGTACAGCATGTGTCCTCTGGAGGTTGAAGGCTCGAACCCTTAGCCCCTCATCCACTACTTCCGTTGTAGGCTAAATAAGCACTGGCCAGGAGCCACACAGGCTCAGGACCTGTAACTTCAGCCCCTCAAAAGCTGGACACTGAGAAAGCAGTGCATGGGGTAAGGAGAGCTATTGCACTCTCTAGAATATCTGCTACCTGCAATAGCCACACTTAGAGAAAACCAGCAGCCAGGCATGGCCCAAACCCTGAGTAGTGACCACAAGCCGTCCAGACCTCAAACACAAAACACAAACCTGAGATACTGAAACAGGCCAGGTCACCTTTGTCCCTCACCACCTCACAGTCTTGAGTCGAGTGAAAGCAAGAAGAGGGTTAGAAGATTCCATACCCAAAGTATACAATTTAAACCAAACCCTAGATACTAACAATGACACTTGCACTTGATCTAACTGCCAAATGTATCTATGTATTTTGAGCCAGGATATAATATTTTAAAGTATTGGATTTGATGGCGTTCACTGAATTAAAAAAAAATACTATGGAACAAAAATATCAATTTAATGTAAAGGTTATAAAAGAAGCTTACCTACAGCAACATAATCCGTCACACACTTGCACCTCCCCATTTAACCGGGAGATAGGTCCTATTAGTTTCATGTAATAGAGGACCAAATGGAAAAATAGAGAATTGAAATGATTCATCTTAAGCCACACAGCTAGGAAGTGGCTAGGATACCAACCTAAGGACTTGGGCTTTGTATGAGCCTAGCCATTCACTCTGTTGTCAGTCAGGACAACTTAGTGCTGACCACTGAACGATGGAGGAACCTTGGATAGCTTAATGGATGGGAGAGAGATGTGGGCAGTTCCATACCCCAAAAGTCCCCTCACAGACAACAGCTATGGAGAAAGATCCTTTAAAAGAGTTAGCCGGATACTCCATGGTTGCTGGATCCATGGCAGCCTTGACTAATTGCAGGAGAGGTCTCTATGAGAGACATCTGACCCCTCAAATCTATCTTTGGAGGTTCCTTATGCAGAATAGTTATTCAGATTCATTGTAGGGATATAACAATATTATGAACTTAATTCTTAGCTTATGACAATACTCAATTTTCTTCATGAAAGATAGAGAAGACAGGGGCAGAAATTTAAAGCTTTCCATAAAAAAAAGAAATAAATTTTGTTTTCAAGGTCTGAAAGCCCAACTACTGGGTCCTACCATAAGTAGATTCATGTCTTAAAGCAAAGAATAATTTTTGTCTTATTTTGTTCTATGCCAAAAATACACCATTATCTGAGAAACAAGAAAATAAAACATTAGGGGTGCTGAATTAGGTAACTCAGTGTATTTCAAAAACACATTATATAACAAACCTTCTCTCTAAGTTCTCAAGTTTTGAAGATAACTTTCTGAGCCTATATTGCTGTGGTCATTATTCTACATAACCATTGCAGAATTCTATAATCAACTCCATTGAATGCTTCATTTAATGGAACCATTTATCTTGACACTTTTATCATGACCATACTGAAATGTCTCAAGTAAATAACGTAATGGAGAGACTGACTGATAGATTTTGTTTACTAAAACCCTTTAAGTATTGTGTGTATTGCTTGGATAAAATAATTCGGACTGCTACAGTTTGGCTACAGAGAAAACCTGTAAATGATAAGATTCCTTATAATGCTTTTGAATTTTTCACGAGTATGTATTCACAGAAAGATCCTAATAATTTGACATAAACCAGATTTTTACATGCATATTACATTGAAAGAATGCTGTTTACTCCAGAAAACCAGCATTAAAGTGATCCACAAAGAGATCATTGTTTTTCAAATGATGTAGAAAAATGTTAATCTGTGATTATCAATATAAAATAAGTGAGTTTGTAAAAAAATTTCTCATCAGTACTCATAACCTTGTACTTGATGCACTCTACAGCCATCTTTTGTCCAACAGTAGAAACAAACTTCTATTAACCACAAAAATCAAAGATACAATTATAAACAGAAACTCAGGCATCGGTCTACACTTCTTGCAACATATTATCATCACCATGCATAATAGCCAGCGCTGTATCAGCAAAGAGGTTTAGTTCTTTTAAGCTTCCTCCTCAAGCTCCATTGTGTTCTGCAGAACCTGCTGGAAGGTTTAATTTATTTAAATGATAAAAAGCTTCTTAAACTTAACAGGGAACATGGCCAAGTGAGCTTTCCATTTCAAAAGTAGGACATTTGATCATAAAAGTGATATCAAAATTGAATAATTTGAATGTGTACTGAACTTTGAAATCCAATAGAGGCAGCGGAGAGGAGTCATTTGTTTAATGACATGGGCTTAGCATTATGCAATTTGTAGAGAGATAGAGGTGTTTTCTCTCAAAAGGCTCATCACTTTCCAGATCTCTGAGTCTGAGGAATTGACTGGGAATTTACAACTCTATGCAGTAAAGCAGTGGGCGGCTCTGGCTCAGCTGACTCTCCCAGAATCCAGCTGCTTTGACTCTTTGATTCCTATCATTTTCAATATACTTAGTCACTTAGTCTAACTCTTACTTGTTCCACACCATTTCAACCCAAGTAAAGGCAAAGGAATATTTATTCAACATTGTCCTGGGCAGATCAGAGGCTGTGAGCTCCTAATAAGTTACATGATGCTCTCGTTGTAGCTGCTGGTTCTCTAAGTTTAGATGTCTTGATGGTTATAATGAAATGCCACGACCTTTTCAAGTATGGTACCCTTGCTCTACCCTCCAGGCTGCTCAAGAACAAGGGTGATACTACAAATGAGGCGATCCTCTCTGGTTCCAAATGAAATTTGAAGAATTCATGAATTAATAAATTAAGGTAAATATAAGGTAAAAGGGTGAAAGGAGTGTTGGCAGGGAAGAAAAAGAAGGGAAAAGGAAGGAAAGAGGAGGGGGATACTTTCATTTAGTAATGTGTGGAACCTGCCTATTGTGAATGAGGTGATTAGCAAAAAGAAAAGACAAAATGCCCTCCCCCCTCTTTCTGACCTTTCTTTCCTCTCTCTCTCTCTCTCTCTCTCTCTCTCTCTCAGTCCCCCTCTTTCTCTTCCTTCTTACCCACCCTCCCACACAGACCATGAAAGCCACTAAACAACATAGGAAAGTATTGAGTCACATTTGCAACTTTCTCTTTACTGAAAAAAAATTTTTTGATAAAATTTTGTATACAACAGCTTTACAAACATACTTTTAGTACTATATCCCATTCTATTTTCTTTTCCATACCTGGGCATGACAAAATGGATGGGAAAAGCCTAGGAAGCCCCAACTGTACCCAAGGAACTACAAATGAGTGTAGCTGGGAGTGGAAGAGGTGGATCTCCCCAGAGAAGAGCACACCAACTGGTTTTCCAATCTGAAATGGTCAGCCCTGAAAATATATATACAAGTGACACCACACAGACTCAAGAGAGCATATTTAGAAATACACATTTAGAAGTACACATGTGCATTTCTATATATATTTCACATATGTACAAGCATGCAATAAAAATTAATGAAAATAGAGGCCATGAATTGAAAGTAGAAAGGGGAAAGGTATATGTGAAAGCTTGGAGGGAGGTAAATGAAGGAAGAAATGCTGTAATTATTTTATAATCTCAAAAGTAAAACAATGATCAAGGGGGAAAAAGAAGCTAGCCAACAATTTACTGTGACTACCTCTTTCTTTCTTTCTTTCTTTCTTTCTTTCTTTCTTTCTTTCTTTCTTTCTTTCTTTCTTTTAATCTGTGTTAAGCACAGCCAACCTCAAGCCACAAACCTACTGCTATCATTTTCCAATCTCTTCCAATGAAACCACAGTGTTGGGAGGCCATCACGGAGAGCAGGGTCAAGCGATCTGTCACTGGAAAATACTTGACTACTTCTTTCCAAGTCTCACCTGCTAATTTTCTTTTAAATCTTTATTTTTTGAGAATTGTTTCACATCCTCTCTTCTCTCTCCACCTCCAACTCACCTATGTCTCCATGACTCCCCCTCAAACGCACCACCTTGTCTTTGTGATGTTACACATATATAGATGTGTGAGCGTAAACACAGCAACCCGCTGAGTCCATTCAGTTTTGTGCACATGTGTTTAAGCCTGACACTTAAACTTGCATGTTATTTCGAGTCTTGCATGTATTTCTGTGAAGCTTTTTTTTCAAGATTTGTTTTCTTTTTAACCATGCACATTTGTGTGCCTGCTGTCCAGAGTCCTGAAGAGAGTGGCAGAGCCTCTGAAGCTAGCTCTGGCAGCAGGTGTATGATACCTAATACAGGTGCTGGGAACTTATGGTCAGTCCTCATTGCCAGAGCAGTCTGTGCCCTTAACCACTGGGCCAGCTTTTCAGCCCTAAAGACTTGTATTTTAGAATAAATGATGCTAGAGCCCACTGCTAGCATCAACTCATGTTAGTTTCTAGGGGTATTGCCCTGAAGAAAATTCAAAAGATTAACATCATTTTATTTCTAATATTTTACCATAAAATTTTTAGCATACCCAAGTTCAATAATTGTTTAAAGTCGATAGAGGAACACATCACAATTGTGTTTTGCTGAGAAAGAAAGAACAACTCCAGCACTTGCCTGAGTCCCATAAATGAACCATGAGACTGCATTGTATTTGAGATAATCATTCCAGCCACAATAGATAACATGCATATATTGTTTTGTATCTTGGGAACATTAAACACAAATACCGACATTAAGAAAATAGTACTCAGTAACTTACAGGGATTATTGCTGCATTAAATCATCATATGAATCCATGTGAAAGAGGGGAAAATTGAGGCTGAGAAGGATTGAAAAATCCTCCCCAATCTCACACAGCTGAGTAATAGAGAGGGCTTTATGAGCTAGGTTAATGGACAGAAAAGTTAGGCTACTGCAACACGAGAATTCTTTGGTTAAATGTTTATGTTGGCTCAGAGAGGAGGCACTTAAAACAAAATGAAGGAATGGAGGGCTTGAGAGATGGCTTAGTGGTTAAGTGGTCAAGAGTGCTTGCTGCTCTTCCAGAAGACACAAGCTCAATTCCTAACATGCACCGAGGCCACTCACAACCACTTGTAACTCCAGCTTCAGGAAATCTGATGGCCTCTTCTGGCCTCCCCAGGTACCTTCATTATGTGTTATTTCTCTCTCTCTCTCTCTCTCTCTCTCTCTCTCACTCACTCACACACACACACACACACATACAGACACACACACAAAAATATCAATATTAAAAAAAAGAGAGAGAAAACAACACTGAATGACTTCTGTGACCACATTAACCAGAAGTCACCACTGGGGGCTGAAGTGGCAAAATTCAGATGTACTCATATGAATACCTACTCTTTGATACTGATGTGGACAATAAGATATTTGGCATGTGGCTGTTGTGATACACTTGACAAAGGAGTTCAACCTGTTTTCCCCATCTTCCATTTTCTTCTTGAAACTCTGCACTGTAATTACTGTTGTTTCCATTCATAGTTGTTCTCAGATGACAGATGAGGCCAAGAGGAATTAGTTATATAGGTCACCTAAACCACTCACCTTGTCAGTAAATAGTTATGAGGAAACTCATTTCTATAAGCCAACACCAGTGTTCATTTGTTCATCTATTCTATACTAACATTGTGTGTGTGTGTGTGTGTGTGTGTGTGTGTTTAAAATTTTCTTTTGAGCCTGGGATAGTGGCTCACACCTTTAATCCTAGCACTCAAAGGCAGATACAGGAAGAGCTATGTGAGTTTGAGGACAGACTGATCTACATAGTGAGTTCCATAGTCAGAGCTAGGAAGTAAGACCCTGTCTCAGACAAAACAGAACAGACCCTATTTTGTAGTTCAGAGTCCACTTGGAATATCTTACCCAATAAGATCTCATTTGATATCATCGTTTTGTCAGAGGGAACAGGACCTAACATGAAGCTTTAGCTTTTGCCTTAGAAGAAAATGGTTGGTTTTTTTGTTTGTTTGTTTGTTTGTTTGTTTGTTTTGCCTCAGGGATGCAATTACTAAGGAGGAATATTTACAGTCATTTTATATGGTTTGTTTTCCATAGTAAAGGCAATTTTCTTTAGCTTCGGAGAATGAACACAGCCCTTGGACAGATATTTAAATTTTAGTTGTTTCTACATTCGGGTTAACATAGAACAACACAGTTTCCCTTTAGCATCACATAGATTCAGCCATAAAGGTAAATAACTTTAAAAAGACTTAGAAATGTGCATGTGGTCTGGATGACCTATCACCACTTTAATATATTACAGGTAGAATCAAAATTACATTAAAAATGGTGA
Organism: Pachyuromys duprasi; assembly: GCA_028658305.1. Taxonomy (NCBI): domain Eukaryota; kingdom Metazoa; phylum Chordata; class Mammalia; order Rodentia; family Muridae; genus Pachyuromys; species Pachyuromys duprasi. Next base: position 37,330,912 of record CM053765.1, on the reverse strand, counting down.
GGGGTTTTGGTGTTTCTTAATTTTGTGGAGTTTGAGAGCTGAAATGTCTCCAAGTCCGTCTTCTACTTCCTACTAGAGTGTGTGCAATTTACGGATTTTTACATTCGTCAGGGGAGGCTTTACAATATAAAGGGCTTTTGGAAAGTAAGGAATCAAGGGTTTAGATGTTATAATATTCCATTTTGCTACAAAATACCTGAAGTTAGACATGTTGTAAAAAAAGAGGTTTATTCAGCTCACAGTTCTAGTGGTTGAAGAGCTCAGGGAAGGGCTTCAATGGCAGAAGACATCTAAGCAGCAAGATCCTTGTGAAAGGGAGGTTCGGGGAAGGTGCTGGGCTCACAGTCCTACTGGACTCAAGTCAATCGCTCTGGCTGGGATGACCCCATAACTTCACTAGTACCCACCGGCCATAGCTCCCAAAGCCTACTTCAGGAACACTCCATCGCCACACAGGAGTGTCTGGGAAGCACAGTCTATCTAAACCACATCCGGTACCATCCAACATGCCTACCTGTGTGGAGTCCGCTGTGCATCTTTCGTCCTTTTAAGTACCAGATGTATTTCAAGTCTTTCTAAACTAAAACAACATTTTATCGTGATGTGTGGTAATGCAATGCAAAATAAATCCTGGCTGTTCATTCTAATGAAAGTAATAAATACAGCACATACTCACCCAAGGCCAAAGCTGAGAATATGATCTTTGAATATTTCTTATGCAAACTCATCAAATTCTTGCTTAGTGGTCTTTGCTTTATACTCAGATTTCAATCCCCCTCCCCTCCCCATAGGCACATGGCATAGCCTTATCTACTTGGATCATTTCCACCTTTATTTAATTTAGGAAAATACTACTGAAACAACATTAGCAATTAGTGCCACTTCCAATTTGCAATCCCTTCCTCAGGAGACTTAGTGTTTGGGTCACTGGAGTACCAGGCCTGGCCAGGGCTCTGACTGGCTATGTGACTTCAGAAACAAGTTCCATTACCTCTCTAGAGAGTAGCCTGCTTATTGCACTAACAATAAAGTGACAAGGCTTGTCTTTTTAGCAGTAGCTATCTTTGAATAGATAGCACAGGCAGCCAGTATTTGGCTCTTTAATCTCTCTCTCTCTCTCTCTCTCTCTCTCTCTCTCTCTCCATTGTGCTCTTTAAGTTATTCTTCACATAATTTCTTGCTGGGAATAACATTTGCCCTATTTTCTAGGTGTCAAAATTTCCATGTACCAACCGCTGAGATTTCTGTGACCCTCAGTAACAATTATAGATCCAGGATAAATAAGTACTCCTTTTATTTATGTTTTGACTCTGTGTCTGCCAGAGCCAACTGTTCACATGCTGTGTGGAGAGAAGATGAAAACTTGCTGCTAATTACCAAGGTTTGTGCTTCTAAACATGGCTGGCCAGTAATTGAATCTCAGTGTCTAGAGTCAAGCACTAGCTAATAATTTTGTCCCTGCAGAGTTGAACTGTGATTAGTAAGTCTAGTCAAAGAAGACAGAGCCCTGCTGTCTATGGCGTTACAATCGCCAGGAGTTGGAATCTACAATTTTAAAAGGAAAGTCTGTTTAAGTGACTGAGAGATACCTCCAACATTGCATGTACACAGACACCCAGAGCAGAGCCTACAGGGCCATGATGAGTGACCCCTAAGCTGCCATGAATGGGAAATCTGGTTGAGGAGAAATCATTGTGTTATTGGGTCATAAATTGTTAAATTTTACATATGTGCATTAATAACAAAATATGTGCTAATTTCACAGGCAACTTCTTATATACTCATGCCATTGGTATCAAATATATTTGATCATTAAAAACATGTGTGGCTAATATTTATACTGCTTGAAAAGAATCATTACATAGTCAAAACAAACATCCTTCTATTGCATTTCTTTTATTTTTAGCCATTTAGGTTACCCTAAGTTGGAAGAACCCCATATTTTACACATTGGCATGAGAAGAACAGTTTCCTACTAGTATAATCTGTAGAAGCTTAAGGGCATTAACGCTATTTTCATGATAAATGCAGACTATACTAGAGCAGATGACTCTTCAAGGATTTTGGGTCTGAGTGGAGGAAAGCCTTTGGAAGAGAAGTAAGTGAATGGAATGGGAGAAAATGAATATTCATATTTTACAGAGTCATCTGGACTACAGGCACAATTTATTCACAGAAAATGTAAAAGAAAGTGTCATAAACAAATGTAGGTATATATACATATTTGTGGCTTGAAATATTGACTATTGCTAAAACGTAAAGGTTTTTCTAATTGACTCATGGACTTAAAACAATCACAATTGAATCTTAATAAGATCATTTTGCTAAATTTAATGACCTTAGTCTATAATTTACAAGCAAATGCCAAAGAGCTTCAAAAGTGTAACTGGTGTTTATTGAAAAGAAAAAAATCTCTACAATTTATGTCACCCATATTTCAGTATTAAAACTATAGCAATAAATACAGTACAGTGCTGGCATACCATAAAGCAAATTAGTAGAACAGAGTGCTGGAAATAGAGCCACAAGCTGTTAGCCATTGACTTATGATGGTGGAAATATTAGTACATGCCAGAGATACAACTGTCTTTTCTATATAGATATAAGTTAAACTGAATTCCTACCAGATATTTTGTATTTCAGCCTTTACTGTCCCCATATACAGCAGTTGTCAATATATCACAGAACAGTGGTAGGTATAAGAAATGAAGAGGAAATTATAAAAATGCTTTCTTGACTGTAGTATATAAAAAAAAGTTTTAAAACGTCATACACACAGACACACACACACAAAACCAGTAACCATGTAAAGGGAAAATCAAAAACATATACTAATCTGCAGTAAGATTTTATAAGATGTTTTTGTTTTTTACAAGATACTATAAAAAGGACCAAAAGGCCTGGAAGAATGAAAGAAGATAAATACACCATGTAGACAGGTGATATACATATTATTTATGTAGATATGACATAAGTAAATATTGCATTATGTGCATTGGTGAATACGTGTGTAGACACACATTTACAAAGAAATGCACTCAATAAAAGACTTATATCTGAAACTTGTAAAGAACTGTAATATATTATTAACTACAATAGATAGGTCCAAGGGAAAAGTAGCATTTGAATTTTTAAGTTATATAAGTAGCCACTTGCTAAGAAACTGTGCTTCCCTTAATCAAAGTACCACAGCTTAAAACCACAATGTATTTCATTTACATCATCAGTGTAGTAAAGCAAAAGAAACACAAATGGTCTAAATAAGTAAAATAAGCACCCTGTATATAGTTCAGAAAGGACAAAGAACGTGAACTAGAAGATTAAATATAAAATGAAAACATGACATAGAAGGGTGCATGCCATGGGCAATTGACAAATATCACCTTCATTATCTCCCCCATAGTCTAACCATTGTTTCCTAACTTCTGTAATTTGTATTGACTGGTGTCCATAGCAGATTCTCCGAGTGCATAAGCTGTGAGCCTCTGCTTCCCTCCACTGAATTGTATGTAGTTATCTGCATAAAAATTTTCTAGTAGTCTCATGGTTTACTTAAAGACCCAAAAAACTAGAAACCCGAAGACTCTATTATGATTAATCTTCACAAGATAAACGCCTCAAAATATTGGAAATAGGGCATACCTTTGTAAGGTTTATAGTTAAAATAAGAACACCTAAACAGCATATTCCATCATCTATAATGATGGGACTACACACAAGACTCCTTAAGAATGAAAGCTCTAATTTGTACTGGCTGGCTCCACTTGTCCTTCATATGTTCACCAACTCGTTTCTAGGCAAATTTCTTTCTGCATTTCATTTGCATCATTGTCAATTGGAAGGTAAGAAAAGCTTAATATAGGGTTGTTGGTAGGCTTAATGTATTATGGTATCTAAGGAACTTTGAAGAGTACCTGAAGCATAACATATCTTCAGTATTTGTGATACCTGTCACACCAGACAAGAAAGGCAGAGTAAAGATGTAGGATCAATAAAGTAGATACAGAGAAGAAGGCATAATGAATAATGGTTGTCAACTCTATGAAACCACTAACATTAACTGGTACAATGGCATGGGAGAAAGCTTCACAACTCTTTAAGAAGGAGCCTTGAATCAAGGACAGGATGCAGGATACAACCAGTATGAAACTGTGGGCAGAGTGTCCCAGACAGTAGAAAGGTACACACAGCTAACAGCATGGTGCACGTACAGAACCTTGCTTTGGCCTTCACTCTTGGTGTCAAACATTCTTTGAAATAAGAGCAGAAAGCCAAGCTAAAAAATAATTTTACTTTAAGAAATTCTGCTGGAGACAAGCCCTGAGAAACCTCCCTCACCTCTCCCTGAGTGAGAAGGCTCTATTATGGGCCTTTCCAACCTCGCTCCTCCCTCGGCCCGCCCCCACCTAAAGTTGGCCTTAAAAAGCCTGCTTCATCTCAATAAAATTTGGCTCTTGACAAGTGCACATTTGCTTGAGTCCATTCCTTCTCTCACCCATCTTTTTCAGGTTTTGGTCTTCCTTGCCCCCACAAATAACTAGGTCCCGCGGGTCGGGGCAAAATTCATTATTCATCAGTAACTTTTGAGTTCTATAAGAGCAGTCACTATTTTTTTTCTTTTCCCCCCATTTTTTTCCCTTTCACATAACACACACTCTCCTGATTGGCATTCCATTCACTGCCCAGTGACCCACCTCTGTCACCTCAGCTAAATCATCGTCCTCATCTGATTTCTAAATGTCAGTCTACTCAAGTTTCTACCACTTGAAGTAACCGTTATATCTTGAAGAATGACATTTTTGCATTGACGTATTTATTCTTTACAATATACATTTATATTCCTAAAAAGAAACACTTAAATTTAACATATCTTTTTTTGTATTTCATTTTAAAAAAAGCTTTTACCTGGGGCAAAGCAGATATTAACTCTCTAAACTAACTTTCTCTTTCAGCCCCAGTCTCGAGGTACCTCCCATCAGTGGTCCCAAAATACTTACTAATGTTCTCCCTCTCCTCTACCATGCTGCTCCTTTTTCCCGATAACCCATGGAATCAGTCCATTTCCTTCTTTTCTGATCCTCCCTTCTCCCTTACCTCGTGGTCTCTCAACCCCAGCCTGGGAACCCCAAACTCTACCTCTCTTTCTTCTGACCAATCCCAAGCTTCAGCATTTTTTTTATCAATCAATCTGCTTTTAATTAAGTGGAGCAGGGTTTACACAACCACTACAGGTATTTGAGAATGTGCTCATCTGAGCAGGGACAAGATCTTGAGGGCTAGTAATTAGCATTAAAATATATAGCACAAGGCCAACCCCAGTTGTCCCCCTCTTCTGTCTAAATATAAAGGCCATTTTAAAAATAATGTACAGTAAGAACGATCATGAAACAATTATAAAAACTGTAGGTAAGAACTCTATATGTAATGTCCATTTTAATGTATTTGGCAACCTTGAAGAAAATATCTGTCCTATCTATGAGGGTCTAAGGTTTTGTATCTAAGTTATTTTTATCATAGTTTAATCTACCAACCTAAAATTATCTATCTAGACCAAAAACATCTATTTAATTCCTAAGCAACTAAGCTAATTATAAAACTATGATTATCTGGTCTTCAACTCCATCAGAGACTCAAGAAGGAATAAAATTAATTTCTTGAGTAAATAGGAAGTGCATGTTAGCAGCATCCAAAAATTAAAAATTGACAGTAACAGTTTGCTGCCTGAACAGCCACCCAAACTCTCTATAACATTGGAGCATTTTGGCCCAGTACCTTTGACAGACATACTTGTGAAGGAGGAACTGTTTAGGACTTGCGCACCCTATCTTAGCAGAACTTGGCAGTCTACTTGTCCTGCATTTAAACTTTACTATTTTAGGCAGATTCTGTCTGTCATAAAGTAAAGGCATTTTTTTTTTGCCTAGATAGCTAGTGTGCCACATTTGAAGCTATCTCCGTATGGAGGTTCTTTGAGACTCATCATCTTCTTTGGGGTAGGCTGGGTACTGCCAGGAGTTGACCTGTCTCATTGTGAAAGAATCTTTAAAATAATAAAACATCCTTAAATGCCATATTCTGTAGGCCTCTAAGGTTTTTGAAGACCACATATTTATTCATTTTTACCTAATATATTTATAAAATTATATATATATATACATTAAACCTAGGATGTATACTAGTATCTGACATGACCATGAGTTGATCAACTATCAATTAACTTGCATTACTTAAATATCCTAAACAGCTTGTAATAGTAGCTTTAAAAATAACCTTGAATTTGTATCAATATACCAAAATTTATACCAATGTATTAAAAATAGACTTATTTTTGCATTAATAAAAACATACTATACCAATGAGTTAAAATTAACTTTATTTGGGAATAACAAAGTCTTAGGTTTAGGAGTAGATTCAATAATCTACTATGTTCCTGTAAGATATCACTACATTTCCTTTTTTTCTTTTTAATCCTTTTCTCCATATCTAAGAAAGAGAAAAGGAAAGAGAGAAATCCCTGAGTCTAACTTTATTTTCTCTTTGAATAAGATCATTAATAATTTATAACCAAGTCCCAATGACAATAAATATCCATAACTCAAGAAAACAACCAAGAACCTACCTAAACCCCCTTAATGGAAATGGGGCCTTGTTCTCATGGGTTTCTTGTAACTGATTTGTTGGGCAAAGGAATCCTATTTTGAGGCCCAAAGGAAACTGGGAAAATGTTTTTTTTTTTTTTTGGGAAAATGTTTAAATAAGGTAGAATTAACATTTGTGGCCCAGTCTCTGAATACTGAGAAATTCCAGGCTTAATAGAAGTCCTGTTTGGTACTGTCTGAAATGCCTGACAGTTGAGATCAGCAGCCTTCTTTGAAGTTGTTTTAGGAGCAGTCTTTGATGAGAATAGTCGTTGAAGCAGTTGAGGTTGGAATTTGCAGGATGCGTGAACAGATGTGTCAGCATCTCAGCATTCTGGAGTATGAATCCTGTCGAGTCTAATCCAGCATCATCAGTGTCCAGTTCTTTTGTTCTCCCATTCAGGGTCCCAAAATACTTATTAATGTTCTCCATATCCCCCATCCATGCTGATCTAGTCATATGCTCTTTTTCTATTCTCACCCATGGCATCAGAATATTTCCTTCTTAGAGGCAGGGGTACTATCATTACTTATTCCTAGACAACCAATATAACTCAGTACTAGAGAAATATACAGGCCAACACACACACACACAGTGTCTCCATTCAGTTAGCCAATAAGCATTACCAAGTCGAGAGAGAGAGAGAGAGAGAGAGAGAGAGAGAGAGAGAGAGAGAGAGAGAGAGAGAGAGAGGAAAAGGTACAGACTTTCCTGAGAAGCAAGATAGCACCTGCCTAGACTCTTGGGTTCTGATTAGAACCAGTTCCTGGATGAGACTTGCTAGTCTCTCCTCTGAGCTCTAAGTATAACAAGGATGAAATTTTTATTTTAATTATTCAAATGTGTCTATGGGGGTACAGTATGGTCATGTAAGTACAGTGTCCACAGAGGCCAAAACAGGGAATAGGATCCTCTGGAGTTGAAGTTACAGACAGTTGTGTGCTACAGAAGTGAGTGCTGCAAAGTCAATTCAGGTCCTCTGAAAGACCAGTACATGTTTCTAACCAACAAGCCATCTCTCCAGTCTTGAACTATCACTTATTCCCTACAAGAAGATGGAGGGCATTCCTTCTAGAGATAAGAGCAGCCACAATACTGAGCTGGAGCTCAGGAACTGTAAACTGTGTGATGTGCACCATGCCTAGGCCATGCCTAGTAGATTGCCCTGAAGGACCATTTTATTGTTAGCCTGGGGAGTTACATAGTCAGCTGCTATCATTCACTATCTCAGAGAACTCACTTGCTCATACATTCAAGGCACACATGTAATGTCTCAGGACCAGTGAAGCCAGGGGACCACAAAGCTAAAAAATGGATGGTGTCTGGGTCTCTAAATCACAAGTGGAGGTGGCTTAACAAAGGCTTGTTTGGGACTGGTAAATGCACAGTAATTAACATTTTAGTGTGTCATGGCATTTAAACTTGAGAGCTTATGGATTTTTGAAAAATATCATTTTCTTTTCAAAGAAACAAGAGTTTTCTCTAAATTTTCACAGAGATTTCATTTTATTGTTATTAAATTTTATAGAACTAAAGTCAAAGCAAATTACAATATAGAATTCTTTGCATGAAAAAAGAAGTCCTTTTTCTCTACAGAC
>CM053765.1:37302356-37322175 GCA_028658305.1 Pachyuromys duprasi | reverse complement strand
ATTCGAAACGACAGACAACAGATTGGGAAAGGATCATTACCAATCCCACTTTTGACAGAGGGCTAATATCCAGTATATATAAAGAACTCAAGAAGTTAAAAAGCAAGAAACAAAATAATCCAATTAAAAAAGGGGGTATGGAGCTAAAAAGAGAACTGACTGTAGAGGATTATAGAATGGCAGAAAAACACTTAAAGAAATGCTCACGTCTTTAGCCATCAGGGAGATGCAAATCAAAAGGACTCTGAGATTTCACCTTACACCCTCCAGAATAGCTAAGATCAAAAACTCTAGTGACAACGCATGCTGGAGAGGTGGTGGAGAAAGAGGAACCCTCCTCCATTGCTGGTGGGAATGTAAACTTGTACAACCACTCTGGAAATCAATTTGGCGCTTTCTAAAACCTTATCTTTTAATCAAACCCAAAGTTACCCAGTGGCTGGCCTTGCTACTTAGCTTGCTGTGGGGTTTCACAAAGGTTCTAGAGAACCAATTGGAAGATGCACTCGTGAAGCACTTTAAATCCTGAGCAATCTTCCAAGCCCTTCCACCTCACCCTGTAAATTTATTTTGTTTTATGAATATGAGTGCTTAGTCTGCATGTATGTATGTGTACCACATGAGCACCAGGCACCTGTGTAGGTCAGAAATGGCCACCAGATCACCTACAGTTGGAGTTAGGAATAATTGTGAGCAGCCATTGTAGCTATGGTATCTGAACCTGGGTCCTCTGCAAGGGTAACAAGTTCTCATAACTCCTAGGCTATCTCTCCGCCCTCCCAAACTCACTCATCTCACATTCTTAAAGGCAAGCACCACGATCTCAAACTGTATCGATTGCTGTGTGAAAGAAAGGCTCCTAAGAGAGTTTCCCCGGAAGAACACGGATATTGATGAAGAAGCCTACACGTATTCCTTAAGAATGCTGCCAGGTATTTGATGCTTCTGATGTAGGTGATCTGAAAGACTGTGCTACACTCTCAGATGACTGGATAACTGACAGTAAAAAAAAAGCTGCTCACTTTATCAATAGGCTAAATTAGGATAAAAGGGCCAGTGCTCAAAGAGCTCATGAAAGCACAGATGGGAAGATGTTAAAGTTGTTACACAGGGCTGCCTGCGGAGAGCTACACCTGCTCTTAATGAACTGAACAGGCCAAGACAATAGGTGCTTAAATCAAGAATGGCTTATCTGGATGTTTAGGTTGTAAATGGCTTTGTATCATTCATGGTATCTTAGGCCCTTGGTTCCTTTCCCCCATTCAATGATAATGTACAGAAAGATGATCAGTATTCTAGACTTTATAGAGGCACATAAAACCATGTGTGTATATATTGCATGAAAGTAGAAGTTACTGCCTTGGGGAAGAAAACAGACTAAAGTAAAAGTGGTTGGTGAGAAAGAAGAGGGAGATGAAAATTCACTGGGGAGCGTGGCATGTGGGGGATATGCTTAAAGTCCATTATACACTTTCCCTTGTAAAACTCAGTACCAGGTGCAGTTAATGTATGAGCACTACAATGTTATTTTAAAAAAGATACTGCTTAAACAAGACTTGAACAAAGACAATATCATCAGGCGTGCTAAAGCGTAACATGAAAATGGCACACAGAGTCCCACCCCTAGACAAATAAATCTCACATTTTTACAGGTAACTAATGACTGATGAGAGAGTAAACATTCACCTCTACTGGGCAGAAGCCCCCTAACTGGTTATCCTCTACAAAGTTGTCCACCCTAAATAATATACACACAAAGAAAGAAAACAGATTCAACAGGCTCTGTGTGTTTGTATGCGTGTGCATGTGTATGTGTGTGTAAACAATAATCATCAAAGCAAAAGATGGCCTCAATTCAAGAGGAAGACAGAGGGAGGACACAGGAAGGGTTGAAGAAAGAAAGGAGAAATGGTAAAATTAAATTTTAATTAAAATATAGCAAAATAATTATATTTTTTAGAAAGGAGACTAATCAGTAACTGGAATGATATTTACAGCTCATTTGTATGATTTAAAATATTCCTTGAGTGGGTGGTGCTTTTACATAGTAGAAGGTGATAATGTTTTCTGCAGATTCCATTTTCTGTCTAGTCCTTGTTCCGTGTATGTACAGGGAACACAGGTTTTTTGCTGTGTGTATTTTACTATAGCCTCTATTTTGTACCTTAATAGATACCTTGGGAAAGAAATCATGGTGCAGTGTTTCAGGTGGACAGCTCTGTAAGTTTAGTCCTGCCAAAATTGCATGTAAGTTTTCCACTTCTAAAGACAACATGCTATAAACAGGACCTCTGGTCTCCAAGAAGCCCAAGCTCCATTTTGACTGCACACCTTAGGAACATGCTGAACGCCTGTGAAGCTCAGTGAGTTTGGGATTATAAAATGGATCAGCAGTATATTCATCAAACACTTGGAAAATTAAATTAAATGGCATGTGGAAAATGGTGACTTGATGCTAGTCCGTAGCTTCTGGAAGCTTTAGGGAAGCGAGTGCTTAAACTACAAAGAATACAAGTTCTACTCAGTATAATTTGAGTTCACTGACCTTAATACTTATAAAATGTTAATTTCCTTTAGCTCTTATTAAAATATAATACACTATATTGACATAGTAAGAGTTTTAATGAGTAAAAGTACTAAATAAGGAATGACTGGAAATCATTTAATTAGATTTTCATTAAAACAGAAGAGACCTCTTGAAGAATTTATAAAGTGACTCTGTGACAACACTTTTTGGGCAAGTCACCTGTGATCATCTGGGCACAGTGGTTTTCAGCAATAACTACATATGCACATAATAATCACCCAGAGAACTTTGATATATATATGTATATATATACATATGCACATATATATGCATATATATACACACAGTCCTATGCAGTCTGCATAGATATGTGTGCTATCCATGCATATATAACAACATACATACATTTGTGCTACATATATGCACATACATACATACTTTTCATTAAAATAGAAATGTGTCCAGGTAGAGGTTAGAAATTTGCATCAAAACATAAGCCCTTAGACAGGTGAAAAGCTGGAGTGCAAGCCTAACAACCTGAGTTCAGTGAATGAATCCCACAGGTGGAGAGAAAGAAATGACTCCTAGGAGTTGGCTTCTGACCTCTACAAGAGCTCTGTGACATGTGTGTGCATGCCTTCACACACACAAACACACAAGCACACACAGACAGACAGACACACACAGACATTAACAAGCCAAATTATGCAAGCCTTCGTAGACACATCTACAGGCAGGAGGCTTGTGTACTCCTGCCCATCTCCAGTGCTGCCTGTATCCACAGAGCATCAGCAGGCTCCTACCTGTTCCACAAACACCATGCCCATGCAAAGCATTCTCATGACAAGGGTTTGGAGAAAGAAAGCTGTCTTGGTAAGGAACACCGAGGGGCTAGGAGCTGCCCAACATAATCTTCACCCAAGAAAACTTCATCCTGACTTGGAATAGTTAGCAAACATGAGAAAGAAGAAACCAATTTAAAATTGGAGCTTCCATTCAAGGTTTTTCTATTTTCATTTCTTTAACCTCTATTTTCTTCAAGTTCTTATAATTTCGAGGAACTAAAAAACAATGAATATGGGTGGGATCATTAGGAAAGACAATCCTGCCTCATTAGTGTTTCTGCGTATAACCACTGATAGATTTTTTATTCCGTAGCTTCAGCTTCATTTACTTCTTTCAATAATTCTACAAGGTTGAGAAGGCACATTTCTATATAGTAATATGAAGCAAATTTTCTCAAGGCTTGCTTAGATTCCAGGACTCTACTGTTTATAACTTAATACTGAGAGATCTTAGTGTGGGCCTTAGCTTCTCTTGGTCTTGATTTTCTTATTTATAAAATCTGAATGTGATGATACAGTCTACGTAAAACGTAAGAGCTTTGCAAGTGTTGGTTATTATAGGCATTCTCATTTTAGAGATGATCATATTGAGACACAAGAAAGGGTGGTCATTTAAAGTGATAAAGATCTTAAGGGACGGTACATAGCTTGTTGATCTCCATCCAGCTATATTCATACTATTAATGGCCATGGAATATTGCCCAATGAACTTCATAACATCAGATTAGCTAAAAACAGAAATCGTAAGCATCTATTATGATTTCAGATCTTAAGCAGTACTTTGGCTATGACCTTAAGAGAGAAGATAGACACATGCTCTTGTTTAGGAGATGTGCAACCCAAATATAACATGTTCCAGTCTTGGTCCCCTGGACTGCTACTGGAAAGTGAAGAAACATTTAGGGGCCAGAGCTTACTGTATGGTCTGTTTATTGGTCATGTCCCTAAGGGGATTATGGGAGACCACAACCCATCCCCTGCTACATTCTGCTTCATACATCATGAAATAAGCTTTTGCTCTACCATCAGCTCCCCAGCTTCAACACTCACATTCCCAAATAGAACCATGAGTAGTATGTTCCCTCGATCGTGAATTCAAAATCCAGAACTGTGAACTCAAATAAACATTTTCTTTTTTATAATTTATTTATCGCAAGTATTTTTGTTGTAGTAACAGAAAGATGAATAGAATCACTTGCGTTTGTATGTTTTTAAATAAGAGGCAGAAAAGCTAAATGAAAGCTGTCACAGTGTCTGACACTAAACGCTATGCAATGATAAGAAACTATGATTATTCACTCAGCAAACATATCATTCAAAGGGCTGTGGGGGAAAGCCTCCCTTTGAAATAGCTAAAATGGAAGGAAATGTCTTCTGAACCATGTGCTTGTTGCCAAGAATTAGAGATTAAGAGTCCTTAATAAGAAGAATCAGATGAAACAGCTCAGCTCTCAGAAGACTGTCAGGCAGGAAGAGTAATAAAGGAAGGAAGGAAGAAGGAGGGAAGGTGGCTGAGGAAAGTTACAAGGAATTGTAATGGGGACAACCAGGCTTCTTCGACTGAGACGTTAGCCTGTACATTTTGTTTTGACCTGGAGTCCAGCAGGGGAGCCTCCCTACCTCCTCCTTCTCTGTAGGACGTTCACATTGCACAAATCACCAGTGAGACTGAAGGTCACATCTCTGGGCTTCTCGAGCTCAGAAGTTATCTTGCGTAACAAATGCATCCAGTGGCTGGTGCTGGGTTTGTTTATGTATCACAGACTCATAGGGCAGAGAGCCTGAAGAAGAGTCATCAGACCCCTGTGGTCAGGATTGTAATATCCTAGACAGAGCAGCCGTGTACTGCTTCTGTAGAATAGCACACTGTCCGCTCGCAACCTCAGGGGGTCATCTTAGAAAAGGCAACCTTAAGTTAAATCAGTGTCAAATGTAGTCACTTCCAACTCTGGCAACCTTCCCTCAGAATTCTTTGTATGGTATAGAATGTTCAAAAGCACTAAATTTAACGTTTGTGGATGAGTTATGTCATATACGACTTAAAACTTTCATAGACCACACACTTTATTTTTTCGTTTTCAAATACTCCATGGGGGAAAAAAATCTTCTGACCTGAAGTCAGCGAGCAGAAAGACTCTAGGATAAAATCTTGTAGGGAAAGTTGAAATGAGACTAGGGTGCAGGGGCTCTTTAATTTAACAAATAAATTCATTTATTTATTCATTTGATAACCCGATTGAAGCCCCCTCCCTCCTCTCCTCCTGGTCCCACACTCCCACCCTATTCCCCCTTTCTCCTTCCCATTCTCTTCAGAAAAGGGAAGCCCCCTCCTTACAAACCCACCTCAGGCACACCAAGTCACATCAGGACTAAGCACATCCTCTTCCACTGAGGCCAGACAAGGCAAGGGACTAAGGTATTTATCACAGAAGCAATAAATAAATAAATAAATAAATAAATAAATAAATGAATGAATGAATAAATAAATAAATAAATAAGACTGACTGCATCCCAGCTATTGGACATTTTCTATTGTTATAGCCAAACCACCTGAGGCAGGCTGCCCTTTCAAAGGATGAGGGTTTAGGAGCTCATACTTGGAAAGTTCAAGACCATGACAGCAGAATTTGCTGGCCTCTGGAGAAAACTACAGAGCAGATAGAAGCACAGTAGTACAAGTATGTGTGAGGGGAAAGCAGCCAGAAGATTGCTGGGCTTCAACATAAATGATTTCTTAATCCCTTTAGAAGACACAAACTCCTGTGGCTTTCCAACTCCCCACACCCACTTCACACAGACTGTCACCTCCTCACATCACTGCAGTAAGGATCAAAGTCCCAGTGCAGGAACATCAGGAGACACCCTTAAAGCATATTCAGATTATAGCAGATGGTATGTCCCAGCGCCAGTGTGAGGATTAGGACTCACTGGGTAGGAAACAGAGCAGACCTCACCTCTGTCATCCGTCTTTCAGAAGAATATTCATTCCTAATCTAAATAACTCACCCTGTAGAAGAACCGCTTCCTCCATCTCCTCTCTGTGAAGAACAAGCGGTGATGGAAGCTGATCACAAACCTCATACTGTTCTAAGAGGACTTGGTACCCTCTAAAGCTTTTCAACCATGCTATGTATATAAATCACCTGGCATGAATACTCCCAAGGTATATTTTATATACCTATAGAACACTATCTCTGAAGTGAATCCCAGAATCTGACTTGAACAGCATCTGGAGAGATGGATCACATATGAGCCCCACTCTCCTATGTGGTTTGGTCTAACCTGTCTCTCTTCAAGAAAAAGGCCTCTATAACTTCTCATCCAGATTTCCCATAATCCTTCAGGTCATTATCATTTAGCTGGGAATTCTTCAATTGGTCCTTGAATAATCTTTAAATGTATAAATTGACGTATAGATATAGATCATATATGTACATGATCATATACAGAGATATATAGAGATCATATATGTAGGTGTATATCACATGCATTTATTTATAACTTTAAAATTGTGTGCCAAATCAATATGGATGTTAAAAGTATCAGAAGTAGCCAGGTCTAAGTGAAATCTGGCTAAGATTAAAAAAAAATTGGTGACAAATGCTGATGTGGGTGTGGGGAAAAGGGAATACTTATTCACAGCTGGTGGGAGTGTAAACGGGTGCCACCAAGATGGAAATCCGTGTGGAGGCTCCTCAAACAGCCAGAAGCAGATCTACTGCCTGATCTGGCAGCACCACTCTTCAGTGTCTACCTAAAAGGCTCTACAACCTACGACGTAAACATTTGCTCATCCAGGTTCGTTTCTGCTCTGTTAACAATATCCAGGAAATAGAAACAACCTAGATGTCCCTCCACAGATGAATGGCTAATAAAAAAAGTGGTACATTTACACAGTTGAGTGATACATACTTACAAAAAAATGAAAATATTAAATTCACAGGTAAATGGAAAGGACTGGAAATAATCACACTGGGTGAGGTAACTCAGACCCAGAAAGACAAATGTAGAATGTTTTCCCTCATTTTGTGGATGTCAGCTTCCATTCTTTTAGATGTGTATTTCTCCTTGTCCATGGAGTTCAAGAAATTAGTAAATGGCCATGGGAGTTACCAAGAAAGAGAAGATAGAACATAGCGATATAAAGGAGTAAAGGGGAATTATGGAACAGGGAGAGCTAAACAGACTGCGGGATGAAAGAGCAGGGTAGAAGAAGGAATATTAATATGGGGAAAGATAACACCTGAAAAGGTTGTATTAAAAACTTCTGTTGCAGAAACTTTCTAAAACATAAATACATACATCAAAAGAGCTTAGACGGAGTTACCTGCTAATGGGGTAACGATGCTCCTATGATATACCACAGGCTAGCAAATTAAAAGACCAAGGATAAAGATGGGCTACCTTTATTGGAGCTGTTGGTAGGTGATACCTCATAGACCCCCCAAAATTTTCCAGGCTACTGCCAGGGCTCATGGTTACCCTTCAGAACTTGACTTGGGCACAAAAATCCCACCATTAGCTAATGGGCTGTTGGTAACTCATAATCACCATACAGAGATATTAAATTTTTCGTTAAGGATGTGACCCTGAGTAGGCCTAACAAGTTCCAGGCGGTGGTCACATGTTTAAGAATGTATAGGCAGCACTAATGGCACTCAGTGGGTTTAAAATTTAAGAAGAGGTTAGGGAGTGAGAGTCAAGTTGAGAGGAGATAGGGGAAGGAAAAATCTTCAAAGCTCAATATATGAAACTCTCAAAGAATAAAATCCATCTTTAAAAAGTATGTCTTATTTATATGTATGTGTTTAAAGTTCTAAAGTACACTAATATTGTAATATTATGTACCCTTTACATATTATGCATATTAACCTATATGTTAAATTTTGGAAAGGCTGTAATACTGTTTGTGCTCAGCATTAGGAGAAAAATATTCTTTGCTTCTTACGCATTCATACATAGAGATACTTCTACAAAGTTGATAATTTTCCTTAGGTTGTAACTATTTTCTCCCAGGGAAAGAGATAACCATTCTGAATAGGAAAGCTAAAAGAAGAAACAGCCTGGACACTCCCTCTCCACTTCTGAAGCAAGCTGAACTGCCTGCAGAAAGGATGTATCCCTTTGCAGCTACCTCCTGAGGAGTTAGCCAGGCAGTCCACCTACCTGCAAGGCAAGTCTGCTGGTTCAGAGTGAAAACACTGAAAAAAAATCACTTGAAACAGCTCTGAAGCCAGACTCTACACAGAGCTTTATCAGTAAAAACTATCATATTTGGTTATTTCAAGTAATTCCCAGTGGACATAGGGTTTCTATATCTTCAACACTTCAAACACATACAACTAACTAAATAAATGTCAGACAGCAGAAGGGATGCCATTTACTGTTTGTTTATTTATTATTTATTATTATTGTTGTCTGTATGTGTAAGAGCATGAGGTGGTGAGCAAGGTACAATTGCATGGAACCGATTCTTTCCTTTTGCCTTTATCCTGAGATCGAACTCAGGTCACAACACTTGCACAGCATCATCACTACACCATCTTGCTACCACCAAGAGAATTTATTTCTAAGCTCCTCCAAACTGTGAGGGAGCTGGGATGGGGGTGAAATTAAGAACTCTGGGAGCAGGGAAGGGAGTGTGAACTTACCTGCTGCTTTCTGCTAGCTTGGTTCTCTGCTGCTTATTTTTGTCTTACTCGCTCCTCCCCCAGCAAATCAAATAACTGTAGCTCCCTTCACATTTTCATACAGATAGAATTTACTCTACAGAAATAGGAAGCCATGCAAGAGGTCTACCCGGTCCTATTGGAAATAGAATATATCCATATTCATTCCCTCAGTCGCCATGACTTTTCTTTAACAATACAATATAAAAAAATTACTACTCAGGGAACATTGCAGATGGGCGAGGCACAAAGATCATAAGAGCCCAAGGAATGGGGCATTTATTATAAGATTGTAGCAGGTTGTTTTTAGAAATATATGTATATGCACATGCCTATGTACATAACAGCAATTAATGGTGGGGAAGAGGCCATAAATTGAAGTCAGGGAGGGGTTTATAGTAGCTACGAGAAGAGGAGATGATGTAATGTTATAATCTCACAAATAAAGGAAATAAAGAAACTCTAGTGTGTGGCGTTACACTGGTCACATCCTTTGCCTTCAAGTGAGTTGACCCTTTGGCCTTAGTTTTCTTTAAGGATGTAGCCACAGGGCGACAAGCTGGTGGAACTCTAAGCTGACCAAGGCTTCTGAGCAAAAGTGTCTCGTGCCTCAAAGATGATGATAAGTTAGGGCAAAGGAAGGGCAAGGCGGGAGCATGCCCACTGAGACGGCAGACATGGATGCTGGGGAGGACCGCTCTGAGCTAAACTTTCGGCTGGAGACATTCTCTAATTCATGAGATGCTCTTTCAAAATGACAGCTTTATCTCCCCGTGTTTCTTTTAATTAATAACCCCATGGAATCTTTTTCATTAAAAATGAATTTTACCTTTACTCTGAAATGTCAAACATGAACAGAAAGAGTAACTTTTTCTTGCAGGTAATATTTTTTTATAAAGATACCAGTTTACCTTTTCTTTGACAGATTTTTTGCAGAAGAACTGGCTTGTTGAAGCAGTATTTCTCTTCCTTATACCAGTGGCCTCTTCATTATGTTCTTTTATAAGCAGATGAATGGAAACAAATAGTATTTATAAAAGGCAAGTCCTTCAAATACACTATGTAATTAAGAGTGAGTGAAATTTAAAATTTTATAAAAGCAAGTGGTTGCTTTTTTTTTTTACTTCTATAAGTGTAGATTGGGGGCTGAGTATGTGGCTTGAAGGTTGAGCACTGTAAGATTTAAATATTTTTAATGCAATTCAAATTTTATGTGTGACTGGAAATAAAAATGTGAAATTAGCTTGTAGTTTATAAAGTTTACCAGGAAGTTTAAGCAGATAGTGCAAAGCCTTTCCCCACTGGGTTTTATGACTATCTCTTATTAAGAGAAACACATTCAGGATGGGTGTGGTAGTGCATGCCTTTAATCCCAGCACTGGAGAGACAGGAGCTTGCAGCTCTTGATGAATTAGAGCCCAGCCTGGGCTACAGAGTGAGTCTGGGACAGCCAGGGTTACACAGAGAAACCCTGTCTTGAAAAACAATTGAGAGAGAGAGAGGTGGGGGGGGGGCGGGAAGAGTCATGCGATTGTGGTTTCTATAGCCATAGAGGCATGGTGACAATAACCAGCTAAGGATGAGTTCAGAACCTACAATGTGAGGGTGAGTTCACCTCTAGGTCAAGTTAAACTTGGCTCATGCTGATGTTAGTGCTATCAGTGAAATAAAGCAAGGAAATCTTTCCAGTAGCTGACACCAGGGCATTGCACTTTGTGAGTCAAACGTGCCAAGACTGAAATTTAATATCACAGCACTTGCCTGTCCCTGATTCATCTCATCGGTGTTATCCACCGTAATTGAGAGTTTAGGGCTGACAGAGGCTCTGCTCAGTACATGGAGCTTTGTAAGTGACTGCTGCTTATGTTAACAGAAGGAAGCGTTTTTGAAAACTTAGTTCAGAACCCTGACATCTCTGTGATTTTTCAGTGCATCTCATTGCTGCATACAAAAGTCCTATGAGAAAAAGTTACTGCTTTATTCTATGACTATGAGTGTAACCAGAATTGCATTATTCCTGATTTGAATTTTAGCCCTGGTTCACCTCTCCTGTCCACAGAAGTTTAAATAAGAAGCAGTCATCTGTTGAGACTATTCCATTTTTCCCTTGCAAACAAATAACTAAAGACTCATCCCAAATTATAAGCCTAATACCAGGGAAAGAAAGTATCTAGCTGTCTCCTAGAGAAATCCAAATATTATGATGTTCCTTTACTCTTTTAGAAGTTTAAGCCAACTAAAGTATATTTGCTCATAGAATTCTCCAGTCAAGTATACTTCATTTATTTATTGTCTTGTAATTCTCAAATGATTTTCTAACCTTCCAAAAATGTAGTATCTGCATTTTTATTAAAATATATATTTACCTGAAAATTTCATGATATCCTTGTTTTTAATTACTGAGTAGTATTCCATTGTGTAAATGTACCACAATTTCTGTATCCGTTCCTCTGTTGAGGGACATCTGGGTTGTTTCCAGCTTCTAGCTATTACAAATAAGGCTGCTACGAACATGACTGAACAAATGTCATTGTTGTGTACTTGAACATATTATGGATATATGCCTAGGAGTGGTAGAGATAGATCTTGAGGAAGCACTATTCCTAATTGTCTGAGAAAGAGCCAAATTTATTTCAAAAGTGGTTGTACAAGTTTACATTCCCACCAGCGATAAAGGGAGAGTTGTGGAATCTAGAAAAGATCATCCTGAGTGAGGTATCCCAGAAGCAGAAAGACACACATGATATATACTCACTTATAAGTGGATACTAGACTTATAATATAGGATAAACATACTAAAATCTGTATACCTAAAGAAGCTAAGCAAGAAGGAGGTCCCTGGGTAAAATGATCAATCCTCACCCAGAAATACAAATGAGATGGACATTGGAAGAAGGAGAAAACAGGAAACAGGACAGAAGCCTACCACAGAGGGCCTCTGAAAGACTCTACCCCACAGGGTATCAAAGCAGATGCCGAGACTCTTAACCAAACTTTGGACAGAGTGCAAGAAATCCTATGAAAGAAGGGGGAGATAATGAGACCTGAAGAGGACAGGAGCTCCACAAGGAGAGCAACAGAACCAAAATATCTGGGTATAGGGGTCTTTTCTGAGACTGATATTCCAACCGAGGACCACTCATGGAGATAACCTAGAACCGCTGCTCAGCTGTAGCCCATTTCAGTTCAGTGTCCAAGTGGGTTGCCTAGTAATGGGAACAGGGACTGTTTCTGACATAAACTCAGTGGCTGGCTCTTTGACACCACCCCCCCACTGGGGGAGCAGCCTTACCAGGAGGAGGACAATGCAGCCAGTCCTGATGAGATCTAATAAGCTAGGGTCAGATGGAAGGGGAGGAGGACCTCCTCTATCAGTGGACTTGGAGAGGGGAATGGGAGGAGAGGAGGGAGAGTGGGATTGGGAGGGAATGAAGGAGGGGCTACAGCCGGGATGTAAAGTGAATAAACTGTAATTAAAAAAATAAAAAATATATATATATATATATATACACACACACACAAGCATCTTAGCATTTTTCAGAATTAAAAAAAAAGAAAGGCCTTAGGTGTTGTTGTCCATAATACTACTTCAAAGGAAAAAAATGGAAGATGAGGAAAGGTAGCAGAAAAAGTGAAAGAAAAAGCAGGAGGAAGAGAAGAAAATAGAAGGATAAAGAGAAAAGTGGGGAGGAGCACTCCAATCCGTTTTCCTTTCTGTCTGTCACCTTCCTCTCAATACTTACTCTGTTATGCATATTACGCACGACCATCAGAAAGGAAAGTGGCACATGCTACATCAGATGAGTGAAACCTATGACACCATAATTCATTCACAATAATAATAACATCACTTGAGTGCAGTGAGAGACAAGGGGTAAGAGAGATGCCCCTTTGAGAACTTGACAGCAGGTTTCTGAAGACAGCATCCGTTCTGTACATCATTTGAGCCTTAAATGCAGCGTGTGGAAGATACTGAGCACAGTACTGAGCTGCTTCTGTGGGATTTTGAAGAAAGCAGCAGCCATGTACAACTGCAGCTCATGAGCAGAGAATGAAGTAAGGCCAAAGCTGAGCCTAGGGCAGGGTGTGTGTGGTGCTGGAACTGAAATAATGTGACATGTTTCTTTTACATGATATAAAGGAAGCATATCTTTTTGCTTTTTTTCTCTAACATTCATTTTCCTCCACTTCATTACTGCAGTTAGCTTCCATATGATTGGTCCAAATTTTAAAGGCAAAGCAAACAGACCAAGCAAACAAACAAACCATTCTTTTAAAGCAATTCCTTTAAACCAGATGGAATGTATTAGAGAAAGCCTACTAAATCCACTTTCATGAATCCAGTGCTAGAACAAACCTGCGTTTTGAGAGGCATTTGTAAACACTTTGGACAATATGGCAACATTAGGAGAAACAGGACAAGCTCCTGGAAGCCACCTTCCTTTCTTCCATTCCCACTTCCTGCAGTCGGCCCAGGAGGTGTCTGTGTCAAGTCATTTCAAGCAATCTGGCAGTCAGTCTCCATTGATAGAGCCATACATCCACCACGCTGGATCCCCTCTCGCTTTTTGCTGGCACAGACCCTCTGCTGAGTGGTAGCACACTCCACAAGACTGAGGATACCTCTCAAAACATTCTGGCACCTGCACTCCATGCACTAAAGATGCTTTTCGTACTCTGGATAGAATGTACAGCTTCCTGCTATGGGGAACTGACTGTCAAAGGATCCAGAATACCTACTGACTAGTCAATGTATTTGAGTGGTAACTCCATACACAACCACTCCTACAGTAACCACAAAGGCACTGGTTAAAAGGAAGTAAGTTCTGGTCAGGGTCCAATGCCTCATAGCCCCTGTGTGTGCGCTGCACTTAGGGGAAATTGGCTCCTCTGCACATAATTAGTAGTTGAGGTTTTTAGCCTGAAGTTACCGTTTCAAACTGAGTATTTCCTAAGGGGCCCATGCCTCTGCTGAACTCCTGCAGATAACCTCAGTCTCTGGGGGGTGAAACTGTGGGCACAGAAGAAGCCTACGTGAAAGCAAATGTCAACTTCAAAAAGCACCCAGCAAATCGAGTATAACAGGGTGTAGAGGAAAGACACAGAAAATGAATGACTTTCTCCACAAGAAATTACTGTGACTTCCTTAGGTCATCTATGTGTCTCTGGCTATTTAGTGGGACTGCTTGATTTGATACCTTTAGGGAAACATTGTTATGTTACAATGCCAAAATCTTCAAGATACTCTCGCAGGTGGGAGGAAAAGGGCATTCTATGAACCTAGATGCTATTTTTGGCTAGAGTAGTCAGCTATTAGAAATTCATTCCAACTACAGTACAGCTCTCTGTTTTCTCACTTGTAAAAACGGCATGCTTTAAACTCCTTTGTAATCTACGTACAGATGCATTATAAGATTATATTATAAATACAATAAGTATAATGTTTATTTTACTCTTCATGGGTGACAGTCTGGCTGAATTTACTGTAACATCTGAAAATCCTCTTCTAAGTAAACAGATGCTTCTGAAAATATGTCCCCTGATAAGCCTTTGTGGCCAACCTCAGAAGCATCTTGGAAGCCTTTCAAGTTCAGGTTTGTTGAGTACTATGTTTTCCCAGATGACTCTGAGGACAGAAACAAACATATAGTGAAGGAAATAAGTCCCTAAAATGATAAGCCACATGATAGAATATAGACATTGTTTTTGGGTGAAGAGCAAAGAACTCACATATGCTCTGTTCCTAAAAATACATTAAAATGTGAGTCCCCTAAAGAAGGATTCAAACTCAATATTGTTTGTTTACTTACATTATATGATATACTCACATAGAGAATATTCATTGGCTTTTTCGTTGTTTTTGTTGCTCCAGAAATGACAAGAAAGATAAACAGAAGATGGTCTGATGGGGAAAATCGTATGCACTCCAAATCAAATGAATCTTTAAAGGCATCAAGGAAAAAGAATACTATGTATGTTATAGCCTTAGCATCCATTTAAACCTTGTGTTTTCATTCATAAGAAATAATTCCCTTTAAATAAAGATGGTCTGACAAGCATCATGCTTCCAGTAGCCCACTCACTGATGTTAATTGGTGGGAATCAAGAAATGGTAGAATAGAAATAGAAAGTATGGTAAAATCCTGAACACATCTTTTCCTCTGGAATTTCAGAAACTCTGTGCTTAAATAACTGCTCTGGAGGCAAACTGAAGGGTGAAAGATCTGTCAACCTTTGTCCCGGCAACTAAATGTGGAAAAGTCTTCATTCTTTCTGGAAGCAGACCAATAGAGAGCCCTAAATAGAAACAGCTTAAGGACTCAAAAGACTCCATAATTAGGTCCCCGCTTCATCTAAATGCACATGACAGACTTCTAGAATTGCTGAATTTTCCTCTGTAACCCCTGTTGTTGAAATGGGAGCCAACTTGGAGGTAGAAAATGTAGGCATGAGCAGGTCTAACTCTCCTGGCTCACATCTTACAAAATTGATTTCCAGTTCAAATGGGGCAATTCCTCAGTGCCTGAACTAGGAGGCAGAAGCTTCACCCTCCCAAAGGTGACTGTTTTTTATACTTCATGTCCTGGAAGCAGAGCTCAGAGTGAATTTGCAATCCGGATGACCAACTGAGGTAAAGACTGTAAGCATACTCTGCTCAGATTCAAGTGTTGTGAAGATTCCCAAGAGGCAATTGGGAGAAAACTCTCTCTGGCAAGAGTCTTTCCTGCCAAAGCCCCAGAGGCGGTCTCTACTCTGCCATCACAGCCCTGATACCAGGTGATCCTAATTCCCTACCTCTAGAGCTGCTGCACACCCCCCCTGGAATGCACCAGCAGGATAGTGCAGATTCTGCAGGCATGGACAATTAGAAGGAGCAGCTGGAAGTTAACTCTAATTGTGATTTAGCACCAATTAGTAGTGGTCATTTTCATCATCCTGTTTCATAAGGCTCCTCGCCAAAGTTGTCAAGGGTATTGAGTGCATCGGTGCTTTCAGGGGACAGTGATTAGTCTAGTTCCTGAAGTAAAAGACTGTGCTCGGGAGAATGGCAGACTCCTATTTCATTTGTTCGCTTATGTATTCAACAATACAGAAGATGGGTTTTGTTTGTTTGCTTGCTTGTTTGTTTGTTTGTTTGGTCTTTGGCAATAGAAAATACCTTCTTAAAGGACTTCATTGCTTGGAAGCAAGATCAGTATACAGACAGGTAAACAAATTGCCACAATCGGTGCTAGGAGACAAGTAGACATAGGGGCTGTATATATACTACACAGTCCAGACTTTTACGGAGGCAACATTATTCTTTGTTCCAAGCGTGGACAGTGTCCTAGTGATCTTTTTCCATCAGCTAAACATCAGTGGGTCTTTGGAATCGAGGAGCTGTCACATGTTGTAGAGATGTCATAGCTTGGGAGAGGGAAGAAAGCGCTGCACCTAAACTCCCACCATCACACCCCATGCCACTTTCCCAAAGATGCTGGCACAGGACACAAGCTATCAGTACACCACATCAGGCAAGTACGTCAGGAAGGTTTGCTAGCCAGCTCTAGTATATTTTCCCTCACAGGACTGCTAAAATACCTCATTGCTCACAGAAACAAAGAGGATATTCTGGGGTGCTGAAATCTCCACCAGGAAAAGTAACTACTGTATTCCAAGCCAACGACAGTGCAAGCATGCAACTAAACCTCTGTTTCTTCCTTCGGGGAAAACAAAATGCAGGGCTGGTGGGTGCTTTCCTTCCTCATAAACCTGCCAGCTAACTTCTGGTGAGCTAGACTAAAGAACAGTACCCTGTGTGGTAAAGGTCTGGCTTTGTACTCTCTGTCTCTGTGCCTTACAAAATTGTATCTGATTATTCTTTAGGGCATTTCTCTTTCTCTAAATGGGTATCCTTCTGTGTGGTTATGTTTTTTCCTTTTTCTCTTTGACCTCCTCCTGTTCTTTCTCTCTTTTCCTCTTTTATTTCCTTCTTGTTGAAATAGAGAGTGTGATTGTGGCCTGGGCTAGCCCTGAATTCACAATTCTCCTTCCTTGGCCTCTTAAATGCTAGAATTACAAGCTTGCATCACCAGGCACCTGACTTGGAATAGTTAATCTTGTCTGTCAGCTTGCTTGAATTGAGTTATACATGCCTAAGAATTCAGTAGAGTGGTGTTCCGGATGTCTGTGAGAGCATTTCCAAAGATGATTGTCATGTGGCCTAGTGACTGAAGTTTGAAAAGCCTTCCTTGAATGTGCTCAGGCCTGTCCAAAGGGATAGGGAATCTGGAGGGAACAGAAGTAAAACGTGAAGAGTATCCACTGTGTATAAGCTTGGTTGTTCATGAGCAAGTTAATGTGGTGCTGCTGCCCTTGCCTGGGACCTCAAACCCTGGCTCGGCTGCCTAGGAACAAATCAATACACTTGTCACACTACAGGGTGATTTTACACCATCAGTCTCGAACTGGGACTGTGTCATTGGTCTCCCTGTTCTGACAATTCCAGTTTCTTGGACCGAGAAGATACCAGGTTCTCCGTTTCTCCAGCATGCAGAGAGCCAGTGTCCACTCATGTAGGCCAATTTAACACCTCTCCCCTTCCAAGTAAGCATCTATTCTATCAGTCGCATTCCTCTGAAGAACCTTGGTCAATGGGTCTTCACCACGTAATCAGGAAGAACACACACACACACACATATATATACATATATACATATGTAGATATATATGTGTGTATATATATATACATATATATTATAACTTCTGGTATGGCTTAAGCTTTCGATAGGGCTTCTATGAAGAAAGCTGGCATAAGCCATTATGATGTCAAGTGTAATTAGTAGGTGTATAAAAGAGGATGCCAGAAAGTTCCTTTTATCATCCCCTCCATTTAGGGCAGTAGTAGAAAGGCCATGTAAGCCTGAAGTGCGAAGGTATTCCCTAAAGGAATGGCCTTCACCCTTTCTTCTGTAATTCTAGCCTCTGTAAATTTAACCCACTGAGAAGTTCTATGTTGTAGCAGCCAAATGCTGGACTTATATGGACATATATGAATGTGAGCCATTAAATTAACATTGACACTAGATTCCAAATTAACCTTGAACAGAGTACTGTAGAGTACAGTACAGAGGAGTCTGAATCCGCAATTACTCTCAGGCATGCAAGGAAGGTGTTTCTTTGATAATACAACTGAAGGGCATCTGCCGGTTTGGCATCATTTTCTATCAGTGTCCAGTGGGTTCCCCTTTACAACAATTATAGAAGTATTAGCCTTATTTTTTTCTAGTACAGCTTTGCTTAGAATTTTGATGATAGACAACAAATTCAGCAAAGCCATGGAGATAATACAGATGGCCACTGGTCCTGATCTAACACAGCAGTTCTCAAACTGTGGGTTGTGACCCCTTTGGAGGTCACTTATCAGATATCCTACATATCAGATATTTGCATTACAGTCTATAACGGTAGCAAAATTACAGTTATTAAATAGCAATGAAATAATTGTATGGTTGGGAGTCACCAAAACATGAGGAGCTATATTAAAAGTTTGAAGCATTAGGAAGGTTGAGAATCACTGTTCTAGAGTGTTAAAGGAGTTTGTGTATGTAAATATAATCTACGCCGGGAAGTTAAACAGGAAGCCCCCATCTGGAATATATTTTTAGCGTCATTAGCATCAGTTATGTGAGTTAGCTTACTTCACAGTATTTTCCTTTGAGGTTTTTTTGTGTGTGTGTGGAATTGGCTGGAGGGTAACCTTGGTTCTCCTTCCCCAACAAAAGCTATTCTCTACACAACTCCACCTAGTTGCTCCATCAGCTGAGCAAATTTCAAGGTTTTTGAGATACATAGCTACTCAAAATTTTTTTCCTAGTCAAGATTGTCATCTTTGGTGATAAAATTGTCAATATTTTCATAACTTTTAATGTAAAGGTTAATAATAATGTTTCCTGTCAAATAATAACTTTTCATCCTATGTATTCGTCCTAAAATACATAGTAGCCAGGACAGTTCCTAAAGCACTGGCATGACAGCAAAGAGAAGAGCATGGTGTAACGTTTCTGGTACTTTGTCATATGCTATATCACTTTTTTTATATAAGTAATTTATTTATTTTTATATTAATCACAGGTTATATATTTTGTATCCCAGCCGTAGCCTCCTCCCTCATTCCCTCCCACTCTCCCCATCCCTCCCTCCTCCACTGATAGGGGAGGACCTCCTCCTTTTCCATCTGACCCTAGCTTATCATGTCTCTTCAGGGATGGCTGCAATGTCCTCTTCTGGGATCTAGTTAGGCTGCTCCTCCCTCAGGGGGGAGGAGGTGGTCAACAAGCCAGCCATTGAGTTTGTGACCAAAATAGTCCCTGTTCCCCTTACTAGGGTACCAGTTGGGTACTGAGCTACCATGGGCCACATCCAAGCAGAGGTTATAGTGTGTATCCATACATGGTCCTTGGTTGGAGAAACAGTCTCATAGAAGATCCCTGTGCCCTGATCTATTTGGTCTTTGTGGAGCTCTTGTCCTTGCCAAATCTTTCTAACTCCCCCTTTTATTCATATGATTCCCTGCACTCTGGCGATGGCTTGGTTGTGAGTCTTAATATCAGCTTTGATTCATTGTTAGTTAGAGTTTTTCAGAGGCCCTCTGTGGTAGACTCCTGTCCTGTTGCTTGTTTTCTCCTACATTCAATGTCCATCCTGTTTGTCCATCTAAGTGAGGATTGATCATCCCACCCTGGGTCCTCCTTCTTGCTCATCTTCTCTAGGTGAATAGATTTCAGCATGTCCATCCT
>CM053765.1:37219946-37302256 GCA_028658305.1 Pachyuromys duprasi | reverse complement strand
GACATCTGGGTTGTTTCCAGGTTCTGGCTATTATGAATAAAGCTGCTATGAACATGGTTGAGCAAATGTCCTTGTTGTGTACTTGAGCATATTTTGGATATATGCCTAGGAGTGGTATAACTGGGTCTTGAGGAATCACTATTCCTAATTGTCTAAGGAAGTGGCAAATTGATTTCCAGAGTGGTTGTACAAGTTTGCAATCCCACCAGCAATGGAGGAGAGTTCCCCTTTCTCCACAACCTCTCCAGCATGTGTTGTCACTTGAGTTTTTTATCTTAGCCATTCTGACAGGTGTAAGGTGAAATCTCAGGGTCGTTTTGATTTGCATCTCCCTGATGGCTAAGGACATTGAGCACTATATCATTTTTTAAATGATGCTCATGTGAAAGGCACACAGTTTTGATAATGTCAAGTCTCTGCAAAGCAGGTGACAAGGAAGCCAACATTCACTGTCAATGTTGGCTCATGCTCAGGTTGGAATCCTACTCAGAGATTAACCATGGCATATAACTCACTTGGTTTGCTTGCTTGTTTGTTTGGTGTTCTCTCTCTATTTGTTCTAAAGCAAGTGTGAAACACACTGAAGTCAACCTCTGAATTGCCTATGAGCTAAGGATGTCTTTATTTTTATGGCCGAACATAATCAAGCCTCAAAATTTTTAATCTTCTACAAAAAGACTTGTTAAAAAAATCTTTGGTCTGTCCTAGAAATGGCCGCATGAACAAAACCAGAGCAAAGGCAATATCAAGGGATGTGTTAATGTGGAAAACGGACAAGTCCTGCAGGGTCCCACTTTAACTCCAAGACTTTTGATCTACATTTAATAGTGGAAATGCTGACAACTTCAGACACTTGAAGTTTTTTTCAAACAGGTCTTTCACTTGCTTGGTTAGAGTCACACCAAGGTACTTTATGTTATTAGTGGCTATTGTGAAGGGTGTTGTTTCCCTAATTTCTTTCTCGTCCCTTTTGTCTTTGGTATACAGGAGGGCTTCTGATTTTTTTTTTGAGTTAATTTTGTATCCAGCCACTTTGCTGAAGGTTTTTATCAGCTGAAGGAGAAAACAAGTAACAGGACATGAGCCTACCACAGAGGGCCTCTGAAAGACTCTACCTAGCAGTGTATCAAAGCAGATGCTGAGACTCATAACCAAATCTTGGGCAGAGTGCAGGGAAGCATATGAAAGAAGGGGGAGTTAGTATGACCTGGAGAGGACAGGAGCTCCACAAGGACCAAATATATCAGGGCACAGGAGTCTTTTCTGAGACTGATGCTCCAACCAAGTACCATGCATGGAGATAGTCTAGAACCCCTGCTCGGATATAGCCCATGGCAGTTCAGTATCCAATTGGGCACCCTAGTAATGGGAATAGGGACTGTCTCTGACATGAACTCAATGGCTGGCTCTTTGACTGCCTCCCCCTAATGGAGGAGCAGCCTTGCCAGGCCACAGAGGAGGACATTGCAGCCAGTCCTGAAGACACCTGATAAGCTATGGTCAGATGGAAGGGGAGGAGGACCTCCCCTATGAGTGGACTTAGAGAGGAGCAGGGAAGAGATGAGGGAGGAAGGGTGAGCTTGGGAGGGAGGGAGGGAGGGGGCTGAAGCTGGGATACAAAGTAAATAAACTATAGCTAACACAAAAAAATAAAAATTTAATTAAAAAAAGAAATGCTGACAACACAGAATTCAAAGAACGTAGACGCTGGTGGAAGATTTGACACTAGCTTGCTAAGTTAACTTGAGTGAATGGTTTTGCTTCGTATTCTGTTTTTCATATATAATGAAATAAACTAAAATAGGTAAGCTACAATTTTTTCCTTATGCTTAATCATCCTTTCTTTGAAATGAAATCCTAACTGTTGTCATCACTGTCCTAGACTCTCCCTGTCCCCTCTCTTGTGTTAAACTGGATTCATCCCCTTAGCGTCCTTTGGAACTTGAGTGTGTCCTTTCATAGCACCTTCTAGAATCTGTGATGATCTCTACTCCGTGGGCTCCTAGACAGCAAGCACTGGGCCTCTCCCTCAGTGACCCACAGCTATTAGTAGGAACGTCAGTAAATACACAGTGAGCCAACCAACACTTTCTGTGCCATTCTTCAATAAAGTATCTCATCTGACTATGTACAGAAAATAGCAAATAAAACCTCTCGCTCTTCTTATTTAAGTAGTTGCTCTGGAGGGAAATATGTTCCTGCTATCTTGAAAGTGAAGAAAATATTCAGAAATAATTCACAATCTCAGCCATGCTTAATGTAGCCGTAAGTGCTAATGTAACATTTATTTTAAGCTCCAAGGAAATGAAATTCTCTTGACAGCCTCATGTACAAATATACCTACCAATTTTTAAATGGCTCATTTTCTTATACTCATAAAATGTAATGTCTGTGGGCTTCATAACTTTTTATGGAAAGGGTTCCAATAAAATTACCAATGTGTCTATAGATCTGAGGAACTCTGAGAATACAGATTCCTTATTAGCCTTTATAAATGTTGATTCTTGGTCCCCAAGACTATCCTTCGTTGGAATGACTGCCTAGAAGTCACAAGACCAGCACAGAATCACAATCATGGTCATGACCTTCTGCAGCCTGAGCATGCAAAGCAAGCCTCGCAAAGCAGGAGGTATGTGGGAGAGTCTGCAAAAGCACCCAGCATCCTCTCTCTAGTTTCTCCAGCAAGAGCTAAAGTAGGGCATGTGAGATGTTTTCAACCATGACATTCACCAGGGATACAGTGTCTGGGGAATGCTCACATAGGCATCTTCCCCTAGACTATACCAAAATTCCACAAAATAAATCACTGTTTGCATAAATCACAATATTTAAACAAACAATTTAAGCACAAAAAGGGACTCACTAACCAGAGCGGTAGGAATCATTTAAAATCCAGATCCCCAAGTTAACTGTTTAGGCATCTTTTCCAAAGGTCAGCAGTCATTTCTACTGGGTTCGATCTGTTTTTATATAAATGGTTTAGACAATTGAATAGCCACCAGATGGAACAATCAGAAATACTATTAGTTTAAGAGTCCTGTGGAAATCTTTTGGAATCTACCACACACTGAGAGTGCCCATCCTCTCCTTTGACTCAGACCCACAGGTGGTACTGGATTCAATACACCCTCATTCTTTCATCACCGCCAGAAAAAGCATCTTGAACTGCTTAAACAGATAAATACATAAACTCATCTGATGCCTTTTATAACCATGCCTAAACTCATAATAAAGCAGAAAACAGTATACCAACCAAAGCCCTTGGTGTAACTCAACTTAAGTTCTGACTTCTACACAAGAGGCTTAATCTTCTGCTGTCTAGTGAACCCTGTGGACCTTTCTCAGAACATTTGCTTTAAATACATAAAATAAGCTAACAATAACCAGAACAACATCTTGGACTATCTTAAGCATACATAACAAAATTCTGAAAATATCAGTGTAATAGTTATGTTTTAAGCACAAATATTGTGGGAATAGGCAATCATTATCTGATTGGATTTAAGGTCCACTCCATGGGATGGAATCTATCCCTGAATAAGTAAAACACAAGATTTTTATCATCAAAGTTTACAGGCTACAAGTAAAAATATCTCAGCCTTCCTATACCATGACACCAAGGTTCATTAATTTATTCCATTTAGGTCACAACTTATTGGATTAAAAGTAAATAAACATGCTTTGCTCTTTTGAGTGTTTCATTTGTGCAGATCTTTAGAACTAAACAAATAAATTGGTTTTGCTACTAATTTTTTATTATTTACTAAAGTAATTTGACTTTACACGCACACTATAAATATGCATATATATTATGTATAGTTTTTGTGTGTGAAAAATTATATATATATATATATAAAGAGAGAGAGAGAGAACCAAGAAACCTAGCTTGGTACTCAGTGAAGCTGTTTTCAACTTGAGTGAGAAGCACTCAGTCTTTGGGATACTACATCCTAATCTCAGAAATTCTACCTTCCCATGGGTTAAATGACAATTATTTTACCTTATTTATGTTGCTGGTATTTAGTAAGACTATTATGTAAAAGATAGTGAAGTGCCTGGCTATATTCTGTTAATGGTCGACCAGTGTGGAAAGTCGAAGACTTGAGATTGGCAAACAAACCCTAAAGATTTTGCTGTCTGGTCCTTCCTTGATTCAAAAAAGTTTGCTAATCCCAGCTCTAATTCTTGGATAAAATTACCAGAATACTTTTCTACAAGATTTTTTTTTAAATGGAAGAGCTTAAGGCTTAAGGGTCCGTTAAAGGGGACCTCATTTGTATAGCAGGAGATGAGGGCAAGTAAACTCAGAATCACAGTTGCTTTCTAGTACAGCCACTGAAAACCACACACTACAGCATCTCCACTGAGCCAATGTGTAAATTTATACACTGGCCGGAGCCACACTCTACTATGGCTGAGAACATGGGATCAAACTCTGAACCCCTACTTACTAGAATCATTCTTACTGAATAGTCACTATGAGATACATAGCTCACTACGAACATAGTCTTAGTTATAGACGTGAATGAGAACTATTCAGCACAATCATTCTTACAATAACAGCAAAAACAACCTTATTTTTTTCAACTGGCAAATCAATGGAGAATAAAATGAGCAGATGGGGCATCCTTCAAACTGTGGGGCATGTGTCTATGGAAAAGCCTGGCAGCTGTTGTAAAAAGTTTACAGATTCAAAGAATGGTTTGAATCCAGACTCTGACCCACACAAATTATTTGGCACGTGTAAATGACACTTTCAGAACCTTCATCTTCTTACAGTTGAAGTGGATATCCTGCCTTTTTTGTGGGATGCTTGTACTAACTATATTATCATATATAAAATACATTATGCCTACACATATAAAATAGGCTGTTTAAATGGTAGTTTGTACTACTAATCGTTGAAAAAATCTCTTTTACAGTTTTCTTTCGCATTTTGTTTGGCTGAGAATGAAGTGGCAGAGACTGGCAACACATCCTGTTCTCACAATTTGCCAAGTTACTAAATAATCCATTAGGAACAGAAAAATGGGATTGTGAAAACAAATTAAAAGGCAATACAAGGTATAACAAACTTGGAAAGGGAGAAGCCACTTGCTGTAGCTTAGCAACGTACACTACTAGCACCTGCACACAAAAGCATACAGTCCCATATCCTGATTTTAAAAAGAAAAACAAATAAGAGTTCTCGGTGTGTAGATCAATTTTTTTAAGCTTGGAAAGTCATGGTCATATAGGCTATCAGCTCTAATAACCAACAAAATGTGAACATGTGTGTGTTGGGGGGGGTCTCTGCACAAATGCATGCACAGGAGTGTGCAAGAGAAAAAGAAGTAGAGTTTTATGATTAACGTATTTTGAAGAAAGATATATACTATTTGTGATGTTTGAATTATTTCTTCTTGAGACCGCCTTGCAACCATATCGGTTGGTTGGTGTGCTGGCTAGTTTTACGTCAACTTGACACAAGCTGTTATCTGAAATAAGGGAACCCCAACTGAAAAAAAAAACCTCCGTAAGTTCTAGCTGTATGGCATTTTCGTCATTAATAATTTATAGGAGAGGGCCCATCCCATTGTGTGTGGTGCCATCCCTGGGCTGGTCATCTTGAGTTCCATAAGAAAGCAAGCTGAGCAAGCCATGAGGAGCAAGCCAGCAAGCAACATCCTTCTACGACCTCTATGTCATCTCCTGCCTCCAGGTCCCTGCCCTGCTTGAGTTCCTGCCCTGACTTCCTTCAGTTACTACTTTGATGTGGAATTGGAAGCTAAATAAACTCTCCCCTCCTCAACTCACTTTTGATCATGATGTTTCATCAAAGCAATAGTAACCTTAACTAGGACAATTTATTATTTAATATTAATCCGCTGGCTCTGATTTCTTAACATGTTTAGAGGAACATTTTATGTCACAAAGTAGAAATATCAAGTGATAGCTGATGTAAACAGTACATTTTGATGAGTACAGTAACAGTATATATTCTGTAAAATGTAATGATAATAAATAAGGGTTTAGGTTACCTTTTGGAACAGAGAAAAAAATTCCATGTCTGATTCATTTTGAGTTAGTATGAATATAAGAGCTTCAAATAGCTGTTTGTAGGTGGGGACCTTACAGCAGAAAGCAGAGTATGAACCCAAGAAATATGGATTCCCTAACAACAGGTAAGAATATTTTATATTTGGTTCATATTTGGGCCCCTCTCCCTCATCCATCACTGGCTAGTGTGTGACTGCTGGTATTTCACACTGTGTACACTTGAAGCTTCCAGAGCTCAGGGAGTGTGTGCTTCATCTCTGTGCTCTAGAGCTGTTGACTTGTCCCCAGGTTCTGGATATTTGGTGACAATTTGTTAACAAACACATGAACCGAAACATTGCTCTAATACAGATCAAATGTTTTGAAACTCAGTAGGATTCCCATTCCTGCCAGCCTAGGCTTCTCTTGGACCCTGTGTAAGAGGCACATTGATTTAATTCTGTTTGTTTCTGCATTGCTACAGTGTGGATGTTAATTTCTCTCTTGACTGGTTTGTTTGCCTTCATGTTAGCTACAAGAAAGGTTTTATTTAAGAGGCTGTAGAAAGGAAGGATTGTTATACCAAAATACTTCACTATAGACAGGCAATCATTTCATGTGACATTCTGTAAGTGCAGTTATCCAAATGTGTAATTCATTCTTAGCCATGAAAGAGTCTTAGCCAATGCCCAATGACCCATAAATCAGAGATAAGAGGTTTCTTTATGCAAATTAACTTTATACCACACTCATCAATAAAGAAACAAATGGTAATGAGGATCAACTTTATAGCAGGACCAGAGTAAAGGTATCCTGTATCTATGTACAGGGTATGTCAGGGTGGCTAACTCATTCTTCTGATGGTATTCTTTCAAAGAATCAGTGAAAAGGAAGCTTTGTGAATTGATTATGATTATGAGAAGAAAGGTTGAAAGAACAATGGGAATAGAAAATAGGTAGCCAGCTTGATTGACCTTCTCATATGTCTTTAAAGACATCCATACCATAAAAGAAAAAGATGCTGCTGTCCATTTTAGAGCAGTGTCACAAACTCAAGGAGCTAACAGTATGTGATGACTATCTTTGGTTGACAACTTGACTACATCTGGAATTAACTAAAATCCAAAGGGCTGAATGATTTTTCTTGATTGAATTGTCTAAGTGGGATGATCCACCCACTTAGATTTTTTGAAGTGGGAAGATCCACCTTAATCTGGGCCACACCTTCTGGTGACCGATTATATAAGGGACATGGAATAAGGAAGCTCTGACTCTTTGACTACTTAATCGTATTCTCTCTCTCTCTCTCTCTCTCTCTCTCTCTCTCTCTCTCTCTCTCTCTCTCTCTCTCTCACACACACACACACACACACACAAACACACACACACACACACACACAAGTTTATTCCTTCACTGGCATTAGAGCTTATTTCTTTGGAGTCCTGGCATATAATGAAGACCACCTGAGACATCCAGCCTCAGGGACCAAACAACTGCTGGATCCCTGGACCTGGATTATTCTGAACCCTGACTAACAATATACCATGCCATACAGTTTCCAGTCCCATTTGCTTCTCCCCAAGTCTGTTTTTAATTTTATATCTAAAATAATAAAGATTCAGATATTTACTTAGATAATCAGAGTGTCTTCCCCTTTATAACTAAAAGAAAAATGAAAGGAAAGAAAATTACATCACTTTATGCAAATGGGAATGTACTACTTCAAAATAAAGTACTTTTCATTCCTGGATGATAGAGCATAACCTGCTGGCCCATCTGAATGCTCATGAAGGAAAGAAGATGCAACATACCCGCTTCCTTAGATTGCAGGTGAGAGTGAGATTCCTTGAAAATGAGTTTGCAAATGCTGTATAGAAGTCAAGGACCTTGAGCAGGGCTTCTCGCTTGATGATGTGCAGATCACAGTAAGTGAGGGCCCGGACATTGGCACATGCATGAGCAAGGGTGGTTTCCTTCCAGAAGATGTCTCCAAACACATCACCTTTCCCTGGAAAGCAGGAAAAGACAACAGTTTCTGCCATGCCCACTAGTGTTCTTCAGTTTAACAGATAGTCCTGAGCTATAGAATTCAAACCCCTCTGTGTGTGTAGAACACTGCACAGCACGTTTTCATCACAAGTAGCATCCCCATTTCAGTTCTTGATAGAAACCTGATGTTGGAAAAATAAATGCCATTTGTTGGAATAGCTACTGCCCTCATTTTAACAAATACTTTCAGTAACCTTTGCAACATTAATTTTCCCATTCTGATAAGAAAGAGCAAAAATAACTTCTTTTTTCTCATATTTTCTAGGAAAAATGACAATGAAACAAGATGCAATATATAAAATCTGTTGTTATAGCCTTTATAAACCTGCCACACTTGTAATTTCTACCACATAATGTAACACAATATACATTAAGCTGGATTATTCAGTAACTAAGGATTACACTCCAAGCACACTAAAGTATGCCATGTCTCTGTCCTCAGAGCATACCCTTTCTCTCCACATAGTTAAACCTGGCAGGGTCTCAGCTCTAACTCCACGGTGCCCCAACCATAATTCCTGAGCTTAGGAAACTGAACATGGGAGCTGGAGAAGGACACACATTTGCAATCTCACAGAATCAGAGTCAAGTGCAGATGCACTGAACTAGGGGAAATGTAGAAAGATACACGCTTGCAATCCCACAGAATCTGATTCAGATGCTATAGTCAAATGTGGATGCATCTTTATCACCTATTCACTTCCAAAGCACCATTCCTTGAGTCCCGAGCACATCCACCTTTCCAAATTAGAAGTGCCTAGTCTTACAAAGGGCTTGAGGAAATGTCAAATGTCCATAACCCTCTTAGGACCTTCTGCTTAGGAAGTTTCCCTACGAGCCTCTGGCTTCTAAAGTTCAGCCATCTGCTCTCTTTGTCTGTTTCTGCCAGTATGTGTTAAAGCAGAAGAGATGGGAGTAATGTACTTCTGTGGGATAAGCTTTCCTGGAGGTGTTCCGTAGATGATTTGTTCTTTCAGCATTCTAATCACAGGAAAGAAATACCTATTTACACCTTGCAGATTAAATCAGAAGAGGAGAGAAGAAGACATGTTCCATAAACCCCCCAAGGATGATGTACATCACTAGAAAGGAAAGTGGGAATAACAAAGAAATGAGAGAAAGAAACAAGCGTAAGAACGGAAGTTGGCTCAGTACATCACAGATTCTTTGCCCAGATGGGCAGCTGGGAAGTTCTTAGAACATAGTAGCAGAGGGGCCAACCTAACAAGCACTGAAGAAGGCATGCAAGTTATTAACAAGGTGCTCAGGTTACCATGTGGATCACATAATCACCATAAAATAACCATAATAAGTACTTAATTCATTTTCAAAAATCCACTTGATTTTCAACACAATAAAAAAAAATCCTTGCAGTTGATATCACTGTTTAATGACTCAATTGTTTGGTAGCTATGTTGGCCAAGGAAATGACACTAGAAACCAAGTAGCTAAGTGGTCAAGGTACACAGTATTATGATAATCTGGGGAGAAAGAAATGTACATTATAATACCACATCCCATTATAGAGATGAAATCTCTATGTGACATTCTCCTTAAGCTAGCATCTCCAATTATGAGTGTTTATCCTAACAGCATAATCAGAAGTGCTAAATTTACTTGTGAAAATGCTCACAGAACTAATATTTATAATACTCCAATGAAATGTGTAAGATAAAGGTCAAGGGATAAATTATGAAACACTAGATAGCCACTTAGTAACAAAGATTGTATGAAATGACATACAGAAATACTCACATTACATAAAATTATAAAATCAGAATAGCAAAGGATACACACAGTACAATTACATTTTATGTACCACACACTCCTACCCTATCACTCATGCATGTAAATAAAGCTTAGAAGCAAATGTACTAATATGGTCAATTTTTTAACGTACATGCATTGTTTTATAAAGATAAGATATTAATAACAGCACAGTTTCTGGGGCTGAAAACATAAGTTTTGAAGAAGGCTCTTTTGCTCCACTTCTAGATTTTTTAAAATGTCTATATGCTAACTTATTCCATACTTTCTCTAGACTCTTACTCTTCCTTAAAAAGATGGGAAAAGGATTATGTTTCTTTCAGATTCATTTCTATGACACTTTCTCAAACTACCAGTTATATTATCATCTCTGACTGTGATCAAATATCTGATTTTCAGGCATGAGACACTGTGGTACTAACTGATGCATTTGACTCAATTGTTTCAGTTCTAGGAATTTATAAAAATAGATTGGAACCATTACAAGTAACATGCAGGGTGGTGTTATCTACCATAACCTGACAATTTTTTAATAAGTGCCATGCATGCAAAGCCAAAAGAAATTACAAAAATGTGCATGACGTATACATGAATAAGTACTTAAATCAGTGTCTTGAGATAACATCCAAAATATTTGTCTTATAATACTAGATCAAAAACTGATTAAATAATTGCATGGATGAATCTAGAAATTCATTCATTTCTTTTAAATTTCCCAAAGTTATAGAGTATGGATTTTTAAAGTATTCCCTTAGAATACTCTGGGTTTCTTTAATGTCTATTATGATGGTTCCCTGTTCATTTCTGATTGTTGTTTTGGGTCATCTATTTCTTTATTTTGGTTAGTTGGGCCAAGGACCTGCTTTCATAGGACCAGAAGGTGCCAAACAAGCCTCCAAAGGAAGGTAGCAAACAATAGTCTTGCCCACCTCTGATGCCTATAAACTACAACAATGACTATCATATCACAATAATAACCCAAAGGGTGTAATAGTGGTACCCATATCTTGGCAGCAACCAACAGTTCTGTAATTAGACTCATAGCCTCTTAAACAAGAGGTGCCTGGTACTAACAACCTAGGCAACTACATAGAGCAAGTAAGCTCATGGATTTTGAATCGAACTCACTTTACTAAATCATCACAAGCCCTAACTGCCTCTGACATCAATAATCAAGTATACAGAATAAAACTAAAGCACCAAGACTAAAAATATTATCAAGAAATATACTTTTTAAAAAGGTCTCATAATAGAATAAAAGTGCATTTTGAAATTGTGCTATGATATATATTCCATTACACTATTTTTAACTTATCAATCAAAAACAAATTTAGATAAAATATAAAAAGAACAAATTACTAAGAGAAAATGCATTACAATAATAAAAATAAAAATTTAAATAATAGACTATTACTTTTTTCTTTCTGTCATTTCCCAACATTCTGTATAATGAATCTACATAACCTTTATTAGAAGAGCAAAAAATAGCAAACTAATTTATACACATACATACTGATAACACATTAAAAATTTAAGCATGTACAAATATCAAAATATCAGAGAAATACACCAAAATTAACAAATGTGGATAACTATAATCCTATCATTAGGCTAGTTAATAGATATTTATTGTTTGGTAGTAGAGACTCAGGTATTTAAGTTACTCAATAAATGAGTAGAATTCCTCTTACAAAGCAGATGGTTATTAAGTATGTAGGCATTCAAATGTTAATTAGGCATTTTATTTTACCTAATTGAAAATTTAAAATCTTAACCTATTTCTACTTTGATTTTTGTAAACTGATCTTTGTTCCCCCAAAAGCTAAGGATCAAACTCAGGGCTTCAACATGCTGGTCAAGAGCTCTACCATTATGCTTCATGATCATTCCAAAATTACTTATCATTTTGGAACCATGGGGGAAAGATCTACAATACAGAAAGAACAATAAAAAATAAAATAACAATAACAATAAAAGAATATTAACTCCTGACAAACTTTGTCTCCTACTTCCCCTTCAAAAATATTAGAGAAATATAACAAAACTAACCAACATAGATAATTCTACTTCCCTCATCAAAGCTCTCACAACCTGATGCTGATGCTAACCATTTCATGGCATGAAATTGCTGAGTAAGTGATATACGAGGTGGACATTAGTTTGATATTCACTTCAAATTATACTTGCTCCATCCAAGTAGGTCATCTAACATATTGCTTCGATTCACAGCAATCTTTTATTACACTTCTGGGAAGGTGGTCATCATGCAAGTCAATGACTTATTTGCCGGGTATGATAGAACCCATTAATGTCATTCTTCAAAGCACATTACAAACTTTATATATTCTCATGAAAATTCAAAAAATGTGGACGTGGAAAACCCAGTAAAGACACACTCTTCCTTCATGGCAAATATTTTTACACACTTTCAGACAAAGAAACTCCTATTCGTGTTCATAACTACAGAATATCTGGTGCGAGTTTTTAGGTCAATTCCCGCTGGGTGCAAGTCATCCCTGCTGTAAACATTTTGGCTCTTAAGAAACTAGCCCCCCTCAAAGCCCTAAAATAGGAAGGAACCTCACACTTAACAGGAAAGCTGTTGTTTGGTCTATTTATATTTTCTCAGTTCTTTGCATCAAGCCCTATGAAGTACTGCACTGCTGAACCACAAGAAACTAGATTAGAAAATAAAAATTAATGCTTAATATTCACATTGTAAGAAACTATAAAATGTTTCTTACAAAACAAAGCTAGATTTACAACATGGTTAAAGGAATAATACAGCTGTAATCAGCTTGGGGATTTTGATGACCTAAGGGGCTAGTTTAACAGTCAGATTTGTTATTGTTTATTATTATTATTATCTTAGACACATTATCTAGTGAATTGATAATATGGATTTAAAAATGCTAAAGGTCATCAAAGTTATTCGTTTGGTGAGAATAATTAATTTATCCAACAGATCCTTTGAATTTTATTTGGGTAGTTTCTTGAGCATGTTGAGAGTATAACCATAGTTCTAGTTAATGAGTCTTCCTATCCATATTTGATAAGCATTTATTTCAGCTTATAGTTCCACATCACAATCCATTACTGAGGGAAGTCAAGGCAAGGACTGAACAAGGCAAGAATCTAGAGGCAGAAGCTGACATAAAGGCCACGGAAGAATGCTGCTAACTGGCTTGCTCATCATGGATTGTTCACCCTCCTTTCTTGTAGCACCAGGAAGGGCAACTCATGGATGATACCATCCATGGTGAGCTGAGCCCTAAGCCCTTCCATAGCCAACATCAATGAAGAAAATGTACCTCAGGCTTGCCTATGGGACAATTCAGTGGGAGCAAGTTCGCAGCTGAAGTTTTCTGTTTCAAAATGATGCTAACCTTTGCCAAGTTGACACAAAACTAGCCTGCAAAAGCTTATGCAGGTAACTAAATCGTAACCATGGTGAATCAATTTAATATGCATCTATTTTCTCAGACAGTGAAAATGTGTATTTGTTCAGGGGCCAAGGGAATTAAAAAATCTGCTTATTTAGCAAAACCCCCTAAAAGTTACAGAATCTCTTTAAGAGAAAGTGCATTTAACCAAAACTTAGCACTACAGAACTTCTCCAAAGCATAAAGAAAAGAGAAAAAAAAAGGAAAGAAAGGAATAAAGGAAATGCAACCAACAAGAAAACAAATGATAAAATAGCCATTGTCTACATATCAATAAGAATGGTGAATGTAAATGGATACAACAATCCAGGGAGGCTAAATGTAATTAATATCCAGTTGTGGCTTGAGGTGAATATAACAACACAGCTTGATTAAAAATAAAGATAATGCATGCTGCCTATAGCTGAAACATTTTATCCTTAAAGATATATAAAAACAAAGTAAAAGTGTGAATGAACATATTCATGAGACAGTAATGGAAAGAAAACAAGAATACTGTTATAAGACAGACTTCTAGAACACAGTGATCATCAGAGAAAAAAAAGTCATCACTTAATGATAAATGTACCAATCATGAAGAATAGATCACAGCTGTAAATATATGTGCTTGTGGGGCATATAAACACATAAAACAAATATATTTGACAGGAGGAAAAGAAGGAAACAATAATATATTTCCATAAGGAGATTTCAATACCTCACATTCAACAATGGTTTCGTCAACAAAATAAGAAAGTTAATAAAGAAATACTGGATATGAATGGCATTTACTTAATTTACTAGTCAGTCCATCACTATAAGCAATCATGACAGTTGGCTCATAAGCTTTATTATGAAAACATATTCATAATGGTGTTCAACTTTGAGTTTTTCAAATTTACGTTTTCAAATGAATTTTGACTCCTTGTAAACTGTAAATGTCATCACATAATATTTTTAAAAGAAGTGTAATAAGTGTTAAAGCTAAAAGTTTTATGCATACATTAGAATTTAATTCTTTTTACATATACTTATTCATTTTTATTTTTAGTTTGCATGTGTATGCAATTCAGTAAAGAGCACATAGAGAAAGGGGAATGACACAAGCCTGGCTAACGAGGAAGACAGAGAGCAGGGGCGTAGCATCCTCATCACCTTGTCATAGTTAATCTTCAAGACTGGAAAGCCATGGAAGAAATCCCCAGCAGGTGGACATGATGCCCTGGATTGATGGCAGAGTAGACCAAATTGACCAAATTGAGGTTTGAAGCTGGGGACAAACTGAGGGCAATGACAGCTTCAAGCAAAAACTGTAAAAGCAAGAATAATAGTAACAGATAGTAAAGATAAGAGACCCAAAGGAGAAAGCCGGAGATTCTCAGTAAAGCGCTTTGCATGAGGACTTGAGTATAATCTCAAGAACTCATCTAAAATCAATCTATGC
The DNA here is from genome assembly GCA_028658305.1 of Pachyuromys duprasi. NCBI lineage: Eukaryota > Metazoa > Chordata > Mammalia > Rodentia > Muridae > Pachyuromys > Pachyuromys duprasi. The sequence goes on along the minus strand of CM053765.1, from coordinate 37,287,555 downwards.
ATTGAGGCACACACCTTCCAGAGTAGAGGAAGTACAGACAGGCATATCCATGAGGCTCAGTGGCTAGCCAGCTTTAGTTAGTTGGCAAGTTCAAGGCCAACTTGGCAAGGTTAGAAAGGCTGACTCAGAAACTAATACTCAAGACTGTCCTCTCTCTTTAGTGCGTATGTACACAGACACATACATACATGTACACACACATGTGTACACACAGAGAGAGAAATAGAAGCATGCGTGCATACATGTACACACACATACACACACGAGCTACAACAACAACAACAATAATAATAAAACTTAGTTTAAAGAATGTTGTGGAAAGGACTTGAAACTACCAGGGAGATGTTTGCTTTCATAGGTTAGGTGATATTTGCCACATGAGGAACTCTGAAGTAACACTCAGAGCCCTGGATAAAAGATGTCAAAAACCTCAATTAACCGATTAAAATCAACATCATTTAAAGTGCAGTGAACATGTACTTCAAGAAAAGAAAGAGCAAATCTGTTGATACTACTGACATTTGTCTTCATAATATGCAGATCAAATCTATGTTTCACACATCATCTAAACCAAGGGTTTAGATGGAAAGCAAAGAGGAAAAAATTAGTTCTAGGAGCTAAAGGGACCAGGCACCTGACTTCTAATAGGGTACAGTGAAAAACAATAGTCACAGCTTCCAAGTTCTCAGAATAGTAAACTATTATTCATTCATATCTCAGATTTGATTTTCTTTTCAGAATAAAATTAAGGTGCCGAATTTGAAATTTAAAAACAATAACTTATGTTCTCTCTGAAAATGCACAAATTGCTTACAAGACATAAGTCTTCAAGAATCAATTCCAAGTAGAGCAAAATCTTGATCCAGCATATTCCCTCATATTTACTTCCACATTTCCCTTCTACCTTACTTCTCTTACGTATCCTTCTCCCAACCCCACAACAGCATCTACCTCACCCCCTCACCTGAATCCTACATACACAGTCAAAGCTCTTTTGGGAATTGAAAGTTAAAGTTGGAAGCCGTAAGACATAGATTTTCTTAGTTTAAGATTCTAACCCTATGATTCTAGGAATCAATAAAGACAAGCAAAAAGAAGAAATGTGAATAAAACAAAAGCCTAGTCTTAGGAGCAAGGCCTATTGTTGGTAGCAAGCTACTATTTTAACAGTCTCTGAAAGGTACAATATACTTGTCAAGACATTTAGAAGTAACCTGGCTATTTCAACCATACCAACAAGTCTATTCACATTAAGTAATTATAGACTAGGAAATAAAAAGTAAAAAGACATTAACAAACATAAAATATGTATGCATCATGAACTTAATTTTGGAATTCTTTGTGTTTCATACAAAGTGGGAAGGTCAAAGAAAAAATGCGTGGAGGTGTAGGATCTGAAAAGAACTTCAAGTTGGAAAAAGACATCAACTGCAATTATATTCATATGCCCTACTTAGAAAAAAAAGCACCCTGAAACCACCCCACAGTGTGAAAACAAAGGTATTTATTGACTTCATTTTTTATCTTTGCTCTAATTAGCTATACTGCAGAACTTACTTTTTAAACTGTTTGGCACTTTAGACACACTAAAGAATCGTGCCCTATGAAGAGACCATATCAAACCCAGATCCCCAAGAGTAAGAATGCACCTGTTTCTGCATCCAGAGACTTGAATTAATTTAAAAATGACCGCCCTTCTCTACCTTTCATCTGGAAAATGAGTCCGTAACAAGGAAGGAGGCTGCTGAAGGAGATGATAGAAAACCTGACAACTGACTTATCAAGCTGTATGGAAAGGGGGGAAGTGAATGGCAGAAGAGGGGAGAGAAAGAGGAGGTAGGGAGAGGGAAAGAGGAGAGGGGAAAGATAAGAGAGGAGAGAGGAAGACAGGAGAGATGGGGGAAGTGGAGGGAAGAAAAGAGGGGAAAGGAGAAGGGGGAGAAGGAAGAAGGTGGAGGGGAGGAGGGAAGTGGAGGATAAGGACAAAGAAGCCTACCTAAGATTACTTGCAACTTGGTGGTATTTAAAATTTCTTCCATCTTCCATTACTTCGAAATAAGCTAATAAAATTTTTTAAAAGGAATGAGAAGAAACAATCAAGAAAGGAAGGGGTAGTCACTACATGCCAAGTTTGATCGCTGGGTTAGTGTCCACCATATCTGCCTCTCCTGAAGCATGTTCAAGCATCTTAAATGTTACAAACTGAACTTTTGTTGCCTCTTGGCTGAAGTAGTCTCTTAACGATCATCTGGAGTGAGCTATCCCAGAAGCAGAAAGACACACATGGTATATAGTCACTTATAAGTGGATACTAGACATATAATATAGGATAATCATACTAAAATCTGTATGCCTAAGGAAGCTTATCAAAAAGTAGGACCCTGGTAAGAAGCTCAGTCTTCATTCAGAAAAGCAAACGAGATGAACATCGGAAGAAGGAGAAAACAGGACACAGGACAGGAGCCTATCACAGAGGGCCTCCGAAAGACTCTACCCAGCAGGGTGTCAAAACATATGCTGAGACTTATAGCCAAACTTTTTACAGAGTGCAGGGAATCTTATGAAAGAAGTGGGAGATAGAAAGACCTGGAGAGGACAGGAGCTCTGAAAGGAGAGCAACAGAACCAAAAATATCTGGGCCCAGGGGTCTTTTTTGAGACTGATAATCCAAACAAGGACCATGCATGGAGATGACCTGGAACCTCTGCACAGGAGTAGCTCATGACAGCTCAGTGTCCAAGAGGGCTCCCCAATAATAGGAACAGGGACTGTCTCTGACATGAATCTATTGGCTGGCTCTTTGATCACCTCCACCTGAGGGGGGAGCAGCCTTACCTGTCCACAGAAGAAGACAAAGAAGCCAATCCTGATGAGACCTGATAGACTAGATTCAGATGGAAGGGGAGGAGGACCTCCCCTAGCATTGGACTGGGGGAGGGGCATAGGAGAAGAAGAGGGAAGAGGGTGCAATTGGGAGAGGATGTGGGAGGGGGTTACAGCTGGTATACAATGTGAATAAACTGTAATTAATAAAAATAAAATTAAAAAAGGGGGGGAGATTGTCAGAGAAGTAGCCACATAATTTTGAGTCACTAAGTTAGAAACCCAAACCCAAGTCTTGAGAGAAGAAAGAGTAAAAATGCACAATCAAAGAAATAAAGAGATGGTGAGACTAACCTGAAACCCAGGGACGTGCCTTGGATTCATTTTTACAGTGTCATTGGGCAAAGCCAGCTGCCATTTCCATTTCAAATGGAAGGAAAATGCATTTTATCTCCCTGAGCGAATGACTTTGTTTTAACAGACCCAAGCCAGGGGCACTGTGCTCACAGCTTTCTCTGGCCCTTTTGAGGAGTTACCAAGGTGCAGTATGATAAAGTAAATGAAGCCAAATAAATGGCAAAGAGTCTGCAGCACTCACTTAAAAAGCATGTGTTTGATGTCTGTTTTCCCATCAGCCTTTTCTGTTAAGACCATTAAGGAAAAGGCAAATGCATGTGATCGGCATTTTTGTTTTATCTTCCTCTTTAAGTAAACAAGTGTGGTCACAGTACGGATGTGCTTCATTTTACCACAAAGGGCTGTTCCAGTGGTGTGCCGCTTTCAGGAAAGCACATGCCTCCTTTATATGACAGCCCATCAAACAACACTGAAAGGAAGGCAGCATCAAGCACCCCCGGGATGCTGGTTCCCAGGTACTCTACTATTTCCTTGCGAAAACATTTAAAGAATAATAATTCCTACAAGAGACCTAACTGAAGCAATAATATTATTTTTCATAGAGTTAAACAAAAATTTGAAGACAATGCAATTTCTTTCTTTCTTTTTCCTTTAATTTTTTTTTCAGTGTAGGTCCATTTTCTACTGCTTATACAGAAATGGCTTTCCTGTAAAAAGGTCATTTCTTCCCCATTCTAAATTCTGTCTTTTCCAAAAATTGTACTTTTTGAAATGAGGCTTTTCTTCTTTTTTTCACTTTTCTTTCTTCCTTTTTTTTGCATTGGATTCCACATTAGTTTTCATTTTTGCCTTTAGAGTTTTTAAAACCCATCAGTCAGTCTTTTTCTTTGGAGAATCAGTACAATCAAGCTATGGTACACTGGCTTTGGTAGCAAAAATGAAAAAAAAAATCCAATAGTTTAAAGATTGAACTCATTTTTCATGAGGCATAAGCCATGAAAAATGTGATCAAAATGAAGTTGACATTGTGCAATTCTAAGTTATTTCAGTGGAGAGAAACACAAGGGGTGATGTTCATCTGACCTCCCATCTCCTACTTTTTTATCTCTGTGGATTCTATGAACCTGCTGCAGGGATTTGAGCAGAAAGTTATCTAGAAGTTCATTCACCAATTTTGCTTACCCAAATGTGCCTGTTACCCTTATGGTCATGTAGGTTAAGCTGGTTTTTGTTGTCGTTGTTGTTGTTGTTTATTCTCTCAAGTTCATGTTCTGCCTCCTTCATGTTGTGCTATTGGGAACCTTACCTATTGAATGTGTGAACTTTAGAATAAATTTATTGTCAGCCAACTAATTTTCCTAGTTTTTTAAAAAAAAAAAAAACAGGTGGATGGAGCCAGCTTTATAAACCTAAATTTCATTTCCTCCCATTGTACTCACTCCTTTGAGTCTCATTAGCCTGCTCAACACCATCACCTTCATACTTCCCCCACCGTGATGAAACAGAACCCATAGGGAGCAGGATGGCGTAACAGAGCTCAGCTGGGCACTAACTAGCTAGGGGAAGCCTCCATAACTTTTCAGGCCTTGCCTGGCTCCTCTGGAAAGAAAAAGGCTGAACTGGATAGAGCTGTTGCCCTCTGAGACCAAGTCCCCATATTACTAATCTGACAATGGTTTTAAAAGTAAATTCCCGCTTACCTAAGAGAGAGTGCAAAGTCCCTTGGGCTGTGGTCAGCTTTTGTCTGCACAAATGCAGTGCAACCCTACGTTCCCTGCTCACTGTGACCGAGAGTAAAGGCTCTTTGCTGAAACAGCAACCGGTTTTTGCTGAAATTCCTCATCTCATCAGGGACCCCATTTCTAAAGTCACCAAGCAGAGATTTCTATTTAGAAATTTGAGAAGCTAAAACTCCAGGACTGTGACCTATTTGTCACCATGTCAGGAAAGTTCACAGTACCTAAAATGGCCACCACCTCGTCGTCCTGGATAACTTCCAAGGACCCCGACACCACAAAGCATAGGGCATCCACACTCTCTCCAGCGTGGTAAATCAGGTCCCCAGGAGCACAGTGAATAGTTTGGAATTCCACTGCCAAGGCACGCAGACATCCATCGCTGGCCAATCGGAATGCGGGATGTTCATTAAAAACCTTCCGGTTCAGATGCACACAGATGTCAGCTCTCATGTCCTTGGGACAGATGGAGAGAACCTGAAGAGAGTGAAACATGACTAAGTGAGCAGGAAAGATAAAGGGTCTAGTTCAGAAATTAAAAAAAAAAACCCACGCAACAAATGTTTACTGACCACTAATTATATCTGCTAGACTAGGTACGAGGCTCCTGGAAGGCAAAGTTAGATGCAGGCCTGTACTTGAAAAACCTCGAGTCCGGTGAGGTACACAGATGTCACATCACAACACAGCCCATGTCACAGCACAGCACCATGCAGTCAACACTTGTGGAATGTTTCCCTATTATAATGGTAGGTTTTGAGTGACAGTTGGGAAGAATCTTGGCAACAAAAGTTATAGTCATGCCTAAAAATGTGTGCATACAAGTAACAGTATATAGACTGTGCAGATTAAAATTACTTATTTAGGAATACATATGTGAGTGCATCTATGCACATGTGTATAGTATATGTATATGACATATTTATCAACAGTTATAGACAGTGAGGCCAGGAATTTGGGAGAGAGTGGTGGGTGACATGAAGAGGGACGAATGACATAGTTAAACTATAATCTCAAGACCTGATTTTTAAAAATAAGTAAATAAAAATGAAAACAAATGTTAATATCCAGAAAGCCAATTAGCATGAAATATTAGCATTCAGATCAATCCAACTAATGTTTCAAAATTATTTTATAACTACACAAGAGTGAATATTATGTTAATACAGACGGGAAACAGATACGTATTAGCTGACCATTCCTGAGACTGATACTCCAACCAAGTATCATGCATGGAGAAAACCTAGAACCCCTGGACAGATGTAACGCAAGGCAGTTCAGCCTCCAAGTGGGTTCCATAGTAATGGGAACAGGGACTGTCTCTGACATGAACTGATTGGGCTGCTCTTTAATCACCTGCCCCTGAGTGGGGAGCAGCCTTACCAGGCCACAGAGGAAGAAAATGAAGCCACTCCTGATGAGAGCTGATAGACTAGGATCAGAAGGAGGGAAAAGAGAACCTCCCCTATCAGTGGACTTGAGGAGGGACACGCGTGCAGAAGAGGGAGGAAGGGAGGGATTGGGATGGGAAGAGGGAGGGAACTACAGGGGGGATACAAAGTGAATAAAGTATAATTAAATTTAAAAAATAAAAAAGAAAGAAAAGAAAATCAACACAAGCAGTGCGGCAACTCAACATTCTGTAAACTGATGTAAGCCAGTTCTCACTATTTCTTCAGTCTGGAAGATTTTCCTCTATAAATTAATGAATGCCCAGGCAGAGAAAAGAGATTGCATAAGCCTTCTCTGAGGCACAGGCAACTGGACATATCTCTAAGCAGGACAGACAGTCTTGTGATGCAATTTCATTACAGGTTGGCTGGGCTTGGGTATGGGGGAGGGGTGCAAAATTCAAGCTCAAGGTTCTGCTTAGGAGGGATGAATGGCAGAAGCATGCTGGGAAAGCAAGGTGTGGGGAGCTTTCATTCACTGTAGGTTTCATAGTAGCATTTACAAACCTATGTTACAGTGGAAATTATCATCCCTTTTTAGATTTTGTTTTTATTCTTTTATAGATTCATGCATTCAGTTCAAGGCTTTTCGTTGTTTTCATCCCCTCCTTTTCTTGCTGAAATCCTTCTTCTGTGCAACAAGTCCCCCTTTCAGGTTAGGGTGCAATGAGTGTTGGAGGGTTGCTTGTATGAGTATGGGTCGGAGGGTATGGACTGGAGCCTGTGCAGCTTATCAGTGTCTACAACACTGAAGAAAATGGCATCCCTTCACCACCGCAAGGATTAACTGTCAATGGCATCTCAGCGAGAGGCGGGCTCTTATCATATCTAAGCAAAGAACCGCAGAAGGCAGGCTGCCCACCTTGATGATGCATGTGAAGTCTCTTTCCCTCTGCCTCCTTGATAAACCAATTTTAATACAGTGTTATTTGGTGGTATTTCTTTCAATCTTCCAAAGATAAAGCTAAGTTGCTTTTCCCATTCCACTACAATGAATAATAGTTCATGTAGAATAGTTCTCTTTCTTTTCTTAATTATGCTCTAGCTTTAGATTCCTGCCCTCGCCCCATGCTGGAAATAACCCAATTTGTCTTTTTTATTTGTATCTTACCATAAATGTAACACTGGTTGAGTCTTTGCAGGGTCCATCCATCATCACACAATGCAATTAATTATGCTTCCTGGATTCTTTCTCTTTATGTTTCCTGAGTCTACATTTTATTTCACATCACAATCATCTCCATGGGATTTATTTTGATAATCTTCCAAATTCCTACAGACCACAGCCATCAACTCATCCACCTTTCTGAAATGTCTCCTCTTTGAAGAAAGGAATGCCTAATAGAGCTTAAAAAGCAGGTGGTGCTTCCCCCACGATAGCAATTTCCAATGATGATAATCAATGTATCAGCCTTTAGTGGGTTTAGATAATAGCTATCATTCGACAGGCACTTACTAAGTTTCTACTATGTGTCACTGTGTTAAATCCCTGGACATGTAGATACAGGCATTATCTTTGCTGTAAGGGAGCTAACAGTGGGTTCTGAAGACAGACATGAAGAGACAGTCACAGCGTAGCACAAACCTATAATGGCAGAGACACAGGAGCACAAGCTACCTATGAGTCTTGACTTGTGGCTTACAGCATGAGGTCATAAGGCTGGGCTCAGGACACACGCCCACGTTCAGCTAGATCATTTACTAGCTCTTTGACCTAGAGATTTTGCTTCATCTCTCCAGTCTTCATCTATGCGATGACGTTGATCCCTGGCATCATATGTTCATAGTAAGAATTTAAGTTATCCTGTATAGCCGGCACATAGCCAGAGCTGGAGAAAATGCTAGCCTTTATTACCACTGTTAAACATGCATATTCCTATGGTTTCTTTTACCCTTCTGCAAAGTCCATTTTTTCAACCCCTTTATGAATTCTATGTTGTTCGATGAATTTCCAAAGAGAATTAAGAAAGTACTTTAATGTAAATCTGAGCATACTTCAGAGATAGGCTAAGCTTAATATATTTTCAGGTTGAAAGTATAAAATATTTTAAAAACTTGCATATCTAAGTATTACATCAAACAGCAACTAAGAAAAATGAAATTGTCTGGTTTTGCCCATTTATCATATAGAGTTTTGAATTCATTTTGGAAACAGTGGGGTTTTGTTTTGGTTTGGTTTGGTTTTGGTTTTTTAAATTCATGATGGTGGGGCTGAAATTCAGGGTCTTCTTATTTTAATGATTTTTTTTTATTTTTTATGTGTGTTTGTGTTTTGTGTCTGTCTGTGTAAGGGTGTCAGATCCCATGGAACTGGAATCATAGAGAGTTGTTAGCTAATATGTGGGTGCTGGGAATTGAACCCAGGTCCTCTGGAAGAGCATCCAGTGCTCTTAATTGCTGATCCATCTCGCTGTCCCTGGAAACAGTCATTTTATGCCATTTAAGTTATTTCTCCCAGGACTCATATTGCAATTGGAATCTTCAAATATTTAGATTAATCTGTATTTACTAAAACATGACTGTCATTGTATTTAAAGTATACCTCTTCTTTTTGTTTCACGTTTTGATACTCTCATTGTATCTTTTCTATTCTTTAGATTATAGTCATTGATTTTGTTTATTTGTCTTGCTTTTAGTTTTCAAACCAGATTTTACACACACACACAAAGCCTAGCCTTGAGTTTACTATGTAGTCCAGATTGGCTTCAAACTCATGGCAATCCTCCTGCCTCGGACTCCCACATGCTCGGATCACAGGCGTGTACCACGCACTTTCACACTCTACTTTCACAGATTACATTGATTGATTTCATATACATACAGCTGCCATAGAGCAACAAGTTAAACTCAGTGTTAAAATAGACCAAGCAGAGTCATGCCTGAAGATGAGCTCCCTCTCTGCCTTAGACAAACCATCTTTCTGGCATGCTGTCAGAATTATAAATATATCATTATTTATCCTGGGAATTGATGACATTCACAACTTTCTTAGGCAAGAAAATGTAGTTTTAAGTGACAGAATGAAAATATCATTTAAGGTAACTCTCTCACATAGGGCAGTGGTTCTAACTGCGGCATATTTTGCCATGACAGTCACATCTATTTTTCCCCCCTTGGTAAATTCTCTAATGGTATCTCACAATTATCAGCAAATGAAATTATACTGCAGTGAGGAAGATGCAGGGTAAGAGTGACTTCTGTTTATCTCCAGTGTGTATTACGTCTCCCTTCATCGTGTTAGCATATTAATAAATTACATTCTTAATTAAGAGAAGCAATAAATTTTCCCTTGGAAGAACAATGAACTATTTAAGGAACCGTTTCTCATAACACTGCAAACTGACTCTGAAAAACAGGTGAATGCCATACTCTGAACTCTAAAATGCTTTTGTATTATTTATGATTTCCATTAAACCCAAGGTCAAGTAGTACAGCAGCAGATATCTCTCAGGATCAGAGGGGCAAATCTCAACACTGGCTACAGAACTCTTAGTAAAGTAAATAAGACCATGTTATCTCTGCTTTCTTAGAAATCATCCATGGCTTGCTTCTGCACATGGTAAAGGCAAAGTTCTGACCGGGCTTGCAGGGCTTTGGTGGGACCTTTCACAGTTTCCCTGGTAGGCAGGCACATTTCAGCCACCCATTTCTCTTCGCTCTGAAACTCCCCAGGCACCTGGTAATGCTTCAGTCCTTCCTTCTTGATTGGAAGGTCCATCGTCACATTCTTTGCCTAGTCATCTCAGATTCATCCCTCTCTCTCAAACGCAATTCTGTACAGTTCTATCACAGAATTTAGGATCGTAGAGAAAACAAAACTAAGAGTAAGAGTTCTAGTCATTTGCTTGTGCTATAGTTGTTAATGGCAAGGAAAAAGAAAAGAAAAGAAATTGGCAGAGGTTTCAAACATTTATTTTTCAGCTTTGAATTAATGCTTTAGTGTTTTTTTTTCCTAATGAACCCTTACGTTATGCTTATGGTATGTATATATTTTTTCAAAAAAGCAGCTTTGGCTGGAGAAGTTCTAAGGACTGAGACTCTCTATCTCACACATTCAGTCATTCATTTAACTGAAGATTTAGCATTGGTTAAGTGTCCAGTGCTACACAGGTCCTCAATGTCTAGAAGAAAAACTGTCACAATGCCTGTTCCCTGGAGCTTACAATTGGGCGCAATTGAAAAAATCACCATTTCTGGTCCAATGCCCCATTTACAGGTAAGATGAATGTTTCCCCCAAAGGCTATGTGATTTGCAGAGGTCATTCTCAACAAATAACTAACAAAGCAAACACAACAACAGAAAAAAAGAAACAAAAAACAACTCTTTAGTTCAGCTATGAAGTCATGCTCTGCTCCCAAGTGGAGATGAACCAGGAATAAAAGTAGAGCCCCCCCCCATACAAGCCGGGGAGTGACAGACTGGCTAGATCCCAGGGGAGGACATTGCAGCCAGCCCTGAGGAGACAGGATGAGCTGGGGTTGGATGGAAGGGGAGGAGGTCCTCCCTGTTGGTGGACTTGGAGGGGGCGGGGAGGAGGGAGATGAGGGAGGGAGTGGAAGGGTAAGAGGGAATGGGGGAGGGGGCTACGCCTGGGATGCAAAGTACCTAACCTGTGATTGATATAAAAATAAATAAATTAATTTAAAAAAAGTAGAACTCCTATGCCGTCTGACACTCTCTGGCTCTTTGTATACTACAAGACCACAAATATTGATTTCTAAAAATAATTTAAGATTCAGTTAATCAAAACTGTACTCTAACAGAAAAGCACTAGTTTCCTACTTTTTCCACTGAGCAGCCAAGACTTTGTTAGACTTTGTTTTTATTTCTAAAAACTTGCATGTAGCTCACAAATGCACCTCACACTTGGCACAAGAGCACGTTGATAAGTTCCTTATGCCATCATGATTTACTAAGCAGAAGTCATCTCTTTCCAGAAATTCAAGTTGCCACCCATGGATGAAAAGGCCTGAGCTAGATATTTAGTGAGCGCTTGATAAATATTCCTTGCCTTGGGTCCCTCCCTCTACCACATTCATCCATTATGGTGTTAGTAACTGGAAAACCTTGGAAAAGAAGGTCTAAATATATTGACACAGGAGCCATCTCTTACTCAGTATTTCAAAGTACTTAAAGCCATACTCTAACATTTACTGTACACAGCATGAATAATTAAAGCCATTAAAGAAATTGAACTTTTCCATGATTTATACTCATTTCTGCTCATAAAACTTGAATCTCTAAAGTTTTATCTCCAACTGTCATTCTTCAAAATCATATAATCAATATTTAACTCAGGTGATACTTATTTTTAAAAGCAACAATGGAGTTCATTAAGAAGAAAAGGTGTTAGTATAGATTTAAGCACTGGCATTAAGGAAGACAGAGAGGCTCAAGAGATGGCTCAGCAGTTAGGCACACTTATTGCTCACGCATACATACTCACACATATACATGTACACACAATAGATAAACACATGTAACAAAAAATTTTAACAATAGAAAAAAAGAAAGAGGGGTATAGATATGTGTAAGAGAAGCAGAGTACCACTTGCTTTCATGAGGGAGAGTGCCATGGACTGCTTACCTAAAAACATACTTTCAGTCACTGCAGACTGTTCCCAAATAGTTGCAGTAAACTTAAATCTTGCATTGTAATTAGATAGCAGGTTTCCCGTGTTCTTTTTTGTGGATCAGCAGCCACCAATACCCTGCCTATATCAGATCATCAAAATATGGGCTTTAGAAAATCAGTGTGTAAAATACAAAAACACCTTTAAGGCCCTTTCCAAATTGCTTCTCAGCAAAAGCATACCAAGTCACTCAACCCTGCTGTGTGGGAGAGAATTGTATGTTTTCTTAATACTCTGATACTTAAATCTCCCAGATAAGTGTGGAGGCAGAAAGGCAATTTCACCTGAAAGAAAAGCAGAATTGTATAGTGTAGGGAACAGAAGCAGAGCAAGCTTCAGCCTTAGCGGAGTCCTGTCTTTACTCCTAGCCCACTGCTCACAGGCTGACTGCCATTTGGCATACTGAAAACACCATCTCCAATGGGCAAGTAGAGATGAGGCCACAAGGCAGAGAATGGAACAGAGCCTCATCCTAAGGTCTCCGATTGCTGTGAAATAAATAGCTCTGATTATCTACAAAATCCTGCATCGGGAATAATATATAATGTTGGAGCTTTTAATAATAGTGGACATATTAAAAAATGACCTCCCCTTTTTTCCCCCTAGGATATGCAAAGGATGTAAATACACTAATGACATGCTGATAGGCTTCAGCCATCACTGACACTATTTAAAATCCTTTCTTGCTTTCATACAGTTCAGTCATGCACTGCTAATTAATCTCTCCTCAGGAGTCCTGGAGAATTGATATTAAGTCAGAGAAATCAGTAGAGGGAGTCAGGCAAGTGACATTTACACATAAAACATTTTTTTATCCTCCTTCCTAGAAATAAGGAGCCCTGAGACTGGGGAAAACCTGGTGTGCTTCACAGATATGCTGCCCTCATTCATTTAAGGGAAAGAAAGTTCACTGGGAAGAGTGAGGGAAGAGAGAGAATGAGTGGGGTGGACAAGAGGGAGACAGAGGAACATAGGGAAAGAGAGAGGGAAGGAGGGAGGGAGGGAAGGTGGGCAGTCATGCAGAACAGTAGAAACTGCTTGATGTTCATCTGCCAGTCTCCGGGGTGTCAGACCTCCAAGGAATTACGCTGGGAACAAAGTAATGACATGACATGACACTAAGGCAAATTAACTTCCCTTATTTAAAAGCAAAAGGTCATTTTTATTGACTTAAGACTGTTATAACCAGTGAAGAATTAGAAGTTAAAATCCATTTCTTTCACTTCGGAGATTAATTTCCTGAGAGCAGGCCCCAATACTGAAGTGAGGCTCTTATTATAAACACAGAGAGACCATCCTATGAGGTCTCCAGGACCTTGCTTTCAGATTGACCTAAGTAGCATGTGGGAAAAAGAGCTATTGCTGTCATCGGTGTTCAGATTACCAAAGCTTCAAATGATTGCAAGTAGTAACTTCCTAAATTAGGACTCAGATAAAAGGCAGGCTTCACTGGGATTGGGAAAGGGGGCAATAGGTGAGAGCACTGGGTGCCAAGCCTGAGGACGTGTCTGCATGCCTGAGTTTGATCTCTAGAATACTTAGAACTATTGTGTGACCATTACACTCCTATACAAACCCCGTTAATAATATAATCGCTCGGATATAAATCTCACATGTCATTTTTATATACTGAATTTTGACTAAATAAAAGGGTATCGAAGCAGATGCTAAGACTCATAGCCAAACTTTGGGCAGAGTGCACAGAATCTTATGGAAGAAAGGGGAGATAGAAAGACCTGGATGGGACAGGGGCCCCATAAGGAGACCAACAAAGCCAACAAATTTGTACCCAGGGGACCCTGCAGAGACCTATACTCCAACCAAGGACCATGCATGGAGAGGACCTAGACCCCCTGCTCAGATGTAGCCCATGGGCAACTCTGTCTCCATGTGGGTTCCCAAGTAAGGGGAGCAGGGGCAGTCACTGGCATGAACTCTGTTACCTGCTCTTTGATCACCTCCTCCTGGCAAAATGGCCTTCCTAGGTAATAGAAAAAGAGGATCCAGATAGCGCTGATGAGACCTGATAAGCTAGGGTCAGATAATAAGGCAGGAGGAACTCCCTTATCTGTGGACCAGGGGAAGGACATAGGGGGAGATGAGGGAGGAAGGGTGGGACCAAGAAGAGATGAGGGAGGAGGCTACAACAGGGATACAGAGTGAATAAATTGTAATTAATATAATAATAAAATATTAATAATGAAAAAATAGCTTTGCAATCATAAAGCCCATCTTTACTGTGTGTAATGGGAATGGTTTTCCTTAAATACTTGTACACAGCAATTTCCATTACCAATGTTTTAATTAGGATTTTGTCAATGTCATTGATAAGGTGTGAAAATCAGCACTGAACTCTGAAAGTTACTGGATTATTGGCTTAGTACAATATGTGACGTCATGGTGACCAATTGCCATAATATTTTTGGAACCAAACTTATCTTATAAGCAAAATCCTATTTAGTAATATAGTAGAAATAAACCATTTTTAAAGTTTAAGAAATTCTTTTGAATTGATTTGTAATCTTCAACATCCTAAATACTAAACTATCATCTTTTGGAAACAGAATTGTGACATTATGAAGGCGCTTTGAGAGAAAAGCCTGGCTTGAATTTTAGCTCATGCAATATTTATACTGAAATGTGTTGCCAGAGCCTTCCCAGCTGAGAAACTAGACATGTCAATAATACCATCTTTTTGCTCAGAAATCAAACTTGTCACAATTTCATCTCCCAGAAAATAGCCATGAGTACTAGAATAAGTAAGAGCCCTCCATGAGGTGAAGCTGTCACCCATGTGCAGGATTTACATATGACAGAGACCCTCAGATGCCTCTTAAAGCCTCAAAGAATTTAACTGAAGTTCCAAATCCTGTAAACATAATCTCATTTCTGCCATGGCTGATCAAACACAGGAGATGAATAGACAGGCTGCTACAGGTGACATGTTGACTATAAGGAAAAACAATGGATGACAGCCGTGTACCAAAGAAGCATTCAATACGCTACAATATCACAATTAACTTATGATAATGAAAAGAATTGTAGTACTATTCCCAGTGGTCCTGAAGAAAATAAAATCCTTAGATATAAATCTAGCTAAACATGGATCCATATTCTTGAAATGATGAAATGCTAATGATAGAAAATCAAGGAAAGGAGAACTCCTATCAGTGTTCTTGGGGAGGGACACGGGTGCAGAGGGGGCAAGAAGGGAGAGATTGGGACAGGAGGAGGGAGGGAACTACAGGGGTATATAAGGTGAATAAAGTGTAATTAATAAAGAATTTAATAAACAAAGAAAATCAAAGAATATCTAAAATAATACTTACCACATCAATAAACTAGGGGATAGCACATAGTAAACACACAGATTCTCTTTAAGCCAATTGCTGGAATTTTCACCAAGATCCCATGAAGCCTATTTGCAAGCATAGCAACCTCATTCTAAATTCATATGTTAAGGTGTAAAATCTAGAAGAGCTAAGACCCTTGGGAGTTGGGGCAGAGGAAGGAGAATAACTAGTCAACGTTGCAAGGTAGTATACACGACAGTGATTTAGAAGGCAGAATGAACATGGACTGGTGGACCACACCTTTAACTCCAGCACTCAAGGAGGAAGAGGCAGGGGGATATCTTTGAGTTCAAGGCCAGCCTGGTCTACAAAGTGAGTACAGGACAGCCAAGACTACACAGAGAAACCCTATATTGATAAAACCAAAATAGAAAGGAAGTATAGTGTTAGTAGAGGAACACAGGTTAACAAAAGAAAACAAAAAACCTGGAGAAAATATGTTCATTCTTTACAAAGCTTCAAATGCAGCTCAGTGAAGGAAAGATAATAGTTCAACAAATAGAAATGGAGAACTTAGAGATAGTTGACCCTTCCCTTCAAAAAGCTAAAACTCCATATTGAATCTCACATCTCACAAATGCTAATTTAAAGTAAATAATGACTTAAGATCAAAATTCAAAACTGAGCTAAAAAACTTTGGGGGGAAAACATAGTAGAATATATTCCAAATCTCAGTCCAAAAAGAGGTTTTTCTTTTTGTTTGTTTGTTTGTTTGTTTGTTTAATGTCCCTCCACAAAATAAGCTTTTGTACTGTGAAAATATGTTGTAAAAGATTGAAAAGACAAACTAGAGACGGGGAAACATATCTGCCAAGGGACTGGTATCGAAAATGCATAAAGACTCTCAAAAATTTATTAAGAATCCAGTTATAAAGTGCCAAAAACACATGGAGAGATATTTCATAGGAAATAATACATAAACAAACAAATAAGAACATATGCTCAATATAATTAGCCATTAGAGAAATACAGATTAAACACATTCCTCTATTGCTCACCCGGACAGAAAATACTGATTTCCTAAATGATTATCAAGGGAAATACATCCCATACACTACCAGTGGATATACAGAATGACACAGCCACTTTGATAAAGAGCTTATCAGCTTCTTATAAAATAAATGTGAGCTTACAACATGACCGTGTGGTTTCAGTGTTGAGCATCCACTCCAAAGTAAAGAAATAATTGTTTTATACAGCATAACTACACAAGAATGTTTATATATACACTTTATTGTAATAGCTCTAAATAGGAAACAACACAAATTCCTATAAGTTAATGACTACGTGAAATGTAGTGAATCTATATCATGGGACTGTACTCAAAAATATGAAGGCGCAAAGCATTGCCATATGCAACCTCTTGACTAGAACTGAAGAGAATTATGGGTAAAGATACAGAAAGTAAGTTCAAAAGCTTTGTGATTCCATGTAGTTAGCACTGTTGGAATTTCAGAGTTACTTTCGGAGAGATTAGAAGGAGAAGAAGGAGCTCATCATAAAATAGATGGCCCTTAATAAGGTTCATGTGTAGAGGAATTTTAATTCAGAACATGGCTGCTCTGAAAAGAGATCACATCCCAAGACCTTCTAGGTTTGTGTGATCTGGCAGGAATGGAGACCCACCTTTAATCCCAGGAGACAGAGTTGAGCAGATCTCTGAGTTTAAGGCCAGTCTGGTATAGAATAATTTTAAGGTTAAAAAAAAAGGAAAAAGAAAAAAGATTTAGATCCAGGCATGGTGGCACATGCTTTTAATCCCAGCACTCAGGAGACAGAGGCATGCAAATAGATCTCTGAATTCTAGCCAGTTTAGTTGAGTTCATGAGACAAGAAGAAGTGAATGGAATTGAGCTCCTGGAAGGTCATTCAGAGGTAGTTTTACCAGGAGAGTTTTGCAGAGAGAGAGAATGAAGAAAGAACAAGCTAGACATAGATAGGTGAAGACAGAATGACCAAGAGAACAAGAAGGATCCAGAAGATTAGAACAGATTGCTAGAGTTAGTTTGAGGCCAAGCAGAACAATTCATTCAGAGGTATAGAGAGAAGCCAGTTTGAATCAGTCAGCTATAAGAGTTTGAGCCAGAACAGCTGAGTTGAACCAGCCAACCAGAATTCAGAAATACCTAGAAAGGGTGAGCTTATTCAGTAGTAAGCTTCAAATTTCTTCTTGAAAGCACTTAGTACTATAAACTTTCCTTTTAGCACTGCTTTCATTGTGTCCCATAAGTTTGGGTATGTTGTGCCTTCATTTTCAGTGAATTCTAGGAAGTCTTTAATTTCTTTCTTTATTTCTTCCTTAACCCAGTGTCATTGAGTAGCGAGTCATTCAGTTTCCATGCATGTGTAAGCTTCAGAAGCTCAAAACATTCTAGGCGTAGATTACATTGTACAGAGGCTAGAAGCTTCCAGGACCAGGTCTAGGTTAGCAAAAGGAGGCAATAAGCCTCCAAGACAACAAGTACTTTGGGTGAATAAAGTTATATTAACATTACTGACTTATATTAATGTTGATTTCCTAGTTATGCAGGATGTGTTATGTGGAGAAACTGAGGAAACAGTATAGAGAATGCCTCCATTTATTTCTTAGAACTCTATGTATCTCAAAATAGGAAGACAGAAAAGATAAAATTTTCATATCCGGGCTTTTGTAGGAAGTAATAAGTAACTTCTCAAGTGTCTGGAGTCTCTGTAAGCCAAGATCAACAGGCAGGCATCACACATGGAGCCTCTGATCCATTTTTATGAGTCTTAATGTTGTTTTTGTTTGTTTACTTTTGTTTAACCTAATGATCTCCGGTTCAGACGATTTTCTTTTTATTTGTTTTTAATTTATATATTCACTTTACATCTTAATCGTAACCCCTTCTCATTCTCTCCTCCCATTCCTACCCTGTCATTTGGTTCCCCCATCCTCCTTCCCTTTCTCTTCAGAAATGAGAAGCCCCACACACACACACAACCCCACACACGCACCAGACTCTGCCTACAAGGTGTGCAGAGACACAGATAGAGCAGAGACTGAGGGAAGGTTCAACCAATGCCTAGCCCAAGCTGAGAACCACCCCATGGGAGAGAGCCAATCCCTGACACCATTAAGAATGCTCTGCTATAGACAGGAGTCTAGCCTACCCATCCACTGAGAGGCCCCACCCAGCAATCCAATCGGATGCTGAGAAACCTAATTTTGTACAAAGACAGGTAAACGTGGAGAGCTCACCCTCTGTAACTATGGCCCAAGGTAAATATGTCTGCTTTGTAAGGTTCCTCTCAGGCATTTTGTTTAGCTCAAATCGTCAGCAACAGCAAGCTGACTAACATACTGAGAAAGGTGAATCAAGAAATGAAAAGAACTCCTCCCTTGACTAGGCTCACGGAGATTTTTTTTAGGTGTACCCTAAGCAGCTTTGTAATTTTTTTTTTATTTCATCAGCTCAGGGATATACTTATTCATTCACTCACTAATTCACTTGGGTGAATCTTCATTTGAGTAAATTATCCAACAAATGGATAATTTGTTGGACACCCGTGGATAATGGAAATACATCATAGCATTCAGAAAATAAATACATGACCATGGCATTTGGAAGTCTCCCACATACTGGCTGATACAGACATCTTGACAAAACAAGAAACAAACAAACAAACAAAAAACCCTATGCTATAGTGTAAGTGAGATAGTGCCTCTTTCTAGAAGGCCTGAAAGACTGAGAGGCTTGAATGAAAACTTTCCTAGGATAACCAGCATCCTTGCACCTACACTAAGATCGCATTATTTAATGTTTGTGTCATAGCAGACCAAACTTATTGTTCCCGAAGTTGAGATTTATGCTCAGCAAGTAGTCTCCAGCATATGCTAACTCCAACTAGTCTCTCCTCCGATTTCTGTCTGTTCCTCACCATCTACTGTATCTTCCTCAACTTCAAAACAAATGCAATGATTTTCTGCACTTATCTTTCCCTTTCTCAAATGCTTTCCTGCTTCAGTGACTAAATTAGAAAAGACTACATTTCCTTGATATCAGATACAACCTGTCATGTGCCACTTTATTAGAACATTCACAGATGGATGAATAGTGCAGTCACTGTGGAATTAAATATTTGTGAATGTTTAATAGTCAAATTCATGCACAGTATCTATTAATGGAAATTCATTAACATTGTTAAAGATCTCCAAGGCATTGGCTACCAGCCCTCTCCTACTCTGTATGCCCACACCTCATCTCATCACTTTGAATGTGTAGATTTCTGCTGTCATTGTATGCATTTGGATTGTCCTCTACCCATTCTATTACTTACAAAAATTCCATCTCTATAGATAATGTCAACCCACTTCTGCTGAAGGGTCTTGCTTTAAAATAATATAGCTTAAAATAAAACACTCATTAGTATCTAGGTTCTACAATTTCCCATTTGACAACAGGACTACTTCATGCACTAACCCCCTCTTCAATCTTCCTGCTCTAAGGATAAGTCACAACCAAAGACTTCCTCTCATCATCAGAAGATAGGAAACATCCAACCAGACAAGCTACCTTATAGCAGACTAATCTTTCCACTGAGGACAACTACAAAGCTTGATAACAAATGGGGGAAAGACATTTGAATTCAACAAACAGATACAAAGATATCAGGATCTGAGAACTAGCAGAACAAAGAAAACATCATCAAGGTGAGCTTCAAACTCATTTTGTATTTCCCTTACAGAATACATATACTAAGTTATCAACGATGCAGACATAGAGAAGAAATTTACAGAGTAGCTAGCCAGACAACCAACACCGGGGATCCTAAGATCAGGAAGAAGAGAGCAACTGACATGTGAGAGCCTAAACACTTTTCACCAGAGTCATTTGCCAGTTCTTAAGCAGGACAGACCAAAAGATGTGAAACTCCACACAGTTTGTGGAACTTTTCCTCACCGAGAAAACAGTGTGCATCCCATGACCTACAGAGCAAGAGGGGCATTAGTAAAGAGCAACTAGCCAAGACTACAGCACTAAGAGCAAATGGTGATGTTTTAAAAGTTCCAAAACATCTGATGTGTCTTTAGCCCCCTCAGTCTCAGATTACATCAGACTGGGTGACTTCTGCCCTTGCTGACTTCCAGAAATCAAAGAAAAATCTGTCTGAAAGAATTTAACATTAGCTATAGACACTACCATTATTTTTTCTTTTTATCCATCAGTTAAAAAGTTAACAGGCAGCCAGGCATGGCGGTGCACAGATCTCTGTGAGTTTGAGGCCATCCTGGTTTATAAAGTGAGCCCAGGGCAGCCAAAGCTACACAGAGAAACCCTGTTTCGAAACAAACAAACAAACAAACAAACAAACAAACAAGTTATCAGGCAAACAAAGCAAACAAAATGAAACAATGATAGCAAACCAAGCAAATCCTTATGTGGTCTACATACTGTATTTCTCAGACATTACTTTTCAGTAGAGAGACAGTAGATTTCTAGATGAACCTGCAGATATTGCCCTATCATACTTTTACCATTTGTTTATTTGTTTGTTTATCACTGCACAGCCTGATAGCAACCCTCCTTCCTCTCCTACCAGTCCTGCTCTTATTCCCTCTTCTCTGAAAAGGTGCCAACCCGCCTTGACACATCAAGTTGCAGCAGAGCTAAGTGCATCCTCTCCCCTGAGGGCAGAGAAGGCAGCTCAGCTAAGGTACAAGAATCCAACAGGAGGCAACAGAGTCAGAGAAAGCCCCATCCTTTTTGTTGGGGGACACACATGATGACTAAGCTGCATATCTGCTATGTATGTGTAGGGGACCTAGGTCCAGCTCATATTTTTTTGGTTGGTGGTTCAGTCTCTGAGCCCCCAAAGGCCCAGGTTATTTGACTCTGTGGGTCTTCTTGTGGTGTCCTTGACCCCTCTGGCTCCCTCCATCCTTCCTCCCACTCTTCCACAAAACTCCCCAAACTCAGTCTATTGTTTGGCTGTGGGTCTCTGCATTGATTTCCATCAGCTGCTGGATAATTTGTCATATATATCATCATCAGGAAATCTTGAAGCAACATGAGTTTCATTGTTGTTTTGTTTTATTTTACTTTATAAGCATTCGAAGTTTCATCTGATCTTTATGGTTCTTAACAGTCAGTGCTGAGTATTTAATTTAAAAAAACTTCTTACCATTAATTAAATTAAGTCTTCTCATGTGCTTGTGTCTTAGAATTTATTAGAACAGATGCATTTTCCCCAAGTATACAATGGGCAAGATAAATAATTGGTGTTTGTTTTGATGACTATCAGTTATACATGCATCAGAACTTTACACTGTTCTTGTCTATTGGAGATATATATATATATATATATATATATATATATATCCTTTATATCTCCTTTTTAATGAGTAGTTTCCTTACTCTTTGAATATACATTCATTTTTATGTCTCCTATGTAATGCAAATACTTTACTTATATATAATATATATAATACAAAATTTACTCTTCAACTATAGAATTAAGTCTCTTTTTATTTCAATCTATTTTCTGACACTGATTAGTTCATTTTTCTATTTCTCCTGGTATTTTTTAAATTTCTTTTATGGGCTAGGTAAAAAAGAATTTCTATTGTGTGAAGTTCTTTCATATATTAAATTGTATCATATTTAAATTTGACAATATACTAGTCTTCTGAATGGGATGCATATTTATCAGTCTGATTTTTTTTACTCTTTTCCCAATACACTTAGATCAATCCTCTTTTTGCTCTGTCAATGCTTAGTCTTGAATTTTTTAAAGAGGCAATATCATGTAAATCAAATTGGGGTGAATGAAAGGAGGATTCGCTGACAATGGATATTATATTTCATATATAATCATATTTCTTTCAAGGACGAGCTTTTTCGTCTTTATAGTTAAGTGGTTTTGTGATTTTGTTTTGTTCTGTTTTAATAAATATGACTATTTGGTTCCTACTCATAACTCCTTGCTTGTTGGCCTTCTTCCCTTCATACCTTTCCTTCTCCCTCTTTTCCATTAGACTTTCATGGAAAGCACTGGTCTTCTAAGATCTCCCTTTGTCCAGGAAATCTAGCCTACCAATACCTTCTCATTGTATGCTCTATATGTCCATCAGAGTCATATCTCTACATAGAGCTCAAATCTTTGCAATGTATCTTAAAATTAGGAAGCATTTGCCCTCTAGGTTTGCTATAGATTTTCAAGATTGCTTTGGATGTGTGGTTATCTTTATGGTTGTATATGAATTTTAGGATCTTTATTCTTTCTCTTCAAAAATACTGTGGTATATAACATTTGAGTTTTATAGTCCAGAATTTATTATTATGGTGCAAAGAAAAATCTAACTGTATTTCTTCCCATATGTGTAACTAATACCACTTTTGACTGTTCTCTCCTTTCCTGTGTCTGTGGTATATAAAAACTTCCCATATATTTGGAGTTATTTTTAGGATCACTTTGGGTCCTTCTCATAAGTTAATGTGATCACCCTTATGATGAAATCACACTGTCTTACCTCACTCCACTGTCAAATCTGTCTCCACCACCCAAATGAAACTCCTTCATCAAGGAAGGAGGCAAAGTCCTAGAAGAATGTCCTTCGTTGTATTTTATTTATCTGTTAGACAACTTCAGAAGAGTTGTTCGTGCTCTGCTCAGTTAAATAACTGTTCACTTCACTGAATTCCCCAACCACCTTTGACCATCCTCTCAGACTCTCTCATCTGCTTTGAAATCTAACCACAGAAGCAGCTCAAAGCTTGGTCCTTCTCACCCTGACTGGGATGTAATTTTGAGTTATTACACTTAGGAACTCCATGTGTTTCACGTACTGGTGGCTTCTGAACTTATACAACACGTGAGCTCCAGAACTATAGCCATAGGAAGAGGAAGTACTTACTGAATGTCTACTGTTTTCCTGGGCACCATTATAGGTGCTACATACACAGCGGGGAACCGGGAACGGAGAAGAAAAAATGGCTGCCCATGTGGAATATTCAGTCTGAAAAGAATGCTGAAAGCGAATGTTATCTATAATGTTTCAAGTGGTGACATGCCCATGTAGAAAACTAAAGTGAAGCAAGTGAAAAAGACCTTCAGGATGGCAGAAACTGCAAGCCTAAATAGGGTAGCCATCTGGTAATATGGCAGAAAGCCAGCCATTTGAAAATGATGTCAGGAATGTGCAGCCTAAGGATCAAATATGGCCTGCCAACCTCTATGTGCATAGCCAGAAAACTAAGAATGATTTTGTTTTACATTTATAAAATACATAAATCAAAAGAAATCTCATTCCTTATGCTTTTGTGAAATCACAGAATTTGGATTAATGTGCCCGTAAACAATGTCTCCTGAGACACGATGATATTCATCTATTGACACTGTCTATGACTGCATTCATGCTTCATTGGTAAAGCTAAGTATATGAGACAAAGATCGTATGGCTCACAAAGCCCTAAGTATTTTCTATCTGATCCTTTAGAGAAGAGGTTTGCTGATCCTTGATCTCAACAAATATTCTTCACTGTTTTATACAGAAAGCTCCACACAACCAAATCCTTTTTAACATCAATTGCAAGATATCTATAACTGAACAAATGTATTTACCCCATTAATAGATTATACCATTTCTCTTTTGAATCCATCTGCTAGGAGAATCGAAAGATCCACATGATAAAATTTGTAGCAATGACATTCCAGGCCCAGGACAGTTTTGCTGTGTTCTGTTCTTCATCTGTATTCATGTCTGTTTTAGTATCTCATTCTTCATTGACTTTAGTTTTGTATGAAACCTGTAGTTTTGTGTATAAATCAATAACAAACCTAAGGAAACAATGTTTGATTGCTATGTTGAGAGTTATCCTTAAAGTATAATGACTCTCTCTGGTGTAGAGGTCCAATTTTAATATGAAACAGATACATTGAAGTTCGTGTAACATATTCTGTATGAGAAAGTGATTGTCTTCTATAATATACCGTGTAATATCCTTACAAAGACTTTAAGGAAAATATGTGATACTATTTCAAAGACTTTTCTTAACTTTTATTTAATTTGTGTATAGAGGGGAAAATCTTAGTGACTTAGAAATTTACTGCTATGAAATAATTGAAGCTTTGATGCTAACTCTCACAGAAACAAATGCTCAACCCTGCTTCTAAAGTAACAACCTCAAGTTAGAAAATGGAGCTTGACGGTCAGAGTCCCAGTTTCCCTGTCAGTTCTGCTGGTCTCTTCTAAAACACTTTAAAAACACAATGACAAGGGGGAAACAAAACTAGACTGTTCGAATGTTTTGGGTTTTTTGCTCATTTTCTTTTATCTCTGATACAATTAAATATTTGCAATAACCCTCAAAAAGCCAAATACAGGTTTATAGAGAAAATCTATTATAAACACTCCTTCAAATAAGTTACAGATAAATGTAAAATCATAAATATGAGTTCTAGAATTCTACCAAATGTGGATGTCAAGCCCAAACTTTTTTTAATGTGTGTTTTGTTGTACGGTTTGTATAAATATCAGGCTTTGTTGGTGGGACCATGATGAAAACTGTTATTGGCTGCTTTCTTGTGTTGCAAGCTTGTTGGCTTCACTATGATCCCATGATGCACTGCAATTGTTTCATTAAAATAAGTTTTTAAAAGGAACTTAATTCCTTGAGGGAATTCAAGAAAATAATATTTGCATATATTTGTAAATGCTCCATGCTAATTATACAAATACAAGCAGCTTTTTCTAAGCACAATACTAATAGGACTATAGGAACATTTTCTCAATATTGGAAAAATGCTAATATTAATCTAATATTCATTCCACATTAGTCAGATAAGCTTACTAAAATTCCAGGCTTCATTGTTCCCAGTTTTAATTAGACCAATTCAGTTCAATAAAATACATATCATTTATGCATTAATGAAATGAGAAATAAGAATTATTACAATCACAGCTATTACTTGGCTTCAGAACACTTGTGAAGTAGTAATCAGAGATCATGTAACTATAATATGCTCATAAGGATTAATATTTTTCCATGTATCCCAAATCGCACTGCATTCTGAAGAATATATTCCCCTCATTGTCAATGTGAATGAAGACCATTCCTCTAAGTTGTAAGGAGGAAAGCAAAGGTAACAGAAAAATCCTGCTACCACAAATGTTTTTAAAGTAATTTATTTATTTTTATATTAATCACAGGTTATGTACTTTGTATCCCAGCCATAGCCCCCTCCCTCTTTCCCTCCTACTCTCCTCATCCCTCCCTCATCTCCTCCCTGCCCCCCTCCAAGTCCACTGATAGAGGAGGACCTCCTCCCCTTCCATCTGACCCTAGCTTATCATGTCTCTTCAGGGCTGGCTGCAATGTCTTCTTTTGGGATCTAGCTAGGTTGCTTCTCCCTCGGGGGGTGGGGGAAGAGCCAGTCATTGAGTTCATGACAGAAATAGTCCCTGTTCCCCTTACTAGGGTACCCAGTTGGATACTGAGCTACCATGGGCCACATCTGAGCAGGGGTTCTAAGTGATATCCATACATGGTCATGCAGAAATCATTCAAGATGTGCTTGAGGAATTGAAAAATATCACAGGCTTCATAATGGCAAAGATGCTGGCTTTACATTTCACAGCTTCATCTCCAGCACCAGTGTGGTCTGGGACCTTGTAGGTATAAAGCAAGTGAGTGAGTGTGCGACAGAAGGCCTGGGGCATAGACGATAGAGCTGGAACTCCAGAAAACAGAATAAAATTGATTTGGCCACTTATTAGCTCTGGCATCTTGGGTAATTTATTTTTTCACAGTTTCTTTTTTTATCTTTGGAATGGGGACTCTAGTACCATACAGAGCATTTATCATCATGCCTGAAGGGAAAGAATATATAACACTACAAAGAATTCCATCAGCATTCTCTGAAGCAGAGTTCCCTTGCTCTTTAACTTTATATTTATTTTATTTTGTTTTGAGATTATAATAAGTTTGCATTACTCCAATCCCTTTTCTCCTTCCAAGCCTTCCCAAATACTCCTCCCTACTCTCCTTCAAATTTGTGGCCTCTTTTTTCACTAATTGTAATTGCATGCATGCATGTACATACATATTCATTCACAAATATAACTTATTTATTCCTTTTCTTTCATTGAAAATAGATTCTTCTCTCATACAATGCATTCAGAGCACAGTCTCCCCTACGTCCACTCCTCACAAATGCCCTCATCTTTCCTTTTTTTTTCTAGATCCATACCCCTCCCTTTAGAAGAGACAAATGATAGCAACCAAGTGTGACAAAACAAAAATACAATAAGACAAGGCAAAAGCCCTCACAAGGAGGCTAGACAAGGGGAAGAAAGTCTCAACAGCAGGCAAAGAAGTCAAAGATTCACCTACTTTCAACAGTTAGGAGTCTCATAAAAAACACCTTTGACTTTTGAGCTACATTCTTCCAGGTGCTGCCCGACTGAAAGCCAGCTTCTGTCATCACCTTAAAATCAGTACCGTCAGGTCCAAGGATGAAGCTTTATTCAATCATTCCTACCAGACAGTGAGTGCTACACGGCAGGAGCCGCCTCATAGCTGTCATTATCATCCCAAAGACTGAATAACATATTGAATGTGCATAAATGCTTAACAGATATTTATCACTGAACACCAAAAGAGGGAAAAGGATCTTCAAAGTAAATGTCAATACCTTCTAAAATTTTTTTGAATCATCTAAACTTCCTGTCAGGTCTCAGCTTTCAGCATGAAGAGAATTTTACCAGCCATTAAGAGAATTAACTACTTTTCTCTTCAGTCATATATAAGTATATTACAAAGTTAGGCAGTCGTGGTCCAGTTAAATTATTCTAAACGATCAAGTGATAACGGTGTCTTGCCATTTGCAGTGTAAAGTATGTGGAACTCAAAGGGCAGGTTTGGTTTGCCTCCTTATTGTATGGCAGGGGCACATTTAACTATGTTGAGAAGGGCTGAATAAATAAAATACTTCCAATCAGACTTTTCCCTATGTTTTGTCAGATTATATATGCTAAAGTTGTATGGCCATTGACTTTTGACTTTATAAGGGGCTCTGAAGTAAAATGATAACTAGATTAGATGGACAAAGACTTTCCATGTAATCACTTTAACAGTCATTAGATTGGATTCTAATCAGAGCAGCTAGACTGTTTCTCTTTCAACAGTGACTGCTTTCCCCTGGGAAATGGCTTTTCCATAATACTTCATTTGCTGTCAAAATGAAGTTTGCTACAAATGTTAGAATACTAAACTGTTAATTTAAACCCTGCCTTCTGATTTTTCCTGAGTACTAAGAACATTACAATTATTGCTCCTAAGATCTTGTCAACAAGTATACTTATTTTTTTAATCTTGTAAGTCATAGAAAAAGATCATTAAAGAAATACAGTCTCACTGTAAGTTTGCCTGATCATCGGAAAATTACTGTGGGAGACTAGCATACTAGAACATGAGACTCTTTGCTGTTGATGGGAGTGTCTTATCCATTGTATCCCACCTGCAGTGTCTGGCTTTATTCCTAGAGAGGAGTCCTTAGATCTCCACATTGGTTTCTAGAAGTAACCTCTGGCCTGTATTATATATGAACAAATTCCCAGCTGCATCTCCCAAGCAATACCTCACCTTAGCAGCTAGACGCATTTTTTAAATGGCCTCTGTTGCAGAGCTTAGCTTTGAGATCTTGTCCATCAGTTCTACCCGCTCTTTTAAGTCTCCAGGAGATGGTGATGAGTGCTAAGGCAGAAAAAGCTTACTCAGAAGAGTAAAAAGCTGTAAAAACAGTAACAGTTAAGGTATGATAAGATATACTGTTTTACCAGAGACTGATGCTTAATATTGGGAAAGTAAGTGTAGCTGCTTCCCTGAATTGAAATATTATTCTCTGAAGGGAAGAAAGTTTCATAAGTCTGAGGACAATTAGAATGTTACAAGATCCACCAGGCAACTTAAAAAAACAAACAAACAACAACAACAACAACAAAAAAAACAGTTACATAGTTCGTGAGAAAAATTCTGTCTCTGGTGGAGCTGCCTGCAAGGTGGGCTTTTCGGTGACAAATGCGCCTACATGCTCCATTTGTGCTGGCTAGTTTTATGTCAACCAAATACTAGCTAGAGTTATATGAAAAAGAGGGAACCTCAATTGAAAACAGAAACGCCCCCATTAGATCTAGCTTCAAGGCATCTTCTTAGTTAGTAATGGATGTGGGAGGGCTCAGCCCATTGTGGTTGGTACCATCCGTGGGCAGGTGGCCCTGGGTTTTATAAGAAAGAAGGCTGAGCAAGCCATGGGAAGCAAACCAGGAAGCAGCCCGCCATCATGTCCTCTGCATCATCTCCTGCCTCCAAATTCCTGCCTTGCTTGGGTTTCTGTCCTGACTTCCTTTGATGATTAGCAGTGATGTGAGAGTGTAAGTCAAATAAACCATTTCTTCCCCTACTTACTTTTTAATCATGGTGTTTTAGCGTAGCAATAGAAACCTTAACTAAGACAAGTATGTAACCCGCAGCCCATGCTTCTGTCAATAACCCAGATAAACTCAGGGGTTCAACAAGGCAGACTCTCTTAGAGCCTAGCTTCTGTTGTATTAAATGGCCTAAAATATAGTATGTGTTTGTTGGAAGAAAGAGAAAGTCAAATATGCTATTAGTTGGTCTATTAATTTCACAGAGATTGAAATATCAATACCTAGTGTCGATAAGAGAACATATACAAATTTATATTGTTCTAGTTGACTTGATGTTTTAGAAGTAATAACCAGAAAAATAACATAGCCTACGAAATGTGAAAAGTTTATGATCCAGAAACCCTTATTTCTGCTGCTTATATTAAGGCAATCATAAATATATAATAATTGGGGAAATAAAAATATATTGATATATATCCACAGAAAAGAACACAAAGGCTTCCATGACACGGTTGAACACCTTAAATTCTACAATCAAACTATTATTCAAAACATCATCAAATCAAAAGGTAATTTGAAATATGATCTACCAACTGGATGGTTTTCCATTTGAACTCATGAGATGGGTTGCAGCAAAATACAGGGGTGCCAAAAGCATTACTTAAAGTTACCTTTGGTTTATATGCTCAGAACGTGCATTACATCAAAACAAGTTTCACGTAGATACCTCATTATGTCTAGGTAAACCCCAAATCTAAAACATGCCCCAAATCCAAAGACCTCCCCATTTCACATATTTCAAATACAGGCCTTTTATCCTTACATATTTACAATACCCAGCTGCTCATGAAGCCATACAGAGTAAATGTGCCGGAATGTAGTTTTATAAGTAGTGTTATTATGAGGGATTTAATGTACTTTCTCTTTTTTTTTTCTGGTTCTGATTTCCAATTTTACATAAAAAGTCATCTGTTTTCATATAAACGAACATTTTTAGAAATAAAACGGTTATATAATCGCGAGACTTTTGCTTAAAACGGCACATTTCAGGAACACCACATGTCAGCACTTTAAAAGGGAACTGTACCACTCCTTCCAACA
Organism: Pachyuromys duprasi; assembly: GCA_028658305.1. NCBI lineage: Eukaryota > Metazoa > Chordata > Mammalia > Rodentia > Muridae > Pachyuromys > Pachyuromys duprasi. The sequence continues at coordinate 37,257,710 of CM053765.1, read as the reverse complement.
GACTCATCACTGGGGGATGTGCTAATGGTGTCCTCCGCTCACAAGTGCATCCCTGACACTTCCCCACAGCCCTGTCTTGTCTGTGCTTTGATAACACATACGACTGAAGCCCCAGATTAATGCCCTCAAAGCCAGAAGATCCACGTAATTTTAACATATTCTAAGCAAATGGGCACTAATGCATTAAGATAGATCCATGAACCAATAAGATGTTGAACTGCTCTACGTAGCTATTGGATTTAGTGTAAAATTTCTTTCAATTTCTTTTATTTTTATTAGTTACAGTTTATTCACTTTGTATCCCCGCGGTACCTCCCTTTTCCCCTTCCAATCCTACCCTACCCTACCTCTTCCCCACCCATGTCCCTCTCCCAGTCCACTGATAAGGGAGGTCCTTCTCCCCTTCCCTCTGATCCTAGTCTATTAGGTCTCATCAGGAGTGGCTGCATTGTCTTCCTCTGTGGCCTGATAAGGCCGCCCCCTCCCCTCAGGGGGAGGTGATCAAAGAGCAGGCCAGTCAGTTCCTGTCAGAGGCAGTCCCTGTCCCCATTACTAGGAAACCCACTTGGATACTGAACTGCCATAGGCTACCTCTGTGCAGGGGTTCCAGGCCATCTCCATGAGTGGTCCTTGGCTGGAGTATCAGTTTCAGAAAAGACCCCTGGGCCCAGACTTTCTGGATCAGTTGCTGTCCTTGCAGAGCTCCTGTCCCCTCCAGGTCTTAATATCCCCCCCTTCTTTCATAAGATTCCCTACACTCTGCCCAAAGTTTGGCTATGAGTCTCAGCATCTGCCTCGATACCCTGCAGGGTAGAGCCTTTCAGAGGCCCTCTGTGGTAGGCTCCTGTCCTTTCCCTGTTTTCTTCCTCCTCCAATGTCCATCCTCTTTGCATCTCTGAATGGGTATTGAGCATCTTAGCCAGAATCTTCCTTTCTGGTTAGCTTCCTTAGGTGTATAGATTTTAGTATGTTTATCCTATATTACATGTCTTATATCCACTTATGAGTGAGTATATACCCTGTGTGTCTTTCTGCTTCTGGGATACCTCACTCAGGATGAGCTTTTGCAGTTCCCACCATTTCATGATTTTATGATTTCCTTGTTTTTTTATTGCTGAGTAATATGCCATCATGTAGATGTACCACAAATTCTGTATCCATTGCTCAACTGAGGAGCATCTGGGCTGTTTCCAGCTTCTGGTTATTACAAATAAAGCTGCTACAAACACGGTTGAGCAAATGTCCTTGTTGTATACTTAAGTGTCATTTGGATATATGCCTAGGAATGGTATAGCTGGATCTTGAGGAAGAGCTATTCCTAGTTATCTGAGAAAGTGCCAGATTGTTTTCAAAAGTGGTTATATAAGTTTACATTCCCACCAGTAGTGAAGGAAGGTTCCCCTTTCTCCACATTTCCTCCAGCATGTGTTGTCACTTGAGTTATTCATCTTAGCTATTCTGATGGGTGTAAGATGAAATCTCAGGGTCATTTTGATTTGCATTTCCCTGATGACTAAGGACATTGAACATTTCTTTAAATGTTTCTCTGCCATTCAATATTCCTCTATTGAGAATTCTCTGTTTAGCTCTGTATCTCATTTTTAATTGGATTACTTGATTTGTTGCTGTTTAACTTCTTGGGTTCTTTATATATACTGTATATTAACCCTCTGTCAGATGTAGGGTTGGTGAAGATCTTTTCCCAGTCTGTAGGCTGTCATTTTCTTTTAACTAATATGAAGTGATAGTTGAAATTATCCTGTGACAGTAGAATGCCAGGTAATATATGTCTAGATAAATTGTGTAGCTGATGATTTATTTGTAATTAACAGAGCCCTGAGATCTTGGCTTTTTCTGCTTTTTGCTGTTTCCCATCTTTAGACCAATTGTTTGGCTACCAACTCGTAACTAATTTCAGTCTGATTAAGAAAGGTTGCAAAGTTTCTATTTCTAACAAACTCTGTTGTCCAAATTCTACTGTGATTTTTTAAGTCCACCACACAGCCTTGCAACCTGAATTAGATTGGTCTTCCCCAACAGACTCTTGCCCAGCTCCCTGTATTCTATCCCCAGCATCAACACAACTTACCACATGTTTTTCTCCATAGATTTGTCTTTTCTCTTTCTATTAATTCTAAGTAAGCTGTTCATTTGTATTCATCACTCTACAGCTATGATTACAAAGGCCAACAATATTTTTATGCAGGGTCAAACTTCAGAGGGTACTTTGCTATTTATACAGTCTGCTGCTACACAGATCCTCCTCGACTGATAACTCCTATCATCTGAGATGCCTTGGCAGAAACTGGGGAATTGAAAGCATCCTTGAGGAAGCCCAAGAAGTGAGGGAGGATGCTAATGTAAGAAAATACGAGGTTAAGTAAAGGGTTTGAGGAAAATCCAGATTTATAAAAATCAACATTGAGAGAAACCCATCAAATTTCTCAGTCATATGGTTCACTCCTTGATGCCAAGGCCTTGATGGGCAACATACAGCTAGAAGGACAACTATCTTTTATTGTGATTGTTTTCATTTAAAGGTATTCCCTGCATCTTTCACCACCTTCTCTCTGCCTTCTGCTGTGTCAGACAGAGATACCAATAGCTATTTGACATGACATGTAAAGGTTCTAAACTTACTTTTTAAAGAATGAATAAAATCCTTTTTAAATCCATCATTGCCAAAGCAGGCATCCTTTATTCATTATAATAAAACCCAAGAAAGAGACAGGAGGGTGGGTAGAGAGAAGGGAGTCACAAAAACCTTAAAAATATAATAATAAAGTAAAAAACAATGCAGTTGTCCCAGAGAAATGGTTCAGTGATTCAAAGCACTTTCTCTCAAGACCTGGGTTCAGATCCCAGCACCCACAAAGTGAATCTCAGCCATCTATAATTTCAGTTCCAGTGGATCTGATGCCTTCTTGTGACCTTTGCTGGTAACAGCATGTACACAGAACACATGCAAACACATAGGTACAGAATAGACACACAAACAAAATAATTCCTTTCAAAAGAACAATATGGTCAAAACATGGCAAAATTTAGTAAGAGAAATGCCAGGAAATTATGCATATTTTAAGTAAAGCAATTATAAAATATGACCATCTGCATGATTCTACCTTTAACTAAAAAATTTCTCAAGTTCTAAGAAGTGTAATGATATTGCTCAAATGGAGGAGCCACTGCTGAGAATCTGTTCTAGTTGGAGTCAAGTCTGAAAACAGACCCATCAAAGCACCTCAGAATAAGATAACAGGTTAAACAGAGACATCAACTCATAGTATGACATGGTCCCCATGCAGATTGACTCATGGCTTTTCCCCATAGTCTAGAATATGATTAAATATTTGTTCTTAGTGTATACATATATATATAATATTTACTTATCTAAATTATGATACAGTTGATGTTTCAGTTTCATCTATATTTAAAAACAATTGTACTCTCACTAAGTGCTAAGTAAAGACTAAGAAAATGACGTCAGCCATATGGCCATTTTTGTAGCTTATGACTGGAGAAGAAAAGAAAGGTATGCTCATCACTGTGAGTGAAGTGAGTTGTTCCTCTTATCACTGTCTTCCCATTGCAGGCATGCTATGACCACTTTTCACTCCAGCCAACTAAGTGACGATAATGGCCGCATCTCTTCCAGAGATGTGAACCCATAAAGATGGGACACAATGCTTGTGGTCTAGATGAAGCCAAGCTACTAAGCCGTCATGGCCTGTGTGGACAGCTCCATCTGTCTCTTTCTCCATTACAGTTATCGGATGATTCCTGTGAGGTTCCTTAGAAGCTAATGGCCGAGTGATGACTAAACGGAGTTTAAACTAGCCTGCACTTTTGCACTAAATGTCAACATGGTAGAGCAAAGATGAAAAGATTCTACTTATTATTATTCGTATAGAGATATTTGAGGAGTTAGGACTTAATTATAATATATTTCTTCCTTAAAATTAGCATAGAAAAACAACATTGCCTACTAGAGGACATGTATAAAGCTTAACTAATGATATTAGATAACAGAAACATAAAGAGTGTAGTGAAGAATTCTAAAAACTATACAAAAGTCATGAGAAATTAAGATCCGTACTTAGAGTGTTCCAAATTATTATTATAGAAAGTATTAACATTCCCATTTGTTTATAATAATTCTATTGTATGCTTGTTAAGTCCATTTTGGATTACCATGCTGATTTCTTCAGCATTTTTATTAATGTGTATTAATTTTATAAAATAATGATTTTCGTTATGATATTTGAATGTGACCGTAATGTGCTAGTCATAGTCACCTCTAGTGTACCCTGAAGTGCTGTCTAACTTAAATTCTGCCTCATAGAAGGAGCTGCATATAAAATTTACCTTGTTAGATAAGATACGAAAGCTAGCTAGAGAAAAGGAATAACAATCACAACTCCACATATACTCACTCTATATAACGTTAGAAGCTAACAATTGAGAAACAGTCATGGAGATGGTGCTCATGAAGTTTCTTTCCCACATCTAAGACAAAATTTTAAAAGTAACACTTTGCAGATACTAGAAGCCTAACGATTTTATCTATCTGTCTGTCTGTCTATTTATTTCTATGATAAAATAGGCATAGTGTCTCTTGCCCAATAAGCAGGTAACATATAGGAGAAATGCTTCAGGGCTGGCCTGGCTTAGGCCCATCAGAGAAACTATGAGTTCAAAGTATTTTTAAGGAAGTATTGATTTTATCATATTGCAAAGGCTAATCCATCTCACTTGTGAAACTCTATGGATAAAGACATTAACAAAAACAGTGCTGGGAACAGGGCTGGAGAGATAGCTCAGTGGTTAAGGTGCTCAGCTAGCAAGTGTACGGAACAGAGACAGATCCCCCAGAACCCACATGAAACACTGGGTGGGCAAAGAAGCTGCCTGTACTTCTAACAGAGGAAGGAGGAGACAGGGTCCACATGAGAGAGCTCTAAATTTGACTGGAGGACTCTGCCTCAATAAGTAAGTCTGAATAGCAATTAAGGTTGATTCTTGACATAATGTTTAGGCCTTCACATATATGGGCACCCATGTGTGTGTTCACACACACACACACACACACCCCACAATGGAAAAAAATGATAAAAGTAGGTGTTGAATTAGTTTAGAATTTTTTTCTGTAAGTTGTATGCAGAATCTCTTAAATATTTTTTTCCTGAATCAGAAATGACAAATAACACAACTCAAATCATGCAGACACTATCATGTACAGATCTACTCTCACAGTTAGTATTAGGGAGCTAGTCAGATATGAGAGGTACTAAGTTTTTGAAGATCTCTCTCTCTCTCTCTCTCTCTCTCTCTCTCTATCTATCTATCTATCTTATCTATCTCTTCCTCCCTCCATCCTTCCTTCTTTCCCTTTCTTCTTTCCTCTCTCTGGCTCTCTCCCTCCCACTTTCTCTCCTTCTTCCTGTCCCTCCCTCTCTCTTTCTCTCCTTGATTCTTTCACTCTCTCTCACTTTTTCCCTGACTCTCCTCTCCCTCTACATCTTTCTTTCCCTCTCCCTTTCTCTCTCATCAGCTTGTAAAACCAGAAACTTCAACTGATCAAAATAGTGGGATCTGAGTCCCTGGGTAGAAACATGACTTTCTGAAGTTCCAGGAAAAAAAATATAAGAGTACTATCTAGCTGGAGGCTTTCTAACAAAGAAAAAGAAAAAAACCACTCTGCCATTATCCAGTCTCACCCATGAGCGTACTTGCCTACACAGTGACCTTTCCCTCACGCTTGGGAGTGCTTCTGTCACTCTGTAACATGCAGCCTTTCTTCTGCTCTGTGCCCATATGCCGCCATCTAAATTTATTCAATAGCAATCACAAGGACTGGAGAATGGAGCGACAGCAAGAGCAGTGTGTGGGGCCTGAACGTTCCTTAGGTTTGCATTCTACTTGTGTCTACCTAAATCAGTGGTTCTCAACCTATGGGTCACACAGGCGTGGCCTAAGAATATCAGAGAAATAAAGATATTTATATTACTATTCAAAATTACCACTAGCAAAATTACAGTTATGGCATAGTAATAAAAATAATTTTGTGGGTGGGAGTCACCACAGCATGAGGAACCATATTAAAGGGTAGCAGCATTAGGAAGGTTGAGAACTACTGATCCAAAACCCCTACTTAGAGAAATGAATTTCCTTCTGAAGCAGCATGATCCGTTCTTCAAATAAATTCAGTTCTTTGAGCTATTTTCCACCCCTGTCCCCAAGTCTTCTCTTAGCCAGACAGAATATTTACATTTCCTTTACCTGTCATTCAGATAGCAATATGATCTGAATTGTAAACCGCCTTGTTCGGGTTTGAGTAAGTGGGCTGCCCTTTGTTGCTATTTCTTTGAAATATCTGGTTGAAAGGTGATTGCAACAGTTGTTCTGTGATGTGATTAATATGAACTGTATTGGGGTGACTGTTACCTCTTGTAAACCAAAGACAAAAATATGTCTACTGAATCTTCAGGCAGAGCCAGGTCTGATGTGTAACACTGAAATCACAACAGCCCCTATGGACCTGTCACCTGACCATCCCATGAAAGTATCATGCAACCCACAGTAAGACACTCCTGAATGTTCCAGGAGAACCAGCTCTGTCTTTTCCCCACTGCAGACACAGGCTGCTGAAATTGCCATCCGTAAGTACATCCATTAGACCAGCTAGATTTGCTTCTGCATCTAACGTCTGAAGCTACACTCTGTGCTGATGCCAACTTCAACCCTGTGACCTTGCCTTCCTGGCCTCTGTCTTTTCATCTGCCTCAGCCTCTGCCTAGGCAACCATTAAGACCTCTTTGAATTCCCTTGGACTTTGCTGTGCTCTCTTTAATCATTTGTAGTCATTCTCTGGTCTACATATACACATAGAGAGCTGTAATGACCGTAATATACAATGTGTGGTCTGAGAAGTTATACTGGTAATTGAGATTAGTTGGAAAGGCAGTAAGAATTGTAAACAAAAGTCATGACAGTTTAGGTTCTAACCTGTAAAGGAGGCCAAAGGCACTAGCGTAGTGAGAAGTATCTGGTCTATAGAACTTTATATGAGTTGTAGTTTTTTTTGTGTGGTCCCCAAAACTGAAATTATAGCCCCAACCCATTTATTTCATTTGAATTATTTTCCTGAAAAGTTTTTCAAATGTCAGGATACATTTTATGAGCTTTAATCATCATCCCTTCTATTTCCCCCCATAATCTTCTTTCATTTGAAATCCTCTCTCATTCCACCCATTTCTCAGTCCTTTAAATACAGAATGTTAGCCAGTGGCAAAGAGCAGAAGATGGATTTTGTTATTAAGTCAGTAAATACAGAGCACCTGCAGTGGTTGATAGTCAATAAAATATTGTCTAGTAGATAAAATTAATCTAGGTGCTGCCCCATGCCAAAAAAGAAATCACCTAAAACAAGCCTCCACGATGAAAAATGCTCTAATCCCACATGACTATGGGTTTAACCCGTGATTGTACTAAACAGAAGCAGGGTAAGACTGAGTTAAATCACTGTGATTAATTTGCTGTGTGTTAATGTTAAATTCAAAAATCTATGAAACTAAATATGTGGAGAACCTAGAAGGAAATCATAATAATTGGAGCAAGGTTTTCCCTCTAATTAGCTGTATTGCATCATTAAATTCCATTGTACATAGGGCTGAAAAAAATAGATGTTTTAGAACTAACAAAGAAAGAGACTATAAAAAAGGACACTGAGCTTCATTTATTTTCCTCATTTTGGTATGTGCATTTATAAGTTTTCTAATAATATCTACTAATAAAAATATTTTAAAGAAAACATAGGCGAACTATGCAACAAGACGCTTATGCTAAGACAACATACTTCACTTACCAAGCAATATAGGAACAAAACATTGAATCAAGGAGAGTAATTGTTAAAAATTCTTGTACTCTTTACTGTGGGTGTACCCTGAGTATGTGCACTGACATAATTACACACCTTTCATTTTATCACCCCACAACTGTATTTTCATAATTTTAGTCAACTACACTGTAAGTGCTTGTAGCAGAGATTAGCATGCGACATTCTAAATACATTAAAAAGGTTAAGGATGAACAGATAGAAAAGCCACACAGGTCCTTTGATGCTCTGCTGAGAACATTTTCTTAGGGTCACAGAACAGTTAACTAACTCTTATGGGACAAGATGATGGCTTGGGTCCACTGGCAATACGATGATGGAAACTAAAGGTAGATAAGGATTTAATGAGAGTTCAAATGTGTGGGATTTTATCCTAAGAACCTGAAAGCTATAGTTTCCATTAAGTAAACCGGGGAATGTCAGAAAAAAACGTATTTCTAAAAGATAACTAAGAAGCTAAGTTTTGGACGGATTTATTGGTCCTGAAAAGCAGAGAAGAATATATAGTTGGGGGAACAGGTCTGAGATTAGTTGGGATACTCATGTGTTGTTAGTATGTTTTTAAAATCACGACATAGGCTTGTATCACTGCAATGAATGAAGACAGAAAAATAGAAGGCCCCAAGGACTGAGCTCTAGCTCCAGCCCTGATACTTAAGATGATCTGAGGTCAGATGGAAGGGGAGGAGGTCCTCCCCCTTCGGTGGACTTGGAGGGGGCGGGGAGGAGATGAGGGAAGGATGGCGAGAGTGGGAGGGAATGAAGGAGGGGGCTACACCTGGGATGCAAAGCACCTAACCTGTGATTGATATAAAAATAAATAAATTACATTAAAAAAAGAAAGAAAATGCTCAACCCATTTCCACAGTTTGCAGAATGGCACAGCAGAGCCGGGCAATACAATAAAATCTTTGCTAAAATTGGGCATTTCTGTATCTAACTAAGAATGGCTTCTTAATGACTTGATTTTTATTGTGTTATAGATGAAAGTAAGCTTTGTTTAATGTTTACTAGTGATATAATTTTTGAGATTGTATTTTTTGAAATTATAATTTAATAACAACATTTCTCCTTTCCCTTTCCTCCACTCAAACCAGCTAACATACCCTTCTCTGCCCTTCTTCCAATACACTAATTATATACTTATATATTCATAAATATAACCTGTTCAGTACATATAGTGTTACTTGTATGTATGTATCTTTGGGGGGCTGATTGTTTAGTGTGCCCTTCTCTGGGGAAGAGCACTTCTTCAGCTCCCAGCTTTCCTTAGTTGACTACATTTCTCTGTGTAGGGTTGAGGCCTTCTGGGCTTTTTCCTGTCCAGTTTAGCGTGTTCGTTGGTGTCATCTTTGTTAGTTCACATGGGCAGTCATGCTGGTAACCTGAATGCTCGTTCTCTGAGGATTGGTTTCTTGGTACCAGAAGGTGCCATGTAAGTTTCCAAAGGGGGTAGGCAACCAGCAGTCTTACCAGCTATGATGCCTATGAGCCACATCAACAATCAGCCCGCAACAATAACTATCAGGGTAGAGTGGTGGCATAGATATCTTGGTGATAAACAACAGCTCTCTAATTGGACTTTAGACTCACTCAACAAGGGTAAAACCATGTCTGGTATTAGAAACCTAGCTACTACTCAGTGCTAGCGAAGTCATAGTTATTGTAGCAGACTCTACAATCACTGATTTACTAAATCAGCATAATGCCTTGTGACATATTTTTTTTAATGTCTAAATAACCTTACCTATGACTTTGGCTCACTTAGTTGTTAAAATATTCTAATATCACTGATTTATTAAAAATACTTTACAAATTATAAAAATCGATTTTGCACTTTTGCAGTGATGCTCCATTTCTGCTCAAATGTTTCAATTTTTCCTAAACTTATTTTTTATTAATGTATATGTGTGGGTCTCTTTCTGTTTCTTTCTGTGTCTCTCTCTGTCTTCCTGTCTCTCTCTCTCTGCCTCTCTCTTTCTGTCTCCCCTCTTTCTTTCTCGTGTGTGTGTGTGTGTGCGTGTGTGCATGTGTGTGTGTGTGTGTGCGCCTGTGCGTGTGTGTGTGCATGTTCATGTGCATGTGCGTGTGTGTTTGTGTGTGTTTGTTAGTTGGGGGGAGGAGCTCAACAGAGGCAAGAAGAGAATATTAAATCCCTCTAGAGTGGTGGTTCTCAACCTGTGGGTCACAACTCCTCTGGGGGGAGCATTGCCAAACAATCCTTTCATAGGGGTCACGTAAGACCATCAGAGAACACAGGTATTGATATTGCCATTCATAACAATGGCAAAATTGTAGTCAAGAAGTAGCAATGTAACATTGATGGTTGAGGGTCAACACAGCATGAGGAAACGTATTAAAGACTTGAAGCATTGGGGAGGCTGAGAACTACCTGCCCTAGAGCTATAGTTAGAGATGGTTGTAACTCACTATTATGGAGCTGGGGTCCTTTGCAAGAGCAGTACCTGCGCTTAACCTAGGAGCCATCTTTCCAGCTGCTTTCTTCAGCATCTTAAAGCGTTGCTGTTGTATTTCAAGGTTATGTTATATATACTAGTTACTAGCTAACTAAATGCCCAATGGGCCTGTGAGTCTTCTGATCTTTTGTTAGATTCTTTACTTAAATCAAGGAAATGGATACAAATTTTTGTTTTCTTCTTGTTTGGGTAGCATATGGCATGTGGCCTGGGAAACATTTTAACATTCAGTCGCTCTGAGGAAGGAATTACAGGGAATTACAGGGAATACAGGGAATCTCCACACTCCTGCTGTAGGCCCTGAATCTGGCATGCAGCTTCTTCTCATCCTGGATACTGCCACCGTAGCTAACGCGCATCTGATCTGAGTGGGGATTTCCCTAATAGGCCGAAAGAAATCAATAGTCATGGCATGTTTCACACGCAGCAAAGCTTGCTTTTATATGTGTCACATCAACTTAAATCTGCTTTTCCCAGTGCTCAACAAAAACTCTGAGTGTAATTCAGTAACTTTACTCAACCTCCTTCCCTCTTCCCTCCTCTCCGGTCCCATCCTCTGATTACTTCCGTTCTACACTCAACATGACTCTTAAGTTTTCTGAATGAGATAGAACTTGTCTTTCTAGGTCTAATCCCATTTAAAATAATGTTTGTTCTCTGGCCCCACCTGTTTATATATATGACAGGCTTTCATTTTTTTCTTCTTTAAATGTTTACTTTATCTTGACTGTTGAGAATAGTGCAACAGTAAACATAGGAGTGTGAATATCTCTTTTGTACAGTGGTCTACTTTCGTTTCGTAGCTACCCAGAAGTGGGACAAATAGATCCTGTGGTAGATTCACTTTAAGCTCTTTGAAGGAACATCCTGTGCTCAACAGCAGCTGTACTAATTTCCATTCCAATCGTGCAGGGAAAAAAAAGTTACTTTTCTTTAACACCCTTAATAGCATTTGTGATTTTGCCTTTTTGTCACTGTGACAAATGTTCCTTGAATGCCTTCCCACTAACCACACATCGGTGGGTATTAATCAAATCACAAAGAGATGTGCTTTCATTGCTTTTTCTTCTGTGGTCATTTAACTAGGAAATGTATGCTGCGGATTGTGAAATATTGAAGAAGGAGCACATTTCCCTTCTTTCATAATCCCTACATGAAACTACCTTGAGCATCACATGTACCTTCCCTTCCAATTTACAGTCACACTTGACACCTGCCCTCAGTCATCTAGTCCTCACATACCTGCTCTGGCTTGAAATTCGCTTGTTATGGTTTGAAATTCCAGTGTATAAACATCTAGTTTTATCACTTGTACATTCCGCACTGCACTAAAAGGTATTTATGAGTTCTCACAGACACACACACACAAACACACACACACACACACACACGCAGGTCAAAAACACATATCACCTAGAAATGGCAAGGAAGGTATTTTGGAATTTGACTGTCAGCTGTCAAAAGTAAGTGTTCTACAAAGAACAGTCTTCAGCGATGCTCACCAAGTTAAATAACTCAGTACTGGCTTTCACTCACTGTGTGCCGGCTCTAGCTGCTGACCCTTACATTTGATGTAAATAAGGTGGTATACAAAAGTGAGGACACTTTGATTTATTTATTGGAAAATTTTATTGGAGAATTTTGGGTCAGTCTTTGCCTAAATATAAGATAGGAGGGAAAAATGTAAAAAGCAGCTCTCACAAGAATAAATAATAAAAAAAAAAAACAAGAAATGAAACACGGGAATAACTGGAAAGGAGGTATGTCTCTACTACTTGTATGAAAAGTCAAGGGAAGATTAAGAATTAAAAATTCGTTTATAATACATGTAATAGAGAGGAGTTTAAAAGGAAGATACCATAGAAGATAATACAAATTTTTCACTTATAACAGGGGAGTTTCTATTTTTCTTTTTTTAAAATATACTTTTAAAATGTCTCTCCCTCTCTGCCTGTGCGCGAGTGAGTCTGTGTGTGTGTGCATGTGTGCAGGTACCCACAGAGGCCAGAAGGGGGTGTCTGATCCCCTGATGCAGGAGTTACAGGTGGCTGTGAACTTCCAGACATAGGTGCTAGGTATATAATTCCAGTCGTTAGCAAGGGCAGCAAGCTCTCTCAGCTGCTGGGCCATCTCTTGAGCCCCATGTAATTTTTAAATGGACAGAAAGTCAAAAGAAAAATTAAGAATAAGATCTCATAGGAGACTGCTCAGAGAGTTCAACAGAAAATTACTAAGTAGTAATGAGAGTATCATGGGGAAATGGAGTAATGAGCTGTTTTCAGTAACTGAATTTTCTCAGTTGACTATTATGACTAGTGCTAATTGATTGTTAATGGTTGGGTGCTCCGCACCTTCTAAGCACTCAATAAATATGATTGATTGAAATGTCACTTACAAAAACCATAGTAACATTTATAAAGCAATTGCACAAGGGAAACGTGAGTGGGAAATGCAATGCATCTAAATATCTTACTAAGCATAAGATTAAAAGTAAATAATAATAATAAATAACTATACCTTCTCCGTGTCGATGCCTTTCGACATTGACCATGTTGAGACAATATAATCCATGACACGTTCACTAAGGCCTTTTGGAACCTGATATAATTTCAGGAAATCTCGAACATTATTCAGCATCTCGTGGTAACGGTTGGTGTTGGCATACATTTGCTGGAAAATTGTGGTAACATTTCCAAAAATAGTTGCATAAAGAAGAGCTGAAATGAAAAGAAATGGTAGAAATAAAACAGACATTCCAAGTACAAAAAAGAAATAACAAGTTGACCGTGTCAATAAGCAATGTTACAGAAATATCTTGATTAACTTCTAAAAGGAAACACATGGGAAAGAAGCCCTGACTGCATTGCTTGGCCTTGGTATGCTCTCTAGAAAGGTTACCATAGAACAACAGTTGTGAACTCCATGAACATTCCCATGCCAAACAACATGAAGCTCCATGAAAGTGTCATGAATATTTCATAAAGAATCAAGTGACATAAAGTTACAAATTTGCTAAAATTTCTAGTTGTATTTTATTTGCATAATATTATTATTAGTGTGTATGTGTGTGTGTATGCATGTGTGCGCATGTATGCATGAGTGAATGTGTGCATATGTGTCTGTGTGTCTGCGGTGAATGTGTGTGTGTGTGTGTGTGTGTGTGTGTGTGTAGAGATCAAAGAACAACTTTTTGCCATTACATCTTTCCTTTCACCTTTCCATTCGCTCTGGGGCTAGAACTCAGGTCACCAGGTTATGCAGCAAGTGCCTTACCCACTATGCCATCTCCACAGCCACCAGCATTTCTGGCCTTTTTTTTCCCTCTAGCTTCACCCTCTCAAGAAAAGCCTTATCAAGTCATAATTTGCCAGGGCTTGACGATCTCACTTAGAAATGCCTGCTCCTCTCACAGCTTACTCCTTCCAGCTTTTGGAGTATTTCTTCGGTTATAAATATTTTTGACAGAACATCAGAAATGCTGGGGCGGGGCGGAGACAGATTAAAATGCTCTATTTTTAGAACTTTGTGTAGATAAGTAGGAAGGAAACTAAAAGCTGAAATAAAACTGTCAGAGAGCTTGGCGTCGTTAAGCTCATGTCAGTACAGAAAGAAGTAGAAATGCTTTGAGCCCATCATTTTCAGAGCAAAGACAGCCTGTGACCATTGTGAGTTTTCTACAGGGGACTGCAAGTGAAAATGAGTGCTGCCTAAGGCTGAACCTTGAGTGTACCAGCTCTCTTCTCCTTGGGTCCTGTCAGTCTGCTCATAAGGATCCACAGTGGGGGGAACTTTGTGAAAGTCACTGGGTTCGACCCCAGCTGAACACGCACCCACTGTTTTATGCTACATTACCTCCTCCCCATCACTTTCTTACTAGCGGGTAGCGTTGCTGAAAAGGGGGTGGTACTGTACTCTGATTTTCAGCAAACACCATGCAGCAACTGCAGGAATTCTAGAAGCTTCTCACTAATACATGTGATCAGCAGAGATCACTTCCATCTGTCATTTTCTATTCCTTTGGGGGGGGGTAAGAAAATCATTTCTTGCAAGAAAATATAAGCTATTTCCCTTTGCAGTTTCGGAGCCAAATCCTGTTGGATACAAATGATGTAAAACCCAGCTAGTAAAGCAACTTAGGGTTCTTTCTGTATTGGGGGAGGAGGGGGAGGGTGGAATTATTTGTCTCTCTGAAAGCAGGTGTTCTCCTCTGAGTGTAACATATTGTAATTCCACAACAGAAAGCTGTTACTTTATTTTTTAAAAAATCTCTGTAGTTCTTACTTTTTCCGTTGTTATTTAGGGATCTGAACATCAGAGCAGGGTGGTTTTTAAATAGGTTGTATTTAATTAAAATTAGATAGAAATATTTCTCAACTGGGTCTTTAAAACTTTGAGTCATCCTATTAAAAATGTAACACCCCCCAAATAAAAGTAATGATAGACATGACATCCCTATGTCATGCTTAAGAACAGAAGCAGCAACAACACGAACACGTTCTTAGAGATTAATCATCTAAAATATGCAAATATGTGTTTCAGAAAAGAAACAACCAGAGTGAACGGTATTTTTTAAAAAAAATAATGAATAACTGTACAATACTGAGACAATTCATTAATTGTGTTCTCTAATAGTCCACAGCTTTTAAAAATTGTCAGTCAGTATCTCAGGATTACTTATTCTTTATGCTTAATTAGACTGTCTTTCTGGCATGCTTGAAGTCGGCTGCATTTGTCAAGCATCTGATTGCTGCCTTGCACACAGAGGAAGAGCAAAGTGTCAGCAAATAGTGTCTCCTTCAGAAACACGAAGTTGAACAGCTTTTCATGTCTTTGCAGAAGCTGCCTAAACCAAGTGAGATAGCATTGTAAATGGGTTTTAGTATACTGAGAAAGGAAACATTGAAGAACGCAGAAAGAAACAGTGTTCCTAGGCTATGGCCTTAACTTCAGGAAGTACACTGAGTGACTCCTCCTGCTCAGGGGAGGAGACAATTAGGTATATGCATTAACTTTTTACAGAGCACAGTGTGGAGAAGTGCTCTGTGTATTGCAAAGGAAGGAGAGAGGGAGGCACAAGACTGCAGTGGAATTCTGCCTGCCTGGTAAAACCCAACACTGCCTACCAGATCTCAAGTTTCTACACCAAGCCCAAGGGCAACTTCTGGACCTGTCCTGCTGCCAGACTGAGATCTGAGGCCCCAGTAGAACACATCCATAGTCTGGACACTATCTCTGGGTAGCTGAAAGGGTTTGCAAGGTGAGACTACACCAGCCACAGGCTGCAGTAGCATGGGCTTTGGCTCTAGGCTTCACTGAGCTGCGCCCAGAAGAGTTTGGACTTTGCATGCAACAATATGGAAGCACTGATGACTCATGGGAGCTTATGAACAGTGCCTCCACCATGAGGTCCAGGAAGACACAAGAATCTTGAGGCTTCTGACCACATACTGGTAACTGTGGGTGAATTTTCTGGCCTTACCCCAACCCTAGAGAGATTTATAGGAACAACTGCCCGATAGCATGTAACCAGGGATTTATAAGAAATGGGGCCCTCAGGCACCTCACAATGTTGAAACAATGGTAGTGCTCTAGTGGGGACTTGTGGCAAAACTGAACTTAAGCTCTCATCCACTGATGAAATGGTTGAGGCCACAAAGCGGCTGCTTAGAATTCTCGAGCGAAAACAAAGCCACATCTTCAACTGACAATAATGGACAAAATGAAGTACCAATTACTGACCATATAGCAATCAATCTATACACAGTCAGGGAATTTTTATAAAGCCTTTAAAAAATTGAACAAACTTCAAGGAAACATAGAGAAACAGTCAGTGTTTTATTAGAGAAACCTAAAAGAATTGTCGTAACTTAAACACCAATATAAATAGCCCTTGAACAGAAATAACTATTTTAAAAGGATAAATAAATAAACAATGAAAAAAAAGAACAAAAAAGTTCACAGCAACTTTGGGAAAACATTAGAAGAATAAATACTTCAGGTGTGGCATTCAAGAGTAGGTAGATTATTACAGAGAGAAAAAGCATACTCAAAGAGACAATAACAGAAAACTGCCCAATCCCAAAATTGAAAAGAAGCTGAAACAGTGGCACATGAAGGTCAATGTCACCAAACGTGGTTTCCAAGGACATCATGATTGATTTAACTCAATGAAAGCTATCTCAAATCATAACATAATCAATTCCCAGACGTTAAATAACAAGAGAAGGTTCTTGAGAAAGCAGGAGAGTAACACACACACAAACACATGCATGTACATAATGCACATAGACACACAGGCACACACATACATATATGCACACATATGCACACACAGACATAGTAGGCAACATAGAAAGATGTATAACTGCTGGGTGAGGTGGTGTATGCCTATAATCCCAGCACTCGGGGAAGCAGAGGCAGGTAGATGCCAGTGAGTTCGAGGCCAGCCTGGTCTACAAAGTGAGTTCAGAACAGCCAGAGCTACACAGAGAAACCCTGTCTCAAAAAACAGAAACAAAACAAAACAAAAAATATGATGGGACATGAAAACCCACAATACAGGGAAGGATGACTACAAATGTCATGGTTTTCTCTGTCCTCACTTTCATTTTGTTGAAGCCACTCTCATTTCAAAATGTTTTTTTCTTACGTCCTACTGTAACCACAAAGCAAAAGCCAGCAATAGACCAATAATAAGAAGCAAGTAAGCAAACACCCTCTTAGAAAAAAAAAATCACCCAGGCACTGTAAAGAAGATTACAAGAGAGGAAGAAACAGCACTAGTAAAACTAAGAACCAGCCGCAAAATGGCAGAAGCAAGATGTTACTTAACAATTATGTGAAATGTAAATTAATTAATTCCCCAAGAGAGATATGTGAAGGGACTGAACAAATAGTAAGAAATACCCAACTTTGTGCTGCTTGCCACAAATGGCCATGTGCTCCATCTTTTCTGCTTGGCTCAGCATGTTCCCTTTGTAAGCTAACTTCTCCTCACTCAGGTCTCTGCTTAAAGTGAGTTCCTTTCAGGGGTCATCCCTGACCACTTGGGCTTAATGTTCCCTTCTACCAACATTCTCCAGATCTCTGACTGAAACATAGCGATCCCTGCTTTAATTTATATTTGTGTGCTCATTTGTCAGTTATTCATTTTCCACTCTAGGGAGGCAAAGTCAACAAACTGCACATGGGCCTTTTCCTTTATGCTCATTACTGTATTTCCCCCAAAGAACATTTGGTTCCTGGGACATATTGGTGTTCAATATTTTTTCTAGTAAATTCTACCCCCAAAACAAAAAATAGTGCTCCAAAATATTTTTTCATATAAAACCCTTTATTGGTGATGCAGTGATGTACATTAAATACATATTACTGAGACAGATATTGTAATGAAATATTTAAAAAGAAGAGCAGCCTTCTAGGCCACAGAGGAGGGCATTGTAGCCAGTCCTGAGGAGACCTGATAAGCTAGGATCAGATGGAAGGGGAGGAGGTCCTCTTCCATCAGTGGACTTAGAGAGGGGCAGGGAGGAGATGAGGGAGGGTAGGATTGGGAGGGAATGAGAGAGGGGCTACAGCTGGGATACAAAATAAATAAACTGTAATTAATATAAAAAGTAAGAATTTAATAAAAAAAGAAACGTACTATATACCCTTGTCACATTAAGATAATCAATACATTAGAAAGCGCCATTACTACTTAACAAACACAAATGCTCTTGATGGAGGTGGCCAGCTGTGTAGAGAGGCATCACACTGTTTTGCTCTCTGAGAGGCAATAGTAAGTCACATCTTCGTAATGACAAGGAGTATGTGTGGCAATTTCAGATGTGCGTTTTTATGTAATTTTTGTGGTCTTTTAGACACAATGCGACTGCTAATTTCATGAGTTTGGTTCTTAGTAATCTTGGCATACACATGAGCAAATGTCATATTAAAGTCTTACTTCCTGTATCCATTACAAAAAGATTACTGTATGATTAAGGCTGGTGATGAACACTTGGATTTCCCTGTCATCAAGAGGCAGAGGCCCTTTCCCCTTAAATCTTGGCATGCCCCAATAGTAGATGAAGGCTATCACTGAACAGTAATATCTAGGCTTAAGCCTTGATTAAGTAAGAAATTCCAGTTCTTTATCAATTGAATGTCTCTGAAAATTTAGTTGCCATTTCACGAGGAAGCCAATAATCTTGACCTTAGACTAAGTAATTTTAAATATTGATATGAACATGATTTATGATAGCATTTAAGAGTAAACCAACCATCAGTTTTCTTTTCAGTATATTCAAGATATGAAAGCTGAGGTCACTGAGGTGTGGTACAGTACACAATGTGACAATATCTGCTTACCAACCATTCGGTGGAACCAATTAAAGGGAGGCTTTCCCAGGCCCATTCAAATCATTCCAGCCAATACCAAATGAAGTAGAAATAATCCATGTCCCGCAAGCCTTCCATATGTTACAGATTCATGACATAATAAATTGTAGTTATTTTTCAAAAGCCACTAAGTTTGATTAGCTATGCAACTATAATAATTTAAACCATAATAAAGCAGAGTGGTTCTCTTGGAGAGTGAGGAGATGGGGAGTCTCTTATGCTACATGTCATCATGCAGAGTGAATTCGGGAATAAAGCTTTTCAACATTAAATATGGTTTTATGCTTTACAATTGAAAGCTCCTATTTTTCTTGTAAAGTCATAAGTGAGCACTTAATGTTTTCAAAAACAGCTATAAATTGATTGGATCTCAGAGGAGTTAAAGAACAAGATCAAAATAAAGTGTATGGGGTTCTCAAAGAATTCATGCAAGTATTTTGAAAAGATTGAATGATGCTCCTGTAAGTCATCATAAGTATCAACATTCGCTTGAGTACAGACTGTACGCCAGCCAATACACTAGCTGCTGGGAATAAAGTTTCTAAGGAGGCATTATGTTTTCAGGGCTGCCCATTTGCCACTGAACAACCAGTTGGTATGCCGCTCCCTGGGGGAGAGCACCCGTCTCCCAGCTCTGACTGGTCGTCTTTAGTTGTATAGGGTTGGGGCAAACTAGATTCTCCATCTAGTTTGGTAAGTCTATCCATATCATCCTTATTTTCACTTGCATTTGGGCAGTCCTGTTGGTGAGCTTCTGTGGCTGTAAATTCTGACGTGACTATGACCCATAACAGTACTGCAAACTCCCTTATCCTCTGGCTCCCACACCGTTTCCACACCCTCTTCCACAGTTCCCTGAGCCTTAGAGGCAATGATGTTTTGCAGATGCACCATGTCCATTGGGCACACACACATATATACATGTATTCATGCAATAACAATTAATGGAAAAATAGGCCATGAATTTGAAGTAGAGTGGGGAGAGCATAAGAGAGGGTTTGAAGAGAGAAAGAAGAAAGAGAAAATGTCACAATTATATTCTCAAAAAAAACCCACGTAGTTATAATATGCCAAAAAATAAATAAAAAGAGATTATCAGCTTCGCGTAGCATACACAACTCCCTATAGCTAACACTAATCTTAATTATCTTGCACCATATTTTTGAAAAAAAAAAGATTCCATTTTCAAATAGTATTATAATAATAATAAATCCACAAATAAACTTAAAACCACGCAAAGCATAGGAGTGGTTAGTAGTTTATTTGTCAGAATTGAATAATATGCAGCGCAAACAAAAATCTATATTCAGGTAATTAACTGCAAAAGCCTCCATTAGTGAGTTGCAAATGACAGCAGATAAAGTAATGATGTCGGGGAAGGCTCTGAGGAAAGTATGTTCTACATTCATTCCATTTTATTTGTTCTTGGGTCACGATGCACTCACAATGTTCTTATCAACAATCTTCTTTGTGGACTCATTTGCCCCTATTGCAATGAAAATCAACCCTGACTTTTTTTGTAATTATCTTCTGTGTATGGGTTTTAGATGCGACCATTGACCTTAGACAGAGCTATCTAAAATACTGAAATAGAAACACAATTCTGGTGATTTGTAGGGTCATGTAAGTGGTTTAACCATCATTTGTTTCCTATTAAATTCCCTGAAGGCCACCTTTACTGATGATGCTTCAGAGGTGAAAGAATGAGCCCCATCCATGTGTGGTTGGTTATCCATAGCTTGCTGGAGTGACTGTAGTGGATCAGTCGTGCCGAAGTGAAAAGTCTCAACTTCAGAAATCTCTGGTGCCAGAGCGACTCCCCTCCCACATCTCCTCCAAAGGTTCTTGCTTTCCTTGGATCAACAGTTTACACGGGCCCCCACCAGGCACTCCCATATGAGCTGGGCATTTTCTTTCTCTAGTCTGCATAGTCCATGCTCCATCCCAGCCAGCGTCTGCACTGTACCACTTATCTTTCAGAAGTGAATATCATTAAATATTTTGTGTTATGTGCTTATTATTGGAAACTATTTAAAGTACTACCCTTCTAGGAGATACTGGAATTTTGGGGAGAGGTATCCAATGAGGTAATATAAGCCAACCGAACACTATGTGAATAAAGTCAACTTGGAAAAGAAACTTAGACATATCATCACATATCAAATCTTACCATAATGCTGGACAGATTTAATTAGCCTAGAGCTGATCTTGAGGTTATCATAACAACCAACTTCACCAAAATAGCCAACACACAAACACACTGGTACCTGCATGAATACTGATACAAACAGATGCACACAAAAATAAATAAATATAAAAATAAAATTGTATGTTAACTTCAGAAAGCTCTAGCTGGGTTTCTCAGTGCCAGGCACTTACCCCTTACCTTTATTTTGTATACCTCTCCTAGTCCTGTGTTCTCCTCACAGCATCTGCTTCCCTGATTATTAGAGCACATCTTGTTTTTAATTAACTGATATATGTTGGTCAAATATCATTTTATTTGTACTTTTCATGCACAAAATAGCCCTAGTAATTGGCATATATCATTAAGATGGTTTTAAAGTTATAAAGACAGGCAAAGCCTACATTTATCATTTACTGATGTTATATCAAAGATGAAAGGAAAAGAGACTCAGAAAGAAGTGAGAAAAAAAAACAAGATTTTAGTTAATTTTAATCAAACACAAGAATTTTAAGAAATCAAAGAAAGGAAAAATAATAAGCTCGCTTATCTTTTCTGTGTTTATTCTTTTCTTTTATGCCAAGTAAACTCATTTTCTTTATTCTTTCTAATCCATCAAAATACAGGTAGACTTTTTAAAAATAAAATACCTCATTTGCTTGTACAGTTATAGTCTTTACAGTGTTGATGAAAACTAACTGAATAATACATTGGTTTCATCATTGCAGATCCATTTGGTCTGGGTTACATGTACCAATAATCCCTAGATGTGTCAATTGTCAAGTAGCCAAAGAAAACTTGCATGTTAAATTAAAATTAAATTAAAGTGCATGTTATTAGACTGGTGTGTGGCGGGGTTAAATCAATAAACTGTTTTCTTTCTAAGCACATAGACCATAGTTTGCTCCCCAGAACACGGTGGCATGAGATTCTGATCCCATCACCAGAGCAGAGGAGCATATACCAGAGGATGCTTGGAGCTCACTGGCCAGTCCATTCTAATAGGTGACCTCTGGCCCAATGAGAGTCTCTGTCTCCAAAGAGATTGATGAAGTTACTGAGAACTATACTAGCGGCTGTCTTCTGGCCTCTACAATTATGTACACACATGTGTGCACACCTGCATACACACACAAACACACACACACACACACACACTGGTACCTGCATGAATACTGATACACACAGATGTACACAAAAATAAATAAATATAAAAATAAAATTGTATGTTACCTTCAGAAAGTTCTAGCTGGGTTTCTCAATGCCAGGCACTTAACCCTTACCTTTATTTTGTATACCTCTCCTAGTCCTGTGTTCTCCTCACAGCATCTGCTTCCCTGATTATTATAGCACATCTTGTTTTTAATTAACTGATATATGTTGGTCAAATACCATTTTATTTGTACTTTTCATACACATTGATGAAGTCATGGGGAAGAGTGGCTTTAAGCTGTGGTGTTTAGAGCAATGACTTCAGGACAGCAGGACAGGCCCAGAAGTTGGCCACTGTGAACTTTGGGCAGTGGTCATGGAAGCAATAGGATCAATGGTGGTTTTTCTTCTGAAGAATTTAAAGTTTTAAAATCTTGGGAATGTTTTTTGTGTGTGTTCTGATTTTTATAAAAGTGTGCATCGTGTTTATAATTACATGCTAGGTAGAGACTGTGGATGCTATTAGAGAAGAGTTAGGTGGGAAAGAGGTAATAAAACAAGGTGACGGCAGCCTCTGCTGTGTCTACTGTGACCTTTATGCGCGGCCTCTCTAAAAGGTCATATCATCTCCCTAGGTCTTCATCTTATTCTCATTGTAGAATAGGGGGGAACAGATATTAAAAATGAATCTACCCCAAGCCAAAGCTTGATCAGAGATTCAGTTTCAACAGGTATTCAACACAGAATTCACACGACAGGGACGGAACACAATTATTCTCTCCACTCCTCAGAAAACCACAGGGACAGCGTCAGTTCTATCCTTGGCAGGACTGAAAACTCTCCCGCATGAACAGTGGGTCTTAAAGAAGAGCTCTGGGAACTAGAATGCCCATGAACGTCCATCCCTTAATGATACATGTCAGGAAACTGCAAGTTTATTATGGTTGCTACTTTTCAAAACATCAGCCTTTTGCTGCTGCAGAAAAGAAAGTTGGCTAACTAATAGCTTTGTAAACAAAAGGGAAATTGTAGTTCACCTCACTTATGCTGAGAATGACAACTTATTCATTGGGGTACATGTCAACACTAATCAGGATCGATTTTTATTTTCAGTGAATTAAGAATTCGAGAAAATTAGGTATGTATGTTTGTGATATAATGGCATTGCTAGTTAGTGAATCTTGGAGTGCAAATTATCTAGGAAACATGAATTGCTACAGCTCTAACATTTATAGCATCTCACTGCCGCTTCATATTCTGATTTATTAAATCATCACTGCATTCAGAAACCTTCCATAACAGCCTAGTTTCAATGCTACCTATTGGTTGCAATCCCTCCATGTGTCAGGCACAAAGCAGGGCCATTGAACTCAAGAATAGGTGACAGTGACTTTCAGCCGCTTTATTAAAATATTGTGGCTTCCCTACACCGGCTCAGCTCCTAAACACAAGCAACCATATCCTTATCTTCTTTTCAAATGAAATCATAGTTTTACCTAATGAATAAATGAACATAAATTAATTTAGCCTGGTTGTATTTCTTAAAAAGAAACAATGTATAAGGAGTTTCCTCTCCATGTAGAGCTAACAGAGTATAACTTCTGTCTCTTCAGTTGCTGGACACAGTGCACAAATTACATTACTCCATGTTAAGCTCTCACAGACCACCTAACAAGTAGTCCAGAAAATAAGCACTATGATTCATGAGTCAACTTATACTCTAAACTCTTCAAGCAGGCTCAGCGTCATCCATCTCCTTCATAAGACCCAAGAATGGATTCAGTAGTCATCACTGAAGTAAATTATTAACCAAAGCAAATAATAGAACAAAGGTACATTATCTTGAGAAACACATAACTAGCTTGTGTGAGCACAGACACTAAATTGCATGTACATAACTGAATTTTTCTATACAGGATTTTAGAGATGTTGTAAGTATATTTAGTCCTTTTCACATCAGCCAATAGGTCGGAGTGATACTCTGAAGCTCGCAGTCAATGCATGCTTGCTATATGTCAACGCAATGCTAAGCGTCACAGGGAATACATGGCTATGCAATTTTACACACATGCCTTTAAACTGCTACTTGAAGCAATTTGGTTGTGAAATTATATGATTATGAATTCCCTCATAGTAATTAAAAATGTTCTGAACAATGTATCAGAAACCTGCTGAAAAAAAAAAACACGGCACAATAAAAAGACTAACCATTAAATAACAACAAATTTGGCAATGTGTTCTAAAGGGCTAATGTCAAAACTAAATGAGCTGCCCGTATTTCCCACCGAAACGAATCCACATTAAAGTACTGGCTCAGCCTCGTCATTGCTAACTTTAAGTTGTCCCTGCCAACTTCCCTCTCCTATAAAATGGCCTACCTCCTCTGCTTCTATGGCACACAACTTCTCATCCTGCTATCCTCTCCTCCCTTCTCTGAGGGGCCCTCAACACTAATCATTCCAACTGGCAGCTTCTGGGGAGCAGAGGAGGTAGTTTCACACCCATCCTCTGTAGATGGGATTAAGGAGCTGCCCGGGATAAACCAGTTTTTTTTTCTTCCTCTGGTCCTTCTCTATTTCAAGGGACAAAATCCGAGGGTTTCAGCTCATTGCCTGCACTGGAATGCTCTGTGAGGAAGTCTGCCGATTTTCAGGATGCCAAGTAGCATCTGCACTCCTGTGGCTTTCCTCTTTCCAAGCAAGGACATCAACATCGCAAGTGCTCCAAGGTCACACGATCAGGATGCTGGGTTTCCCTCTCAAACTGACTGATGTGATTCCTCACAGGGATAAAGCCATCTTCATCCAGCCTAGAATACAGTATTCTTCCCCACTCAGCTTCTTATGTTCACATGAATGAGTACAAAACACAAAAGCGAGGCTCTAGAATCTGAAACCACCATGTTTTTTTTTCCTTGCTAGGCCTGTATGCAGATTAAGCTGACTCTGAGTTTAAAATGTACAGTAAATTCTGAGAAAAAAAAATGGGAGAAAGTAAAACTATGTTTAAATAAGGCAAAATTAGTTGGTTAAGGTGTAAGAAATTTAATTTAATGGAACAGCCAACATCTGCAGGCTGTAATCTATTGGAATACTATAATAATGCCTGTGATGGTTAACAGATGTTTCTCTTAAAAAAAAAAAAACAGGCAAGGATTCTGAATCAAATAAATTTCATTAACATTGCATATTAATTTTATTTCTTGGAGAATCCTAATCCACATTAACATATCACAATGAATATTAGCATATCAAAAGCACTAAGAAGCCTTCTGCTAGACACCATTTTTCCATACTTGTGTGTTTTGAAAACCTTTTTTGATCATTTGAAATCGACAAACATTGCAGATCTCTGTGGAAAACTACTTTACAATCAAAGCCTCATGCAGGAGGGAGCAGGTGCAGACACTAGGCACATGAGAGGCTGGCATCATTGTTAGAGTCCTGGTACAAAACAGCCAAGGACTCTAACAGTTAAATCTGGGAATCATCCACTCCCTCCTCTTGCAGTATTCATTTTCAGTCTGTAATATCTTCCTTTGTGCCGACCTATGCCTTCCCAATCCTTTTCTGACAGTCACTTCAGTGTGCTTCTAGATTTTCTGCAGACAGTGAAATTTCATTATAGGCAAGATAATATTTTCCATGATGTGTTTATTTTCAAAGACAGCCATGCACACTGATTGATATCAGCTTATCCATGGCTGTGGAAGCACTTCTTTGACTGAATAATAATAACCCACCCCATGTTTCAACAAGATTGATTCTTATAAAGAGTAATACTCAAGGGACTAGATAAATAGAGATATACATATATATATATATGACAAAATATCACCATCAAATGAGAAAAACAAACCTATGTGACAAGAAAATCCCACCACCCATAAACTGAAAAAGTGGACTAAACAGCTGGAACTTTAGTCTTGGGAAACTGAGAATTCAGCCTACAAAAGTTTTGGTCTTCTGCCTAGTCATCAAGAACTGGACAAGAGAAATAAAGCAGTGTAATTAAATGCTTATGATCAGGAAAGCCAATAGAAACCTGCTAGGTTAACACTTCAAGGTTTCAAAGATTGTAACTCTTGACTTGATGAAACTGTCTCCACCTGTCTAATTATTAAGGCTGTATGTCCTATGAAACCCTGCATATCCCATGAAACCCTGTAAGACATATTCCCGCATCTTCTTTCGTACCAGCTACCACACTAATGTAATAGGTTTTATTCTTTTCTAACTCTTGGTGCCAGATGCTCACCTTTTCAATAAATTATTACTGCCAAGGTTTGACACATATGGAATAAAGTCATATCAAGTTCATCCTACAGGATGCATCATTGTGACAGAAGTGTCAACTATAATAAGCATGTAGTGGAAATGATCTTCGTGGCTCTTGTCAGGTAGTAAGGACATAACCTGGCATTGGTTAAGACTGAACATTTACATGACAAACGTGGGTGACTGGGGCTGACAAGTGCCACTAACCCTGTGAAGAAGAATCATAGTACCCACATTTACAAGATTACATAGTTTACAGGTGCCTTCATAATTCCCACTATTAAGTTAAAAAAAAACAACAAGGGGTTGTCTATCCCCTCAGAAATCCATCTCTTCTTCCAGTCTATGCAGTCATTATCCTATTTTAGGTACTCACATTTCTAAGCTGAACTACTGCAATTACGTTCTAAGGGAAGTCCTCACCAATGATCACATACCAACTGGAAAAACTGAGTGTGACTAGAACTTTCTCCCAAGGAAGCAGAAACCTGCAAATGTGATGTTTTTTTCCATGACCAAGCATTTCCGTGTTTCATATCTCTGTGGCGGATGGGCAGATCACACAGACTTTCAGAACACTGATGTTCTCAATGGGAACTCAGAGATCTCCAGCCTGCCCTCCCCTGTGACTCTGCAGTCTTTGTATATGCTCTTTAGGGTCATCACTAAAGAAAGGAGGGTTAGATGATCGTGCAGATTGCTTCCAACTCTTGCTGACAGGAAAAGTGCTAGGGGACACAGAATCACCAAGGGATGAAACAGCTCTGCTGGCTTCAGTGAAGCCAGACTGGCTGAAATATGAATCTTCCCGTGCCACACTATTGCAGTTCTTGCAGTGGTCCCTTGAAATCACTGGCCTCAACTTTTCCAAAATTCACCCTCCACAGTCCCCGATAGTGGCTCTCTGCACATTGGGCTGCTTCTTACCCTTGTTATTTTCGGAAACAATCACAATGTGCTCACTCCTAACTACACCCAGAGTGCATGGCTTATAAACCCGTCTATTCCCTACACTTCTGCAATAGCCTCTTACCCGGCTATTTAGTCACAGCCTTGCTTCAAGAAGTATCTTCTCTACACAGCAGCTGGTGCCTAACTTTACAACCACATCAATGTGTGCAACTGGGCTGCTGAGAAGTTTCCAGAGCATTCTACCATGTGGAATATGAAACCAAACTGCAGAGTCCAGGTCATCCTCCACCCATCCTGTGCCCTGGACTCTCAGATGCCATGCCTCTCAGTACCTCCCTGCTTCAGCAGCTACTTCCCGTCTATTTCTGATGTCTACACCAGAAGTATGCCACACGCTTTTGTGCCCTATCTTCCCACACAGCACTTTACCTCTGCTTGACATGGCATAGACCTGTTTGTGGTCTAGAAAACCAGATCCCCTCTCCGGAATGAAAGCCCATGAGATCTGATATCTGTTAGTCTTCATATAATATTCTCAAACATTAGCTCCAGCAACAGTGAATGGATGGATGGATGGATGGATGAATGAGCAAGTGAGTGAGTGAGTGAATGAATGAATGAATGAATGAATGAGTGGATGGATGGATGGATGGATGGATGGATGGATGGATGGATGGATGGATGATAGCTGAATTTGTGGGTCCTGGTCTTTTATGCCCACAATGCACATTTGCCGGTGACATTTTTCTGTTACTCCATCTCATATTTCAATTGAAATTTATTCAAGCCTCCACATTCTTCCCAAGACCCCCACCACATGTCCAGGGCAAGATCCCTTTCTCAACTCATAGCCTTTGTATCTGACATCATATTTGGCAAGCGGGGAACACTCAGGCACATCATATAAATGTGGAAGTGCTCAAAGAAAATAAGGCACGTAAGAAATCATTAACAAGTGGAGATGCAGACCTAACATGGTTTTTAGGTCCATGGCTACATGTACATGATGTCATAGTTGCTGTGAAATACAGACTTCTTTCGAGGGAAACCCACGATTCTGCGGTATTTTTTTTCCTATACCACTTTCAACATAGTTGGCATTTTGGTTAAGTAAAGCAGATATTTGCTTAGGGCGTACTACCAAAATATTAGCTTTCATAGATTTCCTTGGCACTTTCTACAGAGGAATGCTTCAGCAAATATTCTCAGGCATTTCCCAGAGTGGGGTGTGTTATTGACTTGACTCGTTAGAACAAGTGCATGTGAACAATTTGCCCCCAAATTGAAGGCAGTCGATCCAAAGGACCAAGCCTTTGCTATCCCAAGGTTCGCTGTAACAAATCATTTGATTGGAAACATATCGCTAGAGCTCATGTATGCCAAGAGAATGAGACAGAGGCCAGTGAAAAGCTTCACCCCTAAAAATGAGCAGAGCTGGAGTACCCACTATCTGGAATACTTGGGTGCTTCTGATTTCATATTAATTTCCAAATATGAAATTTTTATACATACATGTATTATATGAGACCCAGGTCTAAACATGAAATTTATTCATTTCATAGCCATCTTACACACACAGCCTGAAAGTAACTTCATATAGTATTCTTAGTGTGCCTGTGTTTTGTTTTGTTTCTAAGTTGGTGATAATGTGGTGTTTAATTGGTTTTGTTTTTAAACCATTTGTGTTTCTTTTCCTTTGTTTTGGGAGTGTTTCTTGAGATTTTAAATTAATTACAAACTTCTCCCTTCCCTTTTCTCCCTCCAAACCCTTACCTTATACCCTTCATTGTTCTCCTTCAAATGCATGGCTTCTTTTTTAAAAAATTATTTATTTATTACAATTTATTCACTTTGTGTCCCAGTTGTAGCCCCCTCAATCTCTTCCCAGTCCCACCCACTCTCCCTCTTCTCCCCCTTCCCTAGTCCACTGATAGGGGAGGTCCTCCTCCATTTCTATCTGACCCTAGCCTACCAGGTCTCATCAGGACTGGCTACATCATCTTCCTCTGTGGCCTGGCAAGGCTACACCCCCCAGGGGGAAGTGATCAAAGAAGCATGGTCTCTTTTTTTGTTAATTGTTGTTGCATGCATATATGTATATAGATACACATATATACATACACATGTCTAAATATACCCTGATGAGTCCATACAGTGCTACTTATATGCATTCTACTCCCCGGGGAAGTCCACCTCTCCCTAGCTTTCCTTGGTTGAGTGTGCCTGCTTTGGTTACAGCTTGTTGTATGCTGTCAGATGTGTAATTTTTCATTGTAAAATCATGTTCACACTCAAAAAGTTTCAAATTTGGATTCAGAATCAGGGCTAGGGACATTTGTCCTATAATTTTAATTTTAAAACATTAGATTTATTCTACTCAAAAGTCTACTTTTGAGTAGACTAAAGCTAAACCATGGGGATGAGGACCTTCTCATAAAATAATGAATGAAACTATATCCAGTAAGGGCCAAATAAACCATTTTGTTCATGATCAAAACTGTTACATTGTGATATAAGAAAAACCTCCTGGGGATAGAGGCACTCACAAACATGGGCCAGCACCCAGTGAGGCAATATTAAGTGTTTTCTAAAGTTGTTTTGTGTGGCTTTAATGTAATAGATGAGTCACATGGAGTCACAGTAGCCAAGTCACAGCTCAAAGTTTCCATCCAGGTGAAGCAATTTCCCCATGTGAAACACTGAGAGATCTCACGGTTTTACTGAAAGACTTGTCTAAACAGTAGACGTGAGTTAAAAAGTTGGGTTTTAGATCTGACCTTGTCATCCATTAGTTATGTTAAGAGTCCTGGGAAATGAGGAACTGAAGTGAACAGAATCTCCTGCTTCTTTATTGTACATGAGAAAAGACAGACAAGGATGTGAAGGCTGAGGAAAATCGTAAATACTTCCATGGGCTGGGAGGCAGAGGCAGGAGCTGCACAGCTGTTTGGTTGGAGGCAGGGATGTCTGCCTACATCAGTCAGAAGGAGCTTTGTCAAAACCAGACAAGCAACTTTCATGAGAACCCCAGTTCTGAACCCAAGTGATTCCAGATTCACTAGCATCGCTCAGGTCAGCTTATCCAGTGTGGAAAGCCCTTAGAGTTCTTTTTTCTTGTGTTCTCACCCAGTTCTGTCTCCCTCAAGAACAAGGAAATCTCATTTCTTTCAGAGGTACCTTTGCATTTTTTTTTGTAAGCAAGTCTTTATCAGTTTATGGGAAGACATTTTTTTCTTTTATAATTTCATGCGACATTCATTCATTGACTCAAAAATTACCCAAGACCATTCCTTTAGGCCAGATACTATACTAACTATAAACAAAAAGATCTTACTCTGTGTCATCTGCTGCTTCTTTCAATGACTTCACTGTGTTACATAACAACAATCAAAATAGCAATTCCCTCATAAGAATTCAGCTCTTCCCTTGAAGATGGCTCTGACAAATACAAGCAACAACAGTTACATAAAACATATATTTGAAGGTGTGTGTATTGAGTAAGGATTAATGAATAAATACAAATTAGTTATGTTACTTATTATGAAGTTCCAAGAATTTACACTCTAGCTGCTGACAGAGATACTCGTAAACATATCAAGTTATCAGAGGATGTGGAAATAACAGGGGATTTAGTAGGAAAAGGAGAGTTGCAAAGGAATTGGAAAATATAAATTCAAAACTAGGCCTATTAGTCTCACAGTATTAGTAGAAATAATGGCCATTTAAGTGTAGAGTACATGTGAAAGGCTGCTGTCTATATTGTTAACAGTTTACTGACCTGGAATGTGTCTCTTGGTAACTGAAAGTAATCGCCTTTGTAATGTTTATAGTGCTTGTTTCAGTCATCAGGCAAACAAACTTGTATCATGTATCTGAAGATGGAAACAATATACAAATCTAACCCAAGTGTGCGTCAGTGTGTCATGCACACCAGACTTCAGTAACTGAGCTGTCCAACCACTTAGGTCACAGACATGACCCTTCAGAAAGATGGTGGCTCAATGGAGGAGCATAGAAATCACTATTTAGTTTTCTGGGAAGGTTTGGTGTAGAATAATATAATGAAATTACTTGCCTGTTTTTTCATTTGTTTTGCTTTGCTTGTTTGTTTGTTTTAATCAATGCCCAAACATTCCTCTCAATGTCTTTTTCTACAAGTTGAAAACAAAGCAGGTGGCAGCATGCAGACATAGCTTGGACAGGACAAGACTGTCAATAGTCTCCTGCTGACAGACATTCAGTCAAGTCTGTGCGGTTCAGCTGACATCAGTGTCCCCGTGGCTGCTCAGAGTCCAGCTTTTCTACTTCTAGTTACGAGCATGGCTTTGTGTGAAGCATTTACGGGGACTGCTCAGTGTCTTCTAATCCACTACAAGGCCTGAGACAATGAGGAAAATATTTTTTTTTATTTAAAACAAACAAATGAACTCATAGAAGAACAGGGCCCAAGTTAAAATTAGCATCCTGTACTTTCATCCAGGAAAAAAATATATATGGGTTTTGTTGGAGGTTTTACATATTTGTTACTGCAAACATGCAAATATAAAATATTATATATTGATGAATGTAGAATGCACATTCACTCAGACAGAGGCCCTTCTGATAATCATACCTTAGCACCTTGCACATAAATGTGTGACTTACTTTTTTAAACAGCTGTTGAGAATAAGAACAGAGTAAGAATATGGACAAGTTGAATTTGGATCTAACTCTAAGAAAGCACCAGGCTAGTTTGTGACCACTAAAGCTATTTAATCTTTCTAAGTTTTCTCTGTCAGATGCTCCCCTCACAAATTAATACCTTGCCCATTTATTTTTGAGATAAAATGGAAGAGATTATGAATACAAGATAATGGGCTGGTATATACAAAGCACTCAGAAAAGGACTCCCTGTCTCTCTGCTTGAACCCAAAGGCTCACCCACGCTACATGCTGGGGCATAATATATCATTGATCTATAGCATGCACACTATCCAGTTTCAATGTCAAAATCCTGGAAATGGGTGGAAATCTCTTGGTAGAGGTAGAGATGGCCTGCCAAAACCTGTAGAGGGTGACATATTTCATAGCGAAGGACTTAAGGAAAATCCAGCAGCTAAACTAACTGAAAGTATTTACATGCAAGTGACATGGCTACACAAAGACGCCTTAATCAGAAATTAACTAAAAGTACTGATTGTGATGAGCTTAGTCACATTGTGAATCACAAAGAGAACAAACAAAAGTCTACCTTTATTTCTTTTTTCCATTTTATTTTTCATTTATTCATTCATTGTGGGGAGTGAACAAAAAAAAATGCCTTATTAAAATTCCTACCCAGGCTTACACTGAATGGTGCCGGGAAAGTTTCTTTCTTAGAAGACAATTCTATATGTGATTATATTTTCTTCAGAATAGGGTGTGGAATTTGAAGACAGGTGTTGAGCGGAGCCATTAAGTGTTAGAGTTATAAATCCTGCCTCCTTTACAAACATACAGACATACAGTCCTGTGTCTTTATTCTGCGCTAATGTCTCAGACTGAGAGGGAAAAAAAATCTCCAAAGAAAGTGTGGGAAGTTTTCAAAGAAGAACACCCAATGCCAACGTTAAAATAATTCAAAAAATAGAAAAGTTGGTGGGCTCTGGAAAGATCTGACCTTAGTGTGCCTTTGCATAGCTTAGGATATTGTGGCACACGGCAGCCTACAGGGAAGCTAACAAGAGCATCAGTTGCCACATCACAGAAAACTACAGAAAATCTTTAGAATGGTAATAAAACAACAATGTGCTGAGGTTCTTTAAATATAAAGAAGAGGAATATTAATTTCAGAAAGTGGGTCACAGGCGAGCAGAGGGTGGTGAGGGAGTCAGCAGCCTTATCATGACACGCGTCACCTTTTCACTCAATAGCGGAGTAATGAACAGTCGCTAAAAAGTTATGGCAATATTTGTTCACTTGAAAATGCTTCAGAAAAATGGTCGTAGTCTTAAAAGATGGAAAATAAGCATGACCTGCTTAGGTTACACTGCATTTAGAGTTACAAAGATGCTCTATTTGAGAGTTCTGTCTGAAGCTGAGAAGGAGATATGGAAGTGGGTGGTATGAGAGTGAGGAGAGGGATGGATATGTTCAAGATACATTTTATACATGTATGACATTTTCAAAGAATAATATAAATAATTAATATAATATAATACAATTAAATGAAACTAAATGCCTATGACTTGCTTAAAGGTTTTTCATGGAAGATACCACTACTTATTTTAGACTATTTTCAAAGCCTTCACTTCTGCATTGACATTCCACTATATCTCTGTCACTGTTACAAGACTATAGGAGTTGATGAGACAAGTGTCTGTAAAGTGCTTGCCATACAAACATGAGAACCTGAGGTTAGAACAGCACCCACATGAAAGTCAGTTATAAGTGGACCATACCTAGAAAACCAGCAACGAAAGAGCAGAGACAGGAAAGCAAACCAGGAGCTTGCTGGCCAGCCACTCTACCCAACTTTTGATCTCTGATGTTCATGGATAGCAACCATATCCCTTCAAAAACAGGGGACCTCTGAAAGACTTTACCCACCAGGGTATGGAAGGAGATACTGAGACTCATAGCCAAACTTTGGGCAGAGTGCCAGAAACATTATGGAAGAAGAGGAAGATAGAAAGAACTGGAGGAACAAGAACTCCACAAGAACAACAGAGCCAAAATACCTGGGCCCAGGGTGTCCTGAAGAGACCAACACTCCAACCAAGATCCATGCATGGAGAGGACCTAGATCCCCAGCTCAGAGAAGGCCCATAGGCTGCTCAGTTTCCAAGTGGGTTTCCTAGTAAGGGGTGCAGAGGCTGTATCTGATATGAACTTGATGGCTGGCTCTTTGATCACCTCTCCCAGGAGGGAAGGGGTGCAGCCTTACCAGGCCACAGAGGAAAGTGATGCAGCCAGCCTTGATGAAACCTGATAGGCTAGGGTCAGATAGAAGAGGAGGAGGTCCTCTCCTATCAGGGGACTAGGGAAAGGGCATAGGGCAAGAAGAGGGAAGGTGGGTAGAACTAAGAGAAGATGAAGGAGGGGACTACATCAGGGATACAAAAGTGAATAAATTGTAATACAGAAATAAATTAATTAATTAATTTTAAAAATTAAGGTGGACAGTCGTTGACTAAGAAAGACACCAACGCTGACCTCTGACTTCAATTCACACACATGCACACCCACGCACGTGTATAAAGACAAGTCCACATACACAATGGCTAATCTTAAGCACATAATAATGTTTAAGTAGCCTTCTAGAACCCAGTGGAAGTTCTTTAATGTCACCCTCCTAACCATCTGACAAAGACCATTGAATCTCTCTCAGGAAAATAGTTCTCTCTGATGGTAATATGGACCGTCTAGCAGAACCAGTGCTGAGCTGTATGCTGTATAACTATGCTCTATGTCATGTACACAGCCAACTGAACATCAGCCAAAAGTCCCAAGCAATATGCTACTTACTTAATATGTATATCATGGTTAATATGACACTTGTAGCTGTCAACGATACTGAAGTCTGCACAGCAGACGGCACACTGGGTCTCAGGCACCCATGGTTCTAAAGCGTAGTGTGAGATGTACCTGGAGTTCCAGGATCTCCACTCTAATTCACAAAATAAATCACTTCAGGACAAAGTTTTCATTCCTTTTCATAATGATGCGTGAGTACATTAGAATACATGCTGGATGTGTTTCTTGGGTGAATTGCAACTGAGCAACATAATTCTTCAGAATTGGGCACAGATACAAACTCACAGTCAACTGAGGTTCTCACTGGTAAAACGTGCCATTTTGGCTCATATTTATTGACCAAATTAGCATTTAGACAGCTAAGCAAAAAGTGTTTATACCACCGTGTGCATAATAAGAGACTTCGGGATGGCAGCAATTCTTTTCTACTGTATGAAAAGATGATTTTTTTTTCTGCTATCTCTAAGCATTCCATCAGTGGTTTACAAAGATAAGCTTCTACAATGAGATTTTAAGTCTCTAAACATCAGTCCAACCCAAAATTACATTGAGGAATCACAGTGGGAGCTGTTTAATGAGTTAATTAGTACCCACTCTTCCAGTGGAGCTGAACTCATCAATCTGGGGGATAAACAGCAGATGCTTGCCTTCTGCTTGCCGAGTGTCTTTTCCCTGTCCCCATCCTCCATTTCACTGCAAGATCCAATCAGGACAACTGTCTGAACTGCATCTAGGAAAACGTCACTAATCTTTGGTTTTGTTTGTTTGTTTGTTTTTGGAAAGCTAACAAATGAGTTATTCCATTACTTATCCCAGAAAGATGCAAGATTTTCTATAAAAGATAGAAATATTTTCTCAGTACAGGATGATTTTGATTAACTAAGGTGACTCTCCAGGGTTAAAATTAGTTCCAAAGCTGCAGCGAGCACTCGTGGGATATAAGTGAAGGATATCTAAATTCCATACTGAGAGGCTGGCCACACAGTGCTGCTAATACTACGCTTGTAAACAGCACACAAGATGAAAAATGAAATTGAGATAGCCCTTATGAAGTGTGTAGTGATTTAAAAACATGAAAACTGCTACTCTAGCTTGCCATTTTCACAGACTCAGGGTGTATACATATAACCAATATTTATAAACACATAGGCTGTCTTTCAAAAAGAAAACAACAAACACAAAGATTGGAAGGCCAATTGAACAGTCAAGTGAAAATTACTGATAATGAAAAAATAAAAATCTAAGTTTGCGTTACTAAATATACAAACTACAGAGTGTGCTCAGAGAAATTCTGTAACTCAAAAGGATATCACTTGAAGCTGCATTCAGTCATAAACTAGGAGCCTTATAGGTAAAACACTGGAGAAGAAGGTGGGTGACTACCCCCATGATTTATTAGCAACTTAACGGGAGGAGAACTTACAAAGATGCACCAGGGATATCAAACCTAAAGCTCTGAAAACAAATATTCTGCCCCAATAAAGACAAAGATCAGCTCCTGAAAGAGGAGGAATTTAAAATACTGTGTAGCCTTTTTGTTTAAAAGCAGCCCATCCTTTTATCTTTCTATAAAATCAAAAAGTCCTGGTCTAACAAGCTTGTTCAGGAAAGGCAGGCAGTTCACGGAGCCAAAATGCTTGTCTCTGTGACTTTGTCATGAACCCTTGTTTCAGAACAATTTCTGTCTTTATTACAGTCCTGTAAATGATAGAACATCAGGGTTCGTGAACTTGCTTGCTTTGACTTCCGGAAGGTCTGTCAATAATAGCATGAGCAAAATCTGTCCACACTAGCTCCTTCTTTCTGGAGTTGAACATAAAAGCTTCGTGATTTGGTTATAGCTTATCAGTTTCCAAAATTTTCTGGTTTTTGTTTTTTTTTTTTAACAATTCTTCTCAAATCCTCTGCATCATGCTTTCTAATATCATTTATTAATAATATAACAGTAGCAGATTGTCAGAAGATCCAAGACGGCTGCCACGAGAGAACACTGTGTCTGAGGAGTAGGAGAGCAGAAACAACGCAGCGACCAGGAGACTGAACTCTGGGACCTAAAACGCCAGCATTGTGAGTGCCAGGTGAGCGGAACTCCAATGGTGAGAAAATCAAGTGGGAAAACCCTAGGGACACCCAGTTATTACCTGGAGAAATTTCCCGGTGACCAGCTGCGCACAGCTCTGATCTGGACGAGCGGCCCCACTGGGCGCCCGCAACCGCCATTATAGACTGGATCACACAGTCTCGCGGGCAGTCTGGGGAGGAACCCGGTGCCGTTTTCACTGAACTGCGCCCTGCGAGCACACACTGCAACCAGGTTCTGCTTCGACCCACGGGTGTGCTGCGGGCTCTGACCGATCATCCGAACCACACCAGACTGAGTGGATTTGAGGGACCATTTTGACCAGTCCGCACACTGCAGGGGCACAAGCCGAATGCTTCCCCCAGCAAAAACTCAGTCAGTGTGTGAGTCCGCCAGCGGATCTGGGAGGATCCCGAGTTCTGCCTGAACCCACGGCTGAGAGGATCCTGGGACCATCTTGACCAGACTGCACACTGAGGACGAAAGCTGCACACATCGCCAGCAAAAACCACAGTTCGGGTGTCTGTCCAAGGGCCAGACAGAGAAGGCCTCGGGCACCATTTCAGACAGCCCTGCATACAGCGGATGCACACAAACCCAAACCCACTGTGTGTGCCCCAAATATCAACTCAGACCGTGGTGCACAGCCCCTGGCACAGAAGGAGGCGCCAAATTTCCATTCCAGGGGAGAGCCCTTAGCAGCAAGCCCAGGGCGGAGTCCACAGTCCCCAGCTGACATCTCAAACCTGGACACTCAGACTCTAGCACAGAATGAGTAAAGACCCCAGACCAGAGGGGTGACCAGCCTGCAGTGCTCACAGCTTCTAGCACAGAGCACGAAGCTGGGCACACAGACCCACAACAGAGATCAACTGAGACAAAACACACACCGCAAACCACCAGAAATCCCTGAT
>CM053765.1:37140395-37219446 GCA_028658305.1 Pachyuromys duprasi | reverse complement strand
GACAGACTGGCTAGATCCCAGGGGAGGACTTTGCAGCCAGCCCTGAGGAGACAGGATAAGCTGGGGTTGGATGGAAGGGAAGGAGGTCCTCCCCTGTTGGTGGACTTGGAGGGGGCGGGGAAGAAGGAGATGAGGGAGGGAGTGGGAGGGTAGGAGGGAATGGGGGAGGGGGCTATGCCTGGGATTCAAAGTACCTAACTTGTGATTGAGATAAAAATAAATAAATTTAAAAAAAATAATAATAATATAACAGTAAATCTGAACAGGTTCTATGGAAGACTCAATTTTCTGCCTACCTGTTTTTTCCAGGAAGCCACCATTAGGTTTATTTTTTTTATTAACATCAGCTTTTGTTACATTATTCCAACTCTAGTTTTTGGAGCGAGGCCCTTAACAGTAAGAAGTACGCACCAAGGGCAATAAAGGGTCAATCCAATGTGTGCAGGCACAGGGACTTTGTCAAGCAGTACTCCCAGGATGCTTGGCCTCGACACTTAACCCATAAAATTATGTCATTATTGTTTGTAGACTTCCAAGAGTCTATTCCTCACCTGCAGAATCTATTAAGGTCTCTCTTTTTTTTCCCAGAGATCAATTTTAATTTCAGAAAATACCCAGGATCTCAATCTAATTAGAGAATAATAGAAAATCTCCATTTATGTAAACAGAACATAAGAACTTTTTGTCATGGAAACACCTCATTTGGGAGAAGCCAACGTCACCTGTAGACACATTTGTCCTTAAAAGCCAATTCTAATGTGTCCTAGTAGGTGAAAACACCTTATAACATTAGCACCCAGCGCCATATCAGCAGTGGACATCATGGACAAGAAATGACAGAGTATGCATGAGATGTTATAAAGAGAAGATTCTTTTTTTACTCTTTTTTATTTTTATTTTATTAATTATACATTATTCACTTTGTATCCCCCCTGTAGTGCCCTCCCTTTTCCCCTCCAAACCCCTCCCTTCCTCCCTCCTTCCCCATGCATGCCCTTCCCAAAGTCCACTGATAAGGGAGGTCTTCCTTTCCTTCCTTCTGATCCTAGTCTATCAGCTCTCATCAGGAGTGGTTGCATTATCTTCCTCCGTGGCCTGGTAAGGCTGCTCCCCATCAGGGTGAGGTGATCAAAGAGCAGGCCAATCAGTTCATGTCAGAGACAGTCTCTGTCCCCATTACTATGGGACCCACTTGGACACTGAACTGCCATGGGCCACATCTGTGCAAGGGTTCTAGGTTATCTCCATGAATGGTACTTGGTTGGAGTATGAGTCTCAGGAAAGACTCCTGTGCTCAGATTTTTTGGTTCTGTTGTTCTCCTTGTGGAGTTCCTGTCCTCTCCAGATCTTACTATTTCCCACTTCTTCATAAGATTCCCTGCACTCTGCCCAACGGTTGGCCATAAGTCTCAGCATCTGCTTTGATAGTCTGCAGGGCAGAGCCTTTCAGAGGCCCTCTGTGGTAGGCTCCTAACTTGTTCCCTGTTTTCTCCTTCTTCTGATGTCCATCCTCTTTGCCCTTCTGGATAGGGATTGAGCACTTTAGCCAGAGTCCTCATGAGGGGATTCTTGTTTGGCATCTGCTTCTCGATGGCACAAGTTAGATATCCGTGGGAATTCAAGAGTGAGCACTGGAGGGAAATGAAATTATTTTTAATGGTCTATTCAACATCTGTTAATGGAGAATGTGCCAGCTACCTGCACTGTTCGAGACAATGCAAGCATGGCCTTGAACAATGCAAATGGAAACCCTCCCTTAGCGACTAGGAACAGCACATGGAGGCTCATAAGGAAATACAGAGAATGCCCTAAGGAAACTCAGATACAGGGTAGCAGAACGTTAGGAGTGGCAGGACCAAGTGTCAGCAAGCAAAGTGAGAGGAAGCTAGTCGGAATCAGAGGGGAGGGTGCACAGACATCCAGAGGGCATCCGCCACACAGAGCACCTGGTAGGATGGAGTCTCGGATGAGCCCCGGTGCTGGTTCTCTGTCATCACTACCATAAAATATTACACTAGTGATTATATGTGCTGGGTCACTATGGTCCTTCTGCATGTGCATATGTGGTGTTTTTATTAATTGTACCCTTCCTGCTCGCCTTCTTTCTCTCCTCTCCTCTTCCCCTCCTGGTCCACTTCTCCTTCCCTAGTAGTCCTTCCTTTACTTTTAGATCATATCTTTGCTTGTGTGTTTGTTTTCAGTTTCCAAATATAGGAAGAGGTAAATGCAACACACGCCGTTCTGTGCCCTGAGGATTTTGCTTAAGGTAATGACGTTCACTTCCATCCATTTTCTTCAAATGGAAAAGTGTTATTCTTTTCCATGCTGAGTAAAAATCATGTGCATGTATGTGCGTGTGTGTGGTCACATGCATCCGTGTGAACACATGTGTTGCATACAAATGTTTCCACCTACCTCACATTGATACTCTCCGTGCTTAGAAGCATCATTACTGATTTTATGTGACTTTCTTATTCTAGAAGATGATGCTGTGCTTGTCCCAGCAGGGTTAAACTATGTATTCAAATGACATCTCTTACAACACAAGGAAATTGAGGCTGGCTGTCAGTGATTTCCATTGTGTTAACACTCAACAATCTCTCAATAGCCTTTGCATCACTGATATATTAGAAGCAAAATGTTAATTGTAAGACATTCTCCAATCTCACTCTCTCTGCGTGAAATAGTTGCTTCCATCCAACAGCCTTCACTAAATGAATCCACCTTTGACTCCCATTAAATGAACTGAAATTAAACTCACCAAGCTCAATAAACTTTTCAGATGTTTCAAAAGATAACTCCTCTTAATTTAATTTCTAGAGCTCTAAATGAATGCATCACTCTCTCTCCCACAGCTGGGAATCTGTAGATAGCCAGGCCTATAATCTCCTCTAATGATAACTCCAAAATAGATCAAAAGACCTTAAATTCCTAACATTGAGCCTAATAATGGAGAGGGACTTGACATTTACCCTTTCTTTGGCTTTTGACTCAGTTAATAAAATTATAAATAATACATAATTCCAATATGCTCAATTTGCTCTAAATAAGCCTTAAAGCTTTGAGTATGTGAGATGAGAAGGTCCCTTCTATTTTAAAAAATGTCTTACAGCACCCCTCTTTACTATAAATATTCCCTGGTTGTACTTTATTCAGTCTCCTAGGAAATTGCAGAAAGATTATAATAACCCTATGGCCTGCAATTTTAACCTTTCAGCTAGTAATACGGACCTAGAAACATATTAGTCAAAATCAACTCAATCAGATCCTAAGATGGGGCTCAGAGGATGAAGGTGCCTGCCACAAGACCAACACCGTGAGTTCAATCCACAAGACCCGCACAGTAGAAGACAGCTGATTACTGTAAATTGTCTGACCTCCATAACTGCAGAATCGCATGATGTGTGTGTGAATACACACACACATACATACATACACACACACACACATACATACATACACACACACACAAAATACATTTAATTTCTACTTAAAAATCAACAGCTTGCTCAGCCTCATGACTGTTATAAGGTCAATTGCTTCTTTAAAAAATGGGGGAAAGAATTCAAATAGAGCATGTATATCATTTTAGTAGGTCTTCTTACTGTAGAAATGTAATGATTTGGGTGTGAAATGTTTCCAGAATATGTGTATATGCTGGGAGGTTGCCCTTTTTTCAGAATTTTTTTAGGAGGTTGGACCTACATGGCATAAGTAATCGCCTATATTCTTTTCTCTGCTTTTCTCCTCCCCTGAATGCTCATGTTCTCTCTCTCTCTTTCTCTTGCTCTCTTTCTTTCTCTGTGTGTGTTTGTGTTCTCTCTCTCTTTCCTCCTCCTTCTCTACTTCCTTCCTTCCCTGCCCACTGTGAAGTAAAAAAAAAAAAAAACACAAGCAAAAAAACCCAAAAAACCCTGAACCATATGTTCCCATCACAATAATGTTCTGAGCAACAAGAAAGCTAACTCATGAAACATTTTTTAAAAGGTGAAAATGAAGAGAATCAACAGAAATACACATTTTCTCATTAAAAATAAAAAAATGAAAACTCAAAGAAGACACCTTGGAAAGGTTCATCAACATTACTAAGCAACAACTTCTCATGCACAGGAGTCTGCTGAACTCTCCCTTCTATGAACTCTTGATACAATCCTAACTATATTTACACACATTCTAAAATTATCCTTGTAAGAATAATAACACTGAGGGACAAGTCATAAGCAAAAAAAATAATCTTTTCAATTGGCAAGCTCTTCCAGGAGGTGAAAATGATGGAAATCTCCATTGTGTCTTCAATTCAATAAGTCACAAGTGTGTCCAGAATGAGCCTGTAGAAACAGTTCTCAGAACCTTGCTCTTCCTTAGTACTCTCTTAGTCCAGAGAGACAATGGTAGGTAGTTTCAAGCAAATCCTCTTTCCAAACCTGAACTGTTGATGAGCAGTAATGAAATGCATCAGCCAGATCTGCTTCCATTTGCATATAAAAATACCTTTGGCGTAAAGAAGTGCCAAATGGATGTCTACTCCATGCTTCACTTCACATTGCCAATGAACACTGGAAATTAGGAGGAAACTTTTCACTCCTATGCCTCTTACCTAGAAGGTATCCTTATAGAAAAAGTACATTAATCCATATAGCTTCAATATTTTGTAGACGTGTGTATGCTTTGTGTGTTCTTGGTGTATGTGTGTGTGTGTGTAAGTGTGTGTGTGCAGGCATAACACAGGCTGCTGGAGTTGAGCCTAGGCCCTTGCACATGCTAAGCAAGCGTCCTACTGAGGAGCCTGCCTACTACACCGGAAGCCCTTCAACACTCTCTTGGAAGAAGCGCTCCCAAAGTCTGTGCTACAGTCAGGGCAGCTAAACTAATCGCCTCTCCACAGAGCGTGCACCACAAACTGCCCTCCCTGTGAAGTTGTTGGCTATGCAGTTCTTCTGATCATAACTTAACCTTTTCCAAATAAAAATCTCTCTGACAGTGTAAGAAGAACTCGGTGAACCCTTTTTGTTCCAGCCACTATATTAAGATTCTCCATAAAAACGTTTGAAGATTAGGTAGGTGTGGGTAGTACCATCTACATTCAAGGTCTATACCCAACCCTCACCCTATCTCCCTTCAAAAGAAAACAGTTACTGAAATGGAGGGAGAATGCATTGTTCTTCATATCTGAGCAAGGTAGCAAACAGTCACAGTGTGAGGGCAGGGAAGGCAGGAACACTTTGTCATCTGTTTGTTCTTTATGACAGGAATCCTTCTTCTCTATTAATACCATGTTTCAGCTTTTAAACTTAAGCTCTAGTGTCATCAAAACAAACTGGATATGACTATCAAAATGTATGAATCTTTTAAACAATTAGCTTGAAATTAAACAGAAGTAATGCCCTATCAACATGCATTTGACCATAGGCTATAAAAGATGAGTAAGAAAGGTCTAATATGGAGTCCTTCAATTAGTATCCTAAGCTAATTCAGTTTATTTCTAAGCTATTTTTTTAGACCCAATACTGTTAGGCAACAAAATAGTTTCTATGAGTGGAAAACATTTTTTTTCTAGATAAACCAAATGAAAACTATAAGGCTGGAAATTAGCAAGAGTGTTTAATGCTTTATTAACGAAAGAAAGGGCCTTTTATTTTAAAGATGCTGGGAAACTGAGGAAGAACAGGATGGCTAAATAGAAAGGGATCATGGAGTGTATCTCAGTTCTACCATGACCTTAGAGGACACAACAGAAGACAGAAGAATAAAACATATCAGAGCTTTTTCTACAAAATGTAAATATTATAAAAACTAAAGTGTATAGTAAAGTAGACAAGTAGAAAATGAAAACTGGAAACACAGTATTCTTTCTGCATTCCCAAAGGCACAAAAATACAGTACTTTAAAAAAAATCCTTGTTGTTTATTTATCTATCCATCTATCCACAACTTCCCAGTGCCAAACTGGCTTAGTAATTAAAATTTCCAGTTGAGTCAGTCTCACATCAATGAAGCATGGTAAATCAGTACTAACCACAGCAGAAGAATTGCCAAATGTTTTCATTTGGATGCTAAATTTTCTCATTTAATGAAAACTCATGAGCATAATCGGATGTGAAATCGATGAGCCAAAACGTATTTATTAAGCACCTGCTCAGTACATGACACTGTCCCGGCATGATAGATTAATAAAGAATAATAAAAAAAAAACACTAGAGGTTTGGTTTTAGGAATCTGTGACTATATTAGGGACACACAGTAAAAATATAAATGTAATTTATAGTTTGTAAAGAGTCAAATTTTAAGATTATATTTTCAAAAGTGAAGGATGAGTTGCCACTGTGATTATATTTTGCTCACCATGATACCTAATTTATGGAGCTAAAAACTAAGTAGAATGAAGAAAACAGCATGCAAGTTCAGAAGGGAATGCGTAGATCTTATCTGAAACCTCTTATTTTGCCCTGGGAGAAGATGGAGACAATCATTAACAGGAGA
Organism: Pachyuromys duprasi; assembly: GCA_028658305.1. NCBI lineage: Eukaryota > Metazoa > Chordata > Mammalia > Rodentia > Muridae > Pachyuromys > Pachyuromys duprasi. Next base: position 37,212,967 of record CM053765.1, on the reverse strand, counting down.
CTTTGTTAAACACAGTCACTGGGGTATCTAGAAAAAACGTGACAGAAACATTCACAGAGATCGTAACTTCATAGAGCATAGGGGAAATGCAGGGAAGAAGAAATCCTAAAAACGTAGAGACTGAAAGCACAAAATAAGATTTTTTGATGTGGCTCTGAATATATCGCAAAAATAAAACCAATATACAGACGAAGACTGACTGTGTAAATTTAAATATATGTGCGAATGTATTATATATGAACTATGCCCTGCTTGCCAGTGATACAATGAATGTATTAATTGCCAAACAAACTGATATGCAAATGCTAAACTAAATAAAACTGGTAGTTACAACACACAAAACAAACCTTCATCTACAAACCAGACCTCCAGCTTCAGGCATCGCTAGAGACAGATGTAAATATTGCAAGAAATATAAGAATAAGAAATTGTTGATAGATCTATTAAAATTTTTCCAGAGATATTAAATTACTTTCAGAGATATGAAAACACTACACACACACACTACAAATGCACACACACACACACACACATCTATTATATCTCAGTCCATTTCCTCGTTTCCATTTTGGCAGCAAAATCTCAGGGTAAAAGGAACAAATGTTCCTTATAGGAATAAAATTCCTCAACTCGAGTCAAAAGGAGTACAACCCAGCAGGAGTCTGCCTGTGTAGAAAAAAAAAGTGGAGGGCGGGGGGGGGGGGAAGGGGGAGACCATTATCCTTCCCAGACTGGAGGGGAAAACAGACAGCTAAAGAAAACACAGGAGGAATTTCATGTCATCAGCTGTATCACTTGGTGCTTTGAACTTCAGGTTCAAGAACGGTGTTGGCTATTCAACCTATACTTGCATTCTGCCATCATGCTATCTTATACCGGATGCTGACAGTCACAGAAAGCTGATAAAAAAAAAAATTATCTAGGAGTAGCAGGGAATGTGTCGGGGGTTCAGTGATAAGTAAATTTCTTTATTGTGATGAAGAGACTGGCTGCATCATCCATGTGTCCCAAGGAAATAGCTAGAAAAGAAAATGATCACAGATAAGTAGATGACTGACTCTGCTTTCAGATTCATCAAAGGCAAAAGAACCTGTGAGCACTGATGTTATCATGACTTCAACCCGACAACGATTACATCATATGTAAATAATGTCATTATAGTACAGAACAAATTGTTAGATTTTTCAGAAAATGTTGATGATTGGAGATTATTTCTTAAATAAAAAGCATCATGCCTAAATTAGTTTTCACAAAGAATCGAAACACAGGATACAATTATAAGTGTGATTTTTTTAATACTACAGAAATTTTGGTATTTTATTTTAAAAAATTCCAATACTGGGGACCTACTTAATGATTCAGGCATCTGGCTGCCCTTGCAAAGGACCCAAGACTGGTTCCCAGCACCTACGCAGCAGCTCACAACCATCCCTTTCTTTAACTCCAGTTCCATAGGGATCTAATGCCCTCTTCTGGCCTCTGTGGACACCAGGCATACATGTGGTGCAAACATTCATACACACAAAATTAAATAAATAGATATTTTCAATGCTGTTCCTGACGAACTTGACACAGCTGCAGTCCACACAAAACACACAACTTTTACTAAGAGCAAAAGCAAGTAAAAGAAATTGTTCCTATATGGGCATACAATAAGTTCAACCTAGCTGACTCCTTTATATGTTAAGAATAAAGTCAGCCTTCCTTCCTCTTTTCGTTACTACAACTGTTTTCCTCCATGAACACTCATCTGTCCGAGTATACACGTTCAGCCTCCCCACACTGTATTGAGCTGTTATGAAATGCTTACGCACTATTTTGACAGAAGTACAAGCAGAGGAAATGGAGATTCAGTCTGGTTAATGAGACATTTTAATTCTTCTCATCCAACTGGAACGCTCTCACCCACAGAGGGTTTGCAGCATATGCTCCACCCAATTCCCCAGGAGCCCCAACTGCTTCTTCACAGCCACACCTGCCCCTTAGTGTGGGGAAGCAGATTTGTGTTAGGTGCCCCTCTTTCCCAACCCCATATAGATATTTTCATAGAAGGAAGAGCTCGTCAAAGCTACAAACAGTATGTTTTAGGTTTGGTTTAGTTTTTTTTTAGAAATTTGATTATATTTCAAAGATGATTTACTGAGGGCTAAATGGCTGCCAAAGATGCCCCCAAGATGGGCCTTAGCTATAATAGAGTGCTGAGTTTTAAGATGGAATGTGCATCTTGAGCCAAATGGAGGGCATGTGTCTAAATATGATGATACCTAATTTCTACAAACCCTAGAACCCATTCTAATTACTGACTAGCATGTCCAAGCTTCCTGTATGAGACAAAAAGAATCTTTGATGCAAATGGAACTAACCTCATAGAGAACAAAACAGGCTTTTTTTTATTTGCCACACTCAAAAATTAGCTCACCCTTGATCTAAACACATTTCTGAACACCAGGTTATTTATCTTGTATATTACACAGAATTAACTAGAGGAATACTTGAGAAGTCATGACAGTTGCTCCAAGTTTAGATGATATCGTCTCTGTACTAAGGTAAGAAAAACTCCACCTCCTTCCTGACATGACCCGAACCCACAGTCTCTGTCCCCACTTCCCTTTCTGTGTTGCCTTCTAATCTCCTTGTCAGTTCATTGGATCATCGAGAATGAATATGGTTTTATTTACTTTGAACTTCAAGGGAAAACATATGGTAATGTGTGCATGATGACTCCTGAGAATTATTTAGCAAATATGAAAAATAACAAGGCACAGATTGAAGAGACTCTTGTATATTTACAATTAAATCCAGCATTATCCTCCACTTAACCCGTAGAATGAAGACACGGTAAACATTTGGATTTTTCTCTCTTGCTGAAATCTCCTTTCTTCCCTTCACCTTCACCGAGAAGCGATGGCTCAGGAAGAGTGTGACAATTAAAAAAAGCATCTTGAGTTTCCAAAGGTTAGAAAATCACTCTGTCAGCTGTGTTCAATTGCTCTAACAATCCCTGGCACCTCCTCTGCTCTTTGGGGAGTGAATCCCAGATCCCTGCTAGATGAACCAACTGCCAATGGAGAGGAAGTAAGAAGTAATAAGCCAGCTTTCCAGAGTGAGATAACAATGTCTAGTTCTCAGCTCTTTGATCACTTTGACTTGCTCTATCAAAAGGACCCACAGAGTGCTTTTAAATAGGCTCTCAAGAGCATGATAAAAGAGAGACATACCCTGGGCAGTGATCAAAACTAGGCTAAGGCTGAGGCTGGAACCAGGCCCACTCACATCCATCTAGTGCTCAGATCACCACACATGTGCCTCTCTCATGCTTGGGAAACAGCCCAGCCTCAACAAAAACCCTTTCAATAGGCAATGACTATAGTTTTACTCATGGGGTTGTTGACAGTTGAGGTTTTTTTCATCATTCTGTATTTTAATATCAAGAATGCACTGATTCATTCTTTGACTCCTTCACTGAGAGCCAGTCCTTATTGGCTCTCTATATTGAGAGTCTGCAAAGTAGCTAGCACCACGCTCAGTAGAAAATAGTAAACACCGAAATTGTGTGTTGCCAGAATTCAGTGGAGTTTACAGCTAGCTCATCGAGGAATATGATATGTGCATGCCTCTGCAGGTTGCCACATACAGTATGGGAAGTCTGATATAATAACTGGGCTGAAGGAGAAAGGAAACAAAGAAGTTGCTTTCTAACAATGCCCCTCTCTTCTCTTTTACACAAAGCTGTTTCATTTGGATCAACACTGTTCAAGGTTTCTGTTGAGGATCAGAATAATCTACTTTCTCTTAAAGAAAATAAACCAAGATTGGATAGGGAAGTATAAAATTCAACCATCCTTCATTGGAACAAAGAGAACACAAGGGTTTCTCCCCTTTGCTTTCAAATTTAAATTTAAATTCATAAATATATGAGTGAACAGGACTATCACCCACATGAAAGAGTCACATAACTTCCCACTATCTAAAGCATGCCAACCACGAGTTTATTTTGCTTATTTTATAAGAAGATGGTCTTTTTTCCTTCGTCTTATTTTATGAGGACATTGACAATGTATCTCATTCTAGTTTTCTTAAAAGCTGGTACATACTTGTAGCAAGAGTTTAATAGATTTAGGATGAACTCTGGAGACTGAAGAGATGGCTCAGAGGTTAAGAGCACATGCCCTCTGGACGAGGACGTGGGTTGAGTCCCCATCACTCACCCACATACTGGCTCACAACTATCCACTTACAGTTCCAGGGAATGTGATGTCCTCTTCTGACTCCCTGGGCACTGGACATATATGTGCTACATGTACATAAATTCAAGAACAAAAGCACTTCTACACGTAAAATAAAATATATAAATTTAATTTATAAAAAAGCTCAGTATCTGTCCACATTGAGGTTATTCTCAAATACCTTGCATCTATTTTTTTAATTGTTCCATTCTGTAAACCTTACACTGCCATTTCATTTCTCTCTGGAAGTTTTTAAGGCAGCGTCCATATTCAAGGCATATCATTTATAACCTTACCATCTGAAATCCTCCAGGTGTTTGAACTGTAACTTTCGGTAAGTCCCAACTCTTTCAGTATCTCTCTAGATGGAAGGTATCTCTCTTTAGTTGTTGATTTCTGATGTCATCATTTTTTTTTCCTAATATAAACTATCCAGGTTGGATGTGGGATCTCACAGAAGTGAGACAGATTAGTCAGGCATCAGAGCAAAAATCTTGTTTACTTAGAATGTTTTCGTCTCTGTGCAAACATTAAGTGTGGCCCAGTCATACCCTGGGTGTTTCAGAAGTAATTACAAGCAAGGAACATAGATCTTGTCCATTACCCCTCCCCCTGGTTTATGAGGCCTGTCACTCTATCTGAGAAGGAAATGAAATGTCTGTTATGATTTGTCTTCATGCTGTTTGCTAGTTTATTGTGCATTTTTATTCCCTCCCACCTGATGGTCTTGTTGACAATTTCAGGCAAGGAATGAAGGGAAGAGCGATGGCTAAAATGAGAAACTAGCAAGAGACCTGAAATTCAAGGTCAACATTCAGGACAGGACTTCGAGCATGCAGGCACACCTGGGAGCATCCGGAAACACCTGCAAGCATCCAAATGCACCTGTAAGCATTCAGGCACACCAGGGAGCATCCAAGCACATCCGCAGTTCTGGAAGTGAAAGTCATGCCCCTAGACAAAGAGTCTGAGCAACAAGAGAATACAAATAGGGTCTCAAAAAGTGATGTGTTTTTTTATGTTCCTTCCCATCTTTGGGTGTTTCCTACAAAACCAGAAGCAGATCTCAAGATCAGGGTCAATGACTAGAGTAGCAAGTGGATAAACACAAAGCAAAACTGCGAACAGCCAGTGCCTTAAAGAAAAATAAAGAGCGCAGAGGAGTTAGGCAAGCAGCTTCTTTCAGAGCACCAAGTCATGAGTTTGGAACTCAGCAACACACACACTCAAATACACACATGCCCATGTACACACAAACACAACATCTACATTCTCTCACAAAATAGAAATAAATGCATTTTTTTTTCTGTTGAATGCAAGTATCTTTTATTTCAGATGTTTTTCAAAGAAAGCAAAATTTTGGGTTGTGAATGACTTGCATGATTTTCTGCACTTTTTAAAAATTTATTCTTCTCTCACACAATATATTCCAGTTGCAGCCTTTATATTTAAAAGACAGCAAAAGATTTATCAACTAACTCACCTTTCATTTCAGGCAGTTAGAATACCTTCAGGTAATATGGTTAGGAAACCTGAACTTACTATATTGCTGATAAAATAGAGCAAAGATTCTTCTAGATGTGCTTTTTGTCAAGGTAAGTAAATTATTCTAATAACATAAGGAAGAATATTGAGAATATTTTTCAGTAATTTTCTTTGACTATAGAGTCAACAAAATATTTCAGTTAATTAAGAAATATTTTACCTAAGAATGTCCTTAGTAAGACCTGGAGAGAACAGGAACTCCACAAGGAGAAAAACAGAACCAAAATATCTGGGCACAGGGGTATTTTCTGAGACTGATACTCCAACGAAGGACCATCCAAGGATATAACCTAGAATCCCTGCACAAATGTAGCCCATGGAAGCCCAATATCTAAGTGGGTTCCCTAATAAGGGGAAGAGAGACTGTCTCTGACATGAACTCAGTGGCTGGCTCTTCCATCACCTCCCCCTAATGGGGCAGCAGCCTTACCAGGCCAGAGAGGAAGACAATGCAGCCAGTCCTGATGAGACCTGATTGGCTAGGGTCAAATGGAAGGGGAGGAGGTCTTCCCCTATCAGTGCACTGGGGAAGGGGGATTGAAGGAAATGAGGGAGGGAGGGGGGATTGGGAGGAGAAAAGGGAGGGGGCTACAGCTGAGATACAAAGTGAATAAACTGTAATTCATGTAAAAAATTTAAAATACACAAAAAAGAATTTCCTGCCTTCTTTCAACTGGACAGGTGGGGTGACCCAGTCTGTTCTAGTCTCCTTGTTCTTTGATGCTGATGCCTTCGTGAAGTGAAATGTTTTGAATCCCAGCCCCCAGATGCAGAGGATCTCTGTGAGATGGAAGCAAGCTTTAGCTACCTAGTTCCTACATGTAAACTGCTCACCTTGTGGCCGCAGAGAAAGGGGGTGGGGGGGGGAGAAGACTTTCCCAAATTGTTTTACACTCACCTAAGGATCTTCCTGCTAAGATCCATCTGCCAAAAGTCCCAGTGCCCTTAAATAGTACTGTCATGGGGATCAAACTGCTGACACATGGACCTCTGGGGTAAATCCAAAAGTCAAAGCCTGTGACTGTTCCCCTTACTCACCTTCATACTGTACAATACAATAGTTCAGAGTGAGCTTACACAAGCTATGTCATGCCTAGAAGCATGAACTGTGACCCTACTTCACTTTTAGTACCAACTCCTCCACCATTCCCATTCAATAATTGTTCAGTTGTTTCTATTTCCACTGTACCTGAACATATATTTGTCCTATTTATTTTTGCTTTTTTATATTAATTTTAAAATTAATCACAGGTTATTTACTTTATATCCCAGCTGTAGCCCCCTCCCTCATTCCCTCCTGATCCCACCCTCCCTCATCTCCTCCCTGTCCCTTTCCAAGTCCACTGCTAGGGGAGGTCCTCCTCTCCTTCCATCTGACCCTAACTTATCAGGTATCTTCAGGACTGGCTGCCATGTCCTCCTCTGTGACCTAGCAACAGTTTTTTTTCTTTTTTTGTCTTCAGTATAATGATACTATAAGCTCCAAGAAACTAGAATCAGGGAATGTTTTATTCACTAATCTAATACAGCTCAAGGTCCCACCTTAGTGTTTAATCCTTCAGACACCTAATCCTTTTCAATTAATGTATGACTGAAAATTTTAAAAGCAAGTATATAAAAAATGTTTATTTAGTTCTCTGTAATAATGTGTTATACATGCACACCTATTTTATAATAGATACTAAAAAGATTTTATTTTTAAAACCGTATCAAATTATAAATAAGGGGGAAATTACCTGCTTTGTTAAAGCAGTAATATATACCAGGCTTTGTTGTGCCATTAGAAACATTTCATTTACATCTGAAAAAGGAAGGTATGCTCATTTCCATAGCTATCATGACCTATTTTACTGAGTCTCCAAGAAATGCAATATGATCATGTAAAAACAAAACAGTCTAGGCTGGAGACAAGCAGAGTCATTTGAGAAGACTGTCACTTAATAAGAGCTAAGTGGAATCAACAAAATGCTAGCACCAAACACACTAAATCTGTTAGAAGAAAAAGTGGGGAAGAACCATGAACTCATTGGCACAGGAGATAACTTCCTGAACAGAACACCAACAGTACAGGCTCTAAAAGCAACAATCAATAAATGGGACTGCATGAAACTGAAAAGCTTAGCAAAGGACAATATCATCAGAATGAAATGACAGCCTACAGACTGGGAAAGGATCTTCATCAACTCTATATCTGACAGAGAGCTAATATCCGGAATATATAAAGAACTCAAGAAGTTAAACACCAACAAATCAAGTAATCCAAATAAAAAATGGAGTACTATGAAAGACAGTCCTGATGAGAGCTAATAGGCTAGGGTCAGATGGAAGGGGACAGGAAGTCCTGAGGGAGGGAAGGAAGAAAGGATTGGGAAGGGTCGAGGTTGGGAGCTATAGCTGGGATACAAAGTAAATAAATTGTAATAAATAAAAAATTATATTTAAAAATGGAGTACAGAGCTAAACAGAGAATTCTCAATAGAAGAATATCGATTGTCAGAGAAACATTTAAAGAAATGCTCAGTGTCTTTAATCATCAGGGAAATGCAAATTAAAATGACCCTGAGATTTCACCTTACACCCACCACAATGGTTAAGACCAAGAACTCAAGTGACAACACATGCTGGAAAGAATGTGGAGAAAGAGAAACCCTACTCCATTGCTGGTAGGAATGTAAACTTGTACAACCACTTTGGAAATCAATCTGGTACTTTCTCAGACAATTAGGAATAGCGATTCCTCAAGATCCAGCTATACCACTCCAGGGCATATATCCTAAATATGCTCAAGTATACAAAAAGGACATTTGTTCAATCATGTTCATAGCAGCTTTATTCACAATAGCCAGAATCTAGAAACAACCCAGATGTCCATCAGTTAAGGAATGGATATTGTGGTACATTTACATAATGGAATACTTCTCAGCAATTAAAAACAAGGAAATCATGAAATTTGCAGGCAAACGGTGGGAACTAGAAAAGATCGTCCTGAGTGAGGTATCCCAAAAGCAGACAGACACACATAGTATATACTCACTTATAAGTGGGTATTAGACATATATTATAGGATAAACATAGTAAAATCTGTACACCTGAAGAAGGAGCATAGTGAGTAAGGTATCAATCTTCATTCAGAAAGGCAAAGGGGGTGGACATCTGAAGAGAGAGAAAAGAGTGGACAGGACAGAAGCCTACTACAGAGGGTCTCTGAAAGACGCTACGTTGCAGGGTTTCTAAGCAGATGCTGAGACTCAGACAAACTTTGAGCAGAGTGTAGGGACTCTTATGAAAGAAGGGGGAGTTGAAAGACCTGGAGGGGACAGGAGCTCCACAAGGAGAGCAACAGAACCCAAATATCTGGGCACAGGGGTCTTTTTTGAGACTGATACTCCAACCAAGGACCATTCATGGAAATAACCTAGAACCCCTGCACAGATGTAACCCATGGCAGCTTAGTGTCCAAGTGGGTTCCCGAGTAATGGTAACAGGGACTGTATCTGACATAAACTGATAGGCCTATTCTTTGATCACCTCCCCCTCAGCCTTACCAGGGCACAGAGGATGACAATGAAGCCAGTCCTGATGAGACCTGATTGAACAGGATCAGATGGAAGGAGAGGAGGACCTCCCCTATCAGTGTACTGGGAGAGGGGCATGGATGGAGAAGAGGGAGGGAGGATGGGATTGGGAGGGGATTACAGCTGGGATACAAAGTGAATAAATTATAATTAATTACAAAATTTAAAAGAATAAAAATATATAAGTTACCATCAAAAGCAAAATAAAACTGCTGAGTGTTTCTCCCCTTAACAACTATATCTATGTTTTTATAATATCTGTAAATGGCTTTTATATAAGCACTTAGTTAAAATGTTCTTCTTTAGGGGGAAAAATATATAGGCAAGCGGAGGGGAAGGATTTATCAAGGTGAACAAGACCACAAAATACATGGAGCGCATCCTCTCGGCTTTAGAGGTAAAATGGGTCAGTAATAGTGACATAAATGAACAGAAGACAGTATGCCAAAATAAATTGGAAATGTCTACATTTAGAGACTAGAAGTTGGCAATTGATTCCAGATTTTTATGTAATATAGGAGCAGTTTGTCTAACTGGTAGGCATTCTTTAAATTACATTTATATAATGACCAGAATAACTATAGTACTCTGGCAAAACTAAAATATAAAAAGGTAAGTTAGATTTGGTATGCGATTAGAAAACTCTTTGATTACTTTCCTTGTGTGCCTGTGTGAACAGGTTATGCACACACGTGTACATATGTGTGTATATAATTTGTGCATGTGTATGTGAGAACACATGGATTTGTAAATACAGAAAAAAAAGCATGAAATTGGGGGAAGATTCAGGAGTAGGGCCAAGGGAGGAGCAGGAGAAAAGGGAGGGAAGGGTCTTACAAAGAAACGTTGAACTCATGTAAGAATTTCTCAAAAAATATTTGAAAAACCACCACCAATCAAAATTCAGAGTTGTGGAGAGACATCTTGACAGATATATCAACAAAGAATTTTTACACCTAAGGCTCAGGGAACATTATGGTAGAGAGATTGTAAGAGCCAGAGGATCAGGAAGTTCTCTGTGAGACTGTGTCTCTTACTAACATCAGAAGCGACACCCATAAAATCCCACCAACATGAGTGCCTAAACATGAGCCAGACAAGGGCAACACCAACAAACATTCTCAACATCTTGAGGAAAAACCCACAAGACCTCAACCATACACAAAGATCTAAAGGCAACTAGTAAAGCTGGGAGGAGAAGGAGTTATGGTCCTCCCCAGGAAAGAGCACACCAATGGGCTGTCCAGTTCCACACAGTCAGCCATGAAACCATACACATATAAGTAACATATGGACTTAATGGTTTATATAATATGTACATGTGTACATGCAAGAACAATTGATGAAAAACAAGAATTTTAAGGAAAGTAGGGAGGTATGTATGTGAGAGTTTGGAGGGGAAAGGGTGAACAGAGAAATGTCATTAAATTACAACTTCAAGATTTTTTAAATCACCGTTAATTCCCACTTTGTTCTTAAGACTTAGAGTGCCAATAAAGAAACATATCCACAGAAATTGTAATGGAAATAATCAGAGTGAAAGGGGCTGCATTTTCAGGACTAGATGGACAACATGCTAATGCATTCTCTTAAAACTGAAGACTATACCAAGGGTTATTATAAAATTAAAGTTGCTAATGATATATAATGAGCTCTCAGATGTTAGCCATATTCCTTCTACAAAAATAGCAATCGTTCATAACCATTTCAATTGAATGAGTCACCACTAACATTGGCTTATGCAGCCTGAAGTAGTCTTACTTGTGTTTACATTTTCAGGAGGCTCAAACCTCTGTAAACTGAAAAAAAAAATCCAAAGATCGAATGGAGAAAGAATGTCACAAGGATGATTTATGATTATTATACAATTTATTCACTTTGTAAAAGATTTGGAAGCAACATGCCACTCCAACCACTGAGTGGATTTGGGGAAACAGGATTCAAACACAGAGGCAGTTAGAAACATGCAGAAAATAAAGATGTCATCACCACTTTGCAAGAATGGTAAGCAGTGAACACTGTGGCTTTTTAATTTGAGACCAGAACTATTAATCAGCTCAAAATTTTCCACTGGAAACCAATGAAAGCTCCTTATGGCTCTCATCTCAGATTTAAATATGCTTTGTATTTATATACAACATATAAAGTGTATACATTATGTGTTTCCTTGAAGATATATAAATGTTTTGCCTAGTGTCAACAGAAGAGGGATATGATGATGACCACCTTTGGTGATGAAAACAGGTTTAATTACTTATGCTCCTATGATGATGGAACAGACCATTGTGACCCCTAGTACCTTTTCTTGGCAAAGGCTAATTCGTGGGCAGTGTCTTGATCCTATGTTTCTCCATAATGCACACTTCAAGCACATGGATTACATACAAACAGTTTTATGCCTGCCTCAGTACATTCATTTTTCTCTTGCTATAACAATGCAACTGGTCATTCTCTATTATTTGTCAGACATACTTACATACTCCTTACCCTTTATCAGTCATATTGCCATTACCCTTCCCCAGCCATACTGTCCTTCAACTTGCTGTTCCTCAGCTATTAACATGGCAGACGCAACCACAGCTTCCCAAAGGATGTTGCACTGTGTGTTTACTCTTGCTAGAAGGGGCTTTCACAAGATTCTTCACAGAATACCTCACGTCATCTTCAGTCCTCAAATATGACCTTCTCCATAATCATACCTGATTCCCCTCTAGAATCTCTGTGCTCTGCTTCTCCCACATTTTTCCATATGCTAATTATTATCATCCATTGATATACTATAAACCCTCATATTTCTTTGTCTCTCAGCTATTGCTTTTCTCCACATTTAGGACACAAAATTTGATGACAGCTGGAATCTATGTTTACTTCAGTGTTGTATTCCATGATGAACAACAGATGGCTCATATTAGGCACTTAGTAAATATTTGTTAAATAATTTAATGGAGTTGGGCCTCCATGCCTATAGATTCCATATATGACAATTCAAACAGCCACCGCAGGTTTAAAAAGAAAGGGGTCTATATTAAACATGTTCAGACTTTTCTTATTATTCTGTAAACAGTATAATACAACTTTTTATCATAAGTAATCTAGACATGATTTTTAAGAATACATGGCTAGGTCATGCACAATACTATGAAATTTTATGTAAAAGAAGTGGTTATGTGCAGATTTGGGCATCTAAAGGGGTTGTTAGGACGAATTTCCTATAGACACCAAAGTATAGATCTTCTAGGGACTACTCTTTTATAGACAGCAAAGTTCTAACATTCAGAAACAACTACAGGAAAGATATTAATCTTTCATCTATGAGAAATGAAGGAAACTTTAGAACTATCAATAAATGGTCCAAAGTTACACAAACAAGAAGTGTAGAAATGAACTGCCAATACCCAATACTAGTGCACAGGTAGGTAGTTTTCCTCATTGCTATGACAAAATACTTAACTGAAACAGCATTAAGAGAAGACAGGTTTATTTTGATAGGAGTTTCAGCTGCACATTGACAGGAAATACATGGCAGAGCTAATGGTCCTAAGAATATGATTCGATAGCTCCTCATGTCCTGGATGCTCAGGAGAAGACCAGAGCTAAAAACAGGAAGTGTTGGAACCCTTGATGTCCTGCTTCTAGTGGCATTCCACAGCCAGCAAGTTCCCATGTCCCCAAAGATCCCCCCCCCCAAAAAACTGCCACCATCTGGGGACTCACATGCTCACACACATGAGCCTGTGAGAAACATTTTACCTTCAAACCATAATAGTCAACCACATCCTAGCTCATACTTCAAATTCAATGGGAATATTACTGCCAACCACACCTTCATTTTCCCTGTGAGGAGAAATAGCTGCTCAACAAAAACACAGGAGAAATGAAGAAAAAAGACTAAGTCATTTACTGTTGTTGACAATTTTAATTTTTTAAAAATGAGGGATGAATGTGAAGAAGAAAAATAGCAGAAGTCAATAGTCAATTTTCCAGCACTACCTGTATGAAGTAAGTGAAGTACAAGAAAAATACATCTGCCAGAACAAGCGCCCACACACTCCCACTGCCTTGAATTCTCCTTTGGAGGAATAATATTTCATATTCTCATTCCAGTCTGTAGATACATGTCTAGGTATTGACCTAAAATTAATAATATTTTAAAGAGTGATGACAGTTTAGAAGTGAATGTCATGTTTCTTCCAAGTTTCCATTTATGTAATTTTTCAGCTTAAGCATAAAGATATTATTACATTGAAAATAAATGCTTACTGGAATTTTTATGAAACTAATTTCTTTGTTTTTATTACATATTTTCCATTTATTTATTTATTGTTCTGAGAGATATATTGTTCCTCTACTTGACTTATTTCACACAGGTAGTGGTGGAAAATTGACTGTTGACTTCTGCTGTTTTTCAGAAGCATCTTAAAGTTATATTTAGTAGTCAGGAATGGTGGCACATGCCTTTGAGCAGATGTCAGTGAGTTGGAGGATGGACTTGTCTACAAAATAAGTCCAGGGCAGCCAAGGCTACACACACACACACACACACACACACACAAACCTGTCTTAATAATAACAATAATAATAATAATAATAAGTAAAATTTTAAAATTAAATTCAATTTAGTCACTTGGCCATTATATAAGATAACCTATCTCTAAATATGGAGATATTGTACGTAGTAATATAAAAGTGTCTCTTTCAATCTATTAGATAATTCTTGGGTAGGGTAGTGTTTGATGTATTATACAATAAATATGTTTGATATATGTATGAATGTTCGTGTTTTGTAAAAACCCACAAGTCAAAATCCTTTTCCTCAACCTGTTACTATCAGGAAGAAGGGTGTTTGTTAGGATGCCTATTGATGTGACCAAAAGCAACCAGGGAGAAAAAGGATTATTTCATTTTACAAGTAACTCTCAGGTCACACTCCACCACTGAGGGAAATCGGGGCAAATACCTAGAGGCAAGAACTGAGGCAGAGGTGATGAAGGAATGTTGTTTCTACTCATGGCTTGCTCAGCTTGCCTCCTTAGACCACTCAAGACCACCTGCCCAGGAGTTTGGCATACCGCTCACTGGTATGGTCCCATCAAGAAAATTCATGACAAAATTATAGGTAGATCTTATGAAGACATATTCTCAATTAAGATTCAGCATTCCCAAGTAGGTCCAGCTGTGTCTCGAGCTGACAAAAAAAACAACCAGCACAGAGGGCTTTATCACATGCAAGGACTTTTGATGGGCATGGCCTTTGATGGGCATGACATTTGATAGGCATGGGCCTTTGGAGAGGGAGAGCCTTTAGGGCAAAGGCCTTATAGATGTGTTAACCTTACAATGGAGGCATGGTGAGTGCTCTGTTCAACCCTTGTGCCAGATGACGTTGCCAAGAAAGCACCATATGGGAAGAAAGGCCCTCACCATACACTCCCTGAGCCTTGGACGTGGCCTCACCTATAGTAATGTGTTAATAGAAGCTCATAGGAGCTAATACAGTGCTAATGAGAATATTCACAATTCAAATATGCATCCCTTGACATTTTAACAGGAAGAATGATGTCTCAAACAGAAGTTTTCCAGCCAAGTTCTATTAAATTTTGGATTCTGCAGCCTTTGTGAGCAGATTCATTGTCTTAGTCATTTATTTTTTTTGTCTCCAGAATTTAAATAATGCCTGGCTCATAACTGACATCAAATATTTGTGGAAATCAGATTAATGTACCACAGGTAGCAACCCAAGCTCTCCCCCATTCCGATCAAGCCATATGGAAAAAAAATAACTATCTATATTTTTAGTAGGCTCTGTGACAGGCCTAAACTCATTGAAATTCCTACCAAAACTTTCTCTAAAATGAATAGCACTCTTTCTCTCATCACACACACACACACACACACACAGAGAGAGAGAGAGAGAGAGAGAGAGAGCACTTTCTTAAATTAATTCCACCAACTCACTAAATGACTCGGCAGATTCTCCTGAGACCATCACTTCTCATTCTTGAGAGTGGCGCTGTATTCATCCAAGGCTTGGACCCCAGTGCACCATGCTACCAGAAGGAGATGAAACCTTAAGGTACCTTTTATTGAATGTCGATTTGACACCAAGTATTAGGAAAGCATTCTATAAAGGTATAACTATAACTATGGTTGCTATATCTACTGTTATTATACTAATGTAACATCCACATAATAAATAAGACAAGGTGCCCCAGAAATGAGCAAATTTCCCAACATCACTTGCATGGTAAGGGGCCAATCAAAATTTTAAACCACCTGTGGCTGACGTTGGTGTTCCCAACCACAACCATGCCTGGAGTAATTGTTTAATTGCAGGAATATTACTGATAAACCCAGCTTAAAGGAACAGAGCATTTCTCGAGCCTTGCAATCTGTGCCTGTATTCTTTATACCTCATCAAATAACCTGCACCTCGCTGGGGTCCTTGTGTTATTTTATTAGGAAGAGCAAACCTGATATGAGAAGTAATTAACTTCAGGGAAATCCCCTGGTTCTTGGAGCCTTTTCATCAGAGCACTAAAACAAACATGGCTCTTGACCCACTAAGCTGTCTTTTCTGCCTTTCTGTTGAGGGAGGGGACAGCTTTCACTGCTTTCACATGAAGCTCTGGAAACCCCCAGGCTGGCAAACATTACTAATGGGATCTGAGGACTTGGACGGTCTCAGCCATCAAAAGACCTGGTGTGAGAGGAGTGAAATACCACTCGGCAGCACGTTGAGTATGTCTAAGTGAGGCACAGGAAAATAAATGTTGGGTCTCAGCAGACGGCAGTCTCACCCTAAGGACTCTCAGTGCCAGGAAGGATTTTGCCTTAGTTTGATGGTAAAGGAAGGGATTCAGATGAAGAGGAAAGAGACCAACTGGTCTGCAGAAGTAAGTGTTGCCCCAGAGGAGTCCAGAAAGATCTAGAAGCAATTCATGGAAAAGGTTAAGAGGGTCATTTTCTAGAAATGCTAGAAATTAAAGTTCGATGTTCATACCAATGAAATAAGGATATAAGCTAATATAAAAATCATAGCTTACACCACTGCCTAAAACCTGTCTGAATGCCAAAAGATGGTATATTAGAAAATAATGATACTTCATTGTTTTTCCATCCAAGTAAAATATGTTTTTCTCTCATTACCAAGCTTTATTTTGATCTGTATAGACTCTCTTTTTCACTTGAAGAAATTGAATTTTGTTTATATTTTTCTAAGGCCAGGAATCATGTTTGCTGCTCCCTTTTCAAATTTACTCTTGGCAGAGAATGAAAAGCTAAACAACATTTTATTTGGTTGCACTGTCTCAAGTGCAATGCTTTTCTGAAAATATCACTGTATTCACGCAAACACTAATAATTCATTATGAATGTGATAACTCCTAAAAACCTATCTATTCTACCTCTCTATTATAAGAGGAGAGGCTGACTGAAAGACTGAAAGTGTTCCACAAATTTATCTGCACCAAAATCCAGTATAATACTAAGCATAAAATCCTTTCTAATTGTACATATAAAATCCCGCTTAATACTTGCTCTGACTATTTACTGAAAATGAGATGAGAAAAGAATTTGCTCAATATGCCTGTCTGAAAATGGACCAGGCATTCTGATGAGGTACTCTTTCGCTGACCCATTTTCACAAATTCATTTAACTACTTGGACATCATCCTCTTAATTCTTAAACCCAAAGCAAACCCCACATTATTCTTAATACCTGAGCATTCCAATAGCTCTTTTCTTTTAACATCTAATTGATTTTCTACCGAAATTCCCTTCAAAAGACTCAACTGGAATCCGATTACTACAAGAAGGACCATATTAGCAGTCAAGGATTCTTTCCTAATCTTTCTATCAATGACAGGATACTCCCTACCTTCCTCTTTTCTCTGCTTTTCCATCACTCGGGGTGGTTGTGTTTCCTTTGCACAGCTGATAGCATGGCCTCAGCATTACTGAGCCAATATTCTAATCTCACAAGATGTGTGATTTAGGATGAGTTACCTGTTCTCTTCCCCCTGGTGTCCTCACCCAAGAAATGTTGACAGGAATGTAAACTTGTTTGTTAAACTACATAGGAAAGTGTTTATGAATGTTCTTAGTAATCTTTAAGTATTAAATGTATATATAAGCAATGATTTCCCACTCTAGCTCTGTGTTACATTCAAAAGAAGCCATTGCTACATGGATAAAGAAGGTATTGTTGAGGCTGGTCCCGCAAACAGAAATCTTCTTTTCCTTGTCTAAAGATCCTCTTTTATTTATTTATTTTAATTTTTTTTCACTTTTGAGACTCTCAAACATGAATACAGTATTTACATCATTTCCACCCTTCCTTACCTTCCTCCAACTCCTCCCATGCCCCCCACTTCCTCTCAAGCTCATGATAGAAGCAGAAATTGCATAAGATATGTCTCAACCCATAATACTTCAAGATTACTTTGTGGCAAATATTAACCACACTACAAAAGCAAACCAAATAACTATTACTTGGAAAGACAACAATAAATAAAAACTCTATGACCCTAATATACAAAAACATAAAAGTCAATTAAAATAAACAGAATAAACAATAAATAGAGGGCATCAATAGCCAATCTAAAAAAATTGCAAGTGGGGAATAAGCATGATAATTACATCCAACCCTGCTAATTATTGAAGAATTAAAAATTAATTATTTTCAAAGGTGATGATACTTTAGGACAGAACACCTGCAATCCCAGCAGTCAAGTTGGCAGAGGCAGGTGGATCTCTGTGAGTTCAAGGCCAGCCTGGCCTACAAAGCAAATCCAAGACAGCCAAGGCTACACAGAGAAACCCTGTCTTAAAAAAAAAAACAAAAGTCACCATATAATCAAGTAAAAAATGAGCAAAAACATTTTTCACAGTCTCATTTTAGGACTTTGTCTCCTTTTTGACATGTGTACAATTACCAAAAGATTTGTGAAAAACTGCACTTGTTCTAATGTCTCCTAAAACATTAATACTGAAGGTAATTTAGAGGTCCATATGACAGTGTTTAAAGTCTGGTAGCACCTCAAAGCAGTGCTAAAAACTTCAATCAAGACCTGAATTATTCCAACAGCAGCTGACATTTCAGCACAGGCAGGGCAAATCTCTCAAGGCCACATCCCTAGATAAAGAGCTACAGACAATTAATAACAGCTGAGTCAGAGGAAAACCATATGCTCCTGGGATGAGTCCCCTGATAGGTCATCCGATCCCAAGCAGTCACCCATAAATGCATACACATATAAGCAACATTCAGATGTGTATAAACAAACTGGGCAGGATGTATTAATGTATGTATGTGTGTGTGCAACAATAATAATTAAAGAAGAAGATGCCACGAATTTGAGGCATGGAGGGTGGTATGGGAAAACTTGAAGGGAAGAGAGGAAGTATGTAAATGTAATATTTATATATAAAATTCTCAAAAAATAAAGAAAACACGGGAAACCCACATACACACACACACAAATTGGAAACTCTAATATGTAGTCAAAGGACCTCCAAGTTTTGTTTGACTTTCCATTTGCTTTTTAGAAAGAGAGAAAGCAAAGGCTGGAGTTGGGTGGCCAGTGAGGTGGGGAGAATCTGTGAGGAGCTGGGGATAGGGGGAATTATTAGAATGTATTGTTTGAAAAATTATTTCAATAAAAAGAAAAATAAGAGTTTTTAATCAGAGAGGACAATGTGGTTTTCCCATTGTCTCATATATTTATGGAAGGTGGGGCTTAAGTTATATTTTAAAGCATGAAGAATAACTCTCAACTCAGCAAAGCTTCCTCTTTTGACCAAATCAGATGTGAACAGTTCTGGTAACATTTAAAAGAAGGAAAGAAAGAAAGAAAGAAAGAAAGAAAGAAAGAAAGAAAGAAAGAAAGAAAGAAAGAAAGGAAGGAAGGAAGGAAGGAAGGAAGGAAGGAAGGAAGGAAGGAAGAAAGAAAGAAAGAAAGAAAGAAAGAAAGAAAGAAAGGGTGTACACTTATGCCCCTGTCACAGAAACATTTCCCTGCTGCATTGTAACCATGCCAATAGATTACAAAACAACATGAGTATTGTGTTTTCTTTTAAAAAAGAAAAGAAAAAAAACAAACAATAAGTATAGGTGTACTTGTACACTGAGGAAATGCCAGGGAGCATATTATACAAATGCTCCTATATAGTGAAGTTTCCGGTGATGATCATTTTTCATTTCTCTTTTATGTACTGTTCTATATTTCATTACAAGCACATATTATTTTTATACTCTGAAAATAACAGAGAAGTTATTTTCATTTTATTAGAAAACAGATATTAGCTACTTCCCCAAGACAGGCTATTTTAATAATGTATAATTGTTGTGTGTCTTTTCCTGTGTGCTTTATAAAGTTGGAATTGCATTCTGGGATGTTCCAGGGACAGAAAGGAAGTCAGAAAATTGAAGTCCAGCCCTGCAGAGATGGCTAACCTGGGCATCTCACCCCACACTGGAACAAAAGCTGGTAAGGCTCCACATCCAGCTAGCCGGATGCTTTCCTCACTCAAGCCAGATCTCTCTGTGCTGTTCTCCCTCCCACAAAACCTGAGTAATAACAGCTCTGTTCTCATGAGGATAAAATGAGTCAGCATTTGTACAGGACTTACATTCTTAGCTGATAGTAGAAAGAGGGAGAGTTAGCTGCTCATCGCAAAATGAGATGACTTCAGTCAGTGGTTGCTACTCTTCTCATCAGCTCCTGGCATGTATTACTACCTATGGAAACTATAAGAGGAGTCACCTTCTCTGTCTCAGAGCTAAGCACTTGGACTGAAATGGTTCACTTTAAGTATAGTCTCTTCAGTCCCATCATAGAAAGAGCAGATGGTAAGAGAATAAAAAGGTGAACTTAATAACTAAAGCCCCAAGATGTCAACCTTTTGCAGAGCGTTATTAATTACTTTGAGAAATCAGTGAATCTCTACGTAAAGACATAACCAGCATCTTGCATATATGCTGTGCTCAAGAGCATCCAGAGAGCATTCCAATTAAGCCAAATGAATGGGGAAAGGAACTGTGCTCAACCTGGCTTTCAGACACTAACTCCCACTGAGGAAAAAAATGATCAGGCAATTGGAGGCTTCCAGTGATGAAGATGATGAAGATGGATGAGGACAGAAGGCAAGTGACACAGACAGGAGCCAGAACACTGGTAAATCCCAGGATCCACGTGTCAGCAGCCTCAGAGAAGAAAGCTGAAATTCCATTTCTGCTCTCTGGAAAACAGAACCTCTCTTGAATAGAAAGCACAATGTACCAAGAGTGCTAGCTATGAGGCATGCAATGGGGCTCACTGTCCCAGCTGCCCTGTGAGGTAGCATCTGCCTATTCACACCCCTTATCTCTAGTTCAGTGCCAGGGTGAGCCCTCTGGGCCTTGGTTCTTATGTTTAACCCCAAAACTGCTGAATTCAATACTGCCCACAGTCAATTTTTTTTTCCTTAGGGCAAAAATGTTTTGTGTTAGGCTCATATTAAATAAAAGTTACAATGTGCCAAACAAGCTTCGTTAAATCATGGAACGTAGGATAACAAGAAGTATTCGAATTGGTTTCATTTTTGAAAAAAATAATTTCACTTTCCTGCCTTTCTCCACCTACTCCTAAGAATCCAGAATGAAGAATCCGGAACTCAGGTCTAGATTTACACAATGGAAAATAAAAATAAACAGAGAACTATATAACCAGATCATCTAACAGAGGTCACACAGCCAGTTATAAATTTATGAAGCATTCTCCCTACACAAAGAGGTTATGCAAGCTGCAAAGGAGCTTTCTGCTTCAACGAAGCAATTAAATACATTAATTGCTCCGTGTGGCCCTTAAATGCAGCACAATTAATTAGCTGTTCCTCCCAATGGCTGTGTGCCTCTGTGTGGCTCTCTACCTGGAGCTATCTCACATGCCTCCCCAACATTTACTTTATTTTTATCCCTATTCTAGAACAGGAGAACACACTCTGTGGCAGAGTGAGGCATTAGGTGAGAAAACAAACAGAAAAACTCAGACAAATGAGGCTCAGCATGCTCCATAATTAAGCAAAGTTGCAGGGACAAGAGGATTTGTTTTTCACTCCCTTGCTACCCAAAAACTACTCATTAATCCAAAGCAAAAACTACGTGCTAAAGACCTATAACTATTACAATTACAAGAAAGAAAAACTAAGCATGTCCTTTCAAATACACCGAAGTGATGTTTGTGTCTTATGCTGCTAAGAGTAGAAACTCAAAGCCTTAGTCTCATGTGCAGGGGCTGGGAGACCAGGTAGGCCAAGGAGGAAGCTGCTTTGGCATTCACCTAGAAATTTTGTGTGATGAAGAGGGCCTCCAGGGAGCTTGTATCACAATTCTAGACTATCTTGACTAGACCAGGATTCCTTGTGACTTGGGGTGGCCCACTGAAGTTCAGGACTCTGGACATAAGCACCATAGAGGACTTTCCCACAGTGTCCGTGAACTAGTCATCCAAACTGAAACAGCTATCTTCACGCTTCACCGCTGCTTTCAGTGCCTAGAGTGAGCCAAGCTTGACCTACCCACCAAGAAGAGATGGTGAGCAAGCCGTGTCCGTTTGTTCTGCGTAAACAGGAACAGACACAGCAGGGCTAGGTTTGGGGAACTCTGAGAAAACCAACAGGATTTTATATCTAAATAGTTAAAACAGGCTTGTGGTGTGTACTTCCATTTGAATTTACAGCAACTCCATTTCACAGACCTGTGTGATTATGTCTATGACCAGAGGTCTATTCCACTTATTCTAGGTTGTAATTATAAACCATATAGATGACATATAGCACATTTAATATAAATGTATTTAAATATTATTTCTTATTCAACTATGTAAAGTGGTCTTCCTTTGATATTTCTTAAGTTTTCAGGACAGAAATAGAATTTTATACAACTTTTAACCCTTAAGCCCCTGAACTTATACCAAAATAGTTATAGCTATATCTCATTGTTCTATTTATGCCTATAGAGATAGAAAAAAAGACATATGTTAAATCCTTAAGGACATAAGTACATATGAGAGAGAGTGTGTGTATGTGTGAGAGAGAGACAGAGACAGAGAGAGAGATTTAATAAATGATTCTGGAAAAAAAAAGAATGTTCCCATATAAAAATTTGAAATGAGTACCTTATCTCACACCAAACACAAAAACGAATTCAATTTATTAAAGACTTAAACATAAGCCAAAAATAGTAGTTCACACCCATAATCCTAGCAGACAGGAGATTTAGGGCAGGAGGTTTTTCATGAATTAAAGACTCGTCTGGGTTACATAGTGAGCTCCAGGCCATCTAGGGTCACAATATACGATCCTATCTCAAAACAAACAAACAAAAAAGACTTAAACAGAATAACTGAGGCTAAAAAAAAAAAAAAAAAAAAAAACATGGGTGGGAAACAGGAAAAGATCTTCAAAGTTGAAGTTTTTGCTAGACACTAAAACTTAGCAAGTGAAATCACATCAAACCTGAACAACCAGCAAAATCAATGAAAAGGCAACCCATGGAATGGAAGAATATTTTTAAAATAAAAATAAACTGTCCAGGAGGAATTAATAGAAAATATACATAAAGAACTCACACAGCTCAACAACAGGTCAACATCTCAGTAAAGGACAAAAAGAAAACTAAACAGAGCTTTCTTTTTAATATATTTTTCATTTATTACAATTTATTCACTTTGTATCCCAGCCATAGCCCCTCCTTCATTCCCTCCCAATCCTGCCCTCCCTCCCTCCCCTCCTTTCATGCCCCTCCCCCATTCCACTGCAATCAGGAAGGCAGTTCTCCCAGAACTTTCTTTTAAAAAGTCAAACAGGCTCCTGTCCTGTTCCCTGTCTTCTCCTGCTTCTTATGTCTATCTCATTTGTCCCTCTGAATGAGGATTAAACATCTTCTCTAGGATCTTCCTTGTTGTTTAGCTTCTTTAGGAGTATAGATTTTAATATGTTTATCCTATATTATATGGCTAATAATCACTTATGAGTGAGTATACAGGACAGGAGCCTCCCACAAACGGCCTCAGAAAGACTCTCCTGATCAAGGTATCAAAACAGAGGCTGAAACTCATAGCCAAACTTGGGGCAGAGTACAGGAAATCTTATAAAAGAAGGGGGAGATAGAAAGACCTGAAAGGGACAGGAGCTCCAAAAGGAGACCAACAGAGCCATACAAACTGAGGCCTGGGGGTCCTGCAGAGATTGATACCCCAACCAAGGACAATGCACGGAGACCCCAGCTAAGATGTAGCCCATAGACTCAGTCTCCAACTGGGGTTCCTGGTAAGGGGAGCAGGGATTTTCTCTGACATGAACTCAGTGACAGGCTCTCTGATCACCTCCCCCTGGGAGGTGCAGCCTTGCCAGGCCACAGAGGAAGACAATACAACCAGACCTGATGAGACCTGATAGGCTAGGGTCAAATGGAAGGGGAGGAGGATCTCCCCTATCAGTGGACTGGGAGAGGGGCATGGGAGGAGAAGAGGGAAGAAGGTTGAGATTGGGAGGGGTGACAGAGGGGGCTACAGCTGGGATACAAAATGAATAAATTGTAATTAATAAAGATAATTCATTTTTAAAAATGAGTACAGAGAAGAGGTGGAAAAGGAGGAGAAGAAAAAAAGCTAGCTGGGCACGGTGGCACATAGCTGTAAGCCCAGAATTCATGGAAGCAGAGACAGGTAGAACTCTATGAATTCCAAGCCAGCCTGGTCTACAAAGTGAGTCCAGGACAGCCAAGGCTACAGAGAGAAACCCTGTCTCAAAACAAAACAAAAAAGGCATACAGAGCCAGGTAGATGTGGTACACACTTTTAATCCCAGCTCTGATGAGGTAGAGGCAGGCACATCTCCCAGTTTGATGTCAGCCTGGTCTACAAAGTGAGTTCCAGGACAGGCAAAGCTGCAGAGAAATCCTGCCTCAGAGAAAAGGGGGCATAAAAATGGCTGAGCAGTATATGAAATCAGCACCAGCCATCAGAGAAACGCAAATCAAAATCACAATGAGGTGTCACCTCTCACCTAGTAGGATGGCTGTCAGCAAAACATGGAAACATAAATGTTGGAAAAAATATGGAGAAAAGAGGGTCCCTTCCATACTGCTGGGAGGAATTTAAACTTATGTACTTCTTAGGTAAACTACTCTCACAAAATTAAAACTAGAACTGCCATATGATCCAGAAATCCCATTTCGAAGTATTTATTTATACAAATGAAATCCACCAATTGACGAGATAGCTGCACTACCATGTTCATCGTGGTTTTGTATACAATAGACCCTGCTGTTTGCATTGGCAGAGAAGAATCTTGAGGATTTCACACCAAGTGAAATAACCCAAGCTCAGAAAGAAGATGCATATTCTCACTTATTTATGAGAGCAATACAGTTAAACACAGAGTAACAGAGTAGAAGTGTGGTCACAGAAGGCCAGGGTGTAAGGACGAAGACATTGATCAAATGATGCAAACTTTCGGGAGTAAAACACATCTTGGAGACATAACATAAAGCACAGTGAACACAGTTAATAACCGTGTATTTTATACTTAAACTACACTAAGAAAGTAGATCTGGAGTAGTCTCCCCCTCCTCGGCCCCACATGCAGGGTAACTGTAATAGATATGCTAATTAGATTTCTCTGGCAATCACTTAATGCATATCATAATACACCAAATGTGTGTTAAAATATGTGTTGATATACTTCAAATGTGTGTTCTATCTGTCAGCCATACTTCAATGAAACATGAAAATAACTATCAAGCTACCAAAAAAGATTTGGTTCCCTGTTGCTTGTGAACTACATTTTTTTTTGGTTTACCATAATTTAAATCTATATATAAAGGAAGAGAGAAATACTCTGTAAATGACTGTTTAAGACATATGCTATCCTAGCCCACTTCAAGACTAATTAAGGCACACACTCATTTCAAATCGGAAATAAAACTCAAAAGGTTTAAAACAAACCAATGCATGGTATTAAACCATATGGTCTTTCTTTTGTGTGCCTGTAGCTTGCATATTTAACTTCTCATTTAAATGCTTCCTTCTTCACTTTAAAAATTCCCCAAAAGTGCACTGCTTTATTTTTCCTGCTGCATGTCATAATAAATGTTTCTCAACGATAGATTTGTGTCAGTCTAAAGTACATATTTACATATATATCTATGTAATAGTGTATAAAGTTACATAGGGGTGCAAGCATAAATATGTAACCATTTTGCATTTCACCGTACAAGAAAAAGGAATAAAAGAGTACCCAGTTCTCTCCTACTGCCCCTCACATGTGCACCTGGCCCACATCCCCAGAGAAGAGCCCATCTCCTTTGTGCCTAGATGACAAATGAGATCCATAAGCTGTCTCGTGCTGCCACAATAACCTTAAAAAAAAAAAAAAACTACCCTGTAACCTGCAGTAAGATTTCCAACTCTGGGTTTCAACATTGTAAGTAAAAATCCTTGTGTATTTCTGATATAATCCGAATGAAATTCTCACATTAATAAAATAGGATGTGAAACACTATAGAAGAGTCTTTGCAGAATCTGGCATCTGGGGTCAATACACAGAGCCAGGAAGATAATATTTTTTTGTCATTAGACTTTCACAAACTTTAGAAATGACAAAGCTACAGAGTGATCAATACCTTACAGTCAACTTTTCAAAGTGTTTTGGGCAGGAAATACTGAAAGTAGATGGAGAAAAAAGGAAAATAGTGGGAGAGAAGAAAGAAGAGCAAGAAGGCAAAGAAGCAGGAAATGTGCAAGAGAGTCTTTGCTGTGGATCTTCATGAAGTGCCGCTTTGTGGTTGCTGTGAAACATCCCCCAAAACTTTCTGATGTTTTTGGCAAGAGGTGCTATTTGGGTTTTTCTGTTATAATTTTTCCAGTAGATCAAAGTCTAAGTAAAATTGTTCTATACATCTGGTGAACTAGGTTATCAAGAAATACAAAGTTCCAAAGATACCAATGCTTCACAAAATGATTGTTAAGGCAACAGGAGAAAGGTCTCTGCTGTCTTTTTCTAGACCACCATTAAAAAAATGCAACTTAAACAATGGGAATTTATCTTTTAGAGTTTTTAAGGCTGGAAGATAAACGTTGGGGTGCTGGCAATTAGGGTTTCAATGGGTACCCTCTTCCTGGCTTTAATGGCTGCCTTCCCACATGTCTGCTTCAAGTAGATAGAGACACCTTGTTTGATCTTCCAGTTCGTTTTTTTTTGTTTTCTTCATGGTGTTTGTCATTAAACCTACCCCCTTGGCCATCCTAATCAAATGATCTACCATTGGCTGCACCTCCAGAACCCCTTTTCCTCCCCTTGTAAGGACAACAGCTCCATCAAGTCTGAACTTTACCCCATGATGTCATTTCAGCTTAATTACTTCCATAAACGTGCCATATTTCCAGCACAACCATGTGAAGGGAGAGGGCTTTGACAAATGAATGAGGCTAGGGACAGTTCCATCCCTAGCACCTGCTTCTTTGGCATGGATCAATGATGAAGGGAGACTGAGAACACACAAGCCCTCATTTCGTGCTCTCCTCTTCACCTGCTTCTCACAGAATAATGTTGACACTAGATTGCAGACATAATGAGCAATGGCTGACAAGATACAACCTGACAGGAGACAAATTAACCTAAAATGAAAACAAAAATTCAACAATGAAAAACAGTCTTGTTCAAAACTAAGCAAAGGACTTGAATAAGCTTTCTCTAAAGAACAGCAGCCAGTGATCATGAGAAAGATGTTTAATATTTACTTTTACTGGAGAAATACAAATTAAAATCACAATGAGATACCACCTATACCCATTAGTATGGCTACTATTTTTAAAGCACACACACACACACACACACACACACAGAGAGAGAGAGAGAGAGAGAGAGAGAGAGAGAGAGAGAGAGAGAGAGAGAAATGTTGGTTCAAAAAAATGTGAAGAAGAAGGATGGGGAGAGTGCTCAATAGGTAAAGTGTTTGTCTCTCAGGCATGATAATGTGAGTTAGATCTGCAGAACACAATTAAAAATGCTGGGCATTTAGGCATGCAATTGTAATCCCAGTATGGGATAGACAGAAGAAACCCTGAGGCTTCCAAGGCCAGGCACTAACAAGCTCCATGACCATAAGAAAGCCTGATTCAAAGAAGGAACTGTGGTATGATAACTTCGAAAATGTTTAGTCAGTATATTTATCACGTTGTTTACATTTCCTTATATTTTGGTAAACTCTGGCCAAGAGTTCAATGTTAGCCTCACTGGAGAATATGTGGATTACATATTCAATAGGTAGATAGACTTCTAATTTGTTCTGTGGCCTCAACAATATCTTGACTGACAATGAATGAACACTTGAAGAATCACTTCTAGAAGCAATAAAAATTGTCGAGCACTGTTCTGAGCATTTTATATGAATTAATTCATTTAGTTTGCACAACAACTTGATAAAATAAGTGTTACCCCACTTTGCAAATGACAAGTCAGCAAGAGCTTTTGTCCCCAAGATTAACAACAGATCTGCAAAAAGGAATCAGTGGCCACCCAACTCCTTGCAGAATATCAACTCCTATATATTTTGTTCTGCTTGATCTATAAGAAGACTTTCCTTCTACTGCTCACTCATTCCCTTTTTAAATGCCTTCCCAACTGGTCTACAGTGCTCCTCACTCCTAGAGTGCTCCTCACTTCTAGAGTGCTCCTCACTCCTACAGTCCTCCTCACTCCTAGAGTGCTCCTTACTCCTACAATGCTCCTTCTACAGGGCTCCTTGCTCTTACATAACCTCCTGACTCATGAATATCCCCCCCCCCTTCTTGTTTTATTTGCTTTTTTGTTCTCATCTTACTAACTGCTAGTTTGGTGAAGTCAAGAGAACTAGGATGCTTGTACTTTTTCTCTACACACACTCCACCGTGAGGATGGCAAAACAGCAACCATGACTATGAAATCATCACTACACCATTCCCAAACCTGCTACAGGCCAGAGTGTCTCCCTGAAACCTAGATTCACCATTTCAAGGAGCTACTAGATTGCTGTGGCTAACAAGAATCTCAAACTTAACATGACTTTTCAAAACTTAGCCCCTAATTCCGCTACATCAATCCCTCCATAAATTCTAGCTTTTCTGAGATTCTGCCTCTTCCTTAGATGTACATAGACCAGGAAAATGTTGGGGTCACCTTTAATTTCTCTCTCACTTTAAAACCCCACATCTAGGGGCTGGAGAGATGGTTTAACAGTTAATGGCACTTGCTCTCTTCCAGAGAACCTAGGTTTTGATACCCAGCACTCATATCAAATTGCATATACCCATGTATACCTCTAACTCCAGGATATATGATACTTCCCTAGCATCTGTGGACACTTGCATGCTTATGATACACACACACACACACACACACACACACACACACAAATAAAACAGAAACATAAATGATTATTTTTTAAAAACCCATATGTGATCTGTTAGCAAGTCTTGTTGGGTCTATATTCAAATACTAACTAGAGTCTTACCACTTCTTGCCATTTCCATAGTTATTTTCTTAATCTATGAAATCATCACCTCTCACTACAATCACTTCACTAATCTCACTGAATTGACTCTGCCCACCTGACCTTGTCACTCTAGAAATTACCATCAATGACTGACTCTGTTAAAAGATATCAGACCGTCTTACTTCTCAGAACCCTCAAGATGTTGCCATTCACAAATTGGAATAGTCATGGAGTGCTGCCTCCCCTGGCATCATTACATTTCAGCTCCCACTGTGTCATTTTCTCTGGGCATTGAGTTTATAACGGAGACACAGCATTCAATCATGTTTCCCAAACTTTCTTTTTACTATTAGCCATGGTGACTTTGATTAGTCAGCCTTTTCCTGCTTTAATTTCTACAGGTCAAGCTCTGACAACAGAAAAATTCTTGGTTCCACAAGGAGACATTTTGTTTTCATCCCCACCAAACCAGTAAACACACACCCTGTAAACCTGTCTATGTGTGTGTGTGCGTGCGTGCATGCGTGCGTGCGTGCATGTGTCAGGCCAACGACTTTAAAGGTAATGTTGACCTAGCAATGTTCACAGGTAACAGCGTCATAGAAATCCAAAGGATTTTAACTAATATCAAAACTACACATGGGCTCACTCAACATGGGCAGCTCAGATACAGTATTCAAGTCTGATGTTTGTCCACACTGAAGCATCACCTCTGACTTGTCATTAAAATTCAAACAGCATTGTGCTGATTCACTCGCAGGTACATAACGATGCCAACGAAAGGCCGAGGAGAAGAATACCAGCCACGGTTGTCTTCAGCTTAGCTGGAATTACTAAGAGTGGATTTAGTCCCATCCTTTTATTGCTGTCTGGTAGTCCAAAGAGAATAAATCAAATCCTGAGTTTAAGAAATTGAAGATATTTTGATCCAGCTTCATCCACGATGATGATAAATTTCATGCCTTCCTTTAATTCTCAAATATAACCCTGGAAAGGTTGGGTGAATAACACAACTTGCACTATCACACTTTTCTTACAATATTAGTCCATATAATAGATGTGGTTAGGCAAAGATGTGGTTCCAGAGATGAGCTTAAGGCATGATGTAATACCAAAAGGGGAAAAAAAAAAACTGGATCTAACAGATAAGGAATCCACAAAAGAGAAGGGAAAGGACCCTGGACACCATAATGGCAGCACCACTCTGAGAGCTGTGTCCAGCCTATAGACAAGAGTCCAGGCTAGATGAAGTTAGAGGGATCTCAGGAAGATGAACCCAAAGAACAAAGTTAACCCCACCTCCCCCCAGCATAAGTGCCTGAAGATTAAAATTACATACTGAAGGAAATTTTAGTGATCTAATTTTTAAAAGCACGTGGAAGACAAAGAAAATAATTTAATTATAATCATTAGCATAGAGGCAACTCAGTGTTGTTAGTAATCAGAGTGCACCACTCACTTGCTGTAGAAGGTGTTTCAATAGTAATATTAAAAACTACATTTTGATGGGATGAAGACTACTATCCAAATACATCAAAAAGATTAAACATTGGAAATGTAAGAGATAGGGGAAAGGGAAAAAAGAACTATAATTTAATTCTTCAGAGACAGACACTAACATAGTGTTAACACTAAAAATTTCTCCTAATAAAACCAAAAAAATTACAGGAAAGAATTTTGGGAAAATGGAAAATATGTGTGGAAAAGGAAATACTTGCTCTTCAAAATAAATCTTACTATGCACGCCCACTTGCTCTTTAAATGTGTGTTACTTTGATCTAAAAACAAATTCTACTAGTACATACTAATTGCACAAACTAATGGTTTTCGCTGTGATATTTAGATATACACATGCAATTTAGTCATATCTATTCCTTTCGTTAACCTCTCATGTCCCCGTGACCCACTACTGTAGCCTTATCTTTCCCCATTGAGTTAATTTTCATGCATGCAAATACTCTGAATTATCAAGAATTAAGATTTTTTAAGATTTTTTTAAGTCAGGAAACAAAATATCTGGATTCCCTTTTCCACTCTGTAGGTCCAGTTTCTTTCTGTTTCTCTCAGCTTTTCATTTCAACCAACTCCAATTACTTGCCCTATGTTCTCTAGGAAATGGCATACAATGATGAGATTATCAGCTCTTCCCATCATCACAGGAAAGCCGCGCTCAAGCATCAGAAGCCACTGAGATCTCTCTTTGAGTAAATGAACACCCTTTTGTCTTTAAAATACACATAAATGGTTATAGCTCTTCACTTAACCAGAAAAAATAAGTAAGTAATTTTTGCTTCTAAAAATCAGTGTGGAAGCAGTCCTAACTTTAAGTTTCCCTCTCTAAAAAAAAAAAAAAAAAAAAAAAAGAATATTCGAACTTATTTCAATTCAAAGGGTTTGGAAGATAGCTGAGTTAATAGAGTAATTGCCTAACATGCAAGCCCAGCACTATATGAACCTGGTGTGGTAGCATATACCTATGATCCCAGCATCTCAGAAATGAAGGCAGGAGGTTCAAGGTCATCCTGGCTACATAGTGCATTGAAAGCCAACCCGGCCTGGAAGAGTCTCTATCTTAATGGTATTTATGATATAGACAATTGTTTGTAAACCATTTAAATTCTCTAGTAGTTTTTCCTACTGCTAATGAGCAAATAAATAAATAAATAAATAGATAAATAAATAAATAAATAAATAAATAAATAAATAAATAAGTAGAAGATAAAATAAAATGATTCGTAGTATAACCAATTTATAGGTGTTAGGACTCCAGCGTAATTAAGACTAAGAAGCACTAGAACGTTTTCTGTTCCTATGGTCAGTGGGTCTTCCTAATTGCCATTTTGTTTCCTCTCATTGAAGCCAACAGTCACTTTTCCATTATTGGTGTGAAAACTGACAGCCATTTTTCAACAATAAGTATAGTACTACTGAGAAAATAGAAATTAACTTTGCTTTGATTTTTGAATTAGACATTTTAATATAGCCAAAACAATCATCCTGAAAGCATAAATTTCTTTCTTAAGTGCCAGGCCCTTGAGATAGAAAAGAATGCTGCTACTGTTCTTGTTATATTATGTATTGCTAAAGTCTCATCTCTTTTTACCAGAAAACTTGGAAGGGACAAGAAAGTAAATACAAGTTCATGGATAGAAGAAGTCTGAGAGTTAACCCAAACAGGTTGAGGAAAATCCCAAAGCAAAGAGGAATATCTTACTTCCTGTACAAAATGCTAGGAAATCAGAATAGTGGGAAATTGGGTAAAGAACAGACCATATGCCCACACACAGGTGGGACAGGGCTGCAAGAGTCTTCAGTAGGTAATGCACTTGCCTCACCAGCATGGAGATGTGAGTCCAGAACTCACAAAAAGCCTTATCCACAATCCCAGTACTCCTATGGCCAGATGGGAAGAAGGGATAGAATAGTCTTTGGACACTCAAAGGCAAGACTCTGACTCAAACAGGGTGGAAAGTGGAAACCAACAGCAGAGACTGTGCTCTGACCTCTACATGCATGCTATGGCACACAAGTGCCTACAGTCACATATAAACACACACACACACACACAATTATCACAGTGGCCTATAATTAGCCAAAGTGCAAAGAATAGCAGACCACAGAACTCTAAGCCCTGAAAGGAACATATACACTGCAAACCCTTCTCAAGGGTCATTGCAGAAGAGGAGATGAAAGGAGCATGAGAGCCTAGGGTGCAGATGAGTGCGAGATGACACTATGTGTTGTGGACACTTTTGGTTTATGATATGTAAACGTGTTTTTGTTGGAAGCCCAAATGGGGGATTTTAGTTTATCGACACCTGTTAACTGTCTCATGCAGAGCGTCGTCTTTGCCAGCTGGAATTAGTTGAATTCTGAGGACTTTGAAGGGTATAAATATGATAGCCCAGAGAGGGGGAAGTTCAGGGGTTCGGGGAAGGCAGAGGAGGATTGCTTGCTATGCTTGCCAGCTTGCTGTTTTGCTGGTTTCCTTGACTTCTGGATTTCCTGAAGATGGACATTGGTATTGTCCCCAAAAGAATCCTACAACCTACCCAGCAGGAAGAAGTAAAGAAGGCTACATCCCCTTTCCCTTACAACCTTCTTTTTCCCCCTACCTGGGATTGGGGTGTTGAAAGGGAGGTATAAGCTTTAAGGAACCCCCAAATAAAGTAGCATTTGAAAAACTAGCATCTACAATTATGTTCGGCACACAGCATGTCAGTTACACATACGAACTCACAGCAGTAGTGACAAGCCCAAGCCAGACCAAACGCCAGCAGGGAGAGAGGGGTTGGAAACACAATGCCATCACAAACCATGGTACTACTGGCAATTGTTATTTCTGGAAAAGGGAGAGAGAGTTTTCTCTAATATTATAGCCCTGGTAAGTTGTTAGTCCTGCAGTGGAGGACACACCCAAGAATATTTGGGCAGCACAACTTGGTCTTGAAGAATTATTTTTAAGTGACACAAAGCTGGGTAGAAAGGGGGGTGAATTGGGAAAAACTTGGGGGTGCATATGATCAAAGCATGCTGTAAATACCTCTTGTAGAACAGAAAAAGAAAAGGTGGACAGTGCTGTTGAAGTTGCTTTGAGAAGTAGAATGAGGCAAAGGTCATGATTGAGCCTCTGACCATTAAAAACCGGAAATCTGATGTGTATTTGTGCTTCTCCACTCATTGTGCACAGATTTTTTTAACCACCATTAAAGTACTTAGATTATGGAGAAGTTGTGTGGTTTTGACCATTTTTCAAATAAGGAGTATCAAAATTTACTTATCTCTTCCAAAATAATGTTCCTATCATGCCTGGCATACTGGTTTGGACTATACAGACAACTTCCCTGACTTTGTGACTCCCATCTTAGTTAGAGAGGCATGCCATAAACATATTATCATTTATTACAGTTTATTCAATTTGTATCCTAGCTGTGCCCCACTCTCTCGTCTCCTCCCAATCCCACCCTCTCTCCATCTTCTCCTCCTATGCTCTTCCCCTAGTCCACTGATAGGGGAGAGCCTCCTCCCCTTCTATTTGACCCTAGCCCATCAGGTCTCATCAGGACTGGTTGCATTGTCTTCCTCCGTGGCCTGGCAAGGCTGCACCCCCCAGGGAGAGGTGATCAGAGAGCCTGTCACTGAGTTCATGCCAGAAAAAACCTCTGCACCTCTTATTTGGGAACTGAGTCTATGGGCTACATCTGAGCTGGGGTTTTAAGTCCTCTCCATGCATTGTCCTTGTTTGGGGTATCAATCTCTGCAGGACCCCCAGGGCTCAGTTTTTTTGGCTCTATTAGTCTCCTTTTCTTGAGTGAGGTAACTCCAAAGCAGAAAGACACACACAGCATATACTCACTAATAAGCGGATATTAGCCATATAATATAGGATAAACATACTAAAAACTATACTCGTAAAGAAGTTAAACAACAAGGAGTACCCTAGGGAAGATGCTCAATCCTCATACAGAAGGACAAATATGATAACATTGGAAACAGGAGAAGACAGGGAACAGGACAGGAGCCTACCACAGAAGGCCCCTGAAAGACTCTACTGATCAATGTATCAAAGCAGAGGCTGAGACTCGTAGCCAAACTTTGGGAAAATATTAAAGGGTGTAGTTACAGACTTTAACAACATAATAGGATAAAATGTAACAGGTACATCAGGTTGACTAGGGAACATATACTTCATGGCAGTGAGACACAGACAAAGCACTGTAAATTATCAAGCCTTTATTAATTTTCCCACCAAAGAATTATGAATATAAGAGTCTGAACTGTCTCATCCTTGTTGGCATCACTAAGCAGCCTTCATTCCTTCCTGTGCCACCAATCGGGCACAAACCTGTGCTTCCCATGTTTTCTCCACCCTCTTGGGAAATCTCATAATATTGTTTGCTATACTGTGTCAGGGAACTAATAGTCAACAGGGGATAGAGACTTAGATCTGTTTGGGAAACAGTAGTCAAAAACACATAAAGTGGTATTTCTAATAGGAGGACTCTGTCATCAGAGAAATACCTGGGAGCCAGCTGATCCTATTAAGTAGCAGCCGTTGGAAGAACTGTTTGGCCTATCAGGAGAACTGCCTTGATCTGTCAATGATTTATTTCCAGTATCATGGCTTTCAGTACTTAGCAGAAATGTGATCCAGAAGCACAGAGAAGAACTAGCAAGAAGAGTGGGTACGGAAGCAAGCGGGGAGAAATGTCAAAGCAGCTACAGTTGTTCATGTGAGAGTGAGAAAGAAGCTGTGAAGTTTGTGAATGCAGGGAAGGTGCAAGAACATAAAAGAAGTTTATCCCCAAAAGAAAGTAAATGGAGATAGGAAGCAAGTCCTGCTTTAGGAAGCATGAAGATGAAGAATTAGCAGATGCAGAAGGAGAGAGAATGCAAGGCTGGGTGTTTATTCACATAAGTATGCTAAAGCAATTGTTATAGGGGGATTCAAGCTACAAAGCAAATCTGACCACACTTTGACCCACTTTACTAAACGCTAGAGTCATATATGTAACAGTTCACATAGCATTACAAAAGACCGTGTTCAGCTCAGTCTAGCAGCTGCTTACACCAGTGCTTTCTCCTCTCTCCCTCCCTCTCTATCCCATTTACAAGCACTAACCATAAGTCTGCCATCTAACCAATTCTAACCACCACCACCATCGTCTTAAGCTTTGACTGTTAAACATTCTGCTGTCTTCCACCCTTGAGACCTCACAGCTTTTCTTCCCACAGCATTAGAGTGATAGTTACAAAACATAAGACAAGTCGTGCTATGATTCAGGGATTTGGCAAGCTAAAACAGAGACATGATGAACTCAACAACACCATAGCACGATCCCATCACAAAATAAGGAGGAGGAGGAAGAGAAAAAGAAGAAGAAAGAAGAAGGAGGAAAATAAAGAAGAAGGAGGAGGAGGAAGAAGAAGAAAAGGAAGAAGACAAAGAAGTCTTCCTTTACATTTGACTCCAAATAAAAGCCATCTTATCCCACCCCACCTCAACATACAAACACACACACAAACACAAACACACACACACATACACACACACACAGCCTTGCCTTTTCTAGCCCTGCCTTTGTATAAAGAGATTCAACAGTAAAGTAATAAATTTTTAAAACTACA
Source organism: Pachyuromys duprasi (assembly GCA_028658305.1). Taxonomy (NCBI): domain Eukaryota; kingdom Metazoa; phylum Chordata; class Mammalia; order Rodentia; family Muridae; genus Pachyuromys; species Pachyuromys duprasi. The sequence goes on along the minus strand of CM053765.1, from coordinate 37,176,980 downwards.
TCTTTAAGAGTTACCATCTGGTCCCCAACTGAGGCAAAGAAGGGTGGTCTTGGTTTTGGGAGAGCTGGAAAGAGTAAATGCGAGTGTTGTGCAAGAAAAGTTGTTCAGTAAATCTGTGAAGGAGGAGCCTGAAGAAGGTATGATACAGAAGCATGGGCTTCAGTGACACTTCTCTCGGCTGCTCCTGACTCCAGCTGATGCTCACAAGTCCTTGAACACAAGAGGAAAGAGCATGCAGAGAGGGAGGTTTAAGGGTGCTGGGCAATATGTGGTCAGACTGAAGGAACATGAGTGCTCCCATGTAGATGGAAGAAAGACTTCTGTTTTCATAGGCACTCTCAAGGGAAAATGATAGGAGATCTCAAAGGTCTCAGGACTCTGAGGAACCTGGTAGACAAACTCAAGAGCAGCCCAAAGCAAGAAAACGTCCCCGAAATAGGAATCCCCTAGCAAAGTCTGAGAGGAAGACTATACATGACTTTTTTTTTTTGCCAAGGCCTGACCACAGACACCAATGTAAGTGGTTTCCCTTCACAATTATTTCAAATGGGTGACCTTTCCAAATTAGAGACCCACAGATTCAGACTGATGGTCACTCTGAAATATGACTTCATTTTTAAAGAAGGTGGAATCCAAAGGGCAGCTGTTGAAGCAGCTTCTGAAAGGGCAGCTGAACTTTCAAAGAGAATTTGTGATGTCCCAGCGTTTCTTGAAAGACAAAGTGGATATACTTTCATCACATAAAGATCATATCTCCTATACACGCACAGCCCAAAGGTAACACTGCATCCCTGAATGCTGACCTCCTGAAGAGCGTTAATTCATTCCTCACAATTCAGGTAAAGATCAGCTTGGCAAACAGGAAGTGATGACTTAGAAGCTGGCTTAGAAAGCATCACAAAGAAAACCCCTCTCTATGCATACCAAAACCATTCTTAAACTCAAGCATAAAGGTCTTTGGGTTTATTTTCACATTTATTTTAACTAGCCCTAAATATACATATATATGGATTTATAAGTCATTCAATGTGTGAAAAAATTTAATATTTTTGGCAAAACTAAAATCATCTGTCAATAGACTTCTGATAGCACCTGTACAGGATCACCTAAGGTTTTTATGCTCAAAGAACATGTCTTCGCCTCCAGGTTAGCCTGTCCTGAGAAATGCATGCCTTCTTAGAGGTCAAAATTGAACTTTCTAGCTGGGCACTGTGGCGCACACCTGTAATCCCATCACTCAGGGAGGAAGAGGCAGGCAGATCTCTGTGAGTTCAAGACCAGCCTGGTCTACAAAGTGAGTCCAGGATAGCCAACACTACACAGAGAAACCCTGTCTTGAAAAAAAAAAAGTTCAACTTAGTGGAAATCATGAAATAATCCTGTGATGAGGAAAGAAACCTCTCTTCTGAGTAAATACATAAATTTAGAAAGTGGTATTTCCTAAGTTTCTCTCTGACTCAGTTATGTTCCCTTCTCTTTGAGGCTCTCCTTTCCCAAGTACCTGCATAGCCAGCTTCACGCCCCTACAGTCTGGGCATCAATTACTTTCTATAGGCAATGACTCCTAGAGCCATCTCTCCATGGCTCAGGTCTCTGAAAGCCCCAACCACATTCCAGACATCCCAGTGAAGCCCTCCAGCCTGAACACCTCAGCATCTCGTCCTGTAGTCCTGCTGACTCCTCCTTTTCTGCCTCAGAAACATCCTTTGTGGCTCATCCAGCTGTTTGTAGAAATCTGAGTCCTTTTGGACTGTTCTCTAATACCTCACACATTCACTTCATCATCAACTACACATTTAAAAATTGCTTTGGGAACTTTTTATAGAATCTCCGTAATGGATATCCCAGATAAGACTGCAGCATGTGTTCTCTACATCTTACAGATGAAGGCTTACAAGTATGCTCCTTAAAGTTTATTTCCTCATTATTCCTTTTCGCCCCAGGTATTTTTATGCAACCCCAAGAATGTGGGCAGATAAAATAGATATGCAAATCAAGTATTTACTGCTAATAAGTCATAAAAATTAACAATTATTTGGTACACATCTTACTATTTATTTAAAAGTTAAACAACTCTGTATAGTTATGAGAAGGATTTGTTTATTGATGAAGGAGGGTAGGATTGGGAGGGGATGAGGGGGCTACAACTGGGATACAAAGTGAATAAACTGTAATTAATATAAAAAATAAAAATTTAATTAAAAAAAGAATTGAATCACAGCTAAATATTGGCTATTGCAGGACATAAAGCATCTAACCTTTTCCAAGGCTAAATATACTTCTTTTTATAACCTTCAGCACTACGGACACCACATTTTATAGGTGCATGGTATAAAATAGCAGAAGTATGCTTTGGGCCGTTTCAGACTAATTGAAATTTTGTCCTTATACTGAACCAAAATTCACTTAAGTATTTTTTTATGAAACTCAAGCCAAGAACTCATACAATAATTGTCAAGACAAATATGCCAAAGATGGACGAATGTGATACATGCGGAAGAATCAGGGCAGGAAATATTAAAAGTCTGTTTTCTGTAATTAAAGCTCGTTTCTGTAAAAAGCAGCAAACTCCAGATATGCAGGAAAGACACTGAACCTCCTAGCACAGTGGCCTTGAATCTGGGCCAGTGTTGTAGGCTGCACCGATTAGTGTTGCAGGGGTAGGCGGTAGACGCTGTGTGAAGCATGTGTGCTATCTGTTCAGAACCAGAGCTGTAGTGAAATCACAGGATGTAACATGAGCAAGCACTGCCAAACCACCTCCAACCACTTCCACGTTTGATTTTTAATTAATGTTTGATCTTTGCACAGTCACAAACCTTTTACTGATGCCAAATTTCCACATACTTCACATTCAGTCACAGAGTCATGCATGTCCCACAATGTAGGGAGCTGGTATAAATTCTTAATAAATGATGATGAAAAACTTGAATCTGGGTTGCCAGACTCCAAAGTCTATAGTCTTTCACAAGCCACAAGACACCTGCTCTGTTTCCTGTTCAAAGCTGGATTGCAACATTGCTGTGTTCAGTTTTTGGTGTGTTTGTTATCTGTGACCATTCCAGCAATACAGTAGTGGAGATGAATGGCTTCAACAGAAATCTACCATCCACAGAGCCTAAAATAGTCACAGCCTGGTCCTTTACAAAAATAAAAAAGTCATTTGCCAACTCTACATTTAGATACCCTCTGTACATGTCACACCTCATCATGTCTTTCTGGGTTACCACAACAGTTTCCTCTGTTGTTTCTTTGTGGCCATTATCTTCTCTAACCAATCTTCCACACAGAGGAAGAAAATTCTTTTCTTTATCCCAGACCTTTCAGGATAAAAGCCAAAGCCCTCCTGAAGTGATGAAAAGTCCTTGGATGTCTTGGTTTCCCTTCTCTCTCTCCAGACACGTCCACTTTCCACTCAAGCCAAATGAAATGCATGGAGTTCCCATAAAAAAAAAAAGCTACTCCATTCCTCTCTCTTGATCTCTCTCTCTCCCTGCCTCTCCCTCTCCCTATACGTTTCCCTCTCCTTCTCCCTCCTTTCCTTATCCCCCTGCCTTTTTTTTGGAAATATCTGGTGACTTCCCTACTTGGCCTCCCATTCTAAGTTAGATGAACTGTAACACTCATTTGCTCACTCAGCATGTGATCAGTGAACACAACTATCCATGAGAAGGCAATGTTTTCGACTAAATAAACAATAGCAAAAGGAGCAAATGCTGCAGTTGGGATTTCAATTTCTCTATTCATACCTACACAATCTTGGTTCCTGGTACAGAGAGATGGAGGAAGAGATGGACATTGATCAGGTAGGAATGTAAAGTCAGGTGGGAGAAAGGGAGACAGCACAGTGTTCCTCTTGTCTGACCCTCTGGCTGTATTAACAAGCTTACTGAAGGCCAAGACGCTTCTGGCCACAGACCAGTGTTGTATAATGACTGCCATAGTCCCAAATGGACTAAAGAATTCTCATAATACACAGTTCAGTTCCTGTGTCCCGGATCTCAGCACCACGCCCAGGCTACTTAATAGACCATTAAGAACATTTTTTGTTGTTTTCTGGACAAACTCTTCACAGATTCTGGGGGTTCTTGTGAAAATGTGAAATGGCATAAAAGGAAACAGACTATGAAAAACATTCCTGCAAAGGGCGGTTCTATTCTGATTAAGGAGCGGGGGACAAGAATGCACCTCACACCATCTTTTTTTAACTGCTGGCCTACATCTCAAAGCATTAACCATAAAAGACTACCTAGAACCATGAACTCAGAGCTCCACAAAATGTGTTGCCTCGTGGGAGACTCGGTTCATTAAAGGAAAGAGGAGATAAAAGCAAAAATCTTTCTTACCGGCAAGGGTAGAGCAAACACAAAGAACTGGCCCAGTTTCCAAAATAAACATCAGGCTTAGAGAAAACCCAAGTGAAAATGATCATGCTCACATTCCGTTTCCTGCCTCTACCACTAGAGCAGGCACAGGGGGCATAGCAGTTCATGTTATACCTGACCTAACTCAGTTTTTCATGAGGGTTGGTGGAAGAATGTCCTTCATGTTGGACTAGAGTGACAACTCACTTTTAAGCCTTTCTGTGTATCCATCTAGGTCGGGTAACCTCTTAGGTCTCCACAGGTGCATGTGAAAAATGTCCTTTGTGCCCTGAGTCATGTACATTTCAGTCATCCCAATTCTTCATTTCTACATGGAAGAACACTTCCTTTTCCAAGTACGCCTTGCTGGAGCATATTTTCTTACTTTCATAAAATCCCCCTGACAATAGTCCCTCTCATCTCTTTACTAGGCTTGTTGTGGAAAAGACACTTCTGTTCTCCATAGAGCAATGTATCATTATATGAATAAGCCATGGAACTTTTTGGGACACCACCTCCTTTCTACAGAATCTTGTGCGCCTCCCCATGGACAATGGTGTAACCATGTGAAGGGCCACTAGAATGTCAGCATTAAAAAAGGTGACAGGCTGCTAGCTCTTTTCCTGTTTTCTTTTTCTGATGTCAAACTGCTTTGCCTTTCTGGCTGGGGATTGAACATTTTAGCCAAAGTCCTCCCTCTTGATAGTTTCTTTAGGTGTACAGATTTTAGTAGATTTATCCTATTTTACATGTCTATATGAGTGAGTATGAACCATGCGTCTTTCTGCTTCTGGGATAGCTCACTCTGGATGATCCTTTCCAGTTCCCACCATTTACCTGCAAATTTCATGATATCCTTGTTTTTTATTGCTGAGTAATATTCCATTGTGTAGATATACCACAATTTCTGTATCCAATACTCAGTTGAGGGGTATCTGGGTTGTTTCCAGCTTCTGGCTATTACAAATAAAGCTGCTACAAACATGGTTGAGCAAATGTCCTTATTGTGTACTTTAGCCTCTTTTGGATATATGCCTAGGAGTGGTATAGCTGGATCTTGAGGAAGGGCTATTCCTAGTTGTCTGAGGAAGTGTCAGATTGATTTCCAGAGTGGCTGTACAAGTTTACATGTCCACCAACCATGAAGGAGGGTTCCCCTTTCTCCACAACTTCTCCAGCATGTGTTATCACTTGAGTTTTTATTTGGGCCATTCTGATGTGTGTAAGGTGAAATCTCAGGATCATTTGGATTTGTATTTCCTTGATGGCATTTCTTTAAGTGGCCCCTGAAAGGCTCTGCCCTGCAGAATATCAGAGCAGATGCTGAGACTTATGGCCAACCATTGGGCAGAGTGCAGGGAATCTTACGAAAGATATAGGAAATAGTTAGATAGGGAGAGGACAGGAGGTCCACAAGGAGAGCAACAGAACCAAAAAATCTGAGCACAGGGGTCTTTCCTGAGACTCATACTCCAACCAAGTACCATGCATGGAAAAAACCTAGAACCCCTGCACAGATGTAGCCCATGGCAGTTCAGTGTCCAAGTAAGTTCCATAATAATGGGAACAGGGACTGCCTATGACATGAACTGATTGGCCTGCTCTTTGATCACCTCACCCTGATGGGGGAGCAGCCTTACCAGGCCACAGAGGAAGACAATGCAACCACTCCTGATGAGAGCTGATAGACTAGGATCAAAAGGAAGGAAAGGAAGACCTCCCCTATCAGTGGACTTGGGGAGGGGCATGTGTAGAGAAGAGGAAGGGAAGGTGGGATTGGGAGGAGAGGAGGGAAGGGTTTATGGGGGGATACAAAGTGAATAAAGTGTAATTAATATTTTTTAAAGTGATTCACTCAACTCCTGCATTTAACATCTGAAAAATTAAAACCCACAGAGATATAAAGACTCTGTAAGATGGTCCTTTGGGTCCTGGTACCCAAATAATGTATGTTCTTTCAGTCTCTAGGTCTTCCATGCTCTATTGATGTCCTTTCCAAATAAGGAAGTGTCAAGGCAAAGTCCATAACCTCATCTTGACTCTCGGTGTGCACTGCACGGAGGTGCTAAGTGAGCTCACGACTATTGAAGAGGATGTGTGGTGCTAGCCTCTGTTTGATGGTGAAAGACAGTTGTGTGGCTAAATGCATCGTGGTGACTCTTACCACCTACAAGGAAATTCAAATTTCCCATCACACACATCCCATTGGCAGATTGTCTTGGCATTCTGTTAATCTGCCAAACCACTTTCTGGCTTGACAATAAACCTTTCTAGTCCACTACAGGAGGATTCTAGAGTGTTTAAGTAACCACCAACGAAGTCAGTTTGGAAAACTGCACACTATAATCACTATTACCTGGGTTTCTTGCCTGCCAATTAAAACGTATCAATTTATTTATACTTATGGTTTTCAGTCTTGCTTTTCTTAGCTTTTTAAATCACTCTCTTCAGATTACAGCAGAATAAATGCTCACTGTTATATTTCATATGAGTTAAGCTGCCTCAATCCAGAAACTAAACAAACAATAATAGAAATAATAATCTTTTAAATAAAATGAATTCTCAAAGTCCAACCTGGCAGCCCTTTGACATATGCTGTCTACATACTTAATAACATATAAATAGAAGATTAAAACAAATACACATATATAAATATGTAAGTGAAAAATACTAATTATTTATGAATGAATTATCAGTAATTTACTTTCTATTCATGGTTCTCTGTTTTATGAAATTGTAATAAAGAAGCAAATATAGAGTTCTTTGTGATGGTTAGAGAAAACGAAAATGCAAGTTATATGATAATTTGGTAATAAAGTAAATTGCTTTCTTGATGAATATTTAGAAGAGGATTCATAAAAATACATTAAGACAAGAAGATAATCACATTAGAAAAAATCTACACTCATACCCTGTTGTTTTATAGCCATCAAAACAAATTATCGGTGTACTAAGGTGTTTTATGAATAGCTGCAAAATTAGACAGTCTGTTGATCTTTAGAAAGTGGAAAATTATTAGAATTCAATAACAAGATTATGTAAATGAAGTGGATTAGAAACCATTTCATGAAAGCATCATTAAGTATTTACTGAGCAAATTGGCAAAGAGATTACCCACCTTTTGATTTAACAAAAACAAATCTGCTATTCTCCACAACTGCTGGAGAACTGGACTGCTATGATATGGAAAGCCTCTGAGAGTGAATTTCATGAATGCCGACAAAACTTCAGATTCGTTCACAAATTGACAGATGCAGAGCACTGGAGAGGACCTGACTATGTTATTAGGGTGATGGCTACTCCCAGAACTACAGAGGTCACTCCAGACAGGAAGCATGCCAAAACTAGGAAAAGACAAATTTGAAGTCATGAAAGTAGGGTTGAAAACATATGTTGAGAACATAGAAATCAATTCAGGTGAATAAATGGATTCTCCACATTGGACAAGCCTAGGAGTAAAAGTTTGAAATTTTCCCTAATAGCAGTTAACAGAAATATATTGTGATCTTAGGGACACAGGAAGAAGCTGAGATAAAACACTGTGAATACGGAAAAATTATAACTATTTCTTCTAAAATTAAGGGTGTGAGATTTAGGAAGCTGAGGAAATTTACAAGGTCCAGGAAGTTCATGAAACTTACCAGACTTGAATAGCTCAGAACGTTACAAGATTCATAAGGTCCCTCATAAACATTATAAAGCAGAAAACAATTTCTGGAGAAAGGAGGCTCTTCAGTGAAGCTGCCTGAAAGCTGGGCATTGAGCTCCATGGCTGCAGCTTTCCTGAGTCATCACCCATACGAGGACGGGATTACTAGTGAAGAAGCTGCTGTTTTTGAGTCACCCGTGCTCCTATAATTAACTCAAATAATCTTAAACTAGACACGACAGCAATCATTTCTTTCGTCAGTCATCATTGCCCTATGTGAGATGAAAAGACATGTGTTTACATTCTCCCAAGGAAAAGCCAAATAACAATCATGGCTATAATGTCTCTTTAAAGATTTCTTTGGAACTCACTCACAAAAAGAGTCATCTGATTAAATTCTTGGACAGAGTCCACATGCAATTTAGCATTAGGTGGCAAGAGAATGGGAAATAACACCCCACAAAAGAAAGAAAGGACTCACAGTGGATGGAAGAACTGTATGAGTTACCACTAAAATCTCTAAATTTTGTGGCATGGCATGAGAATTTCAAGCGGCTTTCTCCGGAATAAAATAAGTCATTGTTTATGAGTAGTGATTATTTTTCTCCTAGTCAGTTGGCATCACCAGCATCTCCATCAACTTTTGTGATAAAAGGTTTTTCATACTTACTATGCTATACAGTCCAAAATGGTTCTTGTCAAGCTGCCAACACATACTGACTGGATTCTCAGCACATATGAAAGCATGAACTTTTCTATTTCCTACTTCCCTCTTCCTCTTCTCTCCTTTGACACGTGTGTGCATGCACACACCTCAGAGAGAGGGAGAGAGCAAGATGGACAGCACATACTCAGTTCTGAGATGAGCAGAGGTGTGTTTTTGTTTATTTTCCTTGGTAGTATTAAGTGAAGAGTAAAACAATAGCACCAACATTACAAACAGCTACAACCTTTGTATTTGGTATTCTGTACATATGTGTCTAATAAAGCCTGAAACTGTGCAATGTGTAACACTTCATGAGTCTGAATAGTTTCTATAACCTCAATTTATTTGAAGGGAAATATGCCATGAAATCACCAAAGACTGCAGAACTAAGAAGAATATTAAAGCCTATTATTTCCTTGGAACAATCTGGCTATAGAAGATGGATTCACACAAAGGCTTAAACAGAAATGTAAAGCCAATTGGCAGAAGGATGCTAAGTACCAAAATCGATTAAGAAAATGTCTACTCCTGATGCAACAACCAAGCACCATGCATGGAGAAGACCTAGACCCCCTGCACAGATGTAGCCGATAGGCAGCTCAGTCTCCATGTTAGTTCCCAAATAAGGGGAGCACGGACTGTCTCTGACATGAACTCTGTAGCCCCATTCTTTGATCAATTCTCCCTGGTGAGGTGGCCTTGCTAGCCCACACAGAAAGAGAATGCAGGTAGTCCTAATGAGACTGAATAGGCTGGGGTCAGATGGTAAGGAAAGAGGGCTCCCCCTAGAGACTAGGGAGGTGAAAAGGAAGGTGGGAGAAAGGATATGTGGAACTGGGAAGAGATGAGGGAGGGGTTTACAACTGGGATGTAAAGTGAATAGATTATTTAAAAATACGTTTTAGTTAAAATAAGAAATAAAAAGAAAATGTCTACCTGTGCATTGAAATGAGACGACAGAAACTCTAGAAAGAAGGCGGCCAAAAAAAAAAAAAAAAAAAAAAGAAAGAAAGAAGGCGGCCAGGCTTCAAACTAAACAGAAACCGAAACTGAGAGGATAGGAGATCTAGATCTTGCAGATATATTCAGCCACACAGAATGTAGAGAATAAAATTCAATCAACTCTGAATCAACGAAGTTTTGAAAACCCAACTGAAACAATGTGAAAACTTCTAACAGCGTTAGATGCAGAGGGAGAGTGAAGGGGAAAATCACTGGTCATGCATCTACTGGCTGTCTTCTTAGCCCTTCTACCAAAGAGTCAACTGAGTGAGAGACTTAGGGTTAGCCAATACAGCTACAAAAGCTTCTGGAATCCCAAAGGGAAAACAAACAAACATAAGTGAGTTGACCAGGAACCTCACAGGAGAGTCAAGGCTGAGAGCACACATCTGCCTACCCAGTCGTCTTCATTAAAGCCCTATCTGGGGCACACATGAAGATAGGAGAGCCTTATCATAGCTATCATGGTCCACTTCAGTTTCATTCAGTTGCACAATTAATTGGGATCGAGCAAGGAATAGTTAGGAATTGTTTAGCTGTTGAGGGTATATAAATAGAAAACAGTAATCTAAGACCCTTGAAATCCAGGGTGATTGATACATCTTGAGATACATTTTAAAGAACATGGGTAGAGGTAGAAAATGTGAAGCAGGTTTTAGAAAGGGTAGTTTTAAGGGAATTTATGAAAAGAAGACTCAGTAAATAACTGCACAAATTCAGGATATAAGTGTTATAGTGCAGTTTCCTCTTAGATTAAACCTTTCATCTCAAGGAAAGGCCTCTAAGAAACCAGATATTCTTGGAAGGAGGAAACATTCCATCCTGTAGGGAAACACATTAAGATCAGGAAGTAAATAATTCAATAGCTTCAAAAAGTCCCTGAAACTGACTAGATTCACTAGCCCCTTCTCTCTCTGGGCACATATAAGGTATAAAGGCATAATCACCAAGTTGATGGAAATAGAGACCAGTCAAATGTTCTAGAAGGAAAGACTAGCAGATGCCTGAAAGGTTTCAAATTAAGCTACTTGGAAGGGCACGGTCAAACCTGTTGAGCTGCCTCAAAGTTGTGTAGTGGTGCTTCACAACTTCAGGTTTTGTGAAGTATCACCCATGCTAGGGTGGAATATTGGTGATAGAGTTTTGTTTAAGTCATTTAGGCTCTCTAAGTAATCCCTCCCCCATATTTCTGTAAATAACCCTAATAAAATTCATTGGTTCACCAACCTACACTTTGGTGGTATCCATGCTTTTGTCTATCATCAGTTCCCCATAAATAATAACACACAGCAATAGGTCAGGGAGTGAGTAATATAAGTAGAGGAAATTAGATTGGCTCAAAGAAAATAGATATGCTCAAAGACAACCAGAGATCTAGCATGGACTGGAGAGAAACAGACACAACCAGGAAGAATAGAAAATATAGAGAAGAGAGAATATGATGTCATCAGTAAAGGTGGAGTAGGTATTAATCCCTACTGCAAATAGAAGCGTCTCTAATGAGGGCTGAGTAATCTGTGAGCATAACAGTAAGTTATTAGGAGTGAGCTTAATACTATGTCAGTTTAGCACAATAACAGTAGTAGGCTCTCCCTTGTGGTCTATGACCTATTCAGCCACAGGTTCTTGACCTGACAGTGGATTTCCACTTGTTGGGTGGAATTTAAATATAATCATATTTAAGAACTCACACAATGTTCATGCCACTATTGCACAACTGGACACATCTTTCCAGAACAGATATTCTCATAGCTTCCTGGGGCTCACAGATCTGTAAGATTAATGATTATAGTTCTCTTTTGGTAGCATGGATAGCACCCCCAGAATTACAGAAAGCATTCCATAGGAATGATACTTCCATATCACTATCACCTTGACAGTCACATGTTTTGTGTGACTCAAGTGCATTGTCTCTTCAACAATAGGGTCTAATTATCAATCTGGAAAGAGTAATCAATAGCACTGACAATAGCCAAATAGAAAGTCCATTCCTGACACAAGGATTTTTGTTAGTCAGTGATATCAAACTGGGGCATTGTTATACAGTTTAGGTTAACTCCATTTCAACTCTTTTTATATGTGTGCGTTTGTATTTATTTTAGGAAACTTCTACAGTAGTGGGTATTGTACAGTGATTACCTTTTTAGGAGTTATTGGTTAGTGAGATCCCATAGATCCCCAAATAACACAAGCTATTGTCAATGCTACCAATATATATGTATGGTATGTATGTGTGTATGTATTTAGAATGATTTAATAGAATGGATTGCAGGCTATGGTCCGTGTGGCCCAGCTAGTTCAACCATGGCTGCCTACAAATGGAAAAATCAAGAATCCAGTAGTTAGTTGTTCAGCCCAAGAGGCTGGATATCTCAGCTGGTCTTCAGGATATGCTGAATCCCAAAAAAGTAGGCTCTAATGTCAGTGAAGGAATGGACTTGCCAGCAAAAGGAAGGGCAAGCAGGCAAAGAGAGAGGCTTCTTTCTTTCATGTTCTTTATATAAGCTGCTATCAGAAGGTGTGGCCCAGATTAAAGGTGAATCTTCTCACATCAAAAGATCTGAATTAGAGCTCTATGTTCCCACTTCAAGAGATCTGGATTAGATGTGGGTCTTCCCAATTCAGGTGATTTAACTGAGAAAAATCCCTCACAGGAGTACCCTGCCACTTGGATTTTAGTTCATTCCAGATGCAGTCCAGTTGACAAGCAAGAACAGCCATTGCAGTAAGGAACAAGGTGGATCTGGGAAGGATTAGAAGGGTGGATTTTATCAAAATTGTGTGAATAGATTAAAATTCTCAAAGAACAAATAAAAATAAAATAAAATTTCTACATGTATGGGAAAACAGTAAACAATCTAGGTTTTGTTTTGTATGTATTGGTGAGGAATGTTGCTATTTATCTACTTTAAAGGGGGTTCCCTAGATTCTAGAGTCTAGACAGAGATCCTAGGGCAAGAAAAGCAATGGAAGGAAAATATAGGAGACTGTTTCAAAAGTCTAAGATATCAAAAACATTGATTGGGTCTTAGGTGGTAAGCTGTGGAAGCACAAAAAAAAGTAATTAAATGTAGTTAGAAGGTCAAGTCAAAAGGCTTTGTTGGGAGTGGATATAATACATGAAAAGAACAGACATCAGAGATGTTTCCCATCTGTGGGGTCTGAGGAACAAGAACATGTTTCAACGTCTACATAGTTTTTATTTTACTTTAATTGTGTTATGAAATGATATTCTAGACTACCCATCCTAAAAAAGAGTTTGGCAAATTCTTTAAAAACTAAATGTATACTTATTTGTAATCCTGGGCATTATTACAGAGAATTAAGAACATATGTCCATACAAAAATATATCTACAGATATGCAAACACCTTTATCTATAATTCTTTCAAAGTAAAAACATTCAAAAGGAGTCCAAGTTGATAAATCACATACATACTTGCACATCAGAATATATAGCTGGGATAGCTACACTTAGAAGATGGCAGAATTCTCACATTGGTTCCCTCTCCTGTGGAGTGAGAGATATTGTGGTTGGAAGCCTCTACTGTTGTCTCTGACATGGAGAAGAGTGAAGTGAATAAAAAAATCGTATCGAATCCCTGAAGAAATTGAAGCAATTAGTGCCACCATCAAGGACTTGAAAGATGCAGGCATGATGGTTCTCACATTTCCCTTTAACTCTCCTGTCTGGACAGTGTTACATCATGGAGAATAACAGTTTACCACTGAAAACCCAATCAAGTAATTACTCTAATTGCAGCTGCTATACCAGATGTTGTGTCCTTACTTGAGCAGATTAACACATCCTCTGGTACATGGCATGCAGCTATTGCTCTAGCAAATGCCTCTATTTTCTCAGCACCTGGCCATAAGGACCACCAGAAGCAATTTAATTTTATTTGGCAAGGCCAGTGGTGCACCATTACAGTTCTACCTAAAGGATGTATTGACTCTCCAACCCTGAGTCATAACTTAGTTTGAAGAGATTTCAATCATCTGCTTCTTCTACAAAATATCACATTGGTTCACTATATTGACAACATGCTAATTAGACCAAGTCATCAGGAAGTAGCAACCACTTTGAACTTATTGGTCACACATATACACATGAGAGAAGGGGAAGTGCATCCAATCAAATTTCGAGGGTCTTCTACCTCGGTGAAATACTCCAGTCTGTGGAGCATGCAGAGACATTCCTTCCAAGGTGAAGGATAAGTTATTGTACCTGGCCCCTCCCACCACCTACAATATTCTAGCCTACTAGAATTCTGGAGGCCATATATTCCTCACTTGGATGTGTTACCCTGGCCCATATGCCATGTAGTTCAGAAAGCTACTAGTTTTGTGTGGGGCCTGGAACAGAAGGCTCTTCAACAGGTCAAGGCTGCTATGCAAGCTGCTCAACCCCTTGGACCACATGACCCTCAGACCCAATGGTACTTGAGTATCAGTGGAAGATAGGGATGCTGTTTGGAACCTTTGGCAGGTCCCTATGGATAACTCACGAAAATAGATATTTGGAATTTTGGAGCAAGGCTCTACCATCATTTGCAGACAATTCTCCCTCTGAGAGACAACTCTTGGCCTGCTACTGGCCCTTAATGGAAATGGAACATTTGACAATGAGCCAGCAAGTCATGATTGGACCTGAGCTGCCCATCATGGTCTGAGTTTTATCTGACCCATCAAGCATTAAAGTAGCATGTGCACAGCAGCAAGCTGTTATCAAATGGAAGTGGTATATACATGATTAGCTCAAGCAGGTTCTGAAGGTACAAGCAAGTCACATGAAAAAAGTTGCCCAAATGCCAATGGTTTCTACCCCTGCTCCAGTGCTGTCTACTGCTAAGCATACACCTAAAGCCTCACAGGGTGTGCCTCACAGGGTGGGTTGACTACAAAGGAGAAGATTAGGGCCAAGTTTATTGATGGTTCTGAGGGTTATGCAGTCACCACCCAGAAATGGACAGTTGCAGCATTACAACTCCTTTCTGGGACAACCCTGAAAGAGATGGTGATGGAAAATATCCAGTGAGCAAAAGTTCAGGCAGTAAACATGGCCATACATTGGTTTTTAGAGAGGAGAAATGGACAGATGGGCAATTGTTTACTGATTCATGCAGCATTCTTCATGACCGGTAGGTTATGTAACCAAGGACAGTGTCCAAAAACAAAGGGACAGATAAAGAAAATATGGTATGCATACTGTGCATGTGTGAAAAAGACATGAAGAAAAAGGAGTTTTATGTGAAAAAAATAACTGCAACTGAGATATTTTAATTAAATTAAGCAAGTCTCGGAAAGACTTTATATTTTCTTTCATTTATAGTCCTTGGGTTTAATATGTGTACATAAAGTCATACATGTGTATATGTCATGAGAACAGAGGAAAATTATCTAAGAATAAAGGCTCTTAATGGGAGGAGACAGATAGAAGGCTATGAAGGGCTATGTTCACTGTACAATGTACACGTGTGTTGAAGTGTCCTCACATAACACAGTATCATAGGGAGTGAATACAGATGAAGACTTATGAAACATAAAGAAATTAAAATTCTTAATTAAGATGTCCGTCAAAGGGTGAATGGTTAAACAGTGATGGTCCAAACCACAAAATGCAACCCAGAAGAAAATGATTGATAAATTACATTTACATTTATCTCAAAGGCATAATTGGAGTATAAAAGGCAACTTGAGCTATCCCAGAAGGAGAAAGACACACAGCATATACTCATGCATATAGACATATAATATAAGATAAACCTACTAAAATCTGTACACTTAAAGAAACTAATCAAGAGGGAGGACTCTGGCTAAACTGCTCAATCCCCAGCCAGAAAGGCAAAGCAGATGGACATCAGAAGAAGAAGAAAACAGGGAACAAGTTAGGAGCCTACCACAGAGGGCCTCTGAAAGGCTCTGCCCTGCAGACTATCAAAGCAGATGCTGAGACTTATGGTCAACCTTTGGACAGAGTGCAGGGAATCTTACGAAAGATGTGGGAAATAGATAGGGAGAGGACAGGAGCTCCACAAGGAGAGCAACAGAACCAAAAAATCTGGGCACAGTGGTCTTTCTTGAGACTCATACTCTAACCAAGTACCATGCATGGAGAAAACCTAGAACCCCTGCACAGATGTAGCCCATGTCAGTTCAGTGTCCAAGTGGGTCCCATAGTAATGGGAACAGAGACTGCCTATGACATGAACTGATTGGCCTGCTCTTTGATCACCTCACCCTGATGGGAGAGCATCCTTACCAGGCCACAGGGGAAGACAATGCAGCCACTCCTGATGAGAGCTTATAGACTAGGATCAGAAGGAAGGAGAGGAAGACCTCCCCTATCGGTGGACTTGGGGAGAGGCATGTGTGGAAAAGGGGGAGAGAAGGTGGGATTGGGAGGAGAAGAGGGATAAGTTTATGGGGGATACAAAGTGAATAAAGTGTAATTAATAAAAAAAATTTTTTAAAGTTTTGGCAGAGCGTAGGGAATCATATGAAAGAAGGGGGAGTTAGTAAGACGTGGAGAGGACAGGAGCTCCAAAAGGACCAAATATATCAGGGCACAGGGGTCTTTTGTGGGACTTTCTCCAGCCAAGGACAATGTATGGATATAACCTAGAACCCCTGCTCGGATGTAGCCCATAGTAGCTCAGTATCCAAGTGGGTAGCCTAGTAAGGGGAACAGGGACTATTTCTGACATGAACTCCATGGCTGGCTCTTCAACCCGCACCTGCCCCCACCAAGGGAAGAGCAGCAGAAGAGGACATTGCAGCCAGTCCTGTAGAGACCTGATAAGCTAGGGTCAGATGGAAGGGGAGGAGGTCCTCTCCTATCAATGGACTTGGAAAGGGGCAGGGAGGAGATGAGGGAGGGATGGGAGGGATTGGGAGGGAATGAGGGAGGGATGAGAGGATTGGAAGGGAATGAGGGAGGGTGCTATGGCTGGAATACAAAGTATATAACCTATGATTAATATTTTTTTAAACCTGTAAATAAAGTTTTGTTTTACATGATGTCATTGTTATAACATCTTAAAATCACAAGATCATAAAGATGGAAAATAAATTATTCTCAAGAGGAGGACAGGGAAAGGGCAGTAAATGACATGCAAAAAACTGTGGTATTAAGAGAATTTTAAAAACCTGTATACCTAAAGAAGGTTAGCTGGAAGGAGAACCCTGGATAAGATGATCTATCCTCACTCAGAAAGGCAAACAGGATAGACAATGTTAAAAGGAGAAAACAGGAAAGAGGACAGGAGCCTACTACGGAGGGACTCTAAAAGACTCTACCCAGTAGTGTATAAAAGCAGATAATGAGACTCATAAACAAACGTTGGGCAGTGTGAAGGGAATCTTATGAAAGAAGGGGAGATAGTAAGACCTAGAGAGGACAGGAACTCCACAAGGAGAGCAACAGAACCAAAAAATCTGGGCCCAGGAGGCTTTCCTGAGACTGATACTTCAACCAAGGACCATTCATGGAGATAACCTAGAACCCCTGCACAGATGTAGCCCATGGCAGCTCAGTATCCAAGTGGGTACCCTAGTAAGGGGAACAGGGACTGTCTCTGACATGAACTCAGTGAGGGAGCAACCTTCCACGCCACAGAGGAGGACAATGCAGCCAGTGTGGATGAGACCTGATAAACTAGGGTCAGATGGAAGGGGAGGAGGACCTCCCCTATCCGTGGACTTGGAGAGGGGCATGGTAGGAGATGAGGGAGGGTGATATTGGGTGGCAGGAGGGAGGGAACTACAGCTGGGATACAAAGTGAACAAACTGTAATTAATATAAAAAATAAAAATTTAATTTAAAAAATTAAGAATATGAAATGTTACACTCACAACTTGAAGGAGTAAGGTATTCAGATTTTGCATTAAATGAAAACTACTATTGGTGATTTTATTTCCACCCAGTCACTTTCAATATACATTATATACAAGTGTTTTAACCCCCCCCAAAAAACCTAATTTTACAATATATGTATAAACAGGGGTCCGTTAAAACATTTTTGAAGAAGCAGAAAAAATAAAATATCCCCCCCAAAAAAGAATCTTTTCTGTTTTGTTTTGTTTTTAGTAGTTTGTGTTGTTTACTTTTCTATCACGGTATTAAACAGCATGACCAAGACATCGCATGGAAGAAATAACTCATTTGAGCTTATAGTCCAAAAGGTTAGCGTCCATGATAGTGGGGCAAAAGCATGGCAGCAGGAGCAGGAATCCGTACGCTCACATTTTGAACCTCAGGTAGGAAGCAAGAGAGCCAGCTAGAAATGACATGAATTTTAAACTCTCCATGCCCACCTCCAGTGACACACTTCCTCCAACATGGCCACACTTCCTAAGCCTCCCACCCAGCACCATCAATATCAGGGACCAAGTGTTCCAAGGGACATTTCATTCAAGCCATCACAGTCCTGGATATAAGAATCGGGGCCTTTCATGCTTTGCAAGCAGACTACCACTAACCTACATCCACAACTCCCGATTCTGTACCTTAACTGCAATGATAGTTATAAGATTCGGCACCTGTGGCAAAACATACACTGCAAACTCTGATACTGTATCCCAGGGGTAAAAGAAGAAAGGCAAGAGGAAGCCAACAGAGCCTTTCCCTGCACAGCCACCGCAACTTCTAGTCCTTTTGCAATTACTTCAAAATAAAAAGGTCACCAAATTCTAGATGTGTATAAGTATCAGGCAATCTGTATGTCATAAATGTCAAAAGCAGCATCATTCTACATTTGACAAAACATTTCCTTTGTCATATCATTGCCTGAATATATTTTAAATATAAGTATCAGTTGAATTAATCATGGGAGGTATGTGTGTGTGTACAGAATGTGCCCTTTCCCCCCACCCCCACCAAAGACTGCTAGGATAAATAACACTCCCATTCTAATCCTCTCTCGCATGGAAACTCTAATCCAGACTTACAACCCGGGTATTCTCGTCTCTCTGGCTGTACACATGATGACTAAAGCAAGGAGCTACACACTTTATAACACTGGTGCTCCAACACTCTCAACAATGAATACTTAGACCAGTGGTTCTCACCCTGTGGGTCGCAACCCCCACAGGGGGTCGCATGTCAGATGTGCTTGCGTATCAGATATTTACACTATGATTCATAATTGTAGCAAAATTACAGTTATGGCGTAGCAACAAAAAATAACTTGATGGTTGGGAGTCACCACAACATAAGGAACTGTATTAAAGGGTTACAGCATTAAGACGGTTGAGAACTGCTGGCCTAGACCTTGAACTCTAATATCTTTCTCATGAATTCATTCTCATGAATGTCCATTATCTAAAGCTCTATAGTTTGGATCCTCAAAAAATAAATAAAATAAAATAAAAAGATTTACACCAAATTACAGCAAACACCAATGATAACGACTTCAAGGCTTAAGAAATATCTTAATACTGACCACATCCTCGGCACAATGTTAAAGTTACTCCAGGTTTCTGGACTAGGCTTGAATGAATCATCTAGGGCAGCTTGAAGGTAGAAATGCCTGAAAACTTTCCTTTGAGACATTTTTAAACAGCATCTAAAGTCTGTACTTCTTTCATTTCTGAAACTCTGATACTGAATGTAGGCAGAGCACATGCTCTTTAGCTCTTTGAAAGGGCATTCTCCTTTCAAGAGTGTCCCCAAGTCCCTGTAGTCAGGCATGCACACTGCTAAAGGCCTTCAGTTCACCGACCCTTTCATTCTCTGGCACAAACTCAACCGACTTCAGTGTTTGTCAAAAGGCTACATTTATGAACTGCTTTTCACTAACCTTCATTATAAAAAAAAATACATCTAACTGTATCCTGAAGTCTGCTTTAATTCAGAAATTCAGTTATTGACTAAAATATTTTCTGACTATGGTCTTATATCACATCCCATCTGCTTTTTTAGGAATCCAACTGCCAACAAAACCTACAGAATGCGCCAGACACCTCCTGTCTAGATACCAGAGCTAGTTCCTTCTCAAGAGCTGCTAGGCACAACACCACGCATGGAATCCAATCACAGACTTCCCAGTCTGAGTTTTCTACTATCCCACACACATGCGCAGTTTTTCATGAACTAGTGTGTTCCAAAGAATGAAATACATTTCTTGCATTTTTATTTTCTAGGGCTGAATCAAAAGTAAACCAATGGTAAGTGATTTTAGTTTAAACCTTTTATAAGAAAAAGATCATTTCAATCCAGTCAGAGTTTAGAGGCAGGAAAAAAAATTGAAAACAATAAAATTAATAGAGAAAGCAAAAACGGTACTTACAGCCAACCATCATCATGGCCACTGAGAACATCTTTTCCACATCTGTGGTTGGAGCTATGTTTCCAAATCCTATGGTTGTAAGGCTCGTCATGGTGAAGTAGAGGGAGGAGACATACAGGGAGTCCTTGCTGGGTCCTCCTTCCCAGATCCCTGCACTGGTGTTGTATCGATATGGAGTCCCAATGCTCAAGGCCAACTGGTAGAGCCAGCTGTCTATTTGAATGGTGTTGGTGACTTCATCAATGACTTCATAGTCTCCGATGCTATACCAGATGCAGGCCAGCCAGTGAGCAACCAGTCCAAACACACACACCAGGAGCACAAGTACCGCCGCTCCATATTCCAGGTAATGGTCCAGTTTCCTAGCAACACGGCCCAGGCGTAAGAGGCGCACCACTTTTAAAGAGCTGAAGAGACTGCTGATTCCCTGTACAAGTGGAAAAAAGTCAGATGACAATGGGAAACCAATGTAATGAGCTACTTTAATGAATTTGATCACCCAATTATATACTAAAAGCATGCATGTAAGAAAACGCTTGTTTTAGGTAAGGAAGAAAAAGCCAAAATGATAAATATTTTTCTTTTAAATGTAAATTCTATCCAACCCAGGAATAGAATATTGGAATAGAGGAATATCGAACGGCAGAGATGCACTTAAAGAAATGTTCAACTTCCTTAGTCATCAGAGACATGCAAATCAAAACTCCCTGAGATTTCACGTCATATACATCAGAATGGCTAATATCAATAACTCAAGTGATGATGCATGCTGGATAGGATGTGGAGAAAGAGGAATTGCTGGTGGGAATGGAAACTTGTACAATCACCTTGGATATCAATCTGGTGCTTTCTCAGAAAATTAGGAATAGTGCTTCCTCAAGATCCAGCTATACCACTCCTAGGCATATATCCAAAACATGCTCAAATATAAAACAAGGATATTTGTTCAACCATGTTCATAGCAGATTTATTTGTAATAGACAGAACCCAGATGCCCATCAGTTGAGCAATGGATACAGAAATTGTGGTACAGCTACACAATGGAATGCTTCTCAGCAATTAAAAAAAGGAAATCATGAAATTTGCATGCAAGTAGTGGGAATTAGAAGAGATCATACTGATTGAGGTAACCCAGAAGCAGAAAGACACATATGGCATATACTCGCTTATAAGTGGATATTAGACATATAAGATGAACATACTAAAATCTATATACCTAAGGACGCTAATCAAGAAGCAGGACTCTGGCTAAGATGCTCAATCCCCATTCAGAAAGGCAAAAGGGATGAACATCATTGGAAGAGGGAGAAAACAGGAAACAGGACAGGAGCCTACCACAGAGGGCCTTTGAAAGACTACCCATCATGGTATTAAAGTAGATGCTGAGACTCATAGCCAAACTTTGGGCAGAGTGCAGGGAATCTTATGAAAGAAGGGGAAGACAGAGATACCTGGAGGGAACGGGAGCTCCTCAAGGAAAACAACAGAACCAAAACTCTGGGCACAGGGGTGTTTTCTGAGACTGATACTCTAACCAAGGGCCATTCATGGAGATAACCTAGAAACCCTACACAAATGTAGCCCATGTCAACTCAGTATCCAAGTGGATTTCCTAGTACTGGGAACCGGGACTGTCTCTGACATGAACTCAGTGGCCTGCTCTTTGATCACCTCCCCATCAGGGGGTGTGCAGCCTTACCAGGCCACAAAGGGAAGACAATGCAGCCAGTCCTGATGAGACCTGATAGACTAGGATCAGATGGAAGGGGAGGAAGACTTCCCCTATCAGTGGACTTGGAAAGGGGCATGGCAGGAGAAGAGGGAGGGAGGATAGGATTGGGAGGGGAAAAAGGAGAGGGCTACAAGTGGGATGCAAAGTGAATAAACTGTAATTAATAAAATAAAAAATAATAATATTGCCAAATTTTACTAACTGAAATATTTACATTAGCTGAGAACTTTTCAATCTAAGAGAAGTGTAATTTTCAAATGCACTCTGCACGGAGTAAGATAAAGAGGTGGTATATTCAGGCCCTTTCTTTTTTTCTTGCTATGAAAGTTTCCACATATTCCTTATTTTCTAATAGGTTAAAAACTTCAAACCCGTACATCTGAAAATACTAATCAAGAGGGAGGACTCTGGCAAAAATGCTCAGTCCCCAGCCAGAAAGGCAAAGAAGATGGACATCAGAAGAAGAAGAAAACAGGGAATAAGTCAGGAGCCTGCCACAGAGGGCCTTTGAAAGGCTCTACCCTGCAGGCTATCAAAGCAGATGCTGAGATTTATGGCCAACCTTTGGACAGAGTGCAGGGAATCTTATGAAAGAAGTGGAAATAGTAAGATCTGGAGAGGACAGGAGCTCCACAAGGAGAGAGTAACAGAACCAAAAATCTGGGCACAGGGGTCTTTCCTGAGACTCATACTCCAACCAAGTACCATGCATGGAGAAAACCTAGAACCCCTGCACAGATGTATCCCATGGCAGTTCAGTGTCCAAGTGGGTTCCCTAGTAATGGGAACAGGGACTGTCTCTGACATGAACTGATTGGCCTGCTCTTTGATCACCTTCCCCTGAGGGGGAAGCAGCCTTACCAGGCCACAGAGGAAGACAATAGAGCCACTCCTGATGAGACCTGATAGACTAGGATCAGAAAGAAGGAAAAGAAGACCTCCCCTATCAGTAGACTTGGTGAGGGGCATGAGTGGAGAAGGGAGAGGAAGAGAGGGATTGGGAGGGGAGGGAGGAGGGAGCTACAGGGGGGACACAAAGTGAATAAAGCGTAATTAATAAAAAATTTAAAATGTTTATATAAAATAAAATAAAAACTTCAAACCTTCTGAATAAGGAAACCCAGTCTGACTAGCAAAGAAACAATAAACGCTTCAGTGCTTATGGGGACAAGAAGCAAAGATCATTATTCCCATTGCCCCAACCTAGATGAACAGAGCTAACCCTAGGGTTTGTACACAGACTCCAAATTCCCACCATTCTCTAACAGTCATAAAGAATTATCCAAAAAAAAAATAGAGTGAAAGGACACTCATATTTTTCTAGAAATTTATGGAACTCAAGGAATGTCCCATAGTTTTTCAGAAGCATATGGTAGGAGAGTAGGGTGGAGGGGTAGAGAGGCAAGGAAAACACACCCCTAACACAGCTTGAAAACCAGAGGAAAATTAAAGCAATGACCTGGATGCTCTCACCTGCAAATCACGTGAAGGCCATGACCTCATTACCGTGAATTCTGTTCCCCAGAGGGCAGACAAAGCAACCATCCTAACCTACTGTGTCTGGCAGGCTGGAACTCATATCACATCAACAGAATTCTAATCACAGAATGGTGAAGTTCTTGACATTTAAGGAAAAATAAAATAAAATACAACAAAGTAAAAAAAAAAAAACATTTTCAGAATGTTTTTTTTTATCTTGGAAATTTTGAAAAGAAAACCAGAACACAAGGTGCAGAAGCAACTGATCCTGAAGACAAGAACCATTTGGAAGACAAGGCCATTCTGGCAGTTTCATCTCCACCTGGCTCTCTTTAGGCTGGCCTCGAATTCACATGCCAGCTCTCAGATGTCACGTAATATCATCAACCTGGAAATAAATTCCCTTTTCATTTGAACAGCTGGAGGAAAAGTAAGATGCTGAACTTTAAGTGTTTAAAAGAAGTAAAGTTAGGGCTGAGGAGACAACTTAGCCTGTGGAGTGCTTGCTGCTCTAGTAAGGAAACCAGAGCTTAATACCCAGAGACCTTGTAAAAGAGGTCAGGCATGGTGGCCCGTGCTTGGAATCCCAGCATCAGGGAGGCTGAAACAGGGGGATACCGTGCCTGGTGGGAGACGCTATCTCAAAAATGAAACTAAATGAAAATAAGGTGGACTGTGTTTGAGTAGCAATTCATCAACACACACACAAACAAACATTTATGCATGAACACAAGAGAGAAGAAAGGAAGGAACGAATGAACAAGGGAAAGAAAGGAGGGAAGGAACAAGGAAGGATGAAATTAAGAAGACAAATAGGCATTACACAGTGACATCAATGTTATATAAAGTAAGAAGCTTCAAGACAGCTCAGAAATGCTCAAACATGGAGATGTATGATTGTACACAAGAAAAAAAATAAGGGCTTGTAGAGGACTTCTGTAAGCCAAGGCTTTGGGCTGAGTGCTGGGGACATTAAGATAAATAGACCTTGCCTCTGCTTTAAAGGAATCCATAATCGAAGTGCATGAGAGCTCAGAGTTCAATTTTTTTTTAAAAATTCAACCCTGCTGTGGGATGCTGTTTTCTAGGTAGCTTGAATGTGTGAGGAAATGGTGGGGCTTTTTTAAATGCCGCATAGGAAAAAAATCATTTTTGCTTGAATTCTTCTCCATTACAAACAGAAGGAAAACCACATTATCCCATTTGAACTAATAAACTGCCACAAGCCCCAGCTAGAATGTACGAATGAGAATCTACTAGAATTAGAGTCCCAGAGAAATAGAAGATTTATCCACAAAGGATCGGGCCTGCCTGGAGCACAGCTGGTATTAGGGCCGCTTACTCTAAAGCATGTTTTCCACAGCCTGGCCCAACTTCACTTAAATACATTTGATGCTTTGTGAACACAGGTTTGGCCATAGGTTCTATGGCTATTTTTTTCTTTAACTTATTTTTAACCAATTTCCCAACTGGCATACTTTGCAAAATCACCTTCCAAGGCCTTCTCCACGTTTCTGTATGTTCTGGGATTCTCTTTCTGCATGTCTCTAGACCTCTTAAGGTTTCACCTGCCTTTTATTTTTCCTTTTTCTTCAAGATGTATTATATTTTCTTAAGAGTCTCTATAAATGGACTATATGATTTGTAAAAGAAAATGACTAGTCTTTCCAGCAATCTATGTCTGTTTTTAAGAAAAATTTTAATTAGAAATTAGCCATTCAGGAAATGTAAATCAAAATGACCCAGAGATCTAACCTCACACCCCTCAGAACAGCTAAGACTCAAGTGACTGTGCATGCTGGATAGGATGTGGAGAAAAGGGAACTCTCCTCCATTGCTGGTGGGAATGGAAACTTGTACAATCACTTTGGAAATCAGTATGGCACTTTCTCAGAAAATTAGAAATAGTGCTACCTCAAGATCCAGCTATACCACTGCCTGGCATATACCCAAAATTTGCTCAAGTACACAACAAGGACATTTGCTCAACTATGTTCACAGCAGCTTTGTTTGTAATCGTCAGAATCTAGAAAGAACCTAGATGTCCTTCAACAGAGGAATGGATACAGAAAGTGTGGTACATTTACACAATGGAATACTTCTCAGCAATTAAAAAAAAAAGAAATCATGAAATGTGCAGGCAAATGGTAGGAATGAGAAAAGATGACCCTGAGTGAGATAATCCAGAAGCAGAAAAACACATATGATATACACTCACTTATAAGTGGATATTAGAGTGCTGGAATCCTTATGGAAGAAGAGGGAGATAGACCGGAGGGGACAGGAACCCCACAAGGAGAACAACAGGGCCAAATTACCTGGGCCCGGGGTGGGGGGCTGCAGAGGCCAATACTCCAACCAAGAACCACGCATGGAGAGGATCTAGAACCCCTGTTCAAAGGAAGCCCATTGGCTGCTCAGTTTCCAAGGGGGTTCCCTAGTAAGAGATACAGGGGCTGTCTCTGATATGAACTCAGTGGTAGGCTCTTTGATCACCTCCCCCTGGGAGGTGCACTCTTGCCAGGCCACAGAGGAAGATGGTGAAGCCAGTCCTGATGAGATCTGATAAACTAAGGTCAAATAGAAGGGGAGGAGGTCCTGCCCTATGAGAGGACTAGGGAAAGGGTGTGGGAGGTTGTGGGGAGAGGGAAGGTGGGTGGGACTGGAAGGAGACAAGGGAGAGGACTGCAGTGGGTATCAAAGTGAATAAATTGTAATAAATAAATATATAAATAATTTTAAAAAGAAAATTTTAAGTAGAAATTCTTTTTAAATTTTTATTTATTCATTTTACATCCTGGTCATAGCCCCCTTCTCCTCCTCCTCCTCGTCCCACCTTCCCTTCCTGTTTCCCCTATCTCATCTCCCCAGGAACCTAGCATAGCTGTCCTCTGAAAGGCACCACGCAGAAATTGATGGAAACAGATGCAGAGACCCACAGCCAAACATTGGGTTAAAACTATGGCAAAGTCAGGAAGAAGGAATGAAGGACCCACAGGGGACAGGAGCTCCACAAGAAGACCAACAGAGCCAACTAACCAGGGCCCCAGGCAGCCTGTGGAGACTGAAATACCAACCAAGGACCACGCCTGGGCTAGACCTAGGTCCCCTACACTGATGTAGCTGATGGGCAGCTTGGTCCTCATATGGGTGCCCTAGTAAAGAGAATGGGGGCTGACTCTGACATTGACTCTGAAGCTTGCTTTTCACTTTCCCCTGGTGGGGCTGCCTCGCCAGGCCACAGTGGAAAAAGATGCACTCAATCCTGATGGGACTTGATGTGCTGCGTGGGTAGCAGGGCAGGGGGCGCCCCTTCACCTATCTTATGAATAGGGATGGATGATCCCCAAGAGCAAGAGCTCTCAGAACATGAGACAGAAACCACTCTTGAGTTTCACACACAAAAGGCAAATGCCTCCTTCCCATTTCTATGTGAAACCCCCATGGATTCCAAGGTTCTGAAGAGCAGACCCCTCACTTCTTTCAGCTCAGTTCTTTATCCCTTGTCCTGTAATGCACATCACTGTTGCCCACCTGGTCTCTGAGTCTCAATTCTCTCCTTTTTCTTACAGATCAGCATTACAAGCCCTGGCTGCAACCTGTTCAAGGTGCCTAAGGGCAACATTTACCCAGATTACACATCTATCAAAATGTTCCTTTCTTTTTTTTTTCTTTTTGCTCCTATGGCCATACTTTTGACATGGTTTCATGTTTTGTCTTGTGCTAGCCATAGTAGCTGCTGGTATATTTGTTGTGCTTGTGTAATGGGAATAACCTCTATGCCCTATAAGTGCCAATCACACTGCACAAGCTGCCAGGATAGAATTGTTAAGGGATATATATCTGTCTAATCATGTGCCTTTCTGAAGTAAAACCATTTTCTGCTACCTTATTATTCATGAGATTAAATATGACTTGCCTACCTTGATCACCTGGCCCTAACCTACCACAGCTACTCCTCTATATGATTGGCAGGCTGCTGCAGGATCTACTCATCACAGTGAACAGAATCCCAGGCTGCTCCATACCTTGTTACATCCTGGTCATTCCATCTACTTAAATAATCCTTCCCTCCCATTTTCTTGGTGGCTATGAGTTTATGTCATGGGCAAATATTCTCTCCTCTACTATCCTCATTGTCACTCTCTCGCCTCATTTATTCTCCAAAACAACTCTATGTGATAAGTATCAAGAAAACACGGTCCAGAAAAGTTTAGCCATTTGAAAGAGTTCACATAGCTAATAACAGAAGGATCTAAGAACAAACATGAGCAATCTGGCTTCAGACTCCTTGCTCATCCTGAAACTCAGGATGCCAAGAGCCTGCAAGCTGGCTCAGGGGAGGGGCATTCTCTACAGGACAGAATAAAAGATAACATACCTAAACCCCTTTGGCAGGACTCAGTCACAGCAAAGGCCCACAGAGGATAGTCTGTGGCAGTACATCGACCCTGAACACCTAGCAAGTCATTTCATTTTACAGTCGTGGGTTTCTGACCTTCATTGCTCCAAGGATATCAGAGAGACTTCAAGGTCCCTGCAAGCATCCCCCAGGCCCAGCCCTCAAGCTTCTTAACACATCCTTCACAACAACCATGTGTTTGGAAGTCTTCCTGTTGGAACCCCATCACATCCCACATGATCCCAATAATAAGAACCTTGCTAAACACCATAACTGAACATATCCTCTAAGGCCTCATCAACATATAAAGTTAAACACACTCTCTCATCTGCTGAGCTTTGATACCCACAGCAGAAGAGAGAGTGTAGACACTCCAGGTCATTTTCCACTGTTAGTCGATCCATTCATTGTTTCAGCTGATCAGAAACTGTTACCCAAAGTTCACAGACAAATAATTCAGTTGGCTCTGTTTTATTGTTGTTGATGTTTTGGTTTTGGTTTTTATAACGTCTTTCTTTTTTTTTTGAGACAAGGCTTCTCTGTGTAGCTTTTACTGTACATCACTCTGTAGTCCAGGCTGGCCTCGAACTCACAAAGATCAACCTGCTTCTGCCTCCCGAGTGCTGGGATTAAAGGTGTGCACCACCACTGATGAGTTCAGTTGGCTCTGTTTAGAAACTTTCATTCATTATTTTGTATCAAAGTGAATCTCATGCAATCATTACAAATAAAAACTCAGAATACCGCAAGCCAAATGTCTATCCCTAAAGAATAGATGAGGGATGTTATCTTCATTCAATGGACTACTATGCAAAAATAAACAAGAATTATACCTAACAACAGGAATAAGTATAAACATATCATATTGAACAAAATCAACAAGACACCAAAGAGTGGGTAGGTTTGCCTTGTGAGTTTCATGAGCTGTATGCCTAATGGTGATGTGATTCTCTTTGGAAGCCCCTATGGTCTTGCCTGTAATGCCAGAATATCACTGGGTATATGTTCACATGAACCCTCACTTATACTATCGCTAGAGAGCAGGATTAGCCAAGCTCTGTACCTAAAACAAAGTCTTTTCTGATCTTATGGTTCATTCCTATGACCTGTACAATGGGCCACAAATTGGATTCAATTCATTGATAACTTTAATTTTACACCTCTGATAATATTTGAAAATACTTTTTACGGACTTATCTTCAAAAACTTCTCTCTTATTTCATCCATATTTTTAGTAACAATTTCTTGATTCTCTATTTTCCACTGGTGTTAAGGGTTGATTCATTTTCTGCTTCATTTCCTGCCATGGGGGTCCTCTTTGCACCCTATGGATTTCTGCCTTATTCTAACCTGTGATATCTCACAGCTCAAGTCTCTGGGGAAATTCTGGTGAAAAAAAAATACCAAACACAGCAAATGCGTAATAGAACACAGCGGGGTTCATGGGGAACTCTCAGTCATTGCATCTGCCTTCCCCATCCTTGCCCATTTCCTTCCTTGACAGGTCCCACAGGCCATAGTAGAGTAAGGAACATCCTAGAGCATGAGCAATCCCCATGCTATTAACTCTTCCATTGCTTTGCGTATTGCCACATTATGAAGTATTGGGAACTAGTCCTAGCAATAATAAAACTGTCTAAAATACTCATCAATCCATTCAGTTTACCATTGTTCACAATAGTAGATGTGAAACTCAGCCAGTATTCCTTTCTGTTTTCTTCCTTTCCTTGTTGGGTAAATGTAAGAAAAATAATCAAAGGGCTTTCTTGTCCAAGGGTCCCATGACAATTAATGGGGAGCAAAAGAGCAGTTATTGAAACACAGTGTCCTACTGTATGGCTTTTCACCTATGTTGGCATCTTGCAACACAAGATTCTGTGATAAACCATTTTTTTAAACCACAGGTGGGATTATTTCCCCTCTTACTGTTTCAGTTCCCCTCTGCAAAGGACTTGTAACCATTCCATTAATATTTTAGAGCCTTCACATCAGAGCCAGCTTTCTGGCTTATTTTTCCCAGCAGAATGTGACATGAACGTCACTGTTATCAGTTCCAAACCTAGACCGCAAATCCCTTGCACCGCTCTATTCATGGTCTCTGAAGCCCACCAGGCTACCATGTGAAGAAGATCAACCAAGCTTTTGGTCAAGAAAAGAGCAGAGAAGCAGCCATTTCATCATCAGCCTCAGTCAACTCAGCAGCCACCACTGACATATAGGTGTTCTTGACAGAAATAAGCCCAAAGCAGAACTACTCAATCAAACCACAGACTCATCTGTAATATTTTTTAAAATATTTCATACTTGAATTGAAGAAGAATACATAACTATCTATCAGCCACGATAAATTTTAACCAAAACCACCAAGTAGGTAAGACATGGGCCTACAAATTGAAACAATATTTAATATACAATTGTTAGGTATTGTTTGTTTATTACATTAGAAAACATGTTACTATTATACTTTACATGGGTCCATAACAATCAATTCTCCATACTGGGGGAATCAGAGTTATGACCGCATAAACCTTGAAAGTATCTTTGAAATCCAATCTTACCTAAAATTTCATCAATACTTTAAGTGGTACCAATGCAAATAGTCCTTTCAATAAAGCAACATTAAAAGTCATTTTCAATTTATCTGCAAGAACTTTCCCCCTTCTTAGATATCCATTCCCACGGACACAATCTGAAATGCATCACATCTATGTCAGCCCCAATAACCTTGAATTGGAAAACCCATCCACTGGGCCACAGCCTCTTCTCTATTAAGCTCAGTTGTGCAGTCATACAAAATGAAACAGTAGTTCAAGCCCAGCCAAGCAACATTTCCCCCAATCTCTCAACCTTCTGAAATGTCTATTTCTCTTATTATGCAGCACTGTACTGGCTAGTTTTGTGTGTCAACTTGACACAAGTTAGAGTCATCAGAGAGAAAGAAGCCTCAGTTGAGAAAAATATCTCCATGAAATTATGAGATCCAGCTGAAGGCATTCCATCCCTGGGCTGGTGGTACTAGGTTCTATAAGAAAGCAGACAGAGCAAGCCTTGGGAAGCAATCCATAACCCCTGCATCAGCTCTTGCCTCCAGGTTCCAGCCTTGTTTGAGTTCCTGTACTGACTTCCTCCCCAGTTTGCGTTTTGGTAGTGGTGTTTTGTTGTGGCAATAGAAACCCCAACTAAAATAAACACCATAATTTTGATAACATCAATACTAGGAATTTCTTCATACTTCTTACTCTCCTTATATACTCTCTATCAAAATCTATTTCCTCACCAATTATCAACTTTCTTTACACCTAGTTAAGAGCTAGTCAAGAAGTCGCACAATACAGAAGATTGCTTATCATCTAAATTCACTAGTCAACTTCAATACATTTCTCAACTACTTAGCAACTGCTCTAATTTTATTTGTAACTTCATTTACTCCATGTATTTTTAAACTATCTCTACTCTGTCTCTAAACATTCTTTATCCAATTATATTTTCCCATAGAAAATAGTAATATTTAAGCATTTTATGGCACAGAGAAGTTACTTAGCTATTTATTGAAAAAAATAGTACACTAACAAAGGAATAAAATAATAAATATGTCTCTCATAATATTTTCTCATCTCTCCAGCACTGATGTTGTAATAAATAATTAATAGATATTTAATTTTCATAGATAGACTACATCCGGCAACTGGATCAAAACCACAAAACAATAATAAGCTCTGTTTCATAAGTACTGGGCTCTTATTCTAAATAGATTTTATACATGAATGACTACATAGTCCATTTCCATTTCCTTTTGTAGAGTGCAATTTGAAGACTGAGAGAAAATTGCAAATTACATTTGTTATCTGAACCTCTAACCCAGATAACAAATTCTATTGCCTCCTTTCTATTCAGAACTTTCTTCTCTGACTCATGCTACCAAGAGCTCCATGGGGAAATAATCCTAATTACTCCAAGCATTAGCAGCATCCTTCAATATGGACTCTGAATTTAAATGACTTGTACATGACACTTGCTTTAGCCAATTTGTATTCTTACTGAATAAAAATGACTTGGATGGATGGATAGATAGACACATAGATGGATAGGAGATAAATAGATGACTGATAGATGATAAGTGATAGTAGAGATAGAGAAATAGAGATAGATAGATAGATAGATAGATAGATAGATAGATAGATAGATAGATAGATGATAAATACAAAGGTAGATAGATGATAGGTAGATAGATAGATAGATAGATAGATAGATGAGAGATTGAGAGATAGAGAGATGATTGATAGATGATAAATGATAGAGAGAGACAGAGATAGATGATAGAGATGGATAGATAGATACATACATACATACATACATACATAGGTAGATATAGATAGATGATAAATACATAGGTATGTAGATAAATAATTGATAGATAGATAAAGGATAGATAGATAGATAGATAGATGAGTGACTAAAAGATAGAGATATGATTGATAGATGATAAATGATAGGTGCATAGATAGATAGATAGATAGATAGATAGATAGATAGATAGATAGATAGATAGATAGATAGATAGACAACAGATAAAGGGATGTTTCCATTTAGCAACAATAATTTTCTAACTTTTTAATGTTTCCCACTACAGAAGAGATTTTCTTTTTAATAACTATTGGGTCATCAGTAAATATAAAGCCTGAGCAAAATATACAACATACAAAGAGAGATATTGACTAAAATTTTTGCTTTCTCCAAACATTATTCTTAAAATCAAACAAAATTGGAGGATGCTTGAAAATCCTTCTTCAATAAATTTTACAGCCTTTATAATCAAATCTAAACTCTCCAACACAGCCCTCCTGTGCCCACCTTTTCAGTCTCACTCTGCAGCTGCTCCTGCTCTCTATACTCTGTTCATAGAGGACTTCTTTCCTTCCTTAAAAAATGCCATCTTCTCTTTCCCTGGGGGATGTTCAAGCACAGCTTCTCTAACCTACCAGCTGTTTCTTTTGTCGGACAAATTCCTACTCATCTTCCATGTCTGAGCTTAAACATTATTGCTTTAGAGATTTCTCTTAGCTATTCCCTTCCTCAAAGAATTTGGGACTCTTGCTTTATAGCACTGGTAATTGGTCCAAGAAATGCTGGCAGAATAAAGTAACAGGCAATAAAATTTGAAACAGAAAAAGGCTGAAGCAATTGCAATTAACTATGTAGGCGAATGAAAAGTGAAGAAGTTAAGTGTGTGTGTGCCTATTCATTTTTATCAACCTGACACAAACTAGAATTACCAGGAAGAGTGAACCTCAGATGAGGAATTGCCTCCATCAAGTTGGCCTATGGGTAAGTCTGTGAGACATTTTTTTTTATGTGAGATAGCTCAGACTATATGAAAGGGAGCATCTCTGGCCAGGTGGTCCTGGGTTTCACAGGAAAGTAAGATGAGCATGCCATGGACAGCAAATAAGTAAGTGGCTTTCTAACATGGTCCCTGCCTTGGCTCCTACTTGAGTTCAAGAGGTGACTTTCCTTGATGATGGACTGTGACATGAAAGTGTAAAGCAAATACATTTTTTCATCCCATTTTGCTTTGGGTCAGGGAGAGGAAAAAATAAAACTAGAACACTGTGTAACCGAGAATTATCTAGGGAAACAAAACCGATAGGAGACCTACAGATAGAAATAGAGGCAATACAAAAAGAGTAAAAAATACAGATGTATAAGGTATTACACTTACCAAGAGAGATGCCTACACCTATAAAAAAGACCCCTATTTATATCTATCTGTTAAGAAAGAGGTTGGAGAAATTTGCTTATATGGTTATAAGGGCTTTGGTCCAGGAGAGCCAATAGCATGATTCAGTCAATCCAAGTCTGAAGACTACAAATCAGAACTGTCTTATTAGTCCCAGTCTCTGAGCAAGACAAAATGAGATGATACTCCCAATCAAGTGATAAAACTGGAGAGAGAAAAAGAAGACAGAGGAGAAAAGGGAAAGGAGGAGGAATTCCTTTTTCCACCTTTGTTCCACTTGCTCTTAACTGAAGGGGACTCACCCCCATAGGAGAAGGAGATTTTCCTCCATCAAATACACTAACGAAAATGATCATCTTATCCAGGGGAAAAAAAACAGAACAAAAACAAACAAACAAAAACAAAGCACTTAACCTCCCAGGGAGCAAAGAGGAGAAGAAAGGCTTGAAGACAACACTGGACGACTCAGATTAATCATGGACCAGCTGAGTAACACTGAGAATCTTTAGACAGCCAGAGCTTTGGAGGGAGCAGCCACGGTCCCTAGAGCAATTTTCTCAAAAATGACCCCTTGCTAATAAGTTTACTGATAGTATAGTTTCATGCATTTGTATGAGCTACAATTGAAAATATATCAATGTCACAACAAGACAAATAAACGTGGTCGGGAAGTAACTCCATGTTTATTTGAGCCCATTCTGACCCCCGCTTGTCCCACCCCATCACTCCCTTATTCACTGGCCAACCTCACTGTGTTAGACCCACTCACCTAATGTTAGAATTGGCTGTATGTTGGACCAAGGCCTCCTTAATCATTTTGATCTAGGACTATATTTTACTTTCTAAGCTACCATTGTTTCTTTTTCTATGCTCTAAAACATTATCATCTTTATATTTAAACTGCCTACCACTTGAGGTTATATGAATCTTTTTGCTTGCTTGCTTCCCCCCCCCCTTTTTTTTTTGGTTTTTCAAGACAGGATTTCTCTGTGTAGCCTTGGCTATTATGGACTCGCTTTATAGACCAGGCTGATCTCAAACTCACAGAGATCAGCCTGACTCTGCTTCCCCAATTTCTGGATTTAAATACATATGCCATCATGCTTGACAAATATCTTTTCTTAACTCCAACATACTTTCCTAACCGATTCTACTTCTAATCACTCAAGTCATTATCTATGTAAGTTATTGACCTGTATTATTTCAATTTGTACAGAATATCAATATCTATATATCAATAACTATATATACTACCTACATATGTATATATATATACTTTTTTAAATTATTCATTTTTGTTCAGTGTCTTTTTCCCTCACCAGAATATAGACTCTAACCAAGATGGCCTTAACTTTATTAATCTCTAGGCAGGCTTCACCTCAATTCCAGGTCTCTGACTTCCCTTTCCTTAGAGCATGTACCCACAGAAAAGATTCAATGAGAAGTCTTTAGTCCTTTAAGATTTAAATTTCCTAACCCCACACCAGGAATGACTTGATCAAGGGCTTTGGGAATATTTCTCAAGACATACTCATCAAAAAGACAGAGATCTCCCTATTATCCAGACTCTCAGCTCAACTTTGGTGAGTACCAATTAGCAAGCACAGGTGGCCTAATCCCGTTGAGCAACTTTCCCAGGATTTGTCTTGGCAAAGTGAGTTCACTCTCCTACTTCCATTGCAACAATCTCTCTCCAAAAGTCCTGAATAAAGAATTCTTTGTTCTTATTAACAATGCCTGAAACAATTTCTTTTATTTCCATGAAGATGGAAGGATTTGCAAAGTCACCCACTGCTATATCAGTGAGAATAAAAAGGAAATTCAATGTAGAGTGGGGAGTAAATTGGTGAATGAAATGAAGGAAAGGAGTTTTCCTTTTTTGCACTTGAGAATGACTTTGATAGAAAGAAAGAACTATTCCTTGGGCCACTCTTATGTATTTCTAAACGTACCATCAGTTTAAACAGTTACCATTCACTCTACAATCCAGAAACGCCATAAAGCTAATGACCAATGTTAATGTTATAAACCTATCATCTATGGTAATGTGGAAATTGTGTATCTCCTAAAAATAATCACTTTTTACCAATATAGACAGCATTGTCATTAACTAGACATATTGCTGTTAACTTTAATTTTTAGATTTTAATGCTGAACATTAAGTACAATTCTAAAATTCTAAACAAATACATTCTAAAACAAATAGATTCTAAAATTCAAACAAATACATTGGATGGGTAGTTTAGTCTAAAAACCTGTAATTATGAGAAAGAAATGTTGCCAGGTTCCTGATATTTACACCTTCTCATTAAAAGTGTCTATGACAATGGAAAGGGAGATGCTCACAAGCATCACCCCTAATGAGGAGCTATTGACAGTAAATGGTTTCTGGGGAAAGGAGAATTGCTTCTTTAAGGGTGCAACTCTTAGTAGGCTGACCACACTTCAGTGGATGGACACCCCACAGCCATGAATATAGGAGTAATAAAAATTGGATTCTTGGATTACGAAACTAAAATAATATTTTAATTAAATTTTTATTTTTTATTTTTTAATAAATTTATTTATTTATTATTCATGTTTTTTATTTTTTAATAAATTTATTTATTTTTATATCAATCACAGGTTAGGTTTTTTGCATCCCATGCGTAGCCCCCTCCCTCACTCCCTCCCACCTTCCCCAACCCTCCCTCAACTCCTCCCCGCCTCCTCCAAGTCCACTAATGGGGGAGGATCTCCTCCCCTTCCACCTGACCCCAGATCATCTTGTCTCCTCAGGGCTGGCTGCAATGTCCTCCCCCGGGATCTAGCCAGGCTGTTACTCCCTGGCATGTATGGGGGGAGGGTCGAAGAGTCAGCCATCAAGACTGAAACAGCCCCTGTTTCCCTTACTAGGGTCTTCAGTTCACCAATGAATTATCATGGGCAACATCTGAGCAGGGGTTCGAGGCCATATCCATACAGTCCTTGGTTGGAGAAACTGTCCCATATAAGACCCTTGCGCCCTGCTCAGTTTGATCTTTGTGTAGCTCTTGTTCTCCCCAAGTCTTACTAACTTCCCCTATATTTATTATTACTTCCAGCCCTCTGCCAAGGGCTTAACCGAGAGTCTTAATATCTGTTTTGATACATTGCTATACTGATTCTTTCATAGGTCCTCTTTGGTATGCTCCTGTCCTGTTGCTTGTTTTCTCCCCCATTCAATGTCCCTCCCATTAGTCCATCC
>CM053765.1:37077849-37139895 GCA_028658305.1 Pachyuromys duprasi | reverse complement strand
AACTCATTGGCACAGGAGACTACTTCCTGAATAGAACACCAACAGCACAGGCTCTAAGATCTACAATCAATAAGTGGGACCTCATGAAGCTGAAAAGCTTCTGTAAAGCTAAGGACACTGTCATCCAAACGAAACGACAGCCTATAGTTTGGGAAAGGATCATTACCAATCCTACTGCTGACAGAGGGTTTATTTTTTATATTAATTACAGTTTATTCATTTTGTATCCCAGCTGTAGTCCCATCCCTCATTCCTTCCCAATCCCACCCTTCCTTATTCATCTTCTCCCATGCCCCTCTCCAAGTCCACTGACCCTAGCTTATCAGGTCTCATCAGGATTAGCTGCATTGTCTTCCTCTGTGGTCTAGCAAGGTTGTTCCCCCCTCTGGGGAAGGTGATCAAAGAGCCAGAAAATAATAATGTTTAAAAAGGTGGTGGGGAGATGTGGGGTTGATCTCAGGGGAAGAATAAGTTAAAATACATTGTGTGCAGTTCTCAAAGAATTAATAAAAATATTACTTTAAGTGGCTAGAGACAATTTTAACAGGTATACAATCTTAAAAGCTTTTGAGGAAGGCCATTCAAAATGTAATATAATTCCTTGTTCAATGATAAGAGTATCTGCAGAGCACTAATTTTTAATTGGGATGTTGACCTAAACACAAACACATATTGTCATGGGCCAGGCATGATAGCACATCACTGCATTCCCAGTACTCAGAAGCTTGAGAGAAGAGGATTACTAAAACCAGGCCAACCTAGGATGGACAATAAATTTGAACTAGCCTAGAATACATAGTCATCAAAGCTAGCTTGATCTACATAGAGAGACCCTGGAAGGAAGGAAAAGGAAGAAGGAGAGAGAGAAAAAATGGGAAGAAGGAGAGAAAAGAAAAATGTAGGTGAGAGAGATGAAAGAGAGCAAAGTGGAGGAGAAGACAGACATTCCCCCAAAGAACACAAAGCAGAAGCATGCTAGTAAACCCTCTATCTGTGCCTGCAACACATGTCAACTCACAACAGCCATAGATAGTTAGCAGCAGATTCAGAAGGCATGCAGGACAGGAATCACTGTTTGTCAGTAGGACAATCCTTCCTGTGGGAGTTGACCTCATTGGAATCAGTGGAACTATCTACAGAGCTACAGTTCTTATGCCCCATCTTCCCAAAACAGACAAGTCAAATATGATAAAGGCAGACTAGAGCTACCTCCACTTAAAGCCATCATATCTGAACCTGTCTTCGGGCAACCATTCCGTTTGACACAGAACTGAAACCATGTCTGTCTACATTAGCATGATTTTAGCTATCTCTGTGTCTTCTAAAGAGATCCTATTTACCAAGAATTTCCTGCTCCAAATTCTTGTTTTTCTGTTATTGGAAATTTCCAAAAACCCATAACTTATCAGTAGAAAGCAACAGCAGACAGCTTGTGCTCTTAAGATCCTTTCAGCTCTTTGCTTCAAAGGCAACATCTTGGAACTGTATGTACCTCAGTGGTGGGGCTCATGCTGAGCATGCACAAAGCCAGAAATCAATCCCTATGGCCAAAAATAAATTCTTATCCTCACTTTGCTACCCCACCAACTCTCAACTGTTGCATCATATCTTTAAACTTTACCCAACTTTAAACCCACCATGACCTGTCCCAGCTTAGAAGCACCAACTTTGCCCCCACTAAATCCATAGAACTAGGCCTTCTCAAGCACAGGGATGAATGCTGCACAAAAGGGTGGGAATAGCATCTACATGAGCCCTTGCATAGCAATGGATTTCAGCTCTCCTTTGCCATTATTTTAGAATCATGCCCCAAAGCTCAAAGACAGGAAGCGTTCATCATGAGTGAAGATCAGAACAGACAGAAGTGTCTTCTTATGTAAGCAGAAAAATCAAATAAAGGTGCCTCATTACTTGTTATTTCCTATTCTCTCAGAGCTGATTCCCTCAGAGGGCAGAGCACTGTGTCTCAGTGGAAAACTCATGCAAAATAATACAGGCCTGCAACACTGATCAACTTCAAATATAAGAAGAATGCCTGTCATTAAATCTGTGTATCACCCAACCAGTAAACACAAGGAAAAGAAGCTAAAGTCTCGAACCACAGCCACCACATCCAATTTGAAACCCAAAGCTGACTTTACCCTCCAAACCTTTTCTCTCCTTTGAGTTTCACTATGACCGATCTTTTATCACGAATATTGATAGTTTAGAAGTAATTTTTTTCTCAAACTAGAATTTGGGGGCTTTCCCATTCAGAGACTATGTGCCATGACCATTTCTTACTAGATGCCCTACAATGTTTTGTATGCTCAGTGGGAAGTCTCATCTAAATCCCAAATTGATTAATCAATCACTAAACATGGAGTGAGTGGCAGATTGGACCAATCAAACTGGAACATTTCTTGCAAGTGAGGTTATAAGCCCATGCATAGGATGGAACTCATCAGACATGTGAGCTAAATGACCAAACAACAAGGAATCCCTTCCTGTCTGTGAGAGATTTCCTCCTGACCATTCATTCCCATTATCAACAACAACAAAAGAGGCAATCCAAGTAAACACAATAGTTGTTATACCTCAACCTAAGAGCAATCATAGAGAAACTGAATAACAGTTTAGGTTGGAATTGGAAATCCAAGATGTTCAGTTAGGAAGAGTCTCTAACTAGGGCAACCATTAAGGTCTGCGGCCAATACCTCTGGAAGCCAGCAGAGAGCTAACTTTTCAATATTTGTACAATTTCAATTCTTCACCAAAGTGGGTGAACCATGAATTCATTAGTCATCAAAATATAAATGTAAAATATAAATCATAATTAGAACACCTATGGTTGCTGAAAGCAATGGAACTGAAGCAATGTGGATGAGAACAGAATTAAAACAGACTAGAAATCAATATCTAGAGAAATCTCTCAAATACTGGAAAATTAAATACCTTCTATGCCAAAGTAAATTGAAGGAAAAGTTAAGCTTATTTTGAACCATATGAAAATGAAAAGACAACCATTTGTGGGACATAGTGAAGGTGGCGCTTAGGGAAAAGCTAATATGCTGCAACAAAAGAAAGATTCTAATGCCAGTTTCCTGAATTGCCATTTTACATAGGAATGCAAATGAAAATTAGGTCACAGATAAAGGAAATATTTATTTTTAATTAGAAGAAAACGCAATGTACTTGAAACCAAGAAAATCAATAAGGCCAAACAGCTGGTTTTCGGGAAAAACTGATATAATAAGTTTCTAATCCAGTGAGCAAAAACTGTGAGAGGGAAGAGAAGAAAAAGAAAGGGGAAGAAAAGAAGGAAAGGAGGAGGAAAAGGTAATGGAACTTAGATAACATCATTATAAAATTTAAAATATCATAAATATCCAAAATATATCCAAAGAATATTATGAACAACTCTGTGACAACAAACTTGATTACTTTAATGAAATGAGAAAATTCTATGAACATTATTATCTGTTAAAACTCATATCAGAAGTAGACCATCTAAATAAGAATATATCTATTAAATAAAATTAGTGAATAGTAACCCTTAAAGTGAGAATACTTTAGAACTCAGCAGTGAACTCTCATACATTCAAGAAAGAACCTTCTCCAATTCTCTACAGCTTCCAGAAGATGAAAGCACATTGAATACTCCTGGTATTCTATGGATCTGAGTCCAACCATGAGACCAGTGTTACCCTAACAACAAAGCTAAAGACACTATAATAAAACTTTAGACTAACGTTGCTCACAGATATAAATGCAAAACCCCAAACAGAGTACTGGGAAATTGAATCTAACAACGTAGGATAAAACATTACACAGTGACTAGGTAGAATCATGCCAAGATTGCAAAGCTGATTCAACACTTGAAAGCCAAACAACATATGAAAGAAGGGAATTTGCATGATCATATCAATGAATGTAGAAAATGTATTTGACAAAGTCAGCCAACTAAGAATATATATATCTCTTCAATTTAAAAATAACTATCTAAAGAAAGCCTTACAACAAATGTCATACCTAATAGTGAAAAGCTAGACGTTTTGCCACTAAGATGGGGAATAAAGTAGGTTTGCCTCCCCTCTCACTGCTTTTGTGTAACATCATAATAGAAATCCCAACTGATTCAATAAGACAGGAAAAGAGAAAAAATAGTACATTATTTGGGGAAATAAAGTGAATATCAAATAGCCAATTATACGCCTATAAGCCAATGATGCATGCATGAAATTGGACATTTAAACCACAATACTATTTATGTCAGTGCCCTCAAAAATAAAACATGCAAATGTAAATATAAGAGCTATATGAGAAAATTTACAAAACTTTTACCAAAATGGGGGCTGGAGAGATGGCTCAGTGTTTGAAGCGCCTGGCATGAACACACGCTGCCATTCAGATCCCCAGCACCCACATACACAGCAGGCACGTATGCTGGCTGACCTACAAGCCCTCACAGGACACACTCACAAGATGGAGACAGACAATCTCTAGTTGGAACAAGACGGCTAGCTATACTAGGAAAATCAAGGAGATCTGAGTCCAACCAAGAGACTCTACATCAAAATATAAAAGACATCCAGTGCCAACCTCTGGCTGCCATAAACATGCTCACACACAAGCACACACATTTATCTCTGCCTACACATACATGTATGCCCACACACTTGTGAACACAGACAGACACATATGCCACATACACACAAAAGGATACCAAAAATGAAGATATATCCCATGATTACGGATAGTAACACTCGTAGAAGCTACATACTAATTCTCCCTAACTTGACCTATTAACAAAACATTTCAATCAATACAACAGGAAATTTTAGTGGATACCAACAAAATAATTCTAAATCTATATGGAGAAGTAAAACAGAACGTCCAGCATACTATTTTGAACAAAAGTACAAAGCCAGAGGATTGGTTGATGGCATCTGATAAAAAGGCTTACTATAACGCTACAGCAATCAAGAGAGTATGGGATTGGTAAAATAATACACAAGATGAATACAGCAGGACATATAACCCAGAAATACAAAATACATAACCCACTTGCAATTACTCAGCTGAGTTTTGATGAAGGACCAAAGTAGAATATCATTTTTTCCCAACAAATGTTAGTAGAACAACATTCATTAACATGTACAGCTAAAACAAAAAAATAAACAAAAAACAAAAAAGCACTTGGTCATAGCTTTATGTCCTTCACAAAAAAATTAATTAAAAGGGGATCATACTGTTGAATAAAAAACAGAGAGCATAAAGCTTGTGGCAGGCAACATAGTCTATTTTCTGTTGCTAACACAATGCATATAGACTGAGTAGGTTATTAAAAAATAAAAATAAATAAAAAGCTTTTACTTGAGCTCACGGCTCTGGTCTAAGAATAAGGGAACATAGCTTATGAAGTCTCTCTTGCTAGAAATCCTAAGACAGTTCAAAACATTACCAGGCAATACTCAAGAGACCTCGCCAAATCAGTGCTGATCCCGGGCCTACATTTCAGAAAACCCAAAGATCTCTTAATCCTATAAATGGATCCATGCAGTCACACAGCAGGGCCATAATTACCCCCAAAATGTCTTATTGAGCTCTGCTCTTACAACCCCACAGTGAGGACTAAATAATGAGTTAGAGAGGAGACAGTCCATCCTCAAACCACAGGGAAAGAAGAAAACTGAGGCTAATTTAGTCATAGTAATAATTCTTTGGAAGGTATATATATATATATATATATACATACATACATACATACACATACACATACATATATATATGGACGGGTTGGGTATACACCTATGTGCTTATATGTATGGAAGCCCGAGGAAAACTGTGGATGTCAGTCTTCAGGTGCTGTCCATCTTTGTGGAAGGGGGGTAAGTGTGTGTGTGTGTGTTTCTTTGTATGTTTGTTTGTTTTTTCATTTGTTTGTGTGTTTGTTTGTTAATTGGGGTTTTTACTAGCACTTAATCTGTGAAGTAGACTGAACTGGCTGGGTAGTGAGTCCCGAGACCTGTGTCTGTCTCTGCCTCCCAGGTACTAGGATTACAAGCACGCACCAACATGCCTGGCTTTTCTCCTGTAGGTTACAGGGCTCAAATGCAAGTCCTCACATTTGCAAGAAAAGTATTTTGCTGAATGAGCCACCTTTCCAGCCAATGACAATTTGGGAGCATAACACCAAATGTATAGTTCATGGGAAAAAATGATCAGGTAAACTTTATTACAATGTCAGTGTCTGCTTTGTGAAAGACTTTGTCAAATGAATAAGAAGACATCCTAGAACCCCTGCTTGTATGTAGCAAATGGGAGCTCAATACCCAAGTGGGTATACTAGTAAGGGGAACAGGGACTATTTTGGACATGAATTCAATGGCTGGCTGTTCGACCTCCCCGCCCCCGAGGGAGGAGCAGCCTTGCTAGGCCACAGAAGAGGACATTGCAGCCATTCCTTAAGAGACCTGATAAGCTAGAGTTAGATGGAAGGGGAGGAGGTCCTCCCCCATCAGTGGACCTGGAAAGGGGCAGGGAGGAGATGAGGGAGGGAAGGGGGAGATAAGGAGGGAATGCGGGAGGGGGCTAAGGCTGGGATACAAAGTACATAACCTGTGATTATTATAAAATAAAAATGTTAAAATTAAATAAAAGAAGACATCACAGAGTAGAAAAAAATTATTGTAAAAGATAGAGCTGATAAAAAGAACTGTTACCCAAAATACATAAAGAATTCTTAAATTCGACAATAAGAAAATAAGCAACCTAGCTAGATGCGACAGTACACATGTGTAATCTCAGTACTTAAAAGTTGGAGACAAGAGAATCAGGGGTTCAGAACCAGCCTCCTCTACACAGTGAGTTCAGGGCCAACCTAAGTTACATTGAAACTCTGTCTCAAAACAGTTTTGAAAAACTAATTAACAAATGAATAAAGGACCTTTTAATAACTGAATGAAGAAAGATTCAGACCACACATAAGCATTTGAAAAGATATTCAACATCATTGTGTTATTATAGAACTGTGAAGTAAAATGGCCTTCCACCAAAGATCCATTCAAATGGTTGAAAATCCAAAATACTAACTTTTAACAAATG
The DNA here is from genome assembly GCA_028658305.1 of Pachyuromys duprasi. Classification (NCBI taxonomy): domain Eukaryota; kingdom Metazoa; phylum Chordata; class Mammalia; order Rodentia; family Muridae; genus Pachyuromys; species Pachyuromys duprasi. The sequence continues at coordinate 37,132,809 of CM053765.1, read as the reverse complement.
TTGACAAAGATGTGAGACAATAGACTCCCATCTCATTCACTGCTGATGGGAATACAAAATGGGAGTCATTTTGCCAAAAATAAATGGTAGTTCTCACAAAACTAAGTACACATTGTATAATGCAGCGACCTTGCCCCTCTGCACTAACTCAAATTGCTAAAACTTCTATATGTTTGTCTCCACATATAAATCTGCACACAAATATTTGCACCAGACTTACTCATTACCAACAAACTTCGGACACATTCAAGGTGTCCTTCAATAGGTGAATGAATTTGCATCCATCTAGACAATGATACATTACTGAGCACTAAGAATGAGCTATTGACCCTTGAAGTCCCGTAGAGCAGCAGTTCTCAACCTGTGGATCATGACCCCTTTGAGGGTTGCATATCAAATATCCTGCATATCAGATATGCCTACACTGCCATAGTGTATCTGTGCCCCACACACAATCAAAACTGTCAGCACATACTAAACAAAGAGTAAATACACACATACACAAATGTGTATGTATTCCTAAATATAGGCCATTTGGTGTTTATAATGTTTCTTGTATATGTTTTCAGGGATGACCAGTTGGTACTGGGTAACCAATTGATCTGCTCTTCCCTAGGGAAGACCACTTCTCCTGTTCCCAGGTTTCTTCTCTTGCCTGTTGTTCTTTGTGTGAGTTCTGGACTTGTGGGCTTTTCCCCATCCACTTTGGCATGTTCACTGGTGTCATCCCTGTTTGGCTGACATTGGGCAGTCATGGTGGTGAGAATTATGTATGTAGCTTCTTTGTGACGTCACTAGGAGGCACAATGTCAAATAAACTCTATGATCCTCTGACTCTTTTTCATTGCCGAAAAGGAAATCATACGATTTTTTACAAAGAGGCCAAAAATTACATTGGCAAAAAGAACGTTTTTAATTACCAATGTTAGAAAAACTGGATCTCCATTTATAGAAGAATGAAACTAGATCCCTATCTTGCCCTATTCAATAATAAACTCCAGGTACAGTAAAGACCTTACTACTTGACTTGAAATGTGAAAACTGTTAGAGAAAAATTAGGCAGAACACTTCAAGATTCAGGTATAGGCAAGGAGTTTTTTAATAAAGCCCCAGTTGCTCCATAAATAATGCCAATGATTGACAAATGGAACCTCAAAATTTAAATATATATAATTACAAAGCTAAACAAGAAGAAAAATAAATCACAGAATCAAGAACTCAAATTAATGAAATAGACAGGTCTCTCTCAAAAGATGGAGTACAAATAACCAATAAACATTTGAAAAACTATTCACCCTCATTAGCCATCAAAGAAATGACAGTTAAAACAACACTGAGATACATGTCATCCCACTAGAATGGCAGTCATCAAAGATAGATAGATAGATAGATAGATAGATAGATAGATAGATAGATAGATAGATAGATAGATAGATAGATACATAGATAGATACATAGATACATAGATACATAGATACATAGATACATAGATACATAGATAGATACATAGATAGATACATAGATAGATACATAGATAGATACATAGATAGATACATAGATAGATACATAGATAGATAGAGAACACCAAGTGTTATGAGGGTGTGGATGACGGGAAACAAAACAAAACTCTTCTCACCCTGCTGCTGGAATGTAAACTACTCCAGCCCACTATGGGAATCAGCACCAAGTTTCCTCCAAAAAATAAAAATAAGACTCCTGTATGACCAAGCTACGTCCACAGGACCCCAACTCAACATATCACGGAGAAACTTGCGCATAAATGTTCATCACTATTCACAGTAGTTATATTATAAAATTAACTCAGAGGGCCAACAACAGAGGAATGTGTAAAGAAAACGAGGTGTATACACACATGAAATTTGTTTCAGCCATAAGGTACCACATTATGGCCTTTAGGGGGAAAGTGGAGGCATTGGAAACAGCCATAAAATTTATTGAGCAAGCATATAAAGACAAATATTGCACATTTTATCTTATTTGTGGTTCCTATATTTCATACACATACATAAAATCATGTGTGTTCACAAAATATGAAAGTAGAAACAAGCTGTCTATGAAAATTAAAAAGAGTAGTAGGGAAGGAAAGGGGCACGGGGGAAAGTGCTCAGCACACAATATACACTTGTGAAAAACTTAACCTCATGCAGCACAGAGCATGTACAGTAACTCTTAGAGTGAACCACAGAAGAAGTGATATGGAAGAAACTGCATCCAATGCCTTTCTAATCCTCCAAACCTCACTTCCAATGATCCATTTTAATTTAAAACATAATAGCAAGTCAATTGTATAAATAATGATGTCTACCATTACTATTCCCCGTAGAAGATCTGAAGAGACGAAAGGGACAGAGAGATTCTAGTCTGACATAACTCATTAACATCTACAAGCATGATGACCCTCTTCTGGATTCTAAATTCTTTTTATGATAACGAGAGGGAAAATTACAATTTTAAATGTATGAGGTAACATGAAATCTGTGTGTGGCAGTTTGACAAGCATAGTTATGAACAAATAATAATTCAGACACCTTTTCAAAGGACTTCTCTGAAAATTAAAAATCATATTGACTTCCACTTAGCCATTGCCGATTCACCAATTTCCCTGCAGCATCAGTGCGCGAGTGATCTTTTTTTTCTATTTTTGCTTTGTTCTGGCCCATCTTTTCAGGATTACAATGCAGTCATATCACCCATCATCATCTCCTCCTTGTAGCCCCTTGCTACTGACCAGGATGTAGTCTACAGACCCAGTCTTTCTTTATGTACTTCCCACCAGCTCCCCAAAGATCCCCCAAATCAAGACCCCTCATGCTGGTTCAACTGCACACTACAAATGAGCTAGATTCCACTCTGAGGACTCATGAGAGAATGTTTTCATCCTCTATTTTATGATCTCCAGAACACTCATATTCCTTATTCTCAGACCAAAAGCTTTCTATAATGAGTTCTGTCTTTCCTGTCTAGTAGTTTTCTTTTAAAAGCATGTATCCAGTTCACAAATTCCTAGTAAGTCAAATTATCTTCAAAGAGCATATCAAGGGTCTTAAAAATAGAGTAACATTAAGCTGCTTTAAGTCATTCTGAACACGTACAGAAATAAGGGGTTGAATTGTAATTTTCAGACTTATATTCTCTCATATTCCCCAGGCCCCATTGGCTGCTTTGGTTCCTCTTGTTTAAGTTCCATTTCATCTTTAAGTCATTGTAGAATTCCCCTAGAGTCAGGAACACTGCTCTGCGTCATGCCATCAGTGAGCCTCCATGTAGTGAAGGACCATGGAACATACTCCTCACCACCTCAGGATATACACTGAAACTATACAAAGGGAACTCAACAAATAAAACAACAACAGCCTCTCTGACTTACAGAATGTGTTGAGTGAAACTCATTAATGTCTTTTCACACGTAGTCCTTCTCACAAGGCAGTTGCTTTGTGAGAAATGCAAGGCAAGACAGAGGAAGAGCCACCATCTGGCAACAAAGCATGCCCTGGAGTAGGCAGGAGATTCCAGATTGTCCAAAGACTAATAATAAAACTAAAATAATTTTAACCATATGAATGATCATGTATGTTAATTAGAAGTTTTCAGATGGATGCAAGGAAGCCTTCCTGGACAAGAAAGCTGCATGCTATGTGATGAATGCCTAACAAAGAGCCAAATCTTCAAGAACGGAATATGGAGGAGGAGGCCAAAAACGCATTAAATATAGTGCAAGCAAGAAAACTGATGGATGTGTACATTGTACTGACAGTGAGGTAAAATAAATAAATGAATAACACAATTAAAGGAGAAAGCTAAGAATGATATGGAACCAAAATATAGTATATTAAATTTAAAGCAGGTGAACAGTGGCTGGAAGATGCCCAGCTGTTAAGAGCACATGCTACTCTTACAGAGGACCCAGGCTCAATCTTAGCATCCACGTGGTGGCTCATGACCATCTACAACAGCAGTCCCATGGCATCTGATGTCCTCTTTGACCCCCACAGATACCAGGCATGTGCATGCTAGTATACGTGTGTGTGTGTGTGTGTGTGTGTGTGTGCGTGCGTGCAGGCAAAACACTCATGCACATAAAATAATAAAACAACAAATCTTTAAATTTTTGAAGAAAATGAACAGAAGTCCTTGTGTTATTTGAGGGAAAGGTAAATATTCTCACAAGCTTTGTGGATTTATATCAAATCGCAAATATAAAATATAAGAGTCAGCTGGGTGTGGTGGTGCACACCTTTAATCCCAGCATTGAGGAGGCAAAGGCAGGTGGATTTCTGTGAGTTCAAGGGCCAGCCTGGTCCACAAAGTGTCCAGACAGCCAGAACTCTGTTACACAGGGAAATCCTGTCTCAAAAAAAATTAAAAAACAATATTCATGGATTAGTAGGATATATTCAAGCCAGTGGAAAGAATTCAATGTATTAAGGGAAACTTTAGTCCACACAGAAGAGGTTAAAGTACCTAGGAGCCAGCACAAAAAAAAAAAAGTGAAAAGAAAATGAAAAAGCATAAGAAATGGAAAATATGATGCTCTAAATAAGTCAGAATGCATTTAATCACAGTAAATACGAATAAATTAAGAGGCACAGTGTGAAGAATCTCAGACTCTATCTAGTCATTATAAAATATACATTGGATGTAATAATCTACAATTACAGAAAGTTAAATATAGCAATATGCATGCCAAGTGCACACGAATGATGCAAAAGCAAATTTAGCTGCATTAGTGTCAAGCAAAAAAGCATTATTATGGTCAAAGAGAGTTAGAAAATACTGGTATCTCCCAGAAGTTGAAGCAGTGAGAAATTACAGAACGTGTTCAACATAGTTAAACAAAAAGTTTTCCAGGAGAGAGAAAGTGGAGAAAAACAGAACGGAGGGAGAGCCATCATAGAAAGAAGTCCTCAAATCAGAAAACATGCTTCTTGACATTGAAGAAGGCCACTCCATCAATATCTATTGAAATGTATGGAATAGGCCATATGCTAAGGCACATCAGGCAGTTTCTAAACCTTGTGACACAGGAGATAATACATTAAGTCTCTACAAAGAGAAAACACGTCACATGTAAAGGATCAGAAACTACACTGGTTTCAAGTTTCTTAAATGGGACCACCAAAAGGTAGAATGCAGTGGTAGCATATCTTCCCAACTCCTGAAGGAAAATTACCTCAAGCCAAGACTAGGGCAGCTAAGCAAACTCTCAATCGGGCAGGACGGTGAAGGAACATTTGCTTAGGTCCATGATGTTGAATGAATATCTCTTGCATTTGGTACAGTGAGGAGGCATTTAAACAAGGAGCGGAAATTTGATAATTAAACTTCTGATATGTACATTGAATGAGCAACCTTTAGGAAAGACAGAAAGGGCAGAGAAGGAAAAGCGATCACAGGATGCTGGAGGTCTCAGCTAGGAAGAGCCTATAAATACTCAATGTTTATTGAGCCAAAAGGATGATGTACCTTTATGAGAATAAGTTGATGGCAATTGAACATGTAGGAAAAGAGTCTGAAAGCTCAGATTCCAGGATGAAAAGCCAAAGACTGAAGCCTAATGCTGAATTGCCAGAGGAAAGATAGATAATTGTGTTCCTCAGTAGCATAGAAACAAATTATAATAAATAAATAAATAATCTCCTAAACAACTTAAGTCATTTCTTATTTATACTCCACTGAGCAATGTGTGACAGTGCCTCTGTCCACACTGCTTGGTCTGGTCAGGTCCTGGAGGGATCAGGTGCCAAGCCAGAGTCATCTGTGCAAGAATTTGATTCGGATAAATGTCCAAGGGATATAAAAGATGATAGAGAAATGGTAGGGGTGAAACTTCAAATGACAGTGCTGATCTGGCATCAATAAAAGAGTTAACAGAAGATGTGGCAAAGAAGAGTTCAGAATGCTGCACAGAAAGAGAGAACACCAGAAGAAAAGCCATCCAAACACAAATATGTACGCAATAGTAATTGCATGGGGTACAGGGCTCTGCCTATAACCTGTCTGTATATTCCTGGTGTAAGATGCGGCTACCATGTGCCAGGACATGCTCACACCAATGCTTATCAGAGATTTAAAAAAAATGGAGCTGGTGAAACTTGTTCTTGAACTTCCAAAACTATGAGCAGAATATTGCCTTCATAAGTAATCTGTCTGGGTATTTTGTTATAGTGACGAAATTTTGACTAATACAACCCCACTCTCTTGTATCAGTCCACTCTTTCAGCACTCTTTAGGAAAATACTGTATTTCTCACTGAGTCATCGTTTGACACAATTGACCTCTGGAACTCATGACTTCTGCCTGGCTGAAATTTTGTAGTCCTAGTTCAACATCTTCCCAAACCTCCCCCAACACTCCAGGGCCTTGTGACACCAATCTATTCCTGACTTGTGTGAGATCAACTTATTCAAATCTTTGTACGACTGTTTTATTAAAAACTTTATGCCTATGTTCTAAATAGCTTAAATCATAACATGCCCATGTAAGAATCCTTGTGGGAAATGGAATACTGTTTATTGTCTTTTATCCCATAACTGGCATTTTCAAAGTCAGTGCCTTCTAATTCTCTCCAGAAGATAAGTGTGAAAGAAATGGCTGTACTTTTAATGGCTTGATGTACTTTTGATGACTTTTAATGGCAGAATCTAAAGTTAAAGATTTGTTATCATTCATTATTTTTCCATGCTTCTAAAGTAATGGTTAGTCATACTCTATTACAATAAAAATTCAACATTTAATTTGGAGGAAATAATTTCAATATTAATGTAGTTGGTTAAGACAGAAAATTTATGGAAAAGTCAACAAAGAAAAGGTCCAGTCTTCACCCAACACACACAGCATTGCAATGAACTTTCCACCTGAGTTCTGTCGGAGGACAGTGTAGAACTTCCGGGAAAGCAACATGGTAACATAATCATTGTTAAAACATTTTAATAACACACACTTCATACCGCCTGATTTAAGGATTGCACCCTCCCAACTTAGCCTAGTAACTTCTCAGTGATCCACACTTACGTCAGAGAGAAGAAATGTCGAGTGAAGGAATCTTTGAAGATATGACACACTTTAAATATTCTTATTTTCACAAACACTGCTCAACAGAACCTGAGTGAGGTCAGATGTCAAAAGTCATCAAATACACTTTCTACCTATAAGTGTATTTATAATGGATGTAAAGCAAAAAGCAGAATCAAAATCGCAACAGCTCAAAAACTGCTCCTTGGTGAAGATATGTCTTTTTGGTGAGTGGTTTGGTGTCCCCCTAAATCCACTGGAAGTCCCACCTGGCTGCTGTTGGTGGCCACTTCAGGCTCCATATCCCCTGATGCTAGGAGACTCAGCTAATATGTTAACTCTTAAAACTGCCGCTGTGTGTGACCTGAGTGAAGACGTTACAGGTTTGTAAAGCCATGAAGTTTTCAAAGCTGTTTCTTTCAAAGAAAATGAATTTTGGGGTTCTAAACCCATCACCTGGCTTGTGACTCGAAATGTTGCTGCTTTTGTCCTCCTCAACCACTGTTCTTCCTCCTCTACCTCCTCCTCCCTTTCCTCCTCCACTACCTTCCCCTACTCCTGCTCCTCCTCTATCTTTCCCTTCCATCTTTCTTCCTCCAATCACAACCTTCAACCATAGCCATTTTCCCAGTAATCTGCTTTTTCAGCCAAAAATCAAGAGGGAAACATGGGTAAAAATTAATTTAAGGAAATCAGCTATAGTTTATGGTACATGCTTAATAATATCATGGTTGTAAGCGAAAGGGAAGCTGAAAAAGACATTTCATCATCTGCGCAATTCTTTTTACTCTGCTGTTTTCAAAACTCCAAAAACAAAACCAAAAAACTTACCTCATCCACATTCTCGAAGGCATTGATGATGTCATAAGGTAAACAGGACAGCAGGTCAATCACGAACCAAGTTTTCAGATAGTTCATCCTTATGAGCTTAGGGTCAGAAATGACCTCTCCACCCGGCCCCACAAAGGTCGTGTGGAAATTTAAAACGATGTCAACCAGAAAAATCACGTCCACCACACTGTCCAGCACCAGCCAGGCTATATTGTTCTGCTTGGTTTTGAAAGAAACATTGTAAGGGACCATGATGGCGGTGTAGAAGGTAAGAATTAAAATCACCCAGTCCCAAGTGGTTTTAAAAGCACAATAGTGTAAAATGATGTGTGGTGGCGTCTTTGGCGCTTCTTGCTTGTACTGAGGAAGGATGTCTGATCCCAGCTGAAGAACCTAAAAGAAAAAAATGAAAGGGTATATAAATGATTAGGATGCCTGTGAAGACAGGTGTGACTGATCACCTGCCGAAAGTCGAGCTACAGCCTGAGCCACATGATTCTTGGTTTTAGGCCAAGATTTTTAGGCAAGATTTGTTCAAAAGGCCTCCCCGTTTGAGTCCAAACACTTCACAAGTCGATCTGGCTGGCTCTCCAGTGGCCAACCTTGACCCACAGCACAGTGTCTCAGATGCCCATGCCCATGCACTGGGCAAGCCTGACAAGACCATGTGCCTTTCACTGGCTGTCCTATGGTTTTGGGGGTATCTGAGCATCATTATTCACACATATTTAGCACTTTAGGAAGCATGGTTCTGCTTCTAATGGCCTCCCTGACCCTCAGGGCCTCAATTTTGGCACGCTCACTGTTCCGCATTTGCTCAGCAAGGGCCCTGGTGGCTAACAGGACAGTGTTGGGGGAGGGGGGATACAGCCTGTGTTCCCCTATTTTTTATAAAACCAGGACTTAAAGCGAGCACTGCATTTCTTGTCAGGTGCAAGCCACCTTTTGAAAACAAAACACTAAATACCAAGTTTAGCTCCCTCTGCTTCTTTAACAAATGGAAAATAATCAGCGCAAATTTATATGAACCTTAACTTACCCTGTTAGGTCTAATTAAAGTAAGAGAAGGAGAAAAGCAGATGACCGAAAAAGAGCCAGTGATGGCAACCAGCACACAAAACTTAGATTGCCTGCTGGAACCTGGGAAATGTGAAACAAGTTGAGGCACACACCTAAAATTGCCATCTCGGGCATTAATGCCATTAAGGGTAACATGAGTGCCAAAGAGCGTGGCAATATGGCTTTCTTAACTAACATTTCCAGTGGACCTTCATAACTTATGCAATTATCATTCAGTGCTTCTAGAAAGAAACACACACACAGACTCCAGGAGGGAGGAGTCTAACTGATTCAGGCATCAGCTTTTTGAATGCATGAATACACAAAGTATTAGCTCACAGCTCTATGGCTTATCTTCCATAACTCTCTCTCTCTCTTTCTCTCTCTTTCTCTCTCTTTCTTACATGCACACACAGGCTCGAGTGCATACATACACACACACACACACACGTGTGTGCATATGCACAAACCTTTTGAAGCATGTGAGAGTAGCCTAAAATTTTCCAAACATCAAGCTTACATAATCGAAAACTAAGCATATAATATCTTGCTATTTTCAATATTAAAAATGCTACTAGTATTTTTAGCGGTATATTATACTTATGTTTTCTTTTTAACTTGAAGCTATTAAAGCTATTTTAAGGATATTTTACATATTTACCTACATTCTCAGTGCCCCGGGTATATTTTACCCTAGGGTCTTAAATTACTTACTAACAATTTATCCTAGCAGGAAAGTAAGCGCCGTGTTGAGATGGAGTGCTAGGTATAAAGAACCCACGTAATTATGGCTTCTCTATTACCTTCCAACCACCATCATCTCCCATTTCACTGGGGGGTGGTGGTGGAAAATGCTTCTTTTTGCCATCCATATCTACATCTTCTGTAGTTAAATCTCAGGGGTTAATTCAGTGCATTTTAAATCTGGTTCACATTAGAATCTCCTGAGAAGATTTTGTAAAATGTGCCATATTCACACCTAGGCCCCCACCCCCAAGGAAGATGACATTGGCCTTATGTGGATTTTCAGAAAAGTATTTTACCTTTTCTGGGTAATGGTACTTTATAGCTCACATAGTTTCTTTTTTTCTTCTTCTTCTTTTTCCATTTCAGACCTAACTAGTCAGGCAGGATTAGCAAAAAGTGCTCCAGGAACTCCAAAGGAGGAGGAGAGGGAGAGGGGGAGAGAGGGAGAGAGGCCAGCAGAGGAATGGGGAAGGGTAAGACCACAGAAAATGATGTTGAGATTTTGACCTTTGTCATAGGCAGCCAGGTCTTCTACCTGAGCTTTATGCTTCTCTATGAGGCAGTGAGTGAGTGCTCTGTCCCTCAGCATTGCATCACTCAGTGTGGCATGGGAATTTGGATTTTATACCAATAGCCACCCTCTTTCCATCTGAAGATCTAAGAGTTACAGGTTCTAACTCAGTCTCAGATAAGGGCAGGCATTTATCCCTACCCAGCATAAGCTGGAGGCCATCAGTACGATGTTGGTACATGTAGACAATTTATTAACTGTTTTTTTTGGAGGGAGAAGGGGGCGCAATCTTTCAAGCTAAGATCTGCCCCAAATTTAGATCAGGTAGAGTGGATATCAAATTATGTGTCTTAGAGAAGTAAAAATTTCAGAGGAAACGGTCTCCAGCAAATTATCTTAGCATTTTAATATAATTGAAAAGACAGCATTCCTGTGCCCACTTGGTGTTTCTTTGTTGTCTGTTTTTGGAAATCTAAGGACACACCCCCAACATGACCATGACAAAAACCTCAGTGGGAAAGCTAGCTACTCCTGCCTTCCCTAAAACAACAAACTTCAGACCTGATAAAAAGCCTTTTCTTGTTGGACTTGTTGAACCTTAATTCATTGACTGATTTTTTAAAAAAATCTAAAGTCAAAAAACGAAAGAAAAGGAAAAGTCAGATGAGAAGAACAAGAGTGAAAACACCTCTGAAATAAAAGTGAAATAATATGATGAAATGGAAAACTCACATTGGAAAAACCCCAGAGTGGTTTTGGGTTCAGGGCCCTTCATCCAGTAGGGTGGTAGGGGAAAGAAAATCTGAGAATAAAGTGGAGACAGGGGCCAGAAGGAAGCATGCTTAGAAAACTTCAGCACACAGAGAAGCAAGCTTGGATCCTGAGGCTGGGCTGTGTGAAGAAATTGGACACAGAAGAGAAGGAAGCTTCAAAGGAAGCAGAACTTAGTAAGGGGCACTGTGGAAAAGGATGTTCCACCTGGCTGCTTTAAACCATGAGCCAGCTGTGGACCACCTTTGTACATAGTTTGAGCAATATTACTTAATATTATATTCATGTCCTGTTTGAGCACAGCTATACCAAAATGTTCTGCTTTCTTCATGATAACAGCTATTTAGACAAAAGGGGGGAAAATACTGTGACAGACCTCTTTGTCAGTTATAAGCTAAGGAAAACTTCAGAACTCTAAATTCAAGGAATATACTTTCTTTCCCAGGCCCCTCTAAACCAGAATTTGTACTTGTAACTAGCTGAAAAATGCCTCAGCTTGATTTTATTCTAGCAATATAAATCAAAGAAAAAATGAATTCAATGGGGTCTTTCTCCTCCTCATTAAGTTAACTCAAAATATTATGAGTTCCCAGTATGAGGTGAGCATAGTTCTAGTAGTGTTCTCTCTCTCTCTCTCTCTCTCTCTCTCTCTCTCTCTCTCTCTCTCTCTCTCTCTCTCTCTGTCTCTCTGTCTCTCTGTCTCTCTGTCTCTCTGTCTCTCTGTCTCTCTCTCTCTCTCTCTGTGTGTGTGTGTGTGAGTGTGTGTGTGTGTGTGTGTATGACAGGGTAGGTGTATGCAATGGCACACATGTGGAGGTCAAAGAAAATCCACACAAGTCAGTTCTCTGCTCCTTCCATATGAGTTCCAAAACTAGAACTCCAGATGCTAGACTTAGCAACAAGCACCTTTGCCTACTGAGCCATCTCACTAGCCCTAGCGCTTCTATTTTTCCTGAATTCACTCCACCAGTGAAGTACAAGCTCACACTTGTACTTACCCTGGAGTCCTAAGTCTGGGTAAATGCTATGATATCTTGGGTTCTTCATCAGTTCCCTGTGCTGTCTTTTCACTCCTTAGTAACAGCCTGTTTCTTACTCAGATTTTTATCCTTCACAGAAATCCAACTACAGCGGAAACCCTCAATTAATGTTTTACACACACACACACACACATAAATGAATGAATTCTCTGTCCCATTTGTTTAATTAAATCCCACACTCTCTAAGCATTACCTAAAATGAACTACATTTCCATGCAGAAGTCGGGGAAAATAAAAACAAATATTTCAAATTTCAACAGCTCTACAAATTTAAAAAAATCGCTTAGAAATTGTGTTTACATTGAATAGTTTTGGGGGAAATGTATTGATATCACTACCTTGAAAACAAAGTCCTTCCCATACTTACTTCAGCCAGTCGTGAATGTTTGTGGACTGTCTCTGTTTTATTCATTGGTGTAAGCTGCTGCAAAACACTCCGGCTATTTGTCAAAGCCCGTGTCAACCGGGCAAATTTTGTCCAACCTTCAGAAGATGAAAAGAGAATTTTGGTTACCCAATATGCAATGAATGGAAAGTCCAGCATCCTCTCAGACAGGCAAAGGATCGCAGCAGCCACATGCTATCCAGAAAGACTGAGAAGTGTCCGTTTCATTCCTAAGTAGACACCATCATGTGTATTTGAAGTGTGACTACAATGATGCGCTTTCTAATATTTGTGACATTTTTTAACATGTGTGCTCTTTTCACATCTATTATGCAGTCCCTGTAGCCAAGGTAGATAATATGTATATAAAAAAAAATTCTGTGGTCCTGCTTGCTTCATATGGGTTTGCTAAGGGGAAACAAGTCCTTTCTCAGCACCCCATATATTTGCTTGTTCCTAGTCCCTAGATCTCACTAATGGAACATACGTGAAAACATGATGCCACATATGTATCCCCATTTCCAAAGCAAGTTGGTAGCACACCTCTCCTCCCTCTGCCGGCTGGATACAAATGGCAAGGCCTGAGAGGAAGGCAAAGCTGTGTAGAAGGGTGATGCCAGGGCCACTTGCTATGAATTATCATAAAGAAATGCGCTTCATCTGTGTCAAATCAGCTTTGTTCCTTATTAACAAAAAATAATACATAACAATAATGCATAACATTACTACATTATTATTGTTTGTTGGGGCAGCTACTGCCATCTTAATAAAAACTGTTCTACTATGTGTTGTATACGGAGATACACAGGAGGAAAAGCTCAGTTCCCACTGCTCTCACACATCATGGTTCATAGCACACATTCCACCGTCCATGTAGCATAACAAACGCTATTTCTCCTGTTAACAACTGCAGCAAAATCTAAAAAGTTATGCTTGTAATATATAAAACCCTAATCATATTTTCTGAAAGAGGAGTTGCTTTTGGGAGAAAAGGAATGTGAATTTAATGGGAAGAAAATTTCTTCTGGGGCCTCAGATTGCCATTATTAAAATCATTAATTTCAAAGAAACACCAATGAGATGTGAACAAATAGAGAAAACCCAGACATATTCAAGCCCTGTCTTAACTATCCTTTCTCTAGCTAGAGCAAAAGCTCAGCCTTATTAAAGATTTCTTTAAACCTACTTGATCATGTCTATAGTATTACCCATTGATAGGATAGTCCCCAAACAAAAACAAGTCCTTAGAAATGAAAACTGCAGCTAGCCAAAAGGGATGAACCTGGCGGGGTAATGAAATTTCCAATGATTCAATAAATGCTGAAGGAATGCTGGGACCACAGGAGACTGATGCCCATGAAATCACAGAGTACTGGTGATATTAGACTTTGCTGCTAGCCTTCAGACTAATCCTTCAGGCTTAGAACCGCTCCCACCAATTCAGTGCCTTCTCTGTGTTCGCTGATTGGGTGAGAAGTAAGCTGACATCCACTGATGGAAAGTCCTTTTCTCTTCTTTATTAATGGTGTTTATCCTCGTGACTAGAATTTAAAATCAGGCTGGGGCTGCATTACCTGAAACCCGAGGTTCTGAACAATGTTTGGGTCTCACATGAGACAACAAAGACACCATCAGCTCTCCAGAAACTGGGCATCAACATACAGAATTAACTTGAATTATCTGTCACCAACCTCGACTTCTCTTCTGTATGCTGGACCAAGCACTCCTCTCTGAAATTGGCCACACTCTTCTAAGATATTCTGCAGTCAACTGGCTTCCAACATATCCAAAATTCATCTCATTTTACTCTCTGTGATATACCCTAAATCCGCTGTATATCCCTGATCTTGATAATAGTACCTGATCTTATCTGGTACTATTTCTAACTGTCCAAACCAGTAACTTGACATCCACTGTCCATCTTATACGTGTGTTCGCAAACACACATACACAACACACACAAAAAACACACACATTCTCACACACATGCATGACTCTAAGCCTTCTAGTTTATAATTAATCAATCAATATACTTCAAAATGAATGCCTTCCATCCTTATATGTCAAACAATACAACATGTGTCACTGCAGTCAGGTGACAAATCCTGAGAACACATCCACATGCCGGTGAGCTTCTTTCTAAAGCACAAATCAGATCACACATTCCCCTGTTTCAACCCTTCACTTCGACCTGGGGACTTCCAGGATAAAGCTGAGTCCTTGGGAGAGAGGTCATTTAGCTTCTGACCACAAGGGTTTACACTACATCTATCTCTCACCATCTCTTCTTACTGTTTTCTGACCTTACCAACAGAAAATTAACTGAAGAACAAATTCAAAATATAACTAAATCTTCCAGTGTTCTCTTTACATACTGTAAAGTCCCGTTATTTTTCTATGTTACACTCATCCTGCTTGTCATCCTTCCACCCATCTGCTTGGCTAATGGCAGTTCAGACTCAATTGAAGAATTACTTATTTCTGGAAGCTGATTTGAACCACCTATAGAGGGGGTTATGCCCTCCTCCCTACACTATAGTGCCACACATCATGTGACAATAAGAATCTCAGCACAGACATGGTTTACTTTGGGTAAACTAGTGTTCATATCTTCACAGTGGCACTAAAGGCTGAAGGTAAGTTAAGAAACAACCGACTAATCCAATTCTATTTGACACTAAAGCCCATTCTTGTCTTATTATGATGGCCCTTGATCAGTTTCTTGGGTTGGGTGTAAATGACAAGATGACTGGACTGTAACAGTCACCAGTCATCAACAAACTAAAATATATCTGATAGCTTTTCATCTTACATTAATGGAGGAGTATAGTTGCATAAGCTATTTCTAGAAACTTCCAGCTCATCCATTCTCCTTAGTGAAGGCTCATGTTTCTAAGAAAGGTGATGTTAGGTTTCTGTATATCTGGATGGGGTCAAAAGAGAAAACCACTTCCACTCTGTCTGTACAATTAAGTTTGCCAAGAAAAAAACATTTCTCCGAACAATGGGGAAATGTGGGAGGGCTATACCTAATAAAACATGGACGAACTCAAACCTTCAGAATGTTGGCATTCGTTCATCTCCCACAACCCTGCAGAGAATGAGATGTGTGAGAAAGGGGAAACACAACTGTGAAAGTTACTGTCACAGAATGGCGTATAGTGCTTCTTGTCACAATATGGGAGCAGTGGTTCCTAATTAAAATACTCATACCACACTTGTTTAAATGTGCCTGTGTACAGCTATATGTAATCTGATCAACATAACCTGTAGCGGGAACTAATTGCAGTTTTGTTGACGCATTAGGTGAAAAAACGAAACAAAGAGTACGGTAGCAAATGCCTTACATGCAACTAAAATTAAAATGTAACAAAGGAGCTAGGCTCAGCTTTCAGGAAGTGTCAATACAGTTCATGACATTAAAGAAGAACACTGGAATGAAGAAAGAAGAGAATGTTCCTAACATTCAGAGAGAACCTGAGGAAACACTAGCTGAGAACGAAAGGCAGGGCCAGATGATGAGCCAGCCCTGGCATAGAGAAGCATAGAGATTAGCAAGCAAAGACTAGCAAAAATCCTGGGGAAACCAAAATCAAGGGCAGTTGTCAGAGAGTCAGATTTTGCTATCAACAGGCCCCAGAAGGTAGAGAACAAAAGCCAAGTCCAAGTGTGTTCTTTTCATATGTAAATCAGTAGAACCATGGGAGCCACAACTCCCTGAGTTCACCGGCCAGGGTCCTGGCAGTCCTGGGCTCTAATGCTCTAGTGTTAGCATTTTCCTGAATACTTCCATACCTCCTACTCCCACCACCCACCCCACATACTTCACTTGAAACAAACAAAAGCCACACCAAACAGAATATCCTAAAGTCTTCCTTCTCCATTTCTCCAGCCCCAAGCCACAATGGTGCCTTCTGCCTGTTCCCCTTGGCCTCACTCTTGCCTGCTTTGCATTATCTCTAAGAATGAGGCTCTTGTTTCTCCTTGGTGATGAGTGTGCTACCCCTGACACACGCTCAAGACGGTTCCAGATTTCTCACTACTGTAAACCATGCCATGTTGAATTTTCTTATGCGGACCCTTTTGTGCTCTGGAATTACTTCCATCCTTAACGAAGTGGATTTATTTGAGCTTTCCCCAACCTCCATGTTGCGGCGAGCGAAACTTTGAAAAAGTCACAAAGCTGCATTGTCTAGGTCAGAGTATAAAAGAAAAAAAAAAAAAGACTCCTCAGCAGTTCTCACTTCTCCTCCTCACCCAGCTCGCCTCCACAGACATCTAACCGTCCGACTGATTGCTCAGCAGTTCACTGATGTTACTTAGACGTGGTCGATATGGGGTAATATGAACAGACAGTTGCACATGACGAGCAGAATGCTTGCACTGTAAGTTGTTCATGCCATTATGAGAACATTTGTTCTCCTAAAAGCTCAGGCTGCCAACTCCTTCTTAATAAAACATTAGTTTAGCTCTATTGGGTTGCAATTAACCTCTTTGTCATGGACTGCCTAATCTTAAAAATGAAAGGAAGTCACAGAGGCAGTTAAATCAATCTATGGGACTGCAACACAAGATTCCAATCTATAAGGAAAAAGCTTAGGTAAACAATTTTGCTCTCAGCCTACGAGACTGCCTGGCATAATTATTCCTACTTCTTCCTTCATTGTCTCCTATCTGAAGAAACATCATTGTTTTTTGCAAGCAGGCTACTTTTTTGGTGTTATTTTTATTCTGAAAGATTTTTTTTTGCCTTAATATTGGCAAAAAGGTGTCATGACTACTTGGTAGAGGACGTTTCACACTGTAATTATCCTAGTAGTTTGGAAGTCTGTTTGAAAACCCTGTACAGTATCAGGGCAGAGCTTTGGATGATGGTCTTTAGACACATAAGATAATAAGCATGGATATTCTGTATTCAATTTGCATGTTATGATAAAGTATCAGATACTGCTGATCGCTTATCTGAACAACACTTCCAACATCATAATACCAGGTACAAAACATAATGAGATTACTTCACTCTGTGGAATTAGCACCAGGGCTTTGGTTGGTCCCAAAGGCACTACTCTGTCAGAAACACATCATCCTCATGAGACCTTAGAAGCAGAGAGATAAGGTGGCCCTGCCTGCTGGTGAATTCCTACTACAGACGAGGAGACAGCAATGGACAACGTGGAGAGCATGAGGCTTGACATCAGCCTGAGCTTTGGGCTCTTTGGCAGTGAAATGGAGATAATAGCATTCATTCCAAAATTAGTGAAATGAGCAATGATGAGGATAGAGTACCTGGTAGGTATGGACTATCCATCGGAGTTTGTGTCCTTCCCTACAGTAATTTTTGCTGCCCTCCTTTATGGCATAATCCAAAGGCATTATTTATATCAGGCATTACAACTCAGTTTAAAGACAAAATAATGATAATAATAATGCAGGATGAAACTTCGGTGAACGCAGGGTTTGCTGTGAGCAGAGCCACGCTCAGTTACTGCAGCCATTAAGGACCACAGTCACTATATGATCGGATTTGGGAACACAGTTCAGAGTCCATTCCCTCAAGTCTTTCAACAGCACCTAGATTTCTTGGAGTGGCAGGGGATGACAACATAAACAGGAGATCAATATGAATGCAAACCAACGAACCTGGCAAATCTTCAAAGGCCAGAAGTCCTTGTCTAATCAATAGTCCTTTTTAAGACTCTTTCCCCCTTCACCCAATCAAGATTGAACTTCAGATAAACCCAACTTTTACCCACTGCTCATCTCCATTCCTCTGACTAGACAAAAGTAGATAACAGAATGATGGTAGTGGACACTAGCAAAACTCTTCACCAAAACCCTCAGAGGACATCCCTGCTGCCCAGTGGTTCCTGTCTCCCTTGTCCAATCATTGCCTCACTCTCTTGACTCCTCTCATGTCTTTTACCATCCTTCCACTCAGCTGATCACCAAGAACACAGGTACACTTGGAGGAAAGTTCTGACTATTTTTGTTTGTCCTCCCCACAGGAATATTAGAGAAGAGGACACAAGAACATTCTCAGGGACTCAAGAATAGCCTCAGGAATATTCTCAGTTCAGCTCTTGGTTGGGGGAAAAAAATAGCTAAAGGTAAGCTTAGAAGAATAAGATACTCCTATAGAGATCATGAAAAAAAGTTTGTATTAGGTAACTCTGAGGCCAAAGGAGAGATCAAAGGCAACATCACTAATTTTTATTCAATATTCTAAACCCAGGTAATGTTAATATTGTGGTACTTATAATGAAATTGTATGTTTTATTTATCCAAAACTATCATTACTTCATTGGTCATTAAAATAAAATCATACACTATGTTACCAAGCTTCCAAAAATGCTCTCCCTTTCCCATATCACTAGCTTCAAAGTATAGTAGGATGATAACTTAATGGTATAAATATTTCATGTCTTTTGAATTTTTCATGTTAAATGTACAGTTCACATGAATAATAGAAACAGTTCATATGCAGCATTCATAGTTGCATTACACAATGCTTTTTTAGTAATCTGTTATGTATTGGGAAGGCATACAGGAGTCTCAAAAAATATCTTTTAAAATTAGCCATCTTCTCTAAAATTTCTGGCACTAGAAAAAGATATTTTATACCAGTACTGTTCACAGGAATTTGATTTGCATACTTATTGAACTCGTTGCTCAACAATCAACTGGTCTGACTTGTCTGGAGTTACTCAAAAATAATTTATAAAAGTAGAACGGAAGAATGGAGAAGCATTCATTTCAGAAGTAAAAGTCAGCTCAGCCAGCTTCCGTTGTGTCATAAATTTCATAAAGTAAATTTTTCTCATTTATTTATGTTATTCGCTTGACTTCCTTTAGCCCGTTCCCTCCTCCCCTCCCAGTTCCACCCTCTCTCCCTCTCTCATTCCCCTCCCTTTCCCTTCCACCCCAGTTGCATTAGGACTGAAAATGTCTTCTTTTCCTGTGGCCTATCAAGGCAGTCCTGCCAAAGGAAGGTGATCTAAAAGCTAGCAAGTGAGTCCCTGTCTGATTTAGTCCTCATTTCCCATTCTCGAGTACCTAACCTGAAGCCTAAGCTGTCCATCTGCTACATCTTTGTGAGGGGTCTAGGTCCAGGTCACGCATTTTAAAAATTCTCTAAAATGAATATATGTATATTTGGGGTAAAATATAGGATATGAAAACTCTTCACTCAACTGCCATTCGTGTGTGAAGACACCAATTTTTTGTTGTTCATTAACTTTTAAAATATTATTTATTTATTACAGTTTATTCACTTTGCATCCCTACTGCAGCCTTGTCTACTTCCAGTCCCATGTGGTCTCCAGGGGGAGGTGACCAAAGAGCTGTCCACCACATATCAATTTTTTAACTTTTATTTTTTAAATACCTTGCCCAAAGATAGAGTTCACCGTCAGCCATAAGGTTCTCACTGATGCTCCTTATGAAAATAAGATCATCCTCCTGTTCCTGCTTTTCTGGAGATTTTTTTAACCATGAATGAATGTTGAATTTTTCAAATGCTTTTTATGGATGAGTGCTGAATTTTTTCAATTGCCTCTTTCTATGCCAACTGACAGGATCATCTGCTTTTTCTTTACCACCTCATTGATGGGACTGATTCAGGAATTGTTTTCTGAAGACTGAGTCCATTTGGTTTTCATGCCTAATTCTCCTTATACTTTATGTATTTGGTTTATGGATTATTTTATGTTCAGAGTGAAAAAATCCATCTATTACTTTCTTTTTCTGGAATGTACGGGTTTCGTATCAGAGTGGTAACTGATCACACAAGTTGAGAGACATCCCTCTGCTTCTGCATTCTGCAAGACACCTGGAGAAGGTGTGGTTCTCCTGCAGGCAACCTCAGCCGCTGTGGGTCCATGTGCACAGCAGCCATGGCACGTGAGGAAGATAGCAGACCTCCTCCCCAACCCCCAGCTCTTCCGGTCTTTCTGCCTCTTCTTCCAGCTTGGCTCTAGAGACTTGGTGAGTTAGGAAGCTGATTAGGATGGCCCGTTTAGGGATGAGCATGGAGATGGACATTTCTGGAAAGGGGAGGGGAACTGGAAGAGAGGAACAGGGGTGGCTACGATCATATTTCATTATATATGTGTGTGAAACCCTGAAGAAAGAAAAGGAGGAATATCTTCCTTCAGTGTTTATTAGGGTCCGCTGACGAAACTATTCATACTTTCAATTTCCTTAGTTTGGGTCAATTTTCTGCTTGAGTATTTAATGGTGACAGGGCAATTAAGATTTTCTGTTTCTCCCCTCCCCCAGTGAGTTTCAAGAGTTGGTCTATTTCTTATGAGTCATCAGTGATGACCACAAGGTGATGTTGTCCAGGCTTCAGTAGCCACAAGAAAAGCAGATGTAGAGCTTCCATTTCCCGTGTTGGTAATTTGTGTCTTCCCTCTTTTCCCTCTTTCTTCTTGGTTGATCAGAGATGGAGATTTATTAGCTATAACAGTGTTTTCGTTATAAAAATTAGCCTGGAGTTTTGGTGAGTTTCTCCTGAAGTTGTCCTGTTTTACAGTGATTGCTCCCACATGATTTAGAATACCTTCATGGTGCTTTAGCGTAAAATTCTCTTCTTGGTCTAGCTTCCCATTGTGGAAACTAGGATGCTGTGATTGTTTTAGTCATTTTCCTTTATAATATATCCATCTACTATTACATATTTTCCTCTAAGTGTTGCTTTTATTCTCTTTCCCAAATTTAAAAAGCTAAATTTCTATTTAGTTTAAAATATTTTCAACTAGATTTTCTGGCTCATGCATTGTTTAGAAATGTGTTCCTTAAACTCCAAATTGTTGGAGTTTTTGACACATCTTTCAGTTATTGAGTTTTAATTTATATTTATGATTGTGAGCATAGCCTTCCTTTATAGTCTGAGAAACATTTTGAAAGGTATCTATTTACTTAAATTGGTCAAAAATTTCTATGTCTCAGAAGATAGTATCCATGGTGAGTGTTCCATATAAAACTGGGGAAAATATCTTTTCTAGCCATTGTCTGAAGCATCATGAGGTTTCAAAGAAATAAATCAACTTCAGGTGGTAAGATGATTAAAAGTACGTTTTCATATTTTTTAAAAGTGGTATTAGCTGGTTGTGATTATTATATGCCTAATTCCAGAATTTGGATGACTAAGGCAAGAGAATACTGAAATGCAGGTCTGCCTAGGTCATACTATAAGATGAGAGAGAGAGAGAAAGAGAGACAGACAGATACAGATAAAAGACAGATAGAGAGGGGTTGGGGAGAAAGAGAAAGCTCTGGTCCCTAAATTGGATATTTTGCCTGATCTTCCAGAAAATGATTTCATAGAGTCTAGAATTTCAGAGACACATATAAATTAATTTGTTCAGTCATATTTTCGATAGTTGGCACAGTATAAAGTTTCTCCTTTTAATTTGATACTAACAAAAATGTGCATAGATGCAATATTAAGTATT
Source organism: Pachyuromys duprasi (assembly GCA_028658305.1). Classification (NCBI taxonomy): domain Eukaryota; kingdom Metazoa; phylum Chordata; class Mammalia; order Rodentia; family Muridae; genus Pachyuromys; species Pachyuromys duprasi. The sequence continues at coordinate 37,110,978 of CM053765.1, read as the reverse complement.
TAGACTCACCTGCAAGGGATAAATTAATGTGATTTTCTGTAATTGTGGTTGCAGTTGGAAAGCTTAAAGCTCTATGCTATTTTTTCAGAAAGAAGGGAAGGGAAGGTTTGCCAAAAGCATAAAGGCAAGCATTTCCTTTTGGTCTCCTAAGAGGTTCTTTAAAAAAATTACATTTTATAAAACCTATTTCTAAATGAATGTTAAAGTCTTCATTTATATGACACCAGCTTCTAATTTAAACCAAAATGGAGAAAATAAATTGGGACTAAATTACATGGAAACGAGGTAAAAGCTCTCTAGGTTTCCATAACCGCATCTCTGGATGCTGCAGTCAATAACGCCCCACTTGGGAGGGTTGCATTGTGCCAGCCACTCTCTTTATGACAAAAGTCTACAAGGTCCACCCAGGAGAAAGTACAACTGAATAAATAGAGGCCGATAAGTACGCTGAATGTAATCAGCCGGGAGGACTCAGTCGGCTGCATGAAACGCCATCAAATTATTAACAGCTCTCTGGTCGGACCTCAACGAAATCAGTTCTGGCTACGTGTAATCTTTCCGTTCTAAAGCACTCTCAGGCTCTCAGTAAAGGGTGCTGAAATGCCAATTAGGCTGCTCCGAAGTTAACCTTGCTCTACGGAACTCCTCCCTACATTTCTCTAGGTGGAATGTAGAGCAAACACAGGGCCATGAAAGGACGAGGCCGATAAAAGGCCTCCAGCGTCTCACGCACAGAAACTCTTCTTGGGAAATTACCTTTCGTTGAGTCATCCTCTATCGGCTGCTTGAAGAGCGTAATATCCTTGAAGGTGCACAGGAACAACACCACCTTCTCATGTTCATTCCTTATTGGTGCGATTTGCATGTAAAACCAAACAGGGGTTCCTGTGGTGGAAAAAAGATGTGGAGGGGAGAAAGATGTGGAGTAGAGCGTCAGGACCACAGTAAGGATTAGCTTTCCTGCCCCTCCCTGCCTCCCTCCTCGCCCTTGCTTCAGCTGCTTCACCACTAAAACAATAAGTTTGTTATTTAAACAAATAAAACGTTTTTAACCAGGGCTGCTGGTACAAGTCTATAAGCCCAGCTACTGAGGAGGTTGAGGCAGGAGGATTACAAATTGAAGGATTGCCTGGACTACAGCGTGAGCTCAAGGCCAAGCTGGGCAACACAGTAAGACCCTGTCTCAAAAATAATTATGATTAAAATTAGTTTTTACAAGGGCTGGGAATGTAGTTCAGTGATGGAATGCTTGTCTTGGGTGCATGAGGCCTTGGACTCAATTCTCGATATAAAACAACAGCAACAAAAACCGGTTTTCTATTAACTACCAGTTGTTCAGATTCAATGAGTGTGTTTTTAGCTCCAAATATGAACATTCTAATGGAAAGTACAGCGTCTCTTACCAACCTGTGCACACAAAGGCAGTCTTGCTACTAAAATATCACCTTTAGGTCTGGGTCCTGAGGCCTCTGAGGCTCTCCCAGACTTCATTCTGACAAACTCACCGAGGGTGATCACTCCTACATGCCTCTCTGGTATTGTCACTTTTTGACAAGTGTTTCCAATTAGTTCCAACAGCAGCACCTACTGCCCTGACAAGCCCAGCTCCTAGACATCTAAAATACTGCTTCTCTCCCAAGGCTCTCTCTTCAGTCAGATGGACTTATGTAACACCTTGATGGCTTTGCCTGTGTTCCCAGTCACAGGAGACATCAACACTTGATACCTACTGTATACAGAGTGCTACCTGAAACCCTTAGGGCAGTCTTAAAAGGGAGAGAAAAACAGCACATGTGTTCAAAGCTTGAGAATCGCCTGTGTCTCCGCAAGCCACTGCCTCCTGCCCCTTGAGGCTCAACTCTACCACATCATTCTTCAAGTAACAGCTACTGCACTCTCTGGAGGGGTGAGGATTTCAGAGTTTTAAAGCTCAGGGTCTAAACAGACCCAGGAATTGACAGATTGCAAAGAAGGAATAGACGAAGGCATGAGAAATAACCTCAAGAGAATAATTACCCCTAAGTTGGCAACACACTGAAGAAAGGTTCTATCACAATAAAAAAAAAAAAACAAATAAGATAGATAGATGGTTGGATAGGTGGGTGAGTGGGTAGATGATAGACAGACAGATAGATAGATGGATAGATGGATGGATGGATTTTCTATTATATTTTTATCAAACAAAAGTACAATAAAGCCCATCAAAATGTTGATTCTTAGGGACAGAAAGGGTTTGTGAGGTTCAGGATTTGGAGAGTAGATATGCACTTAGTGGTTCCCAATGAAAACCAAATAACAAGGTCCTTCAAACCTCAATCCAAAACTGCATCACGCAAGGCTGCTGCCAGTTCTCTTTAAACGTCATGCCGTAATAACAGCGCTTTTAAATTATCTAATAAACTTGGGGAATCTGTCTAAGCCATAGGACAGCTAACTTGTCACTTAGACCGGGGGAGTTGAGTCACTCATCAGGCTCAAGAAGCCAGAGCACTGCAGAGAGAATTACAGGGTAATGTTCAGCTCCGGCTGCTGAGTCTTGTCGGGCCGCTCCAGCAGACCCACAGAGGGACACAGCCCTTTCTGAGCTGATTGCAGAATGAGAAAGGGAGCTGGAAACAATCACATCATCTCGTAGCCAGGCTGCCTCCCTGTTTCCTGTCCTTGTTTTACACAGTGTGTCTGGGAACTGTGAGTGATGTACAGTTTTACAAATCGCCACAGCCAGACACTGGTGTGTTCACGTCCCGTGGCTGTTTCAGCGTGGTGAGGTAGAGGCAGAGGGGTCATAAACAAAGAGAAAAGAGCACTGGAAATCCTTTTCTTTTCCCAGGGCCTGCTAGAAACCTGGACAGAAGGAGCTGGTGTCACATTCATGCCTTCCTATGGAAACAGCCAGTTTCTAAATTCTGGCAGAGACCAGGCTGTCTGAAAAGCTCTTCTTAAATATCAAGGTAGAAATTTTCCAGCTCATAGACTCAGACTTCCCCAGAACAGGCTGAATACTTTCAAGTAACTGTGAAATATCCTTTCTATTCTAGTTTTAAGGGTCAGAGATAGACAAGGAGACTGAGAAGAAAGGACAGGGGTGCATTTCTGCCCAACACTTGGAACAGGGTCTGGGCACTAGGAAAATAATAAAGCACTGTCTTTGCCCCAGAGATACTAAACTTTTCCCAGAGTAGAAAATGCCTCCTTTTAATGCGGCACTAGATAGGAGGAAAGAAAAAATAAATAAAAGATTATAAACTGAAGTATCAGTCATGACTGAGAAAATCAGAAACCTCAACTGCCTCATTTGCAAAATGGCATTTACTCTAACATATATGACAGAAATCTTGGTATTCAGGCATTCCCCAAACGAGCTTCTACAGATATGTCAATTTGCCCATCTAACGTTTCTCAAAGTCACAAAACACACTTTTTGCAGTTGGTGGGCAAATGCTGTTTGAGACAACCACTTACAAAGAGTCCTTAAAATCTGGCTGAATTACTTGTACTCTGCCCTAATGCGTGGTTAATACTTCCCTTTCTGTTAAAGGAAAAATTAGAATTAATAATGTACTCAGAGACACACAGAGGAGGACAGGAGCTTTCCTCTACAGAGCTGGAGGTCCTGTCTCCTACCACCCATACACAAATGCTTCTGTATCAATATACTGTTCCCTTTAGAGACTGAGACAGACCTGAACAAAAGTCACATAATAATGTCAAACCATGAGCACAACGTGAAATATCTCAACTATTCTGGAAGGAAATTCTAGAGATATAGATTTTAAGTTATTAGCAATATGTTTATTTAAGGTAAATAAACAAAACAGAATTCCATTAAGGTGCTTTTGACAAACTCATACTTGTGGACTTGGCCATAATGCCTGAAAATGCAGCAAATACTTGTTAATTCTGCTTAAATGTCCGGCTAAATAATCTTCAATTATTTGCTAAACTTGGGCCATATATCTAAGTCATCCAAGGACTAAAAATATCTATATGAAAATGAAAAGGGTTTGGGCATTTGAGCATCCTCTGAATCATAAATAAATATTTGGGCCTGAGGGGAAGACCCAGAAAACATCTGCAGCCTCAACAGCAGGAAGAAATGATCACTCAGAACTGATTGTTTTCTGTGTGACAAGCCGGCAGCTGAGTGGGACTTCAAACAGAAACATCTCTGTGGCCTTGATTCTAAAATGCAAGATAAAGTGGAAAGTTCCGATAAGTGAAACCACGCAAGATAATGTTCCCATCACCAAATGCACTGCTCTGAGGCAGTGTCTGTGACTATCCTTCTGTGGGTATAGTGCTAAAAAAGAAAATTTAACCTTAATTCCACATACAAGAATGACGGATTGAAGGAAAGGGAAGGATAAATTGTGCACCACAAGGTCCAACGTATATTGAACCTAGAACAAATGTGTCCTGCTGAGGTTAGAATTTCTCCCACACTTAAGCACACTATAGTAAAAGGTAAGTGTGGATTTTGCTACTATCTACCATGAAGGCATGTGTGCGCATGCACACACACACACACACACACATCTTTAATATACATTTTATTGAATAATTCTACTTACAATACATTCTGATCTCAGTTTCTCCTCTCCCAACACCGCCCAGCTTCTTTCTACCTCCATACCCACCCAGCTCTCCATGTCTTCTCTCTCTCTCTCTTTCTCTCTCTCTCTCTCTCTCTCTCTCTCTCTCTCTCTCTCTCTCTCTCTCTCTCTCAAACAAACAGGCAAACAAACAGCAACACCCCAAGCCAAAATTTTTTCAAAGAAAAATCACAAGAAACACACATGTACATGCACACAAATAAAGCCATTAAAAAATACAAACTCAGAAATAACAGTATGCAAGCAAAAGATAAGTAAGTCAAAATATTCCAAAAGCAAAGCAATACATGGCAAAACGTCTACAAAAATACCATTAGGTTTGTTTTCTGTTGACCATCTGGGCACGGGCTCTGCCCGTGATTAATACACCCAATAAGACTACATTAGAGAAAATAGTTTTTCCTTTGCATGCAGATATCCTTTGAAGATGGCTCCTTGGTTAAGGATTATGAAGTGACTCATCATATCAAGAAAAAGAAAAGAAGAAGAAAAAGGTCACATGACCATGCAATGTAGCCACCAAGAAGGCTTGGTTGTTGCCCTTAGTGGCGGTGATGGTGGTTGGTGATTGGTGGTTGGTTGGCTGGTTAAATTTTTCCCCACACAGGGGTTGCCTTATGAGGTTCTATGTGATGACATACTTGGCGGTTGACTACATACAATTCTAATCCTAGAGAATAATTCACAACAGTCTGCAGATAGTTAGCAGATGTGAATGGCTGGTTCTGAGGGAAAGGCCTATGCCCATTGCTCTTCCACAGGGGACAGTTAAAGTCTAGCTAATGGTTAAATTTGTAAAGACTGACACCAAATAACCACATATCAACCTCACTGATATCTGTGTAGTAACCATAAAAAGAGAATCCTGTGGTACTGCATTTATGAACAATACCAACAGTATAGAAAACCTACCCAGAGAATTAATATAATATAGCAGTCCATTTCTGGGTATTTACCCAAAAAGATTTGAAATGTATGAAACAAAAGGATATCTGCGTTCTCATGTTCATTGCACTACAATTCACAATAACCAATTTATAATTCACATAAATATCAACATGAACTGAAAAAATGAAATATGTATACAAAGTGAATACTATTTAGCCTTCAAAAGAATTTCTTGGGATGGGGAGTTAACTCGGTGGTTTAGAATGCTCGCTGAGCCAGCATAAGGATCTAAGTATGTACCCCAGAACTCACAGAAAAAGCCAAGTAGGACTGTATGTGCTAATAATCCCAGAACTGGGCAAAATAAGGGAGAAGGGATGAACAGAGAAAGGAGGATTTTGCTTACTAACTAGTCCATCTGAAAAGTAAGAAGCTGTGTGAGACCTCATCTCAAAAGAACACAGCAGAAGTTAGTAGAAGACACCTAACTGCCTCTACTGGCCTCCATATCTATGGACCACACACACATGTACACATGCATATACAATACACATATACATGGAGAGGAAGAGAGAGAGTTTGTATGCATTTATGATATTTGCAGCAACATGGAAAGAATACAAGAACATAATGCTAAGTACCAAGTAAATTAGGCAGGCACAGAAGACCAGTACAAAGCATGTGCTCATTTTGATTGTAACTAAATCAATCACACCCTCATCAGATGGCAGAGCTTCTCAGCTGTAGGGTTGGAGTAGGCATGGAGAAAAGACAGTCTAGGAATGCAAAGTCTGTGTGACACAAGAGAAAGGTGAGATGTATTACGCAGCATGGTGAACAGGGTTAATAATCATAGCATACTGCAGACACCAAAGCTGTCAAAGAGAGTGATTTCCAATATTCTTTTTAAAAAAGTAGATATTTGAAATTGTGAATGTTTGTTTGATTTGAGCATTCATATTGTACTGCTAAGCCATAGTGTTACTTTGTACCCAATAAATATGGACAACCATAATGCTTAAAATAAAAAGGTGGGGCTGAAGAGATGGCTCAGCAGTTGAGGGCTCTTGTTGCTCTTGCAGAGGGATCTGCATTAAGTTCACAGTACCCACATGGCAGCTCACAACCATCTGCACCTACAGGCCTTCGAGATCTGACACTTTCTTCTGACCTTGGCTGTCAATAAACACACATATGGTACACATACATACACGCAGGCAAAACATTCGTGCACATAATATATTTTAATTAAATAAAAAAATAAAATTGTAAAAATAAGATGAAAACATACCATGCATGTTTCCATCCTTGAAGAGGATCATTTCATAGGCAAAATTGTTATCAATTTTTCTGTATAATCTCCCCCAACACCTCTCCCCCTACACCAGGAACAATAATATAGCATTGTCTCTTCCCTACCTGTTGCTTAGCTACCATTTCCTGAACTATAACACTTAGAAAGACCTGGGTCGTCTCATTGGTAACAGAAATACCTACGGTTTTTTTTGTACAGAAGAACTTCAAAACAGTTTGACTCGTAGTTGTCAAAAGTCTGCCTGACTTTCTCAATGGTCTTCTTGTCGGTCAGTTCCCCATACATAAAACTGGAAGGAAAAAGAAAAAGTCCATTTCGTTTTTATGTCACTTTGAAACTACTGCATACCACACAACGGTTTATGATTAAGTCTTTCATTTTGCATAAAGTGATGTCCCCACAAATTAAACTGATATATGCAAACCATTATTTCAGCGAAATTTTATTGTGTACATTAGAAGTTACCAACGTGTAGTAAGATACTTACAGGTCGTAGAATGTAGAATGCGTTTTAATCACGGTTGCTGAAACTTCCTGCTGACTGTTAGCTTTGGAAATTATTTCACTCGTATAGGAAAACAGAGAGGCAGAGAGAGTGGCTGTGGGTTGTAAACAGTTTCTATGTGCACAAATTTCAGTTACCATGGTTCTGTTGAACACATTTCACACCACAACTGTTCAGAGCTAAACCACCATGATATGTCAACTGTAATGGCGCGAAGTGCAAACCACTGAAAATCACTGGTAGAGCCACATCCCCTTATCCATTGTTTTGCCTTTTCTGGTTTTGAAAGGTCAGGCGTGATCCCAAACTATTAAATTAAGCATTCTAGAATACACAGTTCGAAGGTTTAAAATTCTAAACAGCATGATGAAAGTTCTTGCCATCCTGCTCCACATCCATGCTCCAGGGATATGAACCTCACTCCCTGCTCAAGGTATCCAAACTCTACATGAGTCCATACCTTCTCCAGGCTATCCAGTGGGTCTCTTATCAACTGTCTCAGTCAGAAAATCAGCCACTTTAGTTAGACAGTGTGTATATTCTAGTAACCTTTATTTTTCTTAATTAACAGTCCCAAAATACAATAATAGTGACTAGAGAAATTCAGACAGTTTTTAAAGAGAAGTCATAAAATACTTCTTTATTTGAAAACTGAAAGTACAAATAAGGTAGTATCAACATCCTTGATCTCAAGCTGTACTACAGAGCAATAGTAATTAAAAAAAAAAAAAAAAACCTGCATGGTACTGGCTTAGAACCAGACAGGTTGATCAATGAAACTGAATTGAAGAAATAAACCTACACTCCTATGGGAACTTGATTTTTTAAAAAGAAGCCAAAACCATTCAATGGAAAAAAGAAAGCATCTTCAACAAATCGTGCTGGTCTAACTAGATGTCTGCATGTAGAAAAATTGCTTTCTCAGAAAATTAGAAATAGTGCTACCTTAAGATCCACTTATACCACTCCTAGGCATATATCCAAAATATGCTCAAGTACACAATAAGGACATTTGCTCAACCATGTTCATAGCAGCTTTATTCCTAACAGCCAGAATCTGCAAACAACCCAGATATCCCTCAGTTGAAGAATGAATACAGAAATTGTGGTATATTTACACAATGGAATACTGCTCAGCAATTAAAAACAAGGAAATCATGAAATTTGCAGGCAAATGGTGAGAACAAGAAAAGATCGTACTGAGTGAGATATCGCAGAAACAGAAAGACACACATGGTATATACTCACTTATAAGTGGATATTAGACATATAACATAGGATAATCACAGTAAAATCCATACACCTAAAGAAGCTAAGCAAGAAGGAGGACCCTAAGTGCTTCTGAATGATCAATCCTTATTCAGAAAGGGAAATAGCATAGACATTGGAAGAAGGAGAAAACAGGGAACAGGACAGAAGGCCATGAAAGACTATAACCAGTAGGGTATCAAAGCAGATGTTGAGACTCATAACAAAACTTTGGGCAGAGTACTGGGGATCTTATAAAAGAAGGGAGAGATAGAGAGACCTAGAGGGGACAGGAGCTCCATAAGGAGAGCAACAGAATCAAAAAATCTGGACACAGGGGTCTTTTCTGAGACTGATACTCCAACCAAGGGCCATGCATGGAGATAACCTAGAACCCCTGAACAGTTCAGTTCAGTGTCCAAGTGGGTTCCCTAGTAATGGGACAGGGACTGTCTCTGACATGAACTCAGTGGCTGGCTCTTTGATCGCCTCCTCCTGAGGAGGGGGCAGCCTTACCAGGCCACAGAGAAAGACAACTCAGCCAGTCATGATAGGCTGAGTCAAATGGAGACCTGATAGGCTAGAGTCAAATGGAAGGGGAGGAGAGCCTCTCCTATGAATGAACTGGGGGATGGGGCATGGGAGGAGAAGAGGAAGGGATGGTGGGTTAGGAGGGTACAAGGGAGGGGGCTGCAGCTGGAATACAAAGAGAATAAATTTTAATAAATTTTAAAATAAATAAATAAATTTTTAAAAAATTTTTAAAATAAAGGAAAACATGCATGATGCAGAAAATGCAAATAGACCCATACTTATCACCCTGTACAAAACTCAAGTCAAAGTGGATCAAAGATCTTGACATAAAACCAGAGACTCTAAACCTATTAGAAGACAAAGTGGGAAAAGTCTGGAACTCATTGACATAGGAGACAACTTCCTAAACAGAATACCAATGGCACAAGCTCTGAGATCAACAATTAATAAGTGGGATCTCATGAAACTGAGAAGCTTCTGTAAGTCAAAGGACACTGTCCATAGAACAAAATGGCAACTGACACATTGGGTAACGATCTTCACCAACCCTACATCAGAGGGCTGATATCTAAAGTATGCAAAACACTTAAAAATTAAACACCAACTAATCAAATAATTTAAAATTGGGCTACAGAACTAAACTGAGAATTCACAACAGAAGAATATCGAATGGCTGAGCAGCACTTAAAGAAATGCTCAATGTCCTTATCCATCAGAGAAATACAAATCAAAATAACTCTGAGTTCATCTTATACTAGGCAGAATGGCTAAAATCAAAACTCAAGTGACAGCACATGGTGGGGAGGATGTGGAGTAGGGGAACGCTTCTCCATTGCTGGTGGGAATGCACACTTGTACAACCTCTCTGGAAATCTATCTGGCCCTTTCTCAGAAAACTGGGAATAGCTCTACCTCAAGACCTAGCTATACCGCTCCTGGGCATATACCCAAAAGATGCTCCACCATACAACAAGGACATTTGCTCAACTATGTTCATAGTGGCTTTATTCATAATAGCCAGAGGCTGGAAACAACCTAGATATCCCTCAACTGAAGAACGGATACAGAAATTATGGTACATTTATTTACACAATGGAATACTACTCAGCTATTAAAAACAAAGAAATCATAAAATTTGCAGGCAAATGGATGGAACTAGGAAAAAAAATCACTGAAAGTAAGGTAACTCAGATGCAAAAAGACACACATGGTATGTACTCACTTATAAGAGGATATTAGTCCTATAGTACAGGATAATCATACTACAATCCACAGACGCAAAGAAGCTAAGTAACAAGGAGAGCCCGAAAGAGGGTGCCTGAATGTCACTCAGAAAAGGAAATAAAATAGACAGCAGAAGTGGATGAAGAGAGGGAACTGGGCAGGAGATGGAATGGGGAGGGAAGTGTAGGTAGAGATCATGTGTGGGGAGAAGGAAGGTGGGGTGGGAAGGCTGGGAACAAGAAAGGAAACTAGGAAATGACATCTCTTGGTCAGGCCTGCTACAGGGTAGGCTCTTGGAAGGATATGGGTATGATTCTAGCTGAGACTCATAAGGGAGGGGGGTGTACATGAAAACTGAAGTGACCACCTCCTACAGGCAGGACTAGTAGAAGGAGGGGATCAACAACCCACCAACAAAACCTGTGATCCAAAACTTATCCTGCCTACAAGAAGTGCAGGGATAATGAGGGAAAAAAGATTGAGGGAATGTCCAAACAATAATTGGCCCAGCCTGAGATCCACCCCACAGTAGAGAGCCAGCCCCGACATTAACAATGATACTCTGCTCTGCTTGCAGAGAGGAGCCTAACATGACTGTCCTCTGGGAGGCTCCAGCCAACAGCAGATCAGACAGATGCTGGGACTTACAGCCAAGCATGGGGTGGACTTCTGGAGGAGCTATGGAAGTGTTGAGGAAAAGATGGAAAGACTTAGAGGGGACAGGAACCTCACAAGAAGACCAATGGAGGCAACTAACCTAGTTCCGTGGGGGTTTTCAGAGACTGAGACATCAACTAAGCATGGTCTGGTCCTAGGCCTGTACACATGTAGCCAACAGGTGGCTTGGTCCTCATATGAGGCGTCTGGTGAGTGAAGGGGGAGCTGTTTCTAACATGGATTCTGTTGCCTGCTTTTGGAGCACTTCCTCCTGTCAGGGCTGCCTTGCCTGGCCTCGGGGAATGAGGATATGTGCGGTCCTGATGTGACTTGATATGCTGAGGAAAGTTAATGCAGATCAGGCTCCCCTTTTCTGGGAGAAGGTGAGAGGTGGAAGGAGGGGACTGGGAGGAGGGGAGGGAGGGGGTACCCTCGGGATGCAAAGTAAATAAACTATCATAAAATTTAAAAATAAAAATACAATATATATATATGAGAGTGGTCACATCTTACTATAATGCATTTTCACAAATGTTCATTATGGTTATTATTATTATTATTGCTAATGTCTTACTATTCTTAATTTATGAATAAAGCATTAGCATAGGTTCTATGTATGGGAGAAAACAGGGGATGCAGGGTTTGCACCATCACTACTTCCGGAATGTCCTGGTACATATTCCCCCAAGCATAAAAGAGATAAATAGCTTCCAATCTAGAGCCACAACCAGTCAAACCACGTCCTTCAAAGCCTGTCAGTATCTGTAACTGCGTTGGTTACATAGTTCACACAGCTGGCGGAACACCTATCTATGTGTCTCTCAGGATTGCCCCATGTAGCATTTCTTAAAAAATGGACAATAGGCAGTGAGTCTCAGCATCTGTTTCTATACATTGCTGGGTAGAGCCTCTCTGAGGACAGCTATGCTAGGCCCCTATCTGCAAACATAGCAGAATATCGTTAATAGTGTCAGGGGATGGCTCTCTCCCATGGGGTGGGTCTCAGGTTGGGCCAGGCATTAGTTGGACATTGCCTCAATCTCTGCTCTAACTTTATCTCCGCAAGTCTTGTAGGCAGGGTAAGTTTTGGGTCGAAGTTTTTGTGGGTGGGTTGGTGTTCCCCTCCTCCTCTAGGAGTCCTGTCTAGTTAGAGGGTGTCTTCTTCAGTCTCTATGACCCCACTACTAGGAATCTCAGCTAGAGTCATCCCCACATCATCCCAGAAGGCTACCCTGTCTTAGGTCTCCATCTTGTCACAGAAATGCCCCTGTCCACAGTTTCTCTCTGCATGCCCTTTGCCCTCCCATCCCCGCCCCCAGTCTCCCCAGGTCTGGTTTCCACCCTCATTTCCCCCTGGACTCCCTCTCCCACATCGTTCTCTCTCTTCAACCACTTCAGCTGTCTATTCTATTTCCCCTTCTGAGTGAGATTTAAGCATCCTCCCTTGGGCCCTCCTTGCTACTTACCTTCTTTGGGTCTGTGAATTGTAGTATGTTTATCCTGTACCACCACATGGCTAAAATCCACTTATAAGTGAGTTCATACCATGTGTGTCTTTCTCGGTCTGGATTACCTCAGGATGATCTTTTCTAGTTCCACCCATTTAGCTGCAAAATGCCTGACTTCCTTGTTTTTAATAGCTGAGTAGCATTCCATTGTGTAAATGTACATTAGGTAAAGCAATGCACATAGGGAATCTTGTAAAAAAAAAAAAAAGTGTGCGGGGAGTATGAATAGAAGGATCTGGAGATGATAGGAGCTCCACAAGAAGACCAACAGAACCAACTAACCAGGGCCCAGAAGGGCTTGCAAAGACTGAAGCACCAACCAAGGCCCATACTTGCCCTGGACCTAGGCCCCCTACACAGATGTAGCCAATGGGCAGATCAAGCTTCATGTGCTTCCTCTAGTAAGGGAAGCCTGGTTGTCTCTGACATGGACTCTGTTGCCTGCTTTCTGATCATTCCCACCTGGCGGGGCTGCCTCACCAGGCCACAGAGGAAGAAGATGCACTCAGTTCTGATGTGACTTGATGTGCTAGGGAGGGATGGAGGGAGGCTCCCCTCTCCTAAGGAGGAGGGGATGAGAGAAAGGGAGAAGAGGGAGGATGGGTGAGACTGGGAGGAGAAAAGGGAGGGACTACAATTGGGATGTAAAGTGAATAAATAATTTTTAAATGGACAATAGGATGTAGAGACTAGTCAACAAATAATAAATTCCACCAAAGATATGAAGGATAACACTTGTGAACAACTGAAAATAACTGAAGTTACAGACAGATCCGTAGGAATGTTGCTGCTGATGCCAGTTGAGAGATTTTACAGATTTTCATAGGAATTTCCATCAACATAAACAAGGAAAATGGCTCATAAATAAGTGTGTTCCATAGGAGAATTCCAAGGCTGGTATCTGGGGCAAACACATGCTTTGGATATGGCTGAAACATACAAAGTAAACACAGGCTTAAGGAGCAAACTTCTACATGCCATAAAAGCTTTCCACTGTTAATGATAGAAGAAAGCCTATGGCAAGATGACAGGCCAGTGGCAACAAAAGTGACTACAAAGAAAGGAAAGGATGAAGGGAGGGAAGAGCCGCTGCTATTCAAATAAGGTGTTCGTGGGAGAGAGCCGGAATGCAGAGTGGATGAAACAGAGGCGCTAAGGGGCAATGAGGACAGACAGTTGAGTAAAGAAGGGATCAATGCCTTTTATCAGATGACCCGCTACCCAGGTCAAGGCCAGTTTGTTACTTGGAAAGTTCTACCACAATGAAGAATACACAGGAGACGCCCCAACAGCTCACACTGGCACCCTGAAGTTTTGCTGCTGAGCAATCCTGCAGCCTCATTGAGTCTTTGGGGAGGGCCTGCCATTACACTGTCCTAGACAGACAGGAGCTCCGGTCATGAAGCTCACTCTCTCCTGCCTGGGCTATTGATTCACATCACCTACCTTCCCCTGCGTGACTTCCTGTGTGACTTCTGCTCAGGACTGTTTCCATCGTTAAAGGTAGAAGAAAGCCTATGGTGGGATGACAGGCTATTGACAACAGAATTGTGGCTGATAGCTTCTTCTACATAGCATCACTGGAGACTTAACAGATGCACTCTGCAAGACACAGAAGCATTGTCCCCTCTACCGTGGGAACCATACCACACATGCCTAGGGACCCTCTAGCTTCACTGGTCCACAGAAATTGACACACAGTCATCACATTTTTGCATGTGTGCTGCATTATGCTTGCCTGAGGCCACTAGGTAATCACTCTTCCCCCACTGCTCTGAGTACCACACCCTCCTAGGCTGCTAGAATGGCCCCCCTGACACCCTTGCTTCCCTTGAACTGCATTCATGGCCATTGACTACAGTTGAAGGAGTTTTTTTAGAGACCATAACTGCAGCCGTCATCTTGAGCCCAAAGCAGTACAGCCTACTAAACAGACACCCTAAGACACAGAGTCTAAAGAAATTCTTCAAATATGAAAGTCACAGAGTAGTGGAGGTAACTGATCCCCCAGAAATGCAAATATCAGCATAAGGAAACATGAAGTAGGAAAAAGCAAGGTAACCTGATAGAGCTTAAAGAGAGTAATTATGCTCCAACAAGACTCTAGAGAAAAGGAAATAGACAAAATGCCTGAGCAAGAAAAGAATGATCCCAAGGGCATCCAATGACATATAAGATAATTTAAATAAATCTGTGAAACAGGGAAATCAATTAATGAGATGAATAAGAAATTCAACAAAAGAGAGCTCATCAAAAGGGAGCAACTATAAACCTTGAACCTGAATAATGAAATAAGTCACACACAAAAAAAGATATCAACAGGAGCCTCAACAACAAGCTAGATCAAGGAAAACGTCTGAACTTAATGACAGACCTTTTGAAGTGCCACTGTTACACTGAAGAAATAAAAGAGAAAAATCATTAGAAAGAACAAAGAAAGTTTCCAAGACTTATGAGACATGTGTGAATGAACAAATGTTCAAACTATGAGGCTTCCAAGAGGTAAGGAAGGGAGTAGAACACAGAAAACCTATTCACATAAACAAACGAGTCACAGTTCCATCCATTTTCCTGAGGGTACCATGATTTCATGTTTCTTTATGGCTGGCTAAACTAACATTGAATAAAAGCACAGAATTTCTTTACTCATTCACCTATTGATCAACATTGAGTCTCTAGTGTCATTACTCAGCTTTGTGAGTGGTGCAGCAATGACCGTGGGTGGGCAAGTATCTCAGTGGTGGCATTCAGAGTCCTCCAGGTGCATATCCAGGAGTGGTGTTGTTCATGAATATGCTAATTTTAATTTTTAGGTAACCCCCATGCTAGAGATGGGGAATGTAGCTCAGTTGGTAGAGCACATCGCTAGAATGGACAATGCCCTGGGTTTGATCTCTCAGCACTGCATAAAACAGAACACCATGCACATGTCTGGAATTCCAGAACTAGAAGGCAGAAACAGAAAGATAAGAAGTTCAAGGCCACCTTTGGTTACATAGTGAGTTCAAAGCCATGCTGGGCTTGATAAACCCTTATCTGAATAAAGAAAACAGAAAATGAAATGTTCTTAGAGACAAATAAAAAGCTGATAGCTTCTTTGATATGGGAGAAACACAGACACAGAGGAGGCCCAGAAGTCCCAAAACACCCCAAATACGTTTGACTCAAATATGTCCTCACCACTGTAACACTCATTCACCTTAAATTTGCGGGAGATTTCTTAACAGAAAACTAATAGACTACAAGGAAATATGACACCGTGTTAAAAGCTATGGAAGGAAAAAGAGTTTTAACTTGGACTATTGCACTTTGAAATGCAATGGGAAAACAAAGGAGAGCCAAACTATGTATGAGATAAAAGTCCAAGATAAAAATTAGGGAATCCATCATCTCCAGAGCAGCCTTAATGAAATAATGCTCAAGGGAAGCCATACCTGAAAGGGAAAGAACAATAGCTACCACTGAAAAGATACAAAAGACTAAAACCCTCTAGAAGAACAGTTACATAAAAGATAAAAAGGATCGAATCTCACCCATATGGAAAACAAAAAAGATAAAGTGCAGAGCTAAAGACTAGAATGTGGCTATTTGGAACCAGAAAATGAACAAAACGGCACAAATAGCTCTATGCATAACACTAATAACCTTGGATGCAAACACATTAGAAGCCCCAAATAAACAATAAATATTGGCTGAATGAACTAAAAAGCAGGACCCAACAATATGCTGCTTACAAGTAGGACTTACTTCCTCACCATTGAAAATACAGAGACACAGGCAGGGATGGAGAGGGAAACAAGCAAGAATGGCTAAGCTTAGACAGGCAGACAGAAAGTCACAGAGGTGGTAGCTATGTACTAATGGAAGGAATCTACTCAATGGGATATGTACCATGTATATCTTACTAATGCTAGAATACCTCATTTTAAGGCCAAGTGTAAACGCACACACATTCAATCCCCACACTTAGGATGCAGTAGCAAAAAGATTTCCATAAGTTCTAAGCCAGCATGGTGCACATAACAAATGTAGGGACAGCCAGGGCTACATAGAGCAACCCTGCCTCAAAAAATAAAATACTCAATGTTACAATGAAAATACTGTTATATCTAAAGAAAGAGACAGGCTATAACATAGTGATAGTTGTGGATATCAACATCCTGACTTCATCAATGGACAGGTTATCTCATAAAAACTCATCAAAGAAGAATCTGAGATACACAATGGAACAGAACAAATGAACTTAACATTAAAAGTCCACACATGATAATCTCAGAGCAATATCATAATGAGGAGAGAGAGAGACGAGACGTTGAGACTGTTTCCTGTCAGATCTGGATGAAACTTGCACCCCACAAAATCCACAAAGTATGGTACTCTTACCCAGAGCAATTAGGCCAAAGAAAGAAAAATAAATAAATACCCAAATAGAGAGAAAGTCTGATTGCCCTGCTTGTAAACCATAATTTAAAGACCCCATCAGAAGGCTACTAGATCAGGTAGCCAAATTCGGTAGTTTCAGGATAGAACACTGATAACAGAAATATCAGTAGCATTTTTATGCACTGCAAGAAGCTTGTTGAAAAAGAAATCATAAAGTAAGCCCATTTGTAATAACTATTGAAAATATAAAACAGCTGGGAGCAAGTTAATCTCAGGGAGTAAATGATCTCTAAACCGAAAACTGCCAAAAGCTGATAAAGAATCGTAGGAAGATGTGCACGTGCGCGAGCACACACACACAACTGGAATGACCTTACATGTGTGTGGTTTAAAACAATACTGCTAGAAAGACCAAGTTACTCAACAAAATATAGAACCTTCTTGTAGCTTCTACCACAAAATCACTGTCATCCTTCCCAGAAAAAAAAAATCCCTCCCATTCATAAGAACTCACATGATACCCTAAGGATTAAAGGCATCCTGAGAATAAAACAATTAAAATCTGGAGCCAGCTGCAATAAGAGATTGCAGTACACACTACAGGACGGCAGTAGCCACAATAGCATAAATTCTGACATGCAGACCAGGGGAGCAGAAGAGATATTCAGAAGCAAACCCACATATCTACAGCTAATGTCAACTTCCAAGGAAGCTAACAAAAACACAAATATACACACACACTTACACCATCACTCACTCACTCATGCACATGGACGCACATTCAATTGCATGCACACACTTATATATACACAGAGAGATACATTTATGCACTGGCATGCACACAAACACACACACACAATATATTAGAGAACATGCGCAATAAACGATCCTGGGGAAACGAAATATCCATGTGCAAAAAAATGAAACTTCATCCCTTTCTCTCAGCTTATACCCAAATCAACAGAAAACAGGATTAAAAGACTAAGTTTGAAGTGCGAAACTATGAAACAATTAGAAGTCAGAACAGAAACATTTGGAGACCTTAATACAGGCAAAAGCCAGGGAGAGGCTCTGTAAGGCACCAAAGGAAAAGCAGAAAGTCCTGCAAGCCAAAAGAGTGATGAGAGCTATAGAATCGGGAAGGATTTCATCTGCCAACAGATTACATTCAGGATACATAAGAAGTTTAAAATGCTAAGCCTAAACTGAATACAATTGGAAACGAACAAATTACATTTTTCAAACAAAGAAATGCAAACGGTTTCATTGATATACGAAGAAAAGAAAGGTTCAAAATCACTAGCTATCAGAAATACAAATAAAACTATGATGAAATATCCTTTCACTCCAATCACAATGGCTACTTTATTTATATGTATGTATATATAAAAAATAATGAATAAATATAAATATATATAGCCATTTCCACTCAATATTGTCCAAATCATGCCGACAAATGGACAATGATACATTGCTATGTGGATAGGGCATGTTTATGTGCTTATTTTACCTGCAAATGCTGACTGTTTTGTTGCAATTTCTCAAGCCCTGGCTTAGGATAACCAAAAGTCAGTGCAGCCATTGAATGGTTAATGGAATTCGAAGGGACTCACATTTTAGAAGCAGCAATTATGCTATATAACTTCTGCTCCTGCAGAATGCTAAACTGCCCTTTAGGAATTACAACTGACTTCTACTTTCTTTTATTGGAAGGAAAATGGAATGAGTTTCATAGGAGTGACACATCTCTCCTGTGGTACTAAGAGCCCACGACATACCAAAAGACCTCTGCACGCAGAGAGCCAACTGCAAACTATGTTTCATGAGCAAGTCACCAGACCTCTCCTCTCTGATCTTAGTTTCCTCATCAAGAAAATTATGAGAGTGATAATATAGCTCACAGGTAAAGATTAAAAGGATATTGCACATGAAATTATTAATCATAGCAGGTCACATGATGGCTAGGACACTACTGGACTGGTTCTTGTGAGTGGAGATATAAGGTCATGCCCACAGGTCAGCTCTCCTTCCTTGATTTCCTACATTCAAGGATACAAATTGGGCCATGTTTGCTAAAAGACGGGGGACAGACAGTGTTCTGTGACTTCCTCTTGTGTGAAACTCATGAGGCTGAAGTAAAAGTCTAGGCCAGTCTGCTCCTGTATAATGGCTTCTATCTTGCCATACAACAGACTCAGTGATAAGACTTGAACTTTGAAGTGGGGGGGGGGGGGGGTAAGTTCTCTTCAGAACTAGCCCAGGCTTGACTCGGCATCTGCTTATCTTTCATTTACATCCGTCAAAGAACAAGTTTAAGAAATGTGGTCTCCCTCCTCCATACAAGCCGGGGAGTGACAGATGGGCTAGATCCCAGGGGAGGGCATTGCAGCCAGCCCTGAGGAGACAGGATGAGCTGGGTTTGGATGGAAGGGGAGGAGGTCCTCCCCTATTGGTGGACTTGGAGGGGGCAGGGAGGAGGGAGATGAGGGAGGGAGTGGGAGGGTGGGAGGGAGTGAGGGAGGAGGCTACGCCTGGGATGCAAAGTACCTAACCTGTGATTGATATAAAAATAAATAAATTAATTTAAAAAAGGAAAAAAACAATACAATATTTACCACTGGATAAGCAATAGTACACGAAGTTCTCTTCATTGATTTTGATGAGAGAATTCGCCAGTCTAAAGAAAGCATCTTCTAGAAGCTAACACATTTCTTGAAAAGATAATATTATGTAGGAGGCTAACATTCTCTTGGAGAAGACTAAACAGACAATTATCAAAATAATAAAAATAAAAACAGGTTTACTATTAAAAAAAAAAGAAATGTGGTCTCGGCTCATAGCAGGGTTTCTTTATTCTTGCATTCTGTCTTCTTCCATAAAAATATCACAAATAGTCCTCATTGAATTTAACAACTGAGATAGGTATGAGGTTGATAGACTTCCAACAGATAAAGAAGCTTGCAACTCTAAAAATAAATAAATAAACAAACAAACAAATAAATAAGCTAATGATGAGTTCCATCAGCCCTTCTTGCTTTCCCATTAGCCAGGAATGGTCCTAGATGGATGCACTATAACATATGACACTCAGAAAGGCCAATACATGTGCAAGCTTTAAGTCACATACCAGCAAATGCTTCATCAACGAGCCAACATAGAATGAGTTATGCTGTTGCTAAGCATGGGGTTCATCTTGGAAATGGTTGCAACAGCAGAGTCATTAGAAAGGTGATGGGTGGGATCATAAACTAAGATGTGTTCTCAAAGAAGAATGAAAAATGAACCCTGAGAGAGCTAAGAAGGGAAGCTGTAAATTCAAAGAAAACCATCCTCTTTGGAATCTGAAAGAAGTAATTTAAAAATTAATTCAAAGGCACTACTTTACACAGTAGATCTCAACCAAAAAGTTTTTACAACCCAATTATTTAGACAGTCTTAAAAGAATTTAGATGGAGTCATAAATGATACCTCCACAGCATGTAACTAAAGGAAAACAGAACCTTAGGAGTTTGATGTCACTGAGATGTCTCCTCTTTCCTACAGTTTTCCTCAGTGGTCCTATGAGAAGCAGAAGCATCAGCCAAAGGGAACCAACCCACTGGCTTCCATCCATTACGTCTGAAGCACTCTTGTGTGGATAAAACTGCTGGTGAAGTTTCCCAGTGACCTCTTCACATTTCTGCCTTGCTGTATAATTTGATGACTTGGGTGAGGGATTGGGAATGGCTTTCAAATGGGTGGGAATATTTTTTGAAAGCATCAGTCTGCTCCTCAAGACCCCCCCAGCCTACATAATTGCCCTTCCACCCCACTGTCCAAGAAACAAAAGCAGAACAGATTACTCCAAAGTTTCAGACTAGTGAAAAGTAGAAGGCTGTATGGTCCCCACGTAACCTGTGACAACAGGTTTCAAATGCCTTTCCTTAAAACCTTTCGTCCTTTGAACAACCAATACTTTTTGTGTCGACCAACATGCAGCAATTGATAGGTGAGGCTTAGAAATTCAATTACTAGATTATAAAGCAAAAGAGACTGGAAATTCCTTGTAATCCTGATATGTTACAGAGTATCTTTTTCATTTTAGTTTAGCAAAAACAGAAGTAAGACAGTACCACATGCATTATGACACAGCAAGGAAGCAAGCAACCTGAAGTCTCAGCCATAGTTGGCAACTATGAAACTAGAAAAGCTCTCTGGACAGCAATGTGAGGGATCCTCTACAGACTTTGCACATGTTATACTGCCTCAGTTCATATGCTTTCTAGCTCAGAAAAAAAGTATTTCTCCTACAAGGCTGAGATGTGTGTAAAGTTGCCATCTCTAACATGTTTGAGGTGTGAAGTATGGGGGGTTGGATGTTGTGGATAAAATGGATAAATGAAGGGAAGGCCAGTGACAGTCAAGGACTCAACTATAGTCAAATGAACGTGTCATACAAAGGCTTAAAGATGTCTCAAAAACATAATGGTGGGTGAAAACATTCAAAATCATGAGAAGTGCTTCATAGTGCAATCCTGAAGGTCTTAAAAACAGACATACAGAAAGCAAGTCCATTTCAGGAATCTATGTTTAGTAAATGAGTGGGAAGCATGCACTAGGAAGGCACACAATGCATATACCAGGTAACCACGGGAAAAAGATGAGAACAAGATGAAGATGAAATGAAACCTTTGGAAAAAACTAAAGTTAGTGAAATGGCAGTGTTATCACAAGCTGAAAATTGTGCTTAATTTCATTCCATCCAGTGGAACCGAGATTGGGCAAAAGATGAAAAAAGATAAAAAGACAGGAAAAATAAATCTCAGTCTCTTGACACTATAAAAACACAATTTGATATTTTTTTAATTTTCCTATAGAATAATTCACATCTGAATATTTTTAAAATGTGACCTGTCACTATTTACCTCATTGTCACTCCAATCCTATTGATTTTAACTCAAATAATCAAATAGTACACATCATATATATTACATATTCTTCTTCTCTACTATATGGTGCCATAGCAGAGGCTCACTAATTTGTTAGTCACTGGTTTCTTTTTCCAAACATTTGAATAAAATTAGTCATTAAAATCAGTAAAATTACCATCATGTTTAGACCTTACTATCAGGTTTCTGCCAATGGCCTCAAGACCCATTCTCCTGATAAACTGCATCCTTTGGAAAGAAATTTTGTGTCATCTTCCTTTTCAGATTCAGTGACACTATTTTATTGTTACTTCTTTTTATTACATTTAACTGAGAAGTGATAGAAAAGAGTATAATAGAATACATGTGACATGAAATCAAGAAGGAGGACTGTCTGAGGGGGTGGATGGGGGCCAGCAAGGAGGAGCTAGGGAGGGAAAGGAGGACAGTGGGAGAGGAAGGTAAAGAACCAAGTATGGTGACAGATATTTGTGGAAATGCCATAATGAAGCCCATTAGGTGTGCCACCATTCAACAAGGATATTTGCTCAAATGTGTTTATCGCAGCTTTATTTGCAATAGTCAGAATCTGGAAAAAAAAACTAGATGTCCCTCAACAGAGGTATGCTAACTTTAAAGATGAGTAAAAGGAATTGTACAGGTCCAAACACCAGTAAAAGTATTCGATTTCTTTTCAAAGCTCCTTACTGTGTGAAGTATTGCTGTGGAATTCAGTGAGTATGGAATGATCGACCACAACATGGTGACCTTTCACACTAACCTTATGTTTCTAAATCTGGCTGTAATCTTCTTCCCTTCCTCTCTCTCCTTGCATCTCATGTCAAAAAGATTCTATAAAATTGCTCAAGAAATAGAGAGAGAAATCTACATATTACAAAAAAGTAGACTCAAAGCACAGGTCCTATTTAATAAATGCATGGGGTTTTTGTTTAGTTGGTTGTCTTGTGTTTTTTTGGTTTTTTTTTTTCAGTCATGAAATGTGTTATTCACTTTATTCATTGTTGTACTTTCAGCATATGAGGTTTAGGAGGTTAGGGTTTTGTCATAATATTTTAAAGCAGATTTCCTACAACTTGATATTTTGATTATTTCTAGATCTCCACTCTTCTAAATAATAGTGTAGTCAATTCAAAATAGGTAAGGTTTATTTTTTTAAAAATATAGAAGAGAGAGCTTAAAATAGAAATGCATTTACACAAATCATACTTCCAAGAAAAGCTGTCAGGGCCGGGGTATATGCTCTGTTCATTCATCGCCCACTCTGTGTGGGCCTTAACCGGCTACAATCCTTCGAGAAGCAAAACACACTTCATACTGTGTACAAGTGAAGAACGGCTGCTTATTCAAAACCTGGCCATTCTCCGTGAGGTGGAGGAAAGCGAGGGAAGGCATGCTCACTCTGATTCACAATGGAAAAATTCAAATAATCCAACATCTCCTGGAATGCTCTAACGCTTGAGACGAGATGCCATAAATAAATGCACGCTTTGCAGAAGCACGGGAGACCTATGTTAGAGTTTACAGCAAAAGAAAAACAATATAATTTAACAAAGACAGAGAAGAGCGCACTCTTGTGTTCCGTAATTAGCACATTCAAAAGTGAGCGTGGGCAGGTGAGATGACTCAGTGGGGAAGGTCACGTGTTGCCAGACTGCCTGACTACCTGAGCTCAGTTCCTGGATCTTACCAGGTGGAAGGAGAAGGCTAGCTTCCACAAACTGTGCCTTGACCTCTGTGATCACACCATGGCACTTGGCACATACACACAATAAATAGATTTATAGATAGATAGCTATAGAGATAGATAGATGAAGAAAAAAAGAAAGAAAGAAAGAAAGAAAGAAAGAAAGAAAGAAAGAAAGAAAGAAAGAAAGAAAGAAAGAAAAGAAAAGAAAGCAGTAGAGGAAGACACAGGATGTTCTCCCCTGGTCTACACACAGACACTCACTCACATCAACACATACCTGTACATATCACACATACATGTACATACCTGCACACATACATACCCATACACACACTTTATACACACATACATACATACACACATGCACATATATAGTACATACACAAATAGAGCACGTTCATTTAAAACAAATATGATGTTGCAAGCAAAGATGTACACAATGTACTATCTGGAATCATAGAAGGGTCAAGCCGTCTTGCTTGGAGAATTATAGATCTCATTAGGTGGAAAATGGAATCTGGCACAAAAACAAGGAACCAGTCATCCAAGAAGGAAAGATAGGGGAGCTTTTATGTTCTATTAGACTCTCTATAGTGCCTGTCCCACAGAATAAAGTTGATCAGAAAGCTTTCCCTTTTCCTAACTTAAACTCTCTTGAAAATACATGGAAACGATGACAGACAAGACACATACGCCACCTCATTGCTGTAATGAACACACCCTTAGTGTTCTATGGTTTTTCTAGCACAAAGATTAAATGTTTACTATGGTAATATATATATATTTAAATATTTACATATACATATATATGTATGTATATCAGTACTACCAAAGGAATGGCTCATCCACAGGCCACAGTTTTCATTACTCCGGTTTATTCTTATAATGGGAGTTGTATATAATAACTCCCACATGTATGAATACAATATTATAATTCTTATAACACTCATTCTTTGGAATGTAGAAAAATGTAGGAATAACATCAATAGTAAAAAATAAAAGAGGGTATCTAGTGGTGGAAAGATGGGGAAGAGGAACTGTGAACAGATTATTTCTCAAGCCTTGATAAACATTAAAATCATTTAAGCTTCTGGTTTAACTTGCCAGCTACTGGCCCTGCATACCTATTTTGGCTAACACTGGCTCAATCAATATAAGAGTGTTAGAATTTGTTTTGCAAAGGCTATTTAAGTTTTTCCGTGTGCAGTGTCAGATTTAGACTTCATGAAGATGCAGATCATTCGCAGGTATATAAACCATTCACACACACGTGAGCGCACACACACATACACGCACATGCACACCACACACACACACACACACACACACACACACACTGCATCTCATCATAAATGGGAACAAAACCCAGAAATCTCCCTGCTTCTCTAGGCAAGTCACTTAACACAGAACCACCTACGTTCTCTCAGAGCATGAACCACAAAGAACATTCCAGATCCTTTTCAGTCCCAAAATCATTTGACTCCAACACTTAGTTAAGTGAGAAATTTAAAGAAAAACTGACGTGGTGACAGGAGATGGGGGTGGGGGGTGGAGGTCCCATCCGTCCTTGATGAAATATGGTGGGAAAGATTTAGATTCTAAATTAGGTATTTTATATATTGGCTTGTTTGTTTCGTGATCCCCTTTTATCATAATTGTCCTTGAACTGGTAAACATGGCCTAATGTTAACATTGTCGTAAGTAATACAAATGTGAGATTTTGTTTTACATAAAACAAAACAAATCACCAAGGTGTGTGTAAACATACACCCTAGTGTAAAAAGGCATATGATTTCCTCAGAGTAATTGATGGGCTTCATTTTCGTGTCTTTACACTCTATGAACCAGGCTCCACTTGGCTGGGTCATGTTTTCTATTTTGTTAGGGACGATTTTAATTGCTCCAGAGGTGTGTGGGTCAGCAGTGGCTCCCTAATTCTGACTACTCCTGTGATCACTCAGTACCTTCTCCTCCTGGCTCATTGTAGGTAACCAAAAAAAAAAAATTTAATGAGTGAATTAATTCACATATGAGCAAAACTCTTCAATTGCAAAAGTTATCAGAAACAGCTCTTAAAATACATATTTGCTGTTCACAATTAGGTCCTTTTTTCACTTCTCTAATGTAACTCCCATCCACTCATAAGTAAACACAAACCACTCAACCACCCTCAGAATTTGGTCCATAGTTGAAAAGGATTTCAAAGTTGCTTGATCCACTTACCTGCAAGTGCTGCTTTTCTGCATTACATCAGCTCGATGATACCCAGAGAGTTTACAAAAACCGTCATTACTATAAACTACAGGCCAGTCCACAATTTGGGCATTTCCCAGTAAGAAACTTGATTCTAAAGAAGAAAGAGAGAATTACTTAGCTTTATCGAACAACTTTTGTCTTTCGAGTGATCAAAAAGGCAATCTTATAAAATGCAGTGGTTGCATGCACTAGGACAAATAATTCAACTTGTGCCGTGATCACGGTGACCAATGACATCTGCAATAACCCCAAGCCTTATGCAACAAACCAAGATTCCCACCGAGAACAATATATGGCACCTCTGTGCATTAAAGTATCTTGTGGAAGAAGAATCTGCTCAGTAGTGAGTAGTAATAATGACTAAACATGTATTAATTTATTAAGATAGGCTGGAGTCACATTTCTACAAATGGAGAATATTGATGTTATAACAAAGGCAAATTGATAACACCCCGCTAAAATGCTATTAATATAAGTATGATTTGATGGGACAAATTCATTGTTCCCTATAATATGATCTTGAAAAATCTAATATAATCTAATCTAAAAAAGCATTAAAGCGTATTCATTGAAAACAAAATCATTCAAATCTATCACTTCTACATGTGGCATAGAACCTAGCAAATATACACATTACATATAAAAGATAATGCTGCTTTATTTTACACAGAAAAAATAGGTTTGTTCTAGGCATAAAATTAGTTCAAAAAGTATATTTTGGTATTAACCATGGATGAAAGATCCAGTAGTTTCAGGTTGCAATTTTAACAATGTTGATAATCTCATGATAATAAAGTGAAAATGAATTCAAATAATAATAACATATAAGTGAAACTATTTTAAATAAATATTTTTAAAAGAATAAAAAGGTAAAA
Organism: Pachyuromys duprasi; assembly: GCA_028658305.1. NCBI lineage: Eukaryota > Metazoa > Chordata > Mammalia > Rodentia > Muridae > Pachyuromys > Pachyuromys duprasi. Next base: position 37,084,357 of record CM053765.1, on the reverse strand, counting down.
GGAATAGTCTAGTTTAAAAATCTACTGTAAAATAATCTCCTTTGGGCTCATCTCTGGGTAGAATCTAAAAATAGAAGTTAAATTATGAGTGGCAGGTTTGAAATCCTGACTAGGAATTGGCTTACATAAAACAAGAATGCAATTCAACATTTACTGAGTGAAAGTTGCTATCCAGGTGAGGCTCTGGATCAGATATTGGAAGGGAGCAAAAGTCAAAAGAACATACTCTGTGCTCTTCTTATCAAGTTTATACTTATCAATTTTACACCTATCAGAATGGCTAAGATCAAAAACTCAAGTGACAGCACATGCTGATAAGAATGTGGAGCAAGGAGAACCCTCCTCTATGGCTGGTGGGAATGTGAACTTGTACAACCACTTTGGAAATCAATCTGGCGCTTTCTCAGAAAATTGGAAATAGTTCTACCTCAAGACCCAGCTATACCACTCCTGGGCATATACCCAAAAGATGCTCTACCATACCACAAGGACACTTGCTCAATTATGTTTATAGCAGCTTTATTCATAAAAGCCAGAAATTGGAAACAACCCAGATGTCCCTCAACTGAAGAATGGGGTGGGGGGGAAGTGGTACATTTACGTAATGGAATACTACTCAGCTTTTAAAAACAAAGAAATCATGAAATTTGCAGGCAAATGGATGTAACTAGAAATTATTATCCTGAGTGAGATAACCCAGATCCAGAAAGACACACATGACAGGAGCCTAGAATAAGTGTTCTCAGAGAGGTTCCACCTAGCAGAAGATAGAAACAGATGCTGATACCCACAGCCAAACATGAGGCGAAGCTCAGGGAATCTTAAGGAAGGGTTGGGAGAACAATAGAGGTATCTGGAGAGGACAAGAAGGCCACAAGAAGACCAACAGGGTCAACTAACCTAGGCCTACGGGGGCTCACAGAGACTGAACCACAAATCAAAGATCATACACGGACTGGATCTAGGCCCCCTGCACATATAAAGCTGATTGGCAGCTTGGTCTTCATGTGGGTCCTGTAGCAAATGGAGTGGTGGCTGTCTTTAACATGGATGCAGTTGTCAGCTTTTGGATCACTTTCTGCTAGCTGGACTGCTTTGTCTGGTCTTTGTGAAAGAAGATGTGCCTAGTTCCGCTGCAACTTGATGTGCTGGGATGGGTTGGTGAGGAGGTCTTCCCTTTGCTGAGGAGAAGGGGAGGGGAGAAGGGAAAGAGAGTAGAAGGGGGAGACCAGGAGGCGAGAAAAGAGGGGACTGCAACTGTGATGAAAAGTGAATTCATAAATAAATTAGTGATTAAAAAAAGAACCCAAAGTAGAAATCAAAATGATCTGGCAGAATAAATACTAAATCAAGCACAGGATGATACTTGACAAATGCCTTTGGAGAGCAATAGTAATCAAAAAATAGGTAGAAACTGAAGAAAGATAAATCCTTTAGAAAACAAAGACATTTTTTAAACCATCCACTCTGAGAAGACTCACATTAAGGACAGATGATGGGGTGATGGAACAGAAAGTCACATAAATCTAAGGAGTCAAAGGCCACAGATCTTATAACAAAAAGTGCAAGTCATAAAAGAAGAAAAGACAGAAGAAGGAACACAGGAGGGAATTTAGCAGTCTTGAGAAAGACAAAAGTTTATCATATAAAACTCATAGCAGTCACCAAAAAAGAAACCGTTGATAAATAAGGCATGATCAAGAGGCAACTCAACTTCTCATCCACCATTGAGGGAATAAGGAAACCTACAGTCTGGGAGAAAATATCCACAATGCAGATACCTGAAGTCAACCCAAAATATATAGAGAATTCCCACAGAAGATCAAAAAGCCCAGTTAAGAAAGCTGGGAAAATGATTTGAACAGATGTCTCAAGGGATGCCACAGCCAATAGGACAGTGCATATGCCCACTCTCAAGACATGAAGAAAGCACAGACTGAAAGCACAGTGATATCCCACCAGAGAAGCTGCAAGGGCTAATACTAAAACCAATGGTGAGAATCTGGGACCACTCGACCTAGATATAAACAAAAAACGTTATGAGCTCTGTGAAGCACGGTTTCTTGCAAAGTTAAATATTCATCTGTAACCCAGAAAGTCCACCCTACCTGTCTACTCAAGTGAAATGAAAACATTCATGAACAAGAAGGCCCATTAAATAAGAATTCACATCAGATTTACTCACATCGTCAAACATTGGAAGTACTGCAAATCAAGAGAATGAATTTTAAATGGTGTCAAATTCATACCAGGAACAGCACTTCACTCTAAAATGGAACAAACTTCTGATGTGTGGAACAATGTTGGCTAGCCAAAAAAATACCATGGTGGCAGGGAAAAAAAAAGCCATCTATATGAAATCTAAAACTAGACAAAGCTGCAGTGGCGGTAGAAATCACACAGTGGTTTCCTTTTCACTGTGGTTGTAATGAAGGCTCAAGGTGATGAGCATGCTAATTACCCAAGATAATGATTTCTGAAGGGAATGAAGAGATGGCAGGAAAAAAATAATAATTCCCTGAGAGATGTAAATGCTCACTGTCTTGAGGTGAGGTGCGTGTATGTACATTTGTCCAAACTCATTACACTGTACATTTAAGCACATTTTAACTGCACGTAAGCTTAGAAAACACAAAAGTATTAGATACGCCTCACCCTTTGGGGCATGTTAAGGAAAAAAAAAAAAACTGGCATTTGAGTTAAGGTTTCATTATGAGAATAGCTAACTATATTCCTCTGGAGAGCCTAGCTACCATGATGAGGGAGACTAGCAGCTTCCTGCAAAGATGAGTAAGAAAGCAGAAATTCCTCTGTAAGAGCATGGTATTTTCATTTGTACACAACATCAATTATAATCATCAAAGGTGATTTTCTTCCCGCTCTTAGCCCAAGTTAGCTTACCCTCTCTAACCCATAAGCCATGTACTTGATGACCAGAAGCCATGGTAGGCCATCTGGTTACAAAGCTGTATCCTGCCTTAATTCAACCCAATATTCCTTCTCATATTCAAACCAATGTCAGTTTGTCGTCTTAAAACTCCACGCCTCTTTGTGCACATGAGGAAGCCAGACTTACAAGCACCCCTCCTTCGAATACAAACTTATTGCTCCTTGTTCCTAAAGTCTACACTGTTAGGCTTAGATCAGGTTCTTTATCAGTTCCCAAATATGCTTGCCGTTGATGCTAACTCTTCACTCAACACACTTTTCTTACATCCCTTTGCCTATGAAACACTTAAAGAAAACGTCAACTCTGCTTTCTCTATACCACACTCACTGAGAGCCATACACACACACACCCCACTCACACATACCCTCTGCTTGCACACAATAAACAAGTGGCCAAGCAAAATGTATTACATACATACAGTGGAATAATGTGCATTTTTTTAAGTTAGCAGTGGGGGAACTCCGTCATTTGCAACAACATGGGTGAACTTTGGGAGACATCACATTAAGTAAAATAAGCCAGACAAAGAAAAACAGTGCAAGATTCCATTTACGTTTAAAGTGTAAAGTTTAAACACACAAAACAGAGATAGAAAAAACATGGTGCTAAGTTACCAGGGACTGAAGGGTAGAACTGGACAGATGTAGTCAAAGGACACAAAACTGTAGTTAGCAATTATACTTTTGAGAGAATTACAGTTTCCATGGCAACTATAGTTACAACTGTATATTGTGTATTTGAAAGTCACTGGGGAAGTAGATTTTATTCTCAATGACAAAATGATATGTGATATAGTACAAGTGTTAAGCAGTTTGATTTAACTTCTCTGCAATGCACTCATATACTAAAAGATCATATTATTTACCATAAATAGACACAAAATGTCTATTTTTACTTGCCAATTTAAAAACATTTTTAACTAGCAATATAATATCTTTCTTATTGGCAGAATTCCCAATGTCTTGGGAACAAGGATCCTATGCGCTCTTATGAAAGAGAGGGAGAACAGTTGAAACTTTAACATGGAGGCTAATCTGTGCTTTTTTTCCCAAGAAACTGCTTAGAAACCCATAGTTTTCGCCCTTCTTTTAAACAGGAGTTTACTGGAAAAAAAAGTGCATAAGAAGTGTGTGTCCATGCAAAGACACTGTCCCCAAAATTTGTTAAACATTTACTACATGACATTTTCTGTACGATTTCATAATCTGTTTCAATTTTGATGTGTATTAAATTTCACTGAATCAGTATTTGAAAACCTGCCTTAAGCAACCCTCCAAAGGCTTTGTAGACCTCCCTACGTCATAAACAGCCTTGCTTTCAAGACATCTGTAAGATTTAGAACCAGAGCTCTGCTTGTTCCTTTTTGATTCTGCCATTTATAATGCCTTCCTGATGCCAATCAACCATTTTTCACTGCTCTGCAATGAGAAGGTCTTAAAGACTACAGCTCAGAAACTCCATCCATCACTACCCACTGGTGGTCTGTGTTTCATTCAGTCACCAGCATGGCAACATGCTAACAAAATGACTAACAAAAGGAGCTGTGAGCCTCACTCTCTGATGATGCATTCCTTATCTCTAACCCAGGAAACATCTCCATCCCTACCTTCCTGATTGTTCATCAGCAACAAGTCAGAGGTCCACAGAGTCCAGGTGCTCAGGGTCAAAACCAGAATACATGTTCCCCGAGTTCTTTTTTTTTTTATGTACTGACTTCATTTATTCAAACATTCAATAATTAATCTTTCAATATTTTGAATGCCATGTTTTTGAAAAATTAATAAAATGTCTCTCTCAAAGGGTGTCTTTCAAGCAAGAGGATTACATAGTATCAACAAATAGAGAAGGATCTACATATAGGTACAAAAGTCACCTATACGTAATAGATACACACAGAGAATATGAGAGATTTAGTGGAACGAATGAGCGACAGGAGAGGAAAAAGCCACCCCCGAAAGCAATCTTTATTTTTGATTATTGTCACCACTGAGTCAGCTTACAAACCACCCACGAGAAACAGGTTTTTATTATTTCATAGTCAGACATGCTTTTTTTGCCCCAAACTCGGTTTCAATTTTTAATTTGACTGTTTCCAGAAGCCAGATTGAAGGACAAAGTTTTGCTCCATTGAAATTGGCCAAATACATGTAAAAACATCTTATTTTATTTTATTCTATTTTATTTTATTTTTATTAATTACACGTTATTCACTTTGTATCCCCCATTAACCCCTACCTCCTCCCCTCCCAATCCTACCTTCCCTTCCCCTTCTCCACGCATGTCCCTCCCCAAGTCCACTGATAGGGGAGGGAAGTCTTCCTCTCCTTCCTTCTGATCCTAGTCTATCAGCTCTCATCAGGAGTGGCTGCATTGTCTTCCTCTGTGGCCTGGTAAGGCTGCTCTCCAATCAGGGTGAGGTGATCAAAGAGCAAGCCAATCAGTTCATGTCAGAGGCAGTCCTTGTTCCCATTACTATGGAACCCACTTGGACACTGAACTGCCATGGTTACATCTGTTCAGGGGTTCTAGGTTATCTCCATGCATGGTCCTTGTTTGGAATATCAGTCTCAGAAAAGATCTCTGTGCTCAGATTTTTTGGTTCTGTTGCTCTCCTTGTGGAGCTCCTGTCCTCTCCCTATCTTACTATTTCCCACTTCTTTCATAAGATTCCCTGCACTCTGCCCAACAGTTGGCCATAAGTCTCAACATGTGCCTTGATATCCTGCAGGGTAGAGCCTTTCAGAGGACCTCTGTGGTAGGCTCTTGTCCTGTTCCCTGTTTTCTTCTCTTGATGTCAATCTGCTTTGCCTTTCTGGCTGGGGATTGAACATTTTAGCCAGAGTCCTCCTTCTTGATTAGTTTCTTTAGGTGTACAGATTTTAGTAGGTTTATCCTATTTTATATGTCTATATGAGTGAGTATATACCATGTGTGTCCTTCTGCTTCTGGGATATCTCACTCAGGATGATCCTTTCCAGTTCCCACCATTTGCCTGCAAATTTCATGATATCCTTGTTTTTTATTGCTGAGTAATATTCCATTGTGTAGATTACCACAATTTCTGTATCCACTCCTCAGTTGAGGGGCATCTGGGTTGTTTCCAGCTTTTGGCTATTACAAATAAAGCTGCTACAAACATGGTTGAGCAAATGTCCTTATTGTGTACTTGAGCCTCTTTTGGATATATGCCTAGGAATGGTATAGCTGGACCTTGAGGAAGCACTATTATTAGTTGTCTGAGGAAGCACCAGACTGACATAACAACAGACACTGAGGAAATGCAAACAATCATTAGGACTTACTTCAAAAGTCTATATGCCACAAAATTTGAAAATCTAAATGAAATGTGCAATTTGCTTGATCGATTCCACTTACCAAAGCTGAATCAAGACCAGATAAATCAATTAAATGGTCCTATATCCCCTAAGGAAATAGAAGTGGTCATCAAAAGTCTCCCATCGAAAAAAAGTGCAGGACCAGATGGTTTCAACACAGAATTCTACCAGACTTTCAAAGAAGAGCTAACTCCAATTCTCTTCAAACTATTCCACAAAATAG
>CM053765.1:37065570-37077749 GCA_028658305.1 Pachyuromys duprasi | reverse complement strand
AGTAGGCTTCATCCCAGGTATGCAGGGATGGTTCAATATATGGAAATCCATCAATGTGATCCGCCATATTAACAAAGTGAAAGAAAAAAACACATGATAATCTCCTTAGATGCTGAAAAAGCATTTGACAAAATCCAACATCCATTCATGTTCAAAGTATTGGAGAGATCAGGGATACAATGCACATACCTAAACATAATAAAGGCAATATTCAGTAAGCCTATAGCCAACATTAAACTAAACGGAGAGAAAATTAAAATAATCCCACTGAAATCAGGGACAAGGCAAGGCTGCTCACTCTCTCCATAGCTCTTCAACATAGTTCGGGAAGTCCTTGCTAGAGCAATAAGACAACTAAAGGAGATCAAGGGGATACAAATCAGAAAGGAAGAGGTCAAAGTATCACTATTTGCAGATGATATGATAGTATACCTGAGTGACCCCAAAAATCCTACCAGGGAACTCCTACAGCTGATAAACACCTTCAGCAAAGTGGCCGGATACAAAATTAACTCAAAAAAATCAGAAGCCTTCCTGTATACAAAAGACAAAAGGGCTGAGAAAGAAATTAGGGAAACAACACCCTTCACAATTGCCACAAAAGACATAAAGTACCTTGGTGTGACCCTAACCAAGGAAGTCAAAGACTTGTATGAAAAAAATTTCCAGTCTCTGAAGAAAGAATTAGAAGAAGATATCAGAAGATGGAAAGATCTCCCATGCTCATGGCTTGGCAGGATTAACATAGTAAAAATGACCATCTTACCAAAAGCAATCTATAGATTCAATACAGTTCCCCGAATTCTAACTCTTGACTGAGGTATGTGCACAGTCAAACTCTTTCTGGAGGAAACTGTGACTTTTTTTTCTTTAGATGGAAAAGTAGATAGGTTACAGATGAAACAGACAATTGAAAGCAGCCCCTGCAGGGAGGGCCTACTTCTCTTATTGGTCTGGAGGCAGAGTTGTTTATGGAAAAGAAAATGAAAGTTCAAACCAAAGTGGAAAGTGGATGCTTTGCATTGTTTCAAATCCATCTTTAAAATATCTACTGAGTTGCCTCAATAACACAGAATATTAACAGTTAAGTTATTTCAGTGGTACACACTAGTGTTTGCTCACACCGTCAATCAGAACTAATAGAGAAAATTTTTAAAGCTGTTATAAGGTTTTAAAATAGTCTAGGAGATGTGTCTTCTGTTCATCCTTGTGTTTCAAATTTGAGAGTAACCATCTAGACTATAAGAGTGAAGTAATTAGACTATGTCATTCCCCGTCCCTTCCTGCTGGGTTTTAATAATACAACTCTGGCCTTATGGAGGACAGCTGTGAGGACAACTGGTGAATGTTCACAACAGTCGAAGTCCCACTGATCATCCCGTCACAGTCCATTCTCCACATTCGGATCACTCCTCAACATTACTAAAAGGGTAACAGGAAAAACCTGCGGATTTCAATTAAATTATCAGTTTCTATATGTACAAATTAGCAACAGTTATAAGCACCCCTCTGGGTAATTATGGAGACTAATAATGAGTAATGTAACCGAAATCTCTATAAACTATTAGAGCAAAAAAATCTTCATAAAATATTACAGTGTGCTAGCAGCAAGATTTTTCCACAACTGTGCCGTAAGTGAAGAGACAGTTAGCAGCATGCTTAGGGGGTACATGGGCACCCATGTGTGCTAGCACAGAACCAAAAATAAGAATCCTCATGTTGGACCTACAAACTGAAAACCTCCACAGTTATATCAGGCAGAGGTAAACTACAAAGCAAGACACTGAACAGTGATAAGTGAAAACAGGTACGTTAGACAGAGGATGCTGAGCTCATTTTATAAATTTGAATATGCATTAGCCAAAACACTGTGTGAATACACAATGCTCATATTATTAGCACCCTAGAGTCACACATTTCTGACTTTAACAAATGTGAAATCCGATAGCATTAATAAATATCAAGAACAAGAGTAAATCTAATCAAAATTAGCACCCAGAAATTTTTAATTTCTTTCAGCTTTAAAGCAGGGTGGATGAAAGAAACTTTGCTCATGGCAAAGAAGACAACTTAGACACTAGAAGGTGGGATAATACTAGAGTGTCTGCTGCATGATGTGGTTACGGAAATTTCCCAAAATTCTAAGTGACCGTTGTCATCATCATACTTGATTCAAAATGGTTTCTTAGGGTCAACAGAAGTTTTAAAAAAAAACTATTTTTTTCTTTTTACATAGGATTTCTTTTTTCTTTTTATTAATTACAGTTTATTCACTTTGTATCCTCCCTTCTTCCCTCCCCCTTATCCACCCATGCCCCTCCCCAAGTCCACTGATAAGAGAGGTCTTCCTCTCCTTCCTTCTGATCCTAGTCTCATCAGGAGTGGCTGCATTGTCTTCCTCTGTGGCCTGGTAAGGCTGCACCCCAATCAGGGGGAGGTGATCAAAGAGCAGGCCAATCAGTTCATGTCAGAGATAGTCCCTGTTCCCATTACTATGGAGGCCACTTGGACACTGAACTGCCATGGTTACATCTGTTCAGGGGTTCTAGGTTATCTCCATGCATGGTCCTTGGTTGGAATATCAGTCTCAGAAAAGGCCGCTGTGCCCAGATTTTTTGGTTCTGTTGCACTCCTTGTTGCTTTCCACGTCTTTCTATCTCCCCCTTCTTTCATAAGATTCCCTGCACTCTGCCCAAAGTTTGGCTATAAGTCTCATCATCTGCCTTGATATCCTGCAGGGTAGAGCCTTTCAGAGACCTCTGTAGTAGGCTCCTGTCCTGTTCCCTGTTTTCTCTCCTGATGTCCATCCTCTTTGCCTTTCTGAATGGGGACTGAGCATCTTAACCAGAGTCCTCCTTCTTGATTAGTTTCTTTAGGTGTACAGATTTTAGTATGTTTGTCCTATATTATATATCTAATATCCACTTATGAGTGAGTATATACTATGTGTATCTTTCTGCTTCTGGGATACCTCACTTAGGATGATCTTTTCCAGTTCCCACCATTTGCTTGCAAATTTCGTGATCTCCTTGTTTTTTATTGCTGAGTAATATTCCATTGTGTAGATTACCACAATTTCTGTATCCATTCCTCAACTGAGGGACATCTGGGTTGTTTCCAGGTTCTGGCTATTACAAATAAAGCTACTACAAACATGGTTAAGTAAATGTCCTTGTTGTATACTTGAGCATATTTTGGATATATGCCTACGAGTGGTATAGCTGGATCTTGAGGAAGCACTATTTCCAACTGTCTGAGAAAGCGCCAGATTGATTTCCAAAGTGGCTGTACAAGTTTACATTCCCAAGTGGATCAAAGACCTCTATATAAAGCCAGACACACTAAACCTGTTAGAAGAAAAAGTGGCGAAAAGCCTTGAGCTCATTGGCACAGAAGACATCTTCCTGAACAGAACCCCAATAGCACAGGCTCTAAGAGCAACAATCAATAAATGGGATCTCATGAAACTGAAAAGCTTTTGTAAAGCAAAGGACAATGTCGTCAGAACAAAACAACTGCCTACAGATTGGTAAAGGATCCAGAATATATAAAGAACTCAAGAAGTTAAACAGTAACAAATCAATTAATCCAATTAAAAGATGGGTACAGGACTAAACAGAGAATTCTCAATAGAGGAATATTGAATGGCCAAAAAAACACCTAAAGAAATGCTCAACATCCTTAGTCATCAAGGAAATACAAATCAAAATGACCCTGAGATTTCACCTTACACCCATCAAAATGGCTAAGATCAAAAACTCGAGTAACAACACATACTTGAGAGGATGTGGAGAAAGGGGAACCCTCCTCCACTGCTGGTGGGAATGTAAACTTGTAAAAACTATTTTTGATGTGACATATATACACAATGGAGAGAAAGAGAGAGAGAGAGATGCTCACCAGGTTACCTGAGAGTTGAAAAGGGGGAGGGGTTAGCAAAATAACCCAAGAAGTGGCCTCAGGCCCTGTAAGTTCTGGTGTTTTATTGCCAGATGAGTTAGTAACACACAGTTGTTTCAAAATTAGTAAAACCAGAAGGATGTTCATGTTCTTATCCAAAAAAAAGGCGACAAAATATTTGAGGTGATGGACAGTCATTAGATTGATTTGATCATCATGTAATGCATATATACCTCAAGACATATTCCTGCCCGCACAAATACATACACATAATTTATCAATTAAAAGCAAGTATGAAAAACTGTAAATGTAGAGAATGTTGCTGTACTTTCTCAGTCTTGGTTTCTCACTTTGATCAGGGAGCTTCACATTAGGAGGATAAGGGTTGTTTGTCCCAGCTCTCATACCCTGGAGTTTCTGGTTTAGTTGATCAGGAACAAAGCTCACAAACATTGGTGTTTATTTTTAAAGTCTCTCAAGTGGTTCCAGTGCTCAGCCAGGATGGAATCACAGTCATCTAATTACTGAATGCCAGAGCTGCAATAAAATCTTGTCCCAAGTGTCAAAAGTAGACATTGCTAGAGTCTAATGTAGATACACTGAATTGACTTCCAGAGGGTAGAATGCAAAAAAAATACAGCCCCCCTCTCCCAAAATACAGTCTTCTGCTCAGCAAAGTCTGGGACACTTTGATTTGAGCCCTTTCCTCTCTCAGGCCCCATCAGAGTCACCTGGTGGTTGGTAGAAGTGCAGCATCTGGAAACCCACTCTAGACCCTAGTCAGAACCTGTGTTTTGAGAAGATCCTAGGATGGTTCGTGAGAGTAATTTTGTTTCTTTCTTGCCTCTCTTCTCCTTTCTTTCCTACAGGCAGAAAAGCAAGCCAAGAAAGTTACAGGACTCAGCTGATGAACATGGGCAACGGGGGGCTGGTACCAGGAGAGGAAAGAAGCTGACTTCCCGGACTTTGACCCTCTGTCCCTCTGTTTCTCAACTGCAGTCTGAGCTCTTGCTTTGTTCGGTTTCATTTTAGCATGGAGAAGCTCGATTTCAAAGAATGAATGCTCCAGGTGAAAGCAAAATGACTACACTTGAGCTCAGGCTACTACATCTTAATACCATTTGTAAAGGAGATCAGAAACCCACACTGATAGAAAGTTCTGGAAGAGGAGAGGTCATAAGCAGTCTGTGAAATCCCACGAAGTCACATGGGCAATTTCTTTCCTTTCTACAGAAACTCAGGAAGGGAGTAGGGGACGGGGGAATGGCTTTCCTTTGAGCTGCTCCAACAAGATTTGACTTTTTGCAATGTTACTGTTTTGTTTTTATGGAAACTATATTATTTTTAGATCTAGACATGCCAGGATACTAACAATAGGAAAAGGGAAGAGAAGTAGGTTGAAGAGAACAAACTTGAAGTGAGAGAAGATAAACAAATACAGATATCTAAGGTACTGCACACAGACTAGAGACACTGTTATTGGACATCACACTAAGATTGCTAAGACACATTTTAGCTCTTATCGTAAAGGGAAAATAAAAGGTTATCACTTTGGGAAGCAATGGAGCAATGGATAGGTTAATTTTCTTGACTTCCCTGATGCTTTCAATATGTCTGTACATCACATTTTAGCTGGGGAAACGGCTCGGCGGGTAAAGTCCCTGCCACACAGATGTGAGAACCTAAGTTCAGAACCCACATAAAGCCAGATGCTTGTAACGCTCATCTGCAATCCCACTGGTGTTTTGGTGATTTGATTGAAGACAAGAGAATTCACAGAGGCTCATGGACCATCTAGCCTGCTGTACTTAGCAGCAAACATGAAACTTGTCTCAAGACAAGGTGGAAGGTGACAAATGACCCTGTCATTTTACACCCATACATACACACACCCACAATACACCTATACAAATACACACATACATAATTTTAAATGATGCTTATCCAAATATACCTGGTATTTTAAACAGCAGAAAAAAAGGATGATGAAATGCATTTTGAGGGGGCTAAACTACTCTTCTCTCTCCCTCTCATTTTTTATGCAAATCATCTTCGAGAGAAGTATTTTAGAGTATTAGCAAAAATTGTCAGATATTTTAAGAAGTGATGAGACAACCAAATGCCATCTAGAATGTTGAGAGAAGAACTGGAACAGAGGTAGGAAAGGACTTTCCAAGAAGAAAGTACTGTACATTTTTCCCAAGGTCTACAGCAGCCTGTAAGAGAAGCCAGCAAGGCATCTTTCTAAATATGTTCATTTAGTCCTGAGTGAACATACCTCCCAGGAAACTGTGCAGCAATTCTGAAATGAGACTTGGGGGCTAGGGAGACAGCTTACTCAGTCAAGTACTTGCATTACAAGAATAACCACCTGAGTTAGAGCCCACAATAAGAAGGCAGGTGCAGCAGCCCGCACTTTTAGCCCCAGCTCAAAGAAGGAACTAGGGATGGGATTGGGAATTCGAGTAGGTGCAGTGAGTTGGGACATATCAGAGGCTGTAAGTGGGAAGGCAGAAAGTGAAATTTCCAGTGTCACCATCTCAAAGAAAATTCCCCTACTTTCCTCTATACACAGACACTGACTCCAGACCTGCTCCCTCGGGACAATAACACTACTAAATCCTAATCCTCCCACGAATGACACTGGAAACCTCCCTTTCTCTGCATCTCCATTGCTCCTCTCCCAAGCCAAACTACCACCCTTTCTTGCTTGGACCATTGCATTGCACTTTCACCCCTTCTGCCTTCAGCCCCCAGACAAGCACCACCATGTTCAAGAGATCTGTCCAGGGATCTTTAAATAGCCTCCAAGTGTTCTTCCCCCTCCTTTGGCCCGTTGTCATCCAACTGTATTCGTCTAAAGCTTCCACCTAGCCATCCATTCCTCTTCTGTCATGCGGCTGTTTGCATGCCCTCTCTTTGCCTGCAGCCACTCGGCTTCCCAGTTTCCTCTTATCACTTTGATAGCACTTCCTCAGTCAAGCCTCCCCAAACTACCTTCCAGTCAAAACTTGTCCCTGTTACTTGTGACCAAGGAGCTCTCTCCTTCCCCTTCAAAATGCCTGCCACAATTTCTACTTAAGGTCCATGAGACCAAGGTACATTTTGGTGTGTTCATCACCACACACCCAGCAATCATTGCTGAGAAAATCAGATGAACATTTCTATTCCTATTAAGAAAGTCAGTAAACAATTACAAAGCAATGCATAGACGTTATCTAGAACAGACTCAGCTGGGCCTATTTCATCAAAACACTATAATATTAACAATACTCAATAATGATAGTTGGCAAACTTACGCAGACTTCCTGCACTTTGAATAGCATCTGGAAACTTGTGAGCCTGAGTCGGGGAGCCAATGTTACTTTTCTGAGCTTGTCTTCTGGGTGAGTGATATTAATAGACATATTTAAGTTTCATGTGGCAGTAACAGAAAAGTCCCTGAAGCGTACATAGCACATTTTATTTGGGTTAAACAAAATCTTGATACATATGGCTTAAAAAGACATAAATAATTTATATGTGATGTCCTCATCTACAGTGTTGATTTCTGGTACATGTATTTTCCATTTCTACAAAAGGCTAATCTCCTTATGTCCTTACAAAATATGCCTTTTCCTTCAGTTCCATAACAATACAGCCAGTGTGTAGACACATACATTTTGTACTTTTCAAAACAAGACTAATTATTATCTAATAATATTGGCAACATTAAGCAGACCATCACTGTGGGAGTATGAAATATGCAAGAAAAAATCTGTTAATGTATTCAAACATGTTCAGCTGTCATCAAAGATTAAAAATATGCCTTCACATTTCATCTCCTTCAAGATCAAAGGTACATTTTCACGTTTCTGTGTTTCTTTGATGGCAGTAACCTCATCATTCTCCACTTAGCTAAAGAGGATCAGAAAGCAGGAACTACTTCAGCATCTAGTCCTGAAATTCCACTGCTAGAAACAATAGAACTGTTATACAGACTCTTTTTTTTCCAAAAAAGAAGTCCAACAATTAAACTTGTACTTGTATGTTATAAGTATTTTTGTGTATGTGTGCACACACAAGTGTGCATGTTGAGGCCAGAGGTCAATGGCACGTGTCTTCCTCTACCTCTCTCCATCTTCTGTTGTCAAGAAAATCAAACATAAATGGGGCAGTAAAACTAATATTGAACATGCTTGCTGTTTCTCCAGACTAGTTGACCAAAAACCTCACTAGGATCTGCTGGTCCTTGCCCTCTGCCCAACACTGGGATTACAGGTGCGAGGCCATGCTCACTTCTCTCTGGATGCTGGAGATCCAGGCTCAGATTCTTACACTTGTATGGCCCGCACTTTACTCACTGGCCCTGTCCCAGTTTCCACTTCTAGTAGTGTTGTCTCTTGCTCATGAGATGTACTTCTGAAAACCATGCTGGCCAGAACCATTAGAGCAAAAACACAACTGCAATCACTGCCTACATGAATCACAGGCGCCCAGAACATGAACCATTCGCCTTGATGTAGTTAAGGACAAATTGTTACTGAATCCTATTGCGATGAAATTTCTTACAATACCTAAACCTTTAGACATTCACTAGTTATATAATCTAGGGGAAATGAAAGCTAAGCCAGTCAAGATGTGTTTGGCAGGAGAGAAATGCATTACTTATTTAATACTCAAGCTTCTTTTTGAAGCTTACAAAATATACAAATGTTTTCTTACAAACAACCAACATCTTTTCTAAAGAGGTTATATAATTCTTCAAAGTTAATCTTTTAAGACCATCAACTTAAATAACAATAAAACTAATGAAGAACTTCAATTAAGACCAATCTCCAAAGTGGTTGAATAGTTTACATTCTCACCAGCAATGGAGGAGGGTTCCCCTTTCTCCACATCCTCTCCAGTATGTTTTATCACTTGAGTTTTTGATCTTAGCCATTCTGATGGGTGTAAGGTGAAATCTCAGGGTCATTTTGATTTGCATCTCCCTGATGACTAAGGATGTTGAGCATTTCTTTAAGTGTTTTTCGGCCATTCGATATTCCTCTATTAAGAACTCTCTGTTTAGCTCTGTACCCCATTTTTTAATTGGGTTACTTGATTTGTTGCTTTTTAACTTCTTTAGTTCTTTCTATATTCTGGATATCAGCTCTCTGTCAGATACAGGGTTGGTGAAGATCCTTTCCCAGTCTGTAGGCTGTTTGTTCTGACAACAGTGTCCTTTGCTCTACAGAAGCACCACCCTCACTGAGCTGGGTCTCCTTTATCAATCACTAATCAAGAAAATGTGCATACAGATGGGTCTGTAGGGTGATCTGATGGAGACATTTTCACAGCTGAAGTTTCCTCTTGCCAGATGACTCTTAGCTTGTGTCAAGTTGACAGAGAAACAGCTATACAGTAGGCTTTTCAGGGCAAATCACAACACAATTTTTATTCTACACCACCATCCTTGTTTTTTGTTTGTTTAGTTGTTTGTTTGTTTCCATTTTCTGTGTTTTTCATTCTACATTCTAAGCAGCAGAAGCTAGTTCAGTGGCTCTCAACATGTGGGTCATGACCCCTGAGGGTCAAATGATCCGTTCACAGTGGTTGACTAGGACCATCTACATGTCAGATATATTTTTGTGTTCATTGGTGTTTTTCCTGAGTGTACAGCTGTGTGAAGGTGCAAGACCCACTAGAACTGGAGTTACAGACAGTCATACACTGCTATGTGGGTGCTGGGAATTGAACCCAAGTCCTCTGGAAGAGCAACCACTGCTCTCAACCACTGAGCCATCCCTCCAGCCCCTGAGTACCAATCATTTACATTATGACTCATTACAGTAGCATAATTGCAGTTATGAAGTAGCAACAAAAGTAATATTCTGGTTGGAGGTCATGACAAAATGAGGATCTGTATTAAAGGGTCACAGTGTTAGGGCAGTTGAGAACCACTGAGTAGGTTATTTAAAAGAACCACTTAAATCTACAAGTTCAACTTATTTTCCTCCCTGGGCCATTTTCACAGGGCTGGTTACACTAAGATGAGAGTTTCTGTTGTGCCTTCTGGCTTCTCAAAGCACGCCCAGGTACTGGGGCAGTCCAGGCTGACACTGCCTTTACTCTCATCAATAAGTTGTATGGAAGTGGCAAGGCAGTGCTCAGGTCTCTTGTTTGTTTATCTATCTGTTGGGATTTGCCTACAAATTCGGAAACTCTTGATTAAACTGGATCCAATGCTTGAAAGCTCAGTTAATGGTTTTAGAGGCTTCCAGTTATTTAATATGTGCCTTCACCCGGTAAAAAAAAAGGGGGGGGGAGGCTGAAAAATCTCCCATGCCTTACCTTATCCAAAGAAAATGTGAAAAAGCAAGTCTGTGTTAAGCCCTGCCTACCTGGTGCAGTGAAATGCCTGAGACCTGTGCATCCTGCCCTCCCCCCATCTCTTCAACAGCCCTTCCAGCCCGAGTTAAAATGCTCAAGAGCCTCCGACAGCACTACGGAGGGAAATTATCAGCTTCCCTGAAGAGGGTTCTCCCAACAAAGACAGGTTGTTTTGGGGATGGAAGAGAGAGTCTCCCTAATTGGGTCCTCACTCCCGGAAGCCTTTTTTAGGCTCAGCTAATGAGGCATTCTCTTTTGGGGACCAGTACTCATATACCATGAGCATGTACGGTTAGCTGTGTTCTTAGTCCATTCAGTGAAGCCCCAAAGTTCACTCAATGTGCGCACTGCGTCTCTAGGAGCGACAAAAGAAATGGGTGGCAAAATCTTTACAAGACCCTTAGGTTTTGTCATGTCCGTGGGGAGTAAAACTAACATTATACTGAGTGGAAGGTGAATATAAACCCAAGATTTCCAGACAAAAGGACAAAAAAATATAAAAGCGGTCTTAGCCTGTCATGAGAAAATACCACAGAAAATTGATTATCTTTGAGAAGAAAAGTAAATAAAACCAGGTTAGGCCAAGGTTTAATGATGTGTGAGAAGAACAAGAAGAGAGACTCCAGGTGCCATGGCCCACAACAGACAAAAAAGACAGAGATCAAATGCTGACTTTGGACAAGACTGCTCTGGAAAGTGGGAGGAGGGTGAGCAAAGAAGAGATGGAGGGAGGAACTTAAACCACTAAGGACAAGGAAGAAAAAGAAAGGATGACGGAACAGAGATAAGGTCTAGAAAAAAGGAGAAAGAACATGTAACTTGTGAAAGGAAACATGAATTTGTGTGTGAAAAGGCTGGGGGAAGGGGGTGAGGGGAAGGATTCAGCCTTAAGTCTTACAAAACCATAAAAACCCAAAGGTAAGCACTTTGAACTGACAAGAGAAAAAGTCACGAGCCGGAAATTATCAGTAGCAAAGAGATAGAGAAAGAAATAGTAACTCAGAATTAAAGGCATGCACCATAGATGGGTGTCCAAAGAGCTAAACAAGTAATCATTGACAGCACTAATACACTGTTTCCTATGGGGTGATTGCTGTTCTCCCACTTTGCATGTATTGCCGAATTTAACCTTTGTTCTATTTATGTGAGCCAGGTCCTGTTATCACTTGTGAAGATACAAGGCTCAGGTAAGGCAGTGAAATCATAACCAATATGCACTTAAAGAGAAACATCACTGTGACATTGTTCTGGATTGCTTTCTAGCACATAGTAGATTATCAGTAAGTTTCTCTTATATCACTGAACAGTTCACTATACAAATGGCACAAAGGTCGAGCAGAGAGGTATCGGTTGTCTTTAAGGAACTTATCCTCAGACTATCTAGCCTCCAATAAATAACCACATTATCCGTACAGTGTTATAAGATGTACAAAAGTAACTTCTTTGTGGTTTAATTTATCCCCCAAAGGATGGGACAAAGGACAACCTTTCCCTACAATGCAAGTCAGCTGATCAGTGTTTAGTTACATGTGGCAATCAGCAGCCGGCTTGCTGGACTGTAAGCTGCTTTGGCCATCAAGCAGTGAAGCTCTCTTTTTTTATTTTTATTCTTTTTTTTTAAATTTATTTATTTTTATCTCAATCACAGGTTAGGTACTTTGAATCCCAGGCATAGCCCCCTCCCCCATTCCCTCCTACCCTCCTACTCCCTCCCTCATCTCCTTCTTCCCTGCCCCCTCCAAGTCCACCAACAGGGGAGGACCTCCTTCCCTTCCATCCAACCCCAGCTTATCCTGTCTCCTCAGGGCTGGCTGCAATGTCCTCCCCTGGGATCTAGCCAGTCTGTCACTCCCCGGCTTATATGGGGGAGGGTCAAAGAGTCAGCCATCAAGATCATGACTGAAACAGTCCCTGTTTCCCTGAAT
>CM053765.1:37029915-37065470 GCA_028658305.1 Pachyuromys duprasi | reverse complement strand
GAGTTATCATGGGCCCAATCCATGCGGGGGTTCCAGTCCACATCCACACATGGTCCTTGATTGTAGAAACTGTCTCATACAAGACCCCCGTGCCCTGCTCAGTTTGGTCTTTGTGGAGCTCTTGTTCTCCCCAAGTCTCAACAACCTCCCCCAGATCTATCATTACTCTCGCCCTCTGTCAGAGGTTTGATCTCGAGTCTTAATATCTATCCGCTCTGATACATCGCTACATTGACCACCCCCCCCCCAGAGGTCCTCTTTGGCATGCTCCTGTCCTGTTGCTTGTTTTCTCTCTTAAACAGGCAAGGACTGATTTCCAAAGACAAAGCTTATCTCCAAAGATCACTAACTTCTAACTGCAAAGTTGTTCAAAATAATTCAATTAGAATGTGAAAACTGATAAACAGTTATTTCTAATATAAGTTGGCCCTACATTTCCGATCCTGGAAATTAAAATGAAAATGGTAGAGAATATTTTGTTTGCACATCAAATTGGGCCAGGAGACAATAATGCTCCGATGGGTACCACTGATGCTTCCGTGCTGGGTGATTTCTGTTTCTAGCTACACACTGTGATTAAATAAACATCTTCAGCTACACAGTTTCTTTTGCTAACTCATTTCATGGACATCATCAGAACTTTTTGGAAAAATCAATTCTGAACTTGGTTACTTTAGGAGCAAAAATCAAACTGCACTTATTCAGCCGGTCTTTTCTTACTTCTGTAGAGGGGAGATTAGGAAAAGATTGGGTGCCGGTGTGACCTGTGTCCGTGAGGAGTTGCCATCATGTTCCAAAGCTTTCACGACATTATGTATACATTATTATAGCTAGAAACTTCTAAGGTTCTGCTTTGAAGCTCAGATATCAAACTGCTTACTTCTCAAAGTTCATAGGAATGTACACATACATTAAAGCCCTTTATATAGGACTTCAGTAATTACATTTCTCGGATCGGACCAGAGCCCCTAAAAAGAATAAAAATCAGTTTTAGTAAAATTGCAAATTGCTTTTAAACCATGGCTCATTTTTTTATTATTTTGCCCATTAATTTTCTTGCTTCTTTTCATCTGAAAATATAAGATATTACAAAGCTATTGCCTACATTTCACACATATGTGTCACTTTGTTAAGTCCCTGTGTCCACATATAACCAAATGCTAAGAGAATGTCTGATATACTAATTTATTATGATAATAATAATAGCTGCCTTAACTTGATCAAATATTTCTAGATCTGGCCTTTTACACTACGGCTAATGCATGCTAATCAACAGGAAACTGAATCTTTCAGAGTAATACATTCCTAACCATGACTCTTGGAGTTTAACAACCTGGGGAACTTTGAAGATAATTTGTTTTAGCTTTGAACTTTATTTTCAAATTTTGGGAAACATCAAAAGGCTAGAATTACACATAGGCTATGGAAATAACTAGAAATTTGTGCTCTCTTTCAGTAAATTCAATTATGAGCTGATTCTACCTCTGTCTTGAGTCTAATACAAGTTATATAATAAAAACTGTTATAGGAAAAACATCTGATGAAATAGTAAGTATGTAGCCATCTCCCTAGGATGATGCATTATACACACAGAACTTTTCTGAAGACTTGTATTTCATACATATTGCCATTATATGAAAATGTGTGCTTTAATTAAATTTTCTTTTGATACTGTAAGTTCCCTAGTAGTCTAAACCACATCATATGAATATCGCATTATAATTATTCATGGTGTGTGATTAGCCAACATCACATGTCAATGTTTAGTGCTATCATATTTGTTTAGTTTTAAAATAATTGCCAGCAATTTAAATAACTTCCAGTAAGTAAAAGGAGTAAGTACCTCATTTCACCGAACTTTCTTGTTTGTTTTATGTTTTACACGTTTTCTTTTGCGCACAAACACAATGTAGACCCCCGCCCCCCAATCATAATTGAGGAGTCTAGCAGAAGAGAGAGAAAAGGAAAGATGTTGGCTAATCACTAGTTGTGACGGAACCTACAGTGACCTCTTGTGGTAAAAGGCAACCGCAGACGCTTGGTGGCCACACACACTCACTCTGGGGAGTGTGAAAGCACTGCTCCTCCAAGCAAGCATTTCAGCGAAAGTAGAAGATGAATGTTCACTAAATGTTAAAGCTTCTGTGTGGGAATCCACTTAGTCATTTCCAATTACTCCTGCCTTCCATTAAAATATATAACGGATTACTTTTTCTTTCTTTTTTTTTTTTTTTTTGAAGATTGTCTGAAAGAGGGTTAAAACGGATTTCTTATGCATTCTACTCCTGGGATCCAGCAGAAGATAGACACTAGTGAGAGGAATAGTGTGTGGGGGTGGGGGGGACAGTCTTTAGCCAGCAATGCACAACAGCACTCATTATGTAACGTGGTGCAGGCCCAGAAGTGAGGTGATGCTCTTGGTTATTCGTCAATATAATTTAGGAAGTGGTCAGTATAATTTCAACCTCTTTGATACTGTAAACATTAAAGTGGTGCATTATAAGACTTGGGTAAACCGATGCTTCAAAACCAATATGTGGTTTTATCAATATTTCCTGAACAGTATCTTAGATGTTACAGAAAGCCATTCGAGGGGGATAAAAAATCCAACAACTTTATAACATCACCAACAAAAACCACCTGCTTAACTGTTCCCGTCAGGTGGGTCATAATTAAGCTGTTTTTCCTTTCTTGTTTTGATACCAGATCACTGTTTCTTCCAACTTGTTTCTAAATATCAGTTACAGCATGAAGATAATTTTTTTGGAATCTTTTTACAAGGAAGAGGTGGCAGAGTAAAGAAAGTGCCTGTGCAAGCCTGCTGTCTCCATAAAATGGAAAACTGAAGCCACTGAGGTTCCCTTGAAAGATGAGCTTTTTATCACACACTCTCTCCTCTGTTTTCTTTCTTTCCTGAGTCCGTCTCCTCCAAAGAGAAAAATAACACTTCTGGGTTTTCATGTAAATGAAAAGTCCTTAATTTTAATAGTATTTTATTAGTGGAAAAATTAACATCAGAAATTCTTGGTTTGAATTTATAATTAAAAAAAACAGCAGTCTAACTTACTGTCACCCTAACTAGTAACTCCTAGCTATTTATTAGGGATTCCAAGAGAACACATGGGAGAAATGTACTGCCTACAAGGATGGGCACATTGAGAGCTTTGGTATAATATTTTTTTGTCTTTTGAAACTAATATTTCACCTAAAAGTCTCTCAGATATTTAACTTGACATTTAAGTTTACATCTTTCTACAGCTAGTTTATACAAACAATTTCCATGAGCACTGACCATATAAAGAAGGCTGAGGTCCTGACAATGCCAAACACAGATTTGCTCCATGGCTACTCAGGAAAGAGGCCCTCGACAGTGGTCCTGTTCAGATGAAATGAACTTGAACACAGTTCTCAATCTCTCCCTACGTGGTAACTCACTTCTATCCAAATAGCCAACATATACCTAAAATTCACATTGGTTGACAATCTGCTATTTCGGACCAGCCAGTAAGACAATTTCTAAGACAAGGCAATGATAAATATTCAAGAAAGTAGATGCGATTTTTTAATCTGATCATTAAACATTGAATATTGAAATGCTACACCACAGCCTATAAATACATCAATCAAAATCAAAATTCTATTTTAATGCTTATCTGATCATTACTGTTGTCTTTGTACTTTTAACCTTTATAAATCTCGCAAAAATAAAATGCTCTCTGTGTTTACAAGTTAAGAATTATTATATCCCTTTTATCTGTTTTAATCAAGTCTTTAATCTTGAAAACTTAAGGGGAGAATTCCTTGCTTCTCCTATTTTGAGAGTTGGCTATAAAATGTGTACATATCCATACTACACAATGGCTCACACTGCTTTATTTTATAGACATAGTCACCAGTAAGTAACACCTTGCAATTCTGGCCTAAAACACTCAACTAAATAAGGTGGGGGCAGAGAGGACAACAGAATAGAGCAGCAGCAGAGAAGCTATCATGGCCTCTTAGGGCTTGGAAGGCAGCACTGCTCCCCTAGAAACTGCAGCTGAGGACTTCAGAGTTGGGTTATAGAATCCTGAGCTTTAAAGACTGTGTGCAGATACGCCATCCCTCTTGCTTATTTGTTCTGTATTACCAAAAAGTTATCTGATAGATTCCTAACTGCCTGCACTCTCAATCACAAGCTACCCATGGACAAAAACAAATCTTTGTTATTCTCTCTCTCTCTCTCTCTCTCTCTCTCTCTCTCTCTCTCTCTCTTTCCCTCTCCCTCTTTCTTTCCTCCCTCTTCCCTTCCCCTTCCCTGTCCCACTTTTCCTCTCTCTTTCCTTCTTCCTCTCCCTTGTATGTGTGCCTGTGTCTGTGTATGCATATGTGTCTGAGTGTCTATGTGTGACTTTGTGTCTCTGTGTCTGTGTGTGATTTTGGTTTTCTTTCCATTCTCTGTCAGTCTTTGTGAATTATTCACTTTTTGCCCCCCACCCCATGTCTGTCCTTATGTTCTGATGGATGTCTGTCCATGTGTCTGTCTGTTGGTTCTCATGTCATCTCTGCCTTTTTCTACACACATGTTTATTTGACTCAGTGTAAGATCTCAACTTTTCTAATGGAAATTATACTGTATGAGAAAGAAAAGTTCGTCAATATAAAATGCCAGCCTGCTTCTTTAGTTCTTTTTTTTAGTTCTTAAATCAACTGGGAATGCTTCTCTTTCACATCCTTTCCCCCACTACAGCTCCGCCAGCAGTTCATTCCCAATGCTATTAAGTTGGTGAATGATTAAATCTTCAGTGTGACAACCCTGATCCGTCTATGAGAATCCTAGAGGAAATTTTATCTGTTACTCTTAATTAAACAATCTCTTAGGATGAATCTTTTTCAATTTCTCTGCCAAGTCAGGTAGCAATGACAACAGGAGAGCCCTCCCACGTAAATGGGTAGACCAATTACATACTGGAATTCTCAGTTCAGGTACTTGCTGAGGCTTTTCAGTATTTGCTACATATAGAAATGTGTATCTCTCAAATATCTAATACACCCCCAATAAAATCCCAAGGTTTTGTGTCCTACTACTATTTGAAGTTGTCCATAGACAGTGGAGGGTAGAATCCTTAAATGGCAAAACAGGTAAATCTCACTGATGCTTGATGTTACCCAGGGAAAGAAACACTAAGTTAATGAACCCATTCTAATCCCAGAGTGTAAAAATGATAAAATACTCATATGTTGGGTGGTAGATATAAAATGGAGTCAATGGGAGTAAACAGTCCTAAGCCACATAAAATAATACTTTACTTCAAGTCACGTCTGACAGAAACACATTCTAAAACCATCTCATAGTTCCAATCTGAGAAACTTGTTCCACTAACAATGCCACAGTGCTAAACTTCAACCCAGGGCTTCTCGCAGCCTCCCTCTTCAGCTCAGAGAGTGGCAGGGAGCCCATGGGTCTGGTTTTCTAAGGCCTTCCTTGAAAACACCTCTCAAAAGCCAACTCTATGAAGTAAAATACCTCAGAAAGATGAGACATGTGGAAGACAATCACCATAATCCTGTAAACAGCTGATTCCAGTAACCCTTACATCCCCCCCCCCCAGCAATTGATTGTCTTAATGCTCCCTGTATTCTAGATCCATGGAAGATATTCATAAAAGAAGGCAATGGGTTAGTATAGAAAACCCATGCATTATAAACATATAATTTAACTTCTATTGTCATAAAAACTGAAAATGCACATGAACCTCACTCTGGAGTAGCTAAAAATATTACAGGAATTAAAGTGACTGCAGCTCTATAAGCTTTTTTTTTTTTAATCCAGATTTGTCAGTGCTTCTCTAGACTTGTACAGAATCACACATTGACCAAAATGGAAGAAAAGAGTCACAAAGCTCCAAACCAAACTCCAAGGTGAACATCTAAAGAAAACACCTTAGGCTACTCCAATTCCAAGGATGTGTTTTCAAGCCTGGTTTTCATAGAGAAGCTAATCCAAGAAGTGGTGTCCTCTAAACTACCACTCTGTGTCTGGTTATTTGCTGTCATTTCTGAGTGCCTCTCTAACCCACAGCCGAGAGTCTGAACCACATTTTCATACAAATGACCCACACCGTATCTGCTGTGTAAGGCCCCCAAAGACAGACAGTTTCCAGGAGTGGTTGACAGACCAAGGCATCACAGAGCCTCACAGAACATTCCCACTGCTTTCCTACTCAAATCCAGGTGCAGAATTATCTTTCTCATAGTTCTCCAGGAAGGGATCCTGAAGAAAAAAAAAAAAAACCTTAAATGATAGTCCATACAGTTTGCATGTGGAGTTGAAAAATTATGTATAAGGAGTTTTTTTTAAAAAAACAACTAGAAGATGCATAATCCCAGAAGATCAAATTTTTATGATCTGACCACACATAAATGGATGGTATTTTAAAGACTCTTCAGAGGCAGAACAGCCTTAATGTGAAGGAGCAAGTAGAATGGCATTGTTCAAATCTTTTTCCCCAGTGCTTTGAGAGCACAGAAACTATGGCTTTGTTTCTGTGCTTCTCCTGACCAAGTGAAATGGGTGAGATGTAACCTATAAACCAATACGTAACAAGGAAAACAAAGACGTGAAACTTTAAACACAAATTTGATCCTCGTAACCGCCTTCCCATTTTCCAAGCAGTGACTTTTTTTAGACTCAATTCTCGCCATAAGGCAGGGGACTTTCAGAAGTGCACGGTGGGTCCAAAAGCTATCCCGGTGACTTAAATTTGAGGAAGTAGCCACTTTCCCAGTCATTCCCAACTTAAAAGGAAAGCTTCCCCCCTCCAAAAGCTGCCTCTAAGAATTTGGTCAGCTCTTGCAGCCCCGCTTGGGAAGCGATGGGACAAGTAAGAGATTCATCATCAAAGTGAAATTCAGACCTATTCTGATGAACCTCCCCTCTGCCCACCCCCTTCTCTAGCTCCTACTCCAAGGTCTGGACAGGTGGGAGGGGGCACATCTCTCTTAGGAAACAGATGGAACTTATGTTCCTCCACCACCTCGTTCCTGGCCCCCACCCACCCCAAGCCACCAGGTACCACTTCCTACACCTCCCTCCCCCCCCCCCCTTTGGAGAGGGATGGGATGGGCAGGATGGGGGAGCCCACCGTGGGCGGGATGGAGGTGGGGAATGTTCTGAACTGCAACTCTCCTTACCACTGGAGCGCCTGACGATGTTCTCCAAAAACGTGTTCTGCGGCGCCACCAGCCCTCTCTTGCCCCCCGGCATCCTGGGTCTGGAGAGCAGCGGCCAGGATCCGCGGCGGGGGAGGGGGGGAAGCAGGAAGAAAAGGTGAAAGAAGAGGAGGAAAAGGTGGTGGAGATGAAGTCGAAAGAAAAGGGGGCGCGGCGGCGGCGGCGGGGTCCCCTGACTGTGTCTCCAGCCCGACCCGGATGAGCAGCTCTGGGGAGGAGGACCAGGCAGTTCATGGTAGTAGCGCTCCCCCGGCCGCCGCTGCCCAGACTGTGGCGGTGCCGCACACGGGGCTGGGGAACTGCAGGCTCCGCCGGGCACAGTGCGCCTGCGCCGCCCCCGCTGTCGCTGTCCCGCCGGTGCTGAGGCTGAGGCTGCTGCTGAAGATGCTGCCGCGGAGACAGGAGCCGCGACGCGGGCTCAGCATTTCTCCCTCTGCCCGGCGCCCGAGCTCTGGGAAAGACCGTGGGGGGACTCTACTTCTCTCCCCCCCACCCCGAGCCCGAGCCAAGACCCCCTTCCTTATCTCTGCTGCCTCGGTCTCTTAGCCCATCCTTCCCACGCAGCTGCTTCACAGCTGCCCAGGGCAGCCTAACTTCTGCCGGGCTTTGCGAGCGCCTAGTGGCGGCTCCTTTCTCCACGAAGATCCAGACAAGTGTTCGCTGGCCGGTGTGGGCTGTTGTTGGCAGAGGCAGTCAATGTCAGGGAGAAGGGGGGGGGTCACATCTCAGCTTCTCCCGCCACCATCCCAAACCCCAGCAACTCCGGGGGCCGCTGGTCCTGGAGCTGAGGTGCAGGAGGGCTCCTGCTCCAGCCCAGGCTCTGCGCCGAGTAGGAAGTGACTGGGTGGCGCTCCAGGACGCAGAGCAGCCACCTGACGCTGCTACCGCCCCCCTCCGGACTCTGGCGCCTGAAGCCTCAACACGGGAGCTTTCCGCACCCTGAGAACCCCCACTATCTGGAGCAGGAGCCAGATGGAGTATGAGCGCAGAGCTGGCCCCCCAATGGCGCTGCGCCCCAGGCTTGATTTGGCGCGCAGGGGGCGGGGAGAAGCGGGGCGCCTACACGGTCTCTGGAGAGCTTCCCCAGGGCTGCTGAGCGCAGGAGGAGAACAGGGAGCCAGATCCCCCTATCAAACTTGCAGAAAAAGAGTTCAGCTGATGCTAGTAGTCGTAGGAGAGAGTGAAATTCAGACAAGAGCGGGAGCAACTGGCAGCAGCCTGTGCTTGGAAAAGTGGTCCAAGCCGTGAGAACGAAGCTGCCTCGGGGGAGAGGCCGCCCTCCTGGACGTTGAGAACCTGGGCTGGAGTGAGGCTATTAGAAGCAGTCCAAAAGCAGGGGACAGCCACACAGGAGGGAAATTTTCGCAAGTAAGAATGGGACGGGAAGAAGGGGAAGCTCAAGCTGCAGCCGCCCCTTCTTTCCTCAAAGGCATTGTTTTTTTTTGGGGGGGGGGCTTGTTTTTGTTTTTGTTTTTGGTCTCCAGACTGCAGCATCAACACCCCCTAGTAACTGCTGACATGCAAATTTGGGGTGCTTATCCCCCAAGTGGAGGTGCTAAAAACTCTGGGGATGGAGTCTAACCATCTATTGGTAACAAGCCCTCTGCCTAAAAATGATACACAAGCTAAGAAGGGCAAGGCCTTTCCTTCAGGAGACCCCATCTGGAGCTGTGGAGACAAGAACAGAAAAGACTCTGGAGCAGGACACAAAGGGTAAAGGTTGGTTGACCTGGCTTATCTTCCTTGCTGGAGTCAGGCTATGCCAGGGGCAAGGTAATCTTTGTGGAAATGATCACCTGTCAAGATTTTTAAAACAAGGCAGACTGAGTCAGAGCACGGTAGCATCTACACACTACCCAAATGACTTTGAAATCTTTCTCTCTCCTTCCCTCCCTCCCTTCCTTTCCCAAGTCTCTTCACCCCCCCTCTCCCAATTGCCCCTATTTTCTGTGTCCATCTATGACAGAGCGTTAAATGTAAAACCAGGATCCAGGTTTTACCCTAGGGTAATTTTTCTCTCCTCTGAAATCTCCACTGTCCACTCAAAGCCTGGGCAGGTACGAAAAGCTGAAGGGTAAACACGAAGCAAAAAAGTTAGTTCCGCGGAGATCCCTTCTGAGGGGGGGAAAAAAAATAAATAAACGGAGACATTGTGGACTGACACTGGTTTATCCCAGCCTTCTATCTGAAGCAGTGGCATGCTGAGAAGGACAGTTCAGCCTCCTTCAGAGAGAATGTCTCTTCAATACATTGTGGGTGCCCTTAGTTAAATAACAAAGAGCTCCAGCACAGATCGTATCTATGTGCCTAGCTTGCCACAAGTTGGAGTCAGTGATGCATCCTTGGACATAACAGCTCCTACCATGCAGCTGACAAGGTATGTATGGAGTTGGGAGACAGAATAACAACAAGGAGTTGGCACCCAGACCCAGCACTGCGACCCTAATTTCCAACACCCTCTGCTGTGTAGTATGTGACCTATGCTCAGATTATTCAGCTGTTCCCTGGGGTAGTGAATACACAAGCCTAGTGTTTGAAAGCGTGTGCATACCTCTCGCATAGGCTTCTATCCTTGGCTTCCAGCATCTTATGGTAATTCTATCATCCACATCGACAGGGAATATTTCCAGCCTATACGTTCTTTTGCACACCCTCAGCTGCCCACATCTCGCCTCTGGGTATTGATTTACAGTCTCAGCATCTAATATAAATATCCCCGTTTCTAATCATTTCCCTGTGGGTGTATTAGCTCACACTTCCCAAAGAGGAAGCTCTTTCGGACTCCATTAAGACACAGTCACCCAACCACTGTAGAATGTGCCCATTTGTTTCCATCCACAGATTTAATTAAAATGTTTCTTCTTTATCCTTCATTTCTGGATAGCGTTGTAACTCTTGGGTTATCGTAATGAACTGTGTGGAGCAAAAACAGCTGGGCATGATAAAATGCCAAAGCATTTGGTTACACACTTTTCTTGATCTTCCAGTTTAAATTTTTGCTCAGGCAAAGCCGGTACCTGGAAAGATGAAGTGTCTTATTCCAGAGGACACGGTGCTTTACTGTCCTTGGGATAGAAGCTATGATAGGGCCTCCTGACCTCTAAGGATCCTTATAAGTAATAACCTGAGCTTGGATTTGTGTGAACAAATCCAGTCATCTTTACACCCACCACTCACAGCTAGGGGAAAGAGGAACCCCTAGCAACAACTTGTAACAGCTCCCAATCAAATCACAGTGGAAGAAAGCAGAGCAGAAGAAGCAGCAGCAGCAGCATACGGACTGCCTGGCCCTAAGGACTGTGCTGACAGATTGCAGCAAGGTGCCAATACAGCATTTTCAAAGGGTTTTGCAGACAGGGTCCATATGTTGTGACCAAACTACAGGGTTGAACAGGTGAGAAAGTAAGACATTTAAAGGCTTCAATATCACAACAAAGAGTTTCTTTTTATTTGTTTATATTATGACCAAAATTCCATTTCAAGGTATAACCACTTGAGCTTTTTTCTCTTCTGTCTTGAGGTTCAGTGATTAGCAAGCTGTTATCTGAGAGAACCAAGAGTTCCAACCCCTAGCAGGGTCTTCTACCTCTGGGGTCAACAGCAGATGTGTTCCAGTTTAATAAGAAGGAATATAAGAGGAAAGGCTTAGAAGTTAATTTATTGGGTAGTGATGATTTGTAACCACCCCCAGTTCCCTAAAGATTTCTTTTTAAAAATGATTCTTCCTTTGAAGGGTTTTTTTTTTTAATGTAGCATGTGAAAGTATCTGTAATTAGATTTCAATTTTCTAGAAGAGGTCATGTTTGAGCCTTTGTGTACAAGTGGCACAAACACCACTCCCTACAGAAATTATTCTTTTCTTCATTTGGACTGTCTTCGTAGCTAGCAGATACAAATCCATCATGCAGTTTTCAGGTGCTGAATGACAGGCTTGGATGGAAGGATGGGAAGTAAAAGAGGAAGGGGTCATAGCTCTGTTCCATGCTGTCCTGGAGGCTTGACCTCTTTAGCAGCAGCAGCCATCCCTTCTATTTCCTCCTACTCCATGTTCTTTCTAGACTACTAACATTGATGATACAAACATTGCTTTACTCTCTTGCATGCACAATGTTGTGCACTTACACTTAAACCTCAAAACTCTCCCTCCCCACCAACCCAACTCTATACACACAGAATCTGTTAATGTAGTGAAAACTAGACATATAGCATTATATGGAGGCTCAATGCTTGGACCCTACACCCAGACTGCCTAGAAATTAGACTTGACATTTGCTGCTTTTATGACGTAGGACAATTTTCCATTCTGAAAAATGAGCACAAAAATGAGACCAATATAGTAAGTTTTTTTGCGAGGATAAAGTATGTCCCATTTGATGTTATTAAAACGTATGGTATGAGTATTACTTATTTTCCTCATTGTTGTGGTAAAATACCCTGACAAAAGCAACTTAAGGGAGGAGTTTATTTTGGCACACAGTGTGAGGGTACAATCCATCATGGATGAATGTCATGGTATCAGGAGCTTGAGGTGCTGGTCACATTGTATTCACAGTCAAGAGGCAGAGAGTTTGTGCTCAGCTTGCTCTCTCCTTTTTATTCAGCCTATGCAATGGTGCTGCCCCATCCTGGAAAATCTTCACACACACACACACACACGCACACGTGCACACACACACACACACACACACACACACACACACACACACCCCTCAATTAACCAATCTAAAGAAACAAGTAAACAGCACTGTGTTTGTGAGTGAAAGTAAATGTGTGAGCCTTCTCCTTTGCATTAGAAGCTCTAGGTGGTGGTCCCCTCTCGGCTTTCATGGACAATGTGTTGCCTTTTTCTTCCTCCTTGAAACTGGTGTGGTCATGCAGATAAAGCTGATCACTGAAATATAATGGAGGTGAGGAATTCTTTCAGGTAAGAGTAAATAAGAGCCAGGACTCCATTTCCCATGCTCCTCTTCTGGTGCCTCTGTGACTGGGGAATTCAAGAAACACAACATCTGCCCAAGAACAGAATCTACATCTGCAGCTTTATATAAGCAGGAAGTAAACAAGGCACTAGGATTCTACAGTTTGTGATCGTCTTAAAGTCTGCTGGAATACATTCAGAACTTGCTTTAGAAATGAAAAAAAAAAATAGAAGAACAATTTCCAACCTTATCTACATTTAAAGATCACCCGAAGAATTCATTAAAATATCCCAAAGTTCAGGCCATGGCACAGACCAGGTAAGTCATAATCCCTGATGATGAGACACAGACAAATTCTTTTATAATGTTCCCTAGGTGATTTCAATATACATCAAATTTTAGGACCTCTAGCTACACAGTGTTCAATTTATGAGGACTCCTGGGATTTAAACAATGTGTCAAGATCTCCTTCGGCTCCTAAGGATCAAGTTGTAATGGAAGTTTTGGTTTCTTGGTAAACTCAGTGATGTCAGGTAAAATGCTTTTGTTTTAATCCCAACTGTGGGATTTTTGTTTGGACTTTAGTTTGTTCACGACTAATAATCGTCTCATGCGGGACATGGCCTCTTGCAAGCTGGGAACGGCCTGCCTCCTACAGCAGGGAAGGAGTGTGGTCTAGGACTCTAGGGGATATAAATATGAGAACCCTGAAAGAGAAGGTGTTGGCATACGGTGTTGGCATGCGGCATGTAGCAGTTTGGAGAGACCAGAGACCAGTGGTATGGTGGACAGAGAGAAACTCTTCAGCACAGAGGCTCAGAGGAGACTGGCAGCTGCATTTGCTGTTGACCGGAGACTGGTAAAGCCCCAGGGGAACCCATCGACTCTAAACATCCAGGAGAAGTAAAGGGGTATGCACGCCCTCTCCTGACTAACATTCTCTGTCCTACCTAGGGTCGGAGAGCTTGGAAGGAAGAGGCTATGAGGAGCCCCAAATAAAGGAGTGTCTACAACAAGCTCCACATCAGGTCTTTGGTTCCACCCGTTGAACAGACTTGACCCTGAGTCTTCCTGTACTCGCAGCTACAGAGCACCTCAGCGGAAAACCGCACGCCCTCCCACACTCATCCACTGCAAACCCAGGCCTCTACACTCAGCCTGTTCAATCAATCCCGTGCAATCTCCTGTGTGTCTCTAGCTGGCAGCGTCTTCAGTCCCCTGCAATGGCTTTCTCAACCCTTCTCCTCACTCATCACACCAAAGTTCTCCCAGCTCTTCACACTGAAGATGTCACTCTCTCACCTCCCTGTCTCAGAACATGACTCACGGGGAACGTGTCACACTGCCAATTCTCAGACTCTTGACTTTGTTCTCTCCTGCCTTGCCTTCTTCTATGTGACAGGGAAACAACCTTAGTTCCCAGCCTCTAACGATCTTCTGGATGGTATTTATTTGTGCCTCTGGAGAAATACACCCATATACTGGCCTATCTACTGCACCAACCCCTGAAATGTCTCCACTCCAAGGTTAATTTTTTTTTCAAGCCCAATGAGGATATTTCCATTCTTACTTTACTCGCTTACGACATTTGACCCTACTACTACTCTTTCCATCTGGAAGTATTCTAGTTTAATCTGACTGGTTTTGAATTTTAGCATTTTAGCATTTTATCACACCTAACCTGTATCAGAATTCCCTGGCCTGTAAACTTGGTATAGTAACAATACCTACCTCATATGGTTTGCATAATATTTATAAAAGATAAGTTTTTTGTCTGGAAAAATAATAAAGAATAAAAACAAGTGTAAAATAGATAACATCACCAAAATGAATGCTTACAACATCTAGCAGAATTTGCTAGAGTAGCCAAATTGACAGAGTAAATAAAAGTAAGTTTGTAAGTAGCAAGGTTTGGAGGCAAAAGGTCCTCTCTGTGGATGAGTTTCACCTTTTCATTCCCACTGCAGGCATTTTTCTACCACGGGAAAAATAACTGCAGCCTGTGTTGAAAATGGTTTACCTTCTAGCTGATCTCCAGGGCACAATATTTTTAAATTTTTGTTTTGTTTTGTTGTGTTGTGTTGTGTTTTGAGACAGGGTTTTACTGTGCAGCCTTGGTTGTCCCAGAACTTACCTATTACTCTGTAGACCAGGCTGGCCTCAAACTCACAGAGATCCACCCTCTCAAGTGCTGGGATTAAGGCATGCACCATTACCACGCAGCTCTGTCATGCTATTTTTAATATTTTTAGCTGTTTGTTTTCCTCTTCCTCCTTGTTACAGTGTCAAGTGGCTACCCTACCCAGGACAAGGAGTCTAGAGGACACTTAAACATGCTTGAGTCTAAGAAAGGAGGCTCAACATAGTCCCAGAGTCCACTCTCAACAAGGGCAAAACGCTCATGACAACTTATCAATGTTAGTTATATTAAAATAGCAATCTCACACCCAGGCTTCTAAAACAGAAAATTATGTTTGAGACCCCTAAATGCTTCTCATAAACTTTCCACAAATTCATTTGCCAGAAATTCCAGACCTAAACTGTCAACTGGTCATCTGTGATCCTTTTTCATCCCACTTGCTGTGACTATTGGCATGCTTTGCCATATGTGTGTTAATGAGCTGCATAATAGAGGTTGTTCTCCCTAACCCTGATGGGAGAGACACAAACATTCAGAAATCACAAGTTTCTAAACCCTCAAGCACAGGCCTCCTGCCTACAGGATAGATCCCCAATCACACCTAAGCATTAGCTGGCTTTCTCCATATGGCAATTCCACAGGGATCCCCAATTCAGCATACCCGAAACAAATGTATCATCTGACAGCCGCCCAAACTCTCCGGCTGGTATTCCCATCCCAGGAATGAGGGATGCCACCTACACCCACCCTGCAATTGAACTTGGGGACTCCAATGTTTTCCCTACCTCTGAAAACTCTCTGAGCAAGCCCACTCCTCACCTTCTCTGTTGGCATGAGCCAAGCAGCACCCATCACCTTTCCCGTGGACTCTTGCAAGAGCCTTCCATGTGTTCTTCCTGCTTCCCACCATCCTTCACTTCAATTTCAATATCTACCTCATTTCTCACCCTGCACTGTAGCTATCACCACAAGCCTGACTCCTTCATTTTATTCATGGAACACAGATCTGCATATGTGACTCCACTGCTCAGACACATCCAAGATTCTCTTTGGCCATGGGTGACGACCTAAAGCCCTCTACAAGTCTTTTCTTCTCCTTCCGTTCCTGCCTCCTGCTTACCTATCTATCCTGTCTCAGCTCTTAAGCTTCTGATCCGAATCCATGTCTTCACTCTTCCTCCCACACTCCTTCTCCTCTGTATACTTAGCATGCTCTTGTGCCCTCAGCACCCCACACACACACCTTCCTATAGAACCTGCCACATTCCTTCAGCTCATAGGCTAGGTGTCCTCTGAGAGTTCTCTTTGTACTATCCAAGACTTGGCAAAAAAGAAAAGAAAAGAAAAACTTTCTGCATCTTCTCTGACAGCTATCCTGTGCTGTCTCTATTACAACATTTGCTTCGCTGTTGATGAGAAGAGATAGCAAAGACCTTGCAGTCCTCCTGAGAAATGTCATTGCTCCTGTGAAAAAGAAGCATCTGTAAGCAGGGATGACCAAGTCAGGAAACACTAGAGAACAAGAAGGTGTGGGCTGGATTTTAGCCTCTATGCATACTTCTATGGGTTTACATCTGAAAGAACTTAAAAAAAAAAAAGCAAACCATAAGAATAGGAAAGTTTGTGGTGGGTGACAATTTGAACTTAACCAAAAGAAAAGGTAAAGAGAGGGCCCTCATTGGCTCACTTTGGGGGACTGGGCTTTGCTCTGTGGACAATGACAGGCATGTTTTGGGTAAGAAAGTGGCGTAGCATCCTAAAAGAAATCCGATGCACAAGTGAGATACAAGATGCCTGGGGAGAGGAAAGTCCAGGATTGGCCAAACTACATAATACACCCTTTGCAGGCGAAGAGCTGATGTTCTGAAACTTTAAATGGTTCCCCTTCCTTGTATACTATTATCCTGCGAGCATCATTTCCTGTGTAACACTCCTCACTGCAGCCCATCTCTTCCGGCTTTGAGGTCTGAAGCCTAGAACATCGAGGCTCTGAGTACTTTGTATGCATTTCCTCGTTTCATCACAATACAGTGAAATTAAATTTAATTCCACGAATGTTTATTGTTCACTGGGCCCCACAGAATCTATTTAGATTATCTCCATCAAACCAAAGATGAAACTGAGGCAGAGAGTAGTTAAGTAACTGACAGAAGGTCATAGATCTGGTTTGTGGCATAGCCAACATTATCTACCCACAAACTTTGTTTTCTGAACCCAAAGCAGCCATTTTGTTTAATTGATTACTGCCCTGTGTAGTCAATGAAAACAAATGGAAAAACAAGAACTGGCTAGATTACATACCCCACCTCTGTTCTATACAGGAAAAGGAAGTCCTCTCACTAGAGGAAAGGAGACAAATCAGAGCTGAGGTAAGAAGAATGGGGTGCGGTGATGCATACCCTTAACTTCAGCATTCGGGAGGCTGGGGCAGGAAGGTGATGAGTTTGAGGTAGCCTGGGCTACATATATAAAAAAAAAAAAGAAAGAAAAGAAAATTTCTCTGTCTCCATGTTAATCTGTTAGAAAGACCTGGACCTTTGAGAGAAATAGGAAAGCACACATACATTTTAGGGAGAAAAATGTTCAAGTCTTAGCAATATTCTAAATTAATTTTAAAGAAAATCTTCTTCTGGTATTCAAAACCTATTATCCATCAACAATAAATTTGCCCCTACCAGAGCTAATTTCTAGCATACATCACCATTGCTGTATTTTTAAAATTGCAGTAGATGGAAATATCAACCAGCATTCATGTTGGAATGGTTATCACCAGCTATTACCAGTGGTTGGCTACAGATCTTGAAGTTCAGAGACGTCAGTGAAAGTATCCTGAGAGAATCACAGAGCAAGATAAAATGTGGAGAAGCATTGCATATTTTATGTATTGCTTGAAAATTATGTGCTAGGCATATTTTAATCAGAATTTATGATGAATTTAAATACGTGCATGGGATGATATAGATATACGCATTCTCTTGAGAAGCAACCATCAGGTACTTATCTATACACCATTGTCCCGATTCATCACTTCTGAATTTAGCTAGCCCAATGCCAAAATAAATTTCTCTAGTGCCGTGTTAGATGTCTTAACTGTAAAGACAATTTATTTTAGAAAGAAAGAGAGAGAGAGAGAGAGAGAGAGAGAGTTTTTGGCTCACAAATGTGGGTGTTTGTATCTCAGATGAATCAACACCATTGTTTTTGGGCCTGGAGCAAGGCAGTATACTGTGGCTGAGAGCTAGTGATTGAGCAGAGATGTTCATCGCTGGGGACTTGGAGGTGGGGGGAGGAAGAGAAAGATGCTGGCGCTCTAGAATCCCTCTGCCCTCCTTACCACTAATGACTAGAAGACTTCCTTATAGATCACCCACATTAAAGTTGCCATCACCTCCCAAGAATGCCAATCCAGAAGCTGTATTTTAAAACAGCTTCTGTTCTAAAGGGCCTCTGGAAGACATTCCAGACTCAAACCATAACAATTCTCAACAACTTAATGTCAGTTCAGAGAAAGACCTTGGCTTTGATCAGAGTTCTCATCAACACCTACATCAAGAATGGTTTCCCTGAGACAGAGACCATCACAGAAAACCACAAATGATCAAAATTCTGAAAGCAAGTAATCATGCACTACACATCCCCAACTGATACATCTAGACCACAACTCCTGCACCTAAGGTTCAGGGAAAATCTTGGAAGATGAAACAGCTATAATGTAAGAAACAGAAAAACAGAAAGTCTGCTGTAAGATTGTGTGTGCTTAAATTGCCAGGGAAGCTACACACATGTAGTATTAACCACATGGCTGCCTGAAAAAGATAACACCAATAAACATGTTAATACAGATGGGGGAAATCCTGACACATTCCTAGACAAAATCTAGAGGCAACTAAGGAATGCAGAGGAGTGAAATACTCTTCCCCAAAGAGACCCCCAAATGCTTATCCAATACCAAGTGGTCATTCCTGAAATCATACATATTCAGTAACACTGCCGGAAGTCATATATCTACAAGTAATATTGTAGGAACTGAGCAAATCGCATTTATATATTTAGAAATGAGTGTGTGTGTGTGCGTCTAACAACAACTGAAGAAAGAGAGGCCATGAAGTTGAAAGTGATCAAGGGGTAAGGTACGTAAGAAGGGTTGAGAGAGAAGAAAAGTGGAAAATAATTTGATTACATGTTAATTTCAATTAAAAAATATATTAACACAAAATAAGAATGGCTGCCCTGGACACCCAGTGCTGTATTGGCCTGGTGAGGACCTGCATCACACACTCCATCTTGACTGCTAGGCAAGACCATATTTGATAGTCTCACTTTAGATACAGGCAAGTTCCCTGAAAGGAAGAAAGAGTTGCATATGACAGCCATTCACCAGTAGAGACTCAGCAAATGGCAGGAGCCCTCCATTACATTAGGGACTCAGTGAATGGCAAGAGCCATTCATTACTGTAGGGGCATGTGAGATTTCTACTCCTTTTAAAACAGTTAGAATGTATAGAAGAATAGCAGTTTCCTCACTGTGGTGTGCTAGATTAGACAATACATAGTGATTTTGAACCTTCCCTTTTCTAAGGCCACAACAGAATCCAAACCATCAGGTGCCCACACTATCATTCTTCCCGTCCAAGAACTTATTAAGTTTCTGTCCTGTTCAAGGAGCTGAGCCAGCCACTGTGGACACTCCTCAGTTTACCCCTACCTTCTCTGCCACAAATATCATATCCTTTATGGTCCAACTATATATATGATACACACACACACACACACACAGTTTCTATGACCTCAATTTCAATAGACTAATTAGAGCATGTTCAAAGCCCAAAAGGAAGAAGCACAGAGTCCCAGTCATGCTTCACAGTATACACACAAGGTGTCCAGGGGCCTGGGGACCAGAGCTCCGGACATCAGCTTTCAACTCCCGGAAAAATTCCATAGTTGTGAAATTCTAGTCATAACCTTGAAGGAAAGAAAATTGTACATTTAAAAAGTCATTCCAAAGAAGATTTTTTTATCACCAAAGATCATTATGTTGCATTCCATTTGCAGTAAAAAGGCCTGATATGGCTTTAAAATTGGTCAGAAATGCCTCCTACTGTAAGAACATCCTTTGCATGTGAATGTAATGAAGACTGCCCATAACAGACACCATTTGGGAGAAATAAGACCAGTATCTTCTGTGACTGTAGAGTCCTTCAGGGCAAGAACAATCCCACTTCAAAAAGCAAATATGCAAAAGAGAGGTCGATCAGGGCTGGCAGCTGACTCAGAGAGTGAAAGCAACTGCCTGGCAGGCTTGATAATTTGAGTTTGATCCCCCAATCCCATGGTGGGAGGAAAGGACCCACTCCCAACCAAACGTTGTCTTCTGACCTTCACGTATATATCATAGCCTGCATACACACACACACACAATTTTTAAGAAAAAGAAGTAGATAGAAGAGACTTGAGTTTATAAACAGGAGTCAGAAAAAGAGTGTTGTTTAAAGTATGGGCATAAGCCCAAAAGAAAATGGACATGCAGAAAGTTAGAGAACTTGATGGTGTCACATTAGGAGGGAAAGAACAGTCTGAAATACAAGACTCCTTGGCCTGAGCCAGAATCTGCCAGTTGGGTGGGAGAAAGTTCATATGTTTTAGGAGCTGTAAGGTAGTGAGGCTAGATCGGAGAAGGAGGAGAGAGAGATGCAATGTGATGCTAAGACTCCAAGCCAGAAGTCAGAGATTCTCTTCAAAGTCAAAGTCTGGGCAGGACAGAGGAGAGAGGGAGAAAAGGAAAAGCTGGAGATGCAACTTGGAAATAAAAGCAGCAGAGCCTCTGATGGAATCAAAATCAGTGTGAAGAGTGAGGATGAGAGAGTTCCCCCTGACTTCGCCTGTCTACTCCCCACTCCTGATTTCAGCAACTGGATGGGCAACGTCACTACTGGTGGAGGTGAGAAAGACCAACTTGTACAAATTGTGTTCCAGCAGAGACACCAAGAGCTGTGTTTTGGATATCTTTTTTTCCATCCAAGCATATGCTTTATTTCATCATTTCCATTTTATTGAACATTTTTAATTAATTACACTTTATTCACTTTGTATCCCCCCATAAACCCCTCCCACCTCCCCTCCCAATCCCACCATCTTAAATTTGACATGGCCAAGGCAGTTTGGTGTTTAAGTCTGAAGGTCAACAGATTGGCAGAAAGATGTGTCTCAGAGAAAACAATTCTTCATTAACCGTATAGTCTCAGTTCCACAGCTGCTACATGCATGACAGAGTGCATGACTCCATATGTGCCCCATCTTTAGCAAGTGAAAATTATTATTAAAAATACAGTAAATAAAGGAAACACAACAAGAGACCAAATCTTCACAGTATGTTTTATATTAGTAAGAAAAAAGAAAACAATCCAAGCTATTCATTCGTAGAGGCTGAGCTAAATAAATGAAATGTAATTCAACGACTTAAAACTGCTACTAAAAATCTGTATTTATTTTAATTTCTCACATGAAGCTATAGCTACAATAATTTATATTGGAAGAGAATATTACTATTTATATGGATTGCAGAATATCTATGATTAGCTGTATTTTTGGTTTTGGATGAGTAAAGTTAATAAGCAAAAAGCAAGCCAATGTAAAGAATAAATAGAAAGAGATAGATAAATAGATACACAGAGAGATTAGATAGATAAATGAAAGAAAGATGATAGATAGATGATTGATAGATAAATAGATGACAGGTATATATAGAGATAGATAATAGATACGTACATAAATGATTGATAGGTAAATAGATGATTGATAGACAGATAGATAGATATGAGATAGATAT
Source organism: Pachyuromys duprasi (assembly GCA_028658305.1). Lineage (NCBI taxonomy): Eukaryota > Metazoa > Chordata > Mammalia > Rodentia > Muridae > Pachyuromys > Pachyuromys duprasi. The sequence goes on along the minus strand of CM053765.1, from coordinate 37,044,373 downwards.
GAGATAGGTAGATAGATAAATAGATGATAGATAGAGGAAAACATAATCAGAGAAACTACTCCAAACATCCAGCAAAAATTCACTGGGGAAACCCCTTTAAGGCAACCAGATAGAGTTCCAGATAGAGTCCCAGGCAGTGTCCCTTAATCTGGCATTCACAGCATTCAATAGAAACAGACTAAGGGACGTTGGGCCGTACACTGGAGTTCCCAGTTGAGCTTTCTCTCCATGACTGAGCTTCCCATGACTGCACTTGCTGCTTTGCTTTCCCAATGCAGGCACTTTTGCATTGTAGGGTAGACAATAGTACCATCTGGTGGACTATTTTGCTTTCTAGCTGTTCTTCGAGGGCAAAATATTTTTACTCCTAAGCTGTTTAATACTTTCCTCCCTCCCTGTCACAGAGTCTGGGAAGAGGGAGTGGCCCATCCTCAAACAAGTGATCTTGGAGGACATTTTGAAATAAACATGGTTGCCTATGCAATAAAGCAGGCAAAACCCCAATCCCAGAGCTAGCTTCTCTGTGGGCTCAAACCGTTCATGAAAATTCACCACTGTATGTACATCACAGACACATGTGCTACAATGTATATGACATTTTGACCAGGAAGAATGAAACTGATAACAGTATTGAGATGGCCATCTTAAAAACAACATATGTGCAAACATTTGAATGGGGGTTCTTTGGGGAGGGTGTTCTGGGTAGGTTTTTTTCTGTTTCTTACTTTAATGCATTGCCAGATTGCTTCTACAGTTTGCACACATTTTTATATGTATATATTTCCACTTCCACTTTTATATTAGAAAAAGAACAATGGGAGCTATTTTTATAGGCAGAAGCAAACAAACAACAGACTGGAAACTTCAGGTGGTAGTCAAAGCCAGGCCAGTGGCCAGCTGCTCTTCTACAGCAGGGAGCAAAACATAGCTTGTGTTTATTCTTCAGTCCCACAAACACTGCCCACACACCTACTCTGGACCAGGTTCTCCTTAGATGATGAGAAAATATAAATGAATCCATTTTAGTTCCTAACTTGTAGAAGTACATAAGGAAGTTTCCTGTGTTTAAACAGACACTTATGGAAAATTGTACCAGTTTGCTAGGACTTCATTACAGAATTTCACAAACTAGGAGTCTTGGATAATGCAAATGTATTTTTTCATCATTCTGGAAGCTGAGAGTCCAATATCAAGTTTTCTGGGCATTGGATTTGTTCTAGTGCCTCTCTCTGTCTCTCTGTCTCTGTCTCTGACTCTGTCTCTGTCTCTCTGTCTCTCTGTCTCTCTCTGTCTCTCTGTCTCTCTGTCTCTCTGTCTCTGTCTCTGTCTCTCTCTCTCTGTCTCTCTCTCTCTCTCTCTCTCTCTCTCTCTCTCTCTCTCTCTCTCTCTCTCTCTCTCTCTCTTCCTCTCTCTTGATTGCAGATAGCCACCACCTTGCTGTCTCCACATGGTCTTTATTCTATACATAACTATGACTCACTCTTTGTTTTTTATGGGAATGTTGGTTAGATAGGGTTAGGGCCACTCAACCTTAGGACTTCGGTCTCAAAGGAGAGAAAGATGGGTGGTGTGGTGTTCACTGGAATTTTACCCTTTTCTGTAGATGGCTCTTTCTTTCTCAGTTAAACCTCTGTGGGAACACCCTCACAGACATGCCCAGAACTGTGACTCCTAGGTAACTCTAGAATCCAAAATAGCATGTCTCACATAGTGTCCCATGTTCTTTATTCCAGCACTTGGGAGGCAAAGACAGGCAGATCTCTGTAAGTCTGAGGTCACCCTAGTATACATAGTGAGTTCCAGGACAGCCAGAACTATGTAATGAGACCCTGCCTCAAAAACAAAAACACAAATACAAAATATCACAATTAGCAGCTCCTCAAATCGCTTTGTTTTATGTTTAATGCAATAAGTCAGGTGTGTTGGTTAATTTTATGTGAATTTGGCCCAAGCTAGAGTGATTTGGGAAGAGAGACTCATTTGGGAAAATGCCTTCATAAGACTGGCCTGGAGGCAAGCCTGTGGGGATTTTTGTTGTTGATTGAGATGGGAAGGCTTCTCAGTGTGGACAGTGCCACCCTTGGGCAAATGGTCTTGGACGGTATAAAAAAGCAGGCTGAGAAAGCCATAGGGAGCAATCCAGCAAGGAGTACTTCTCTATGGCCTATGCATCAGCGCCCACCTCCAGCCTCCTGTCTTTAGCTCCTGCCCCGACTTCCCTCTGTGATGGAGTGTGGCCTAAGAATTATAACATGAAATAAACCTTTTCTTCCCCAAGTTGCTTCGGATCATGGTGTTTTGTCACAGCTATAGAAATATTATATCTAATATATATATAATATATAATATATATATTAGATAAAGTGAGTTAATTATATATATGTTTATATGATATATATCATAACATTTACTCACTTTATTCAGGAGTACTCAAAATCCACTTGAATTTGATATGGAAAATAAAACAGAAATAGAACTTAGGGAGAGAAGGCAATGATTGAGAATTCAGGGAGAAAACAGGCCCCTGTCCTAGAAGTCTCACTAGGAACCATTTTCGGAACCTCAGGAATAGTACTCTTGAAGGCTTCCATATGGGCCTCATGAACCAATGACAAATCCAAGGCTCTTCATCCTGAGTGTAGCAGTACAGTGAAAATGGTGCATACACCATGACAAGTTCACCAAGGCACAGGATAAGGGTCCTGTCTTGTCCCTCTCCCACCACATCTAGTCCCCTCCCTCTTCACGGCCAGCCCCCTCCTCTTCTACTCTCATGTTGTGTGCACATGCGCATATGTGTGTTCGTGTGTGTGTGCTTATATTGTGAATTTCATTAGGGCTGTTTACAGGACTGTGGGTACTTAACCAGGGGGCTACACAGATAAAGAAAATGTCTATCCCACTAACAATTCACTGCCTATAAGTCATCAGGGAAGGATGGGCTCCCATGAGGCTCTCCTCATTCCATGACTGAGTATCAACAGGCCCAATCTTGAGAAGATCTTCAACAGGTAATCACAACCACGGTGAACCTTGGGCAAGATAATGCAGATGTTTTATTTATGGCTTGACATTCAACAGACATATTCTCTGTGCTTTGACCAGTTATGAGCTTGCAGTCACCACTGACCACCAAAAAAAGAAGTTTCTCTGACCGGAGGTGCTAGAATCAATGACCTATGGTCACAAACATAGTTATTTAGAAGGGAACTTTATGAACACATTATGTCTATCAGTAAAACAACAGCAACAGCAGCAGCTTCCCTTACTAGGGCCTACGACATCCCTAGCCATGACCTATGACCAGGTTTACAGCACCAGACGTGGACCCTCTCCTGTAAAACAGGCATCAAATCCAATCAGAAGTCCTTTGGTTAATCCATAATAGACTTGCCACTATTGCCCTAGCGGGATCATCTTGTGTGGCTGGTCAGTATTGGTGTGCTAAGTGTCCTTAGCTGAGTAAGACTTTTGATACTGATTCTCCCACAGCAGCTGGCATGGCAACTGCTAGCCATCAGGGAGGCAGCTTCCTGTCGAGTTTCAGCTTGATTTCTTTATTTCCTATGACCAAAGTATCTGGCAACTTCAGGAATAGGGTCTTGCCATTTAGTTCAGTATACAACCAACAGCAACAGTATAGGCCGCGCTGTTTGAGCATACTCAGGGGTCTCCCTGACAGAGCACCCACAGGAAAGTAGCCCATTCCCGGCTCCTGGGTTTTAAATAACCTTTGGCTTCTAAAAGCATCTTTATCCACCCACACAAGGTGCTGCCATGTTTTTTTTAATTGCCATTGCTTCTGTGATAGTCAGAATACAAAAAGAGAAGAATCATTACAAGGTTCTCTCTTCAATGAGTTTACAGTCTCAAATATATATATATATATATACACATATATGAATTATTGAATTATCACAATATACAAAGATTGTTTTTACAGAACAATGGACAAGGCTGGACAGGAATATAGACAATAGAGCTAGGGGGCAAAAGGAAGGCTTTCCTACAGTAGGTTGGCACTGGGCGCCAAAGAATGAGTGAGCTAGGGATGAAAGAGATATCAAAGAAGAAGACAAGGGAGGAAGAGAACACTAAGAGTCTGTATATCAAGTGTTCGGTGTGTCAAGGGCAGGATGTGGGCTGAATGGAGAAGAACAGGAATAAAATTGGGGGCATTCAATACATGATAGAGAGAAGCAGGGGGAAACTTTGACAGTGATAGTTATTTTACCTATTTTCCAGTAAGTTTGGGGTCTGGGGTGGGACTAACCTGGCAGAATTTTAAGCTATGTGGTGATTATAACTTTTCATATTATTTCTACTTTGGAGGAATCAATGCGGTAGTGAGACATAGGCAGAGAACATATGCTGAGCAGAAAGTGTGGTGCCACGGGAAACATCAGCACTCTAGAGACTCTGCGCTCTGAGCTAACTGCATGTCACCAATCAAAGAGCATGTGCTTCCCGTTGCAAAAGAGGAGAGAGAGAAGGGCCATGCCATGCTCCTTTTCCACTTTGGACTTTGGAGAGCAAACTGCAGAGTTTTGGAAAACATTGCTGAAGATGGAAGTTGTCGGGAATATTCAGCAATTACTGGAAGTTTTCAAATGCAAAGACTTCTGCCAACCGTAAAAGTGTCTACCTCTGACATATTAGGTGGCAAAATAATGATTCGTCTAATTTAATTGCAGCAGAAATAGTCCAGTGTTGATCAGTCCATGAAGGCCAGGGTTTAGGGGTGGGGGCAATATCACAGAGTGGAATAGCACACTGCTTCCTGAGTTTGATCTCATGGAGTAGCAGACCCTCATCTTTAAAATGCTCCAATCCACTGCTACGCTTTCCTAGTGCAGATGATAAAATAACAACGGTAGATTTACAGAAAGCAAAATTATCCTGTTTTGCCCACCGCCTCCACTGTTGAACCATGCCATGATTATTGCAGCCACCAGCATTTCACAAAATTTCTTTGTGAGATTACAGATTCCCAGAAATAGCGAAAGCAGGTTTACACTACTAATAAATGCCACTGGAGTGTGTTTTAAGACTATGATAATGCAGTCACAGAAGGTGGTCAGCTGGAAAATGTCAGAGCTTAAGAAGTAAGTCAACCTTGCCTTGTCCCGGATTTCAGAAGATGCCCCACCATTCAGGAAGGACATTTGCTCAACTATGTCCAAAGCAGCTTTATTTGTAACAGCCAGAATCGGGAAACAACCCAGATGCCCCTCAATGGAGGAACTGATACAGAAATTGTGATACACCTACACAATGGAATATTCAGCTATTAAAAACAAGGAATTCATGAAATTTGCAGGCAAATGGATGGAACTGGAAGAGATCATCTTGAGTGAGATAAGCCAGAAACAGAAAGCCAGGTATGGTATATACTCACTAACAAGCAGAGATTAGCCATATAATATAGAATGGCCATCTACAGACCTAAAGAAGATAAACAAATTAGGACCCTAGGGAGGATGCTTAAATCTCTTCAGAATGGCAAGCAGGATAGACACCAGAAGCGGTGGAAGAAAAGAAACCGGATGGGAGTCTACTATAGAAGGTCCTTCATGATTCACCCAACGGGATTGAAGAGAGTCTCAGCAGACTCTTGGTCAATCTTTGGGCAGAGTGCAGGGAGTCTTTTGGAGGAAGAGAGGGGTGGGAATAGAGGGACATGGAAGAAACAGGAGCCCCACAAGGAGACCAACAAAGCTAAAATATCTGAGCCCAGGGGGGTCCTGCAGAGACTGATGCACTAACAGAGGACCTTGCAGGGAGAAGACCTAGACCCTCTGCTCAGATGTGGCCAATTGGCAGCTCAGTCTCCATGTGGATCTCCCAGTGAAGGGAGGAGGGGCTGCCTCTAGCATGAACTCAGTTGACTGCTCTCTGATCACTCACCCCTGATGATGCAGCCTTGCCAGGCCATGGAGGAAGAGGATCCAGGCAGTCCTGATGAGACTTAACAAGCTATGGGCAGATGGCAATAGTGGAAAACTCCCCCTTTCAGTGGACTAGGGGAAGGGGATGGGGGAAGAGGGAGGGAGGGTGGGAATGGGGGCAGTTAAGGAAGGAGGCTTCAATCAGGATATATAATGAATAAATTGGAATGAAAAACATAAAGATGTTTGAAAAAAGAAATAAGTCAAAAAATAGCACTCAATATTTTTACAATGTGAAGCAGCTTTCTAAGACCCCCAGCAACACCTCAGAACTACATTTTGAGTAGGAAGACAGGAAGTAGTGACGAGGGTAGGCCAAGGAGCCAGACCATGATGCTGGCAGCCGAGACATATCCTCATCAGAAAAATTAAAATAATAGAATTGGGGTACTGGGAAATCTGCTCATTCAGTAAAGCATAAAGACAGGAGCCCCAATCCCCAGCACCCACATAAAAATCCAGAAATGGTTACACACACCTATTATTCCAGCATTGGGGAGGTACAGAAAGGAAGATCCTTGAGGCTGTCTAGCCAGCTGCTGTAGGTGATTGAGCGAGCTCCAAATTCAGTGACAGCCCCAGTCTAAAATAATAGTAATAATATAATATGGAGATCAATTGAAGAAGACAGCTGCTGATAACCTCTGGCCTCCATATTCATGCGCATGTACACACAAGCACACACACATACACATGTTAACGCAACACACACACACACACAAAAGCACTCACTGCCACAAACAGCTCTTGGAATCTGGAGGATCCTTCACTAATTGTCTTGGAAAGAAACACTGAAATCTTGACTGAGTCATCTGGCAGTTGTGGTGTCTGCAACGCTCCAGAAGTGCATCCCTTGTATTCGCTGTTTCAACTACTGTATTTCAGAACTAAAGTCAACTGCAGTTCCTATGTACACACAACAAATTACTCCTAGTTTGATGCTTAAGACAATGCTTAAGTTGCTTGCAGGTCTATAATCTGAGCAGGGTTTAGTAATGCTTGTCACCCTCTCTTTGATTGGACCTCAGTCAAGACAACCCAAAAGACAGGCTGGGAATACTTCAAAAGAAACTCACTGACTTTGGTGACCCAACCTGGGCAACTGGGAAAGGCGAGAGCACCTTGTGTGTGGCCAGGCTTCATCACAGCACAGCGAGAGAGGGAACCTGCTATATTCCTTCACTCAGTTTCCTTGGCTGTTTAGCCTTCTAGAACACACATTACAGATTTTAATCTTAAACCAGAAACCTTGAAACAGTGGTCTTCGTAGCAAAGCAACCATGGTTAACACTAAAGTATGTATCTCAAAAATCACTAAAAAGAGAATTTCAAATATTCTCAACTCAAAGGAATAAAAATGTTTTAAGTGTTCGATGTTAATTGGTCCAGTTTGATCACTCTATAATAAGTGTATCAAATCATCACATCATGCCCCATAAATATATTGTTATTGTTTATTAAGTAAATAAATAAATTGCCCCATCACCCAAAAAAAGAAAGCCCTATGGGTAAGGCTGTTTAATTTGTTTTAGTATTTTACAATATTTGAATAATGGAGGAAAAAATCCTCTGCTGAGTTATATGACATAATCAACTTTATACAAATTTAGCTACTGGTTATATTGAAGAAAAAGCATGTTACAGAAAAGAGAAGTTTGTTAAATTTGTTCTTTCTTCTGCAAACTATATTATGATTAGTCTTGATTGACAAGAGTATTTAAACATAGAAACAAAACCTGTTTGAAGATACTCTGTCAGCATTTGCCCAGAACCATGTTTGCTTTAATGTGGAAGATACACAACCATTGAAAATACTCGCATTTAACATTGTATTTGTACTTGAATTTGTTAGGAAGAATGAAATTCTCTTTTGGTTTATTGTTTTCATGTACTGTTCCTTTATCTTAAGTTTGGTAAACAGAAGCACTCTCACAATTGCTTTGAATTAATTAAAATTTCAAGAATGCCAGGCAAGAATAATTATTCTTGCATCCTTTCTTTCATGAGAGTAAAGGAGGTGGGGAATCCTATTGGCCATTCCAGGAAATGCAAAGATATTTTGAGCATAAAGGTCACCCCAACAATTTTATTATTATAAATGTGAGGCCTGGTTTAGAACAGGCAAAATCAAGAGGACTCCACAGGCCAGACATGGACACAATATCCAAAACCAAGAAATCACTACATGCAATGCATTTAAATAAACAACCGTGAAGATCAACCTCCTTAGCTTTTGAAGGTATTTCTTTTTAAAAGACAATTTCAACATTCAAAAGGCAGAATTAGCAGAGCGGTTCATTAATAAAAAGAAATTTGTTGTCCTGGCTTAAAGCAACTTGCTACACAAAAGAGCACCAAAACCATCCGTCAACCGCTAGTCTCAGCCTTGTGAGTGCAGCCTACAAGACACTGTGCAGCAGATGATTTGTGAGCTGTCCTCCTTTACACAGAAGTCAATACAAGTTTGTCAAAACTTTTGACACATTGCCTTGCTTTTCAACTCATTAGTTGAAAAGCTCATTACAAATCAATGTTATTGAGGGCCTCAAGTCTCCCTCTGAAAAAGTTATCAAGGCTCTACCCAGCAGTGTATCAAAGCAGATGCTGAGGCTCATAGCCAAACTTTGGGCAGAGTGCAGGGAATCATACGAAAGAAGGGGAAGATAGAAAGACCTGGAGAGGACAGAAGCTCCACAAGGAGAGCAACAGAACCAAGAAATCTGGGCCCAGGGGTCTTTTCTGAGACTGATACTCCAACCAAGGACCATGCATGGAGATAACCTAGAACCCCTGCACAGATGTACCCCATGGTAGGTCAGCATCTAAGTGGGTTTCCTAGTAAGGGGAACCAGGACTGTCTCTGACATGAACTCAGTGGCTGGCTCTTTGATCACCTTCACTTGAGGGGGGAGCAGCCTTGTCAGGCCACAGGGGAGGACAATGCAGCCAGTTCTGATGAGACCTGATAAGCTAGGGTCAGATGGAAGAGGAGAAGGACCTCCTTCCTCTATCAGTGGACTGTGGGAGGGGCATGGGAGGAGATGAGGGAGGAAGGGTGGGACTGGGAGGAGACAAGAGAGGGGGCTACAGCTGGGATAAAAAGTGAGTAAACTGTAATTAATATGTAAATTTTAATTTTAATTTTAAAAAATTCATCAGGACACTCATCTCTCGGAGATGCGTTTCGAACATTTTTCAAGGAAATGCTAACAAATAGCATCTTGTAGGACAGAAAGATAAAAGACAGTGTCATGAGACAGAGTTAAGCCTGGGAACTTAAATTTCATTTGACATGCAACAACCACCTGATGAAGTTCATCATACTAAAGAATAAAGAAGAAAAAGCGTTGATATAATAATCATTGAAATCAACACAGAAAAAAAAGGCAACAAAACTCAACAGCCAGCAAAAAAAGTTTGTGAGTTACAAAGAAGAAAATTTTAAACGTATTGAGTAACTAAGAAGGACTTAGATATATCATCATGCATATCTGGAAAATATTGAACATTTTGTTCCACAGAGAGCAAAGAATAAGACAAGTGTGTCCTCTGTCGTCACTTCATTGTATGGAGGCATTAACCAGTGAGAATATACAGAAATGGCACAGGTAAGACCAGAAAGGAAGAAGTCATCACATTGTTATTGCATTGCTGTGACCAAGACAGGAGCAGTATGGGAAACAAGAGTTCATTTTGGCTCATGATTTCAAGGAGTGTCAGTCCATCATAGCAGGAAAGCATGCTGGAACTCATGGCAGTGGAAGGGTGTGGCAGAGTAATTCATGCATGTGCAGACAGATAAGAAACTAAGAACAGAAGACAAGGACCAGGAATGGGTTTAACCTCCCAAGGCCTGCCTCTACTGGCCTACTTTTGCAAGCCAGAGCCCATCTCCTAATGGCACCATAACATTCAAAAGAGAGCTGTATTCTGTGGGGCATTTAACACATGAGCTTTGGGGGGTAGGGGGGTAATCCAGAATCAAATCATAACACAATAAAAAAATATCTCTTCAAGACTGCAGGACAGTTTAGATAGAAAAATACTAATGAATGTTCGAACCTTATATTATCAGACTAGAAAGTCAATGTACATGAAAATGAATGTATTCGCAGTGATCCATTGGAAGATGTTTTTATATCATTTACAACATCAAAAATAGTAAAAAATAAATAAATAAAAATTAAGCATGAACAGGTGCAATACTCATAATAACACTGTAATGATACCGACACTAAGTAGTCCTAAATAAATGGAGCAATATAAAGTGTCTGTGCACTGGTAGACTGGTAATGACATTCACAAATATGCTAATTACCTAGCAGTTCCCCATAATTTCTATCATAATCTCAGAAAGCATTTTAAAGAGCTGAGGGACTTGTTCTAAAGTTTATGTGAAACTGTAAAGAATTTCAAATACCTGAACTTATCTTGAAAAGAAACAATTAAGTTGAAGAGCTCAAACTACATAAAATGAAGACCTACTGTAGTCATACTATCAAGACTGATACTGAAACATAAACCAATAGATGACTACAAATACTGTGGTGGTTTGAAAGGTTTGGCCCACATAGACTCAGTTTGAACACTTGGCCCATAGGGAGTGGCACTATGAAGAGGTGTGCCTTGTTGAAGGAAGTGTGTCACTGTGTGGGTGATCTTTGAGGTCTCCTACTCTCAAGCTACGCCCAATATGGAATCCAGATTCTTCCTTGCTGCTTGTAGATCAAGATGTAGAACTCTCAGCTCCTTCAATGCCATGTCTGTCTGCACGCTGCCAAGCTTTTTGCCATGGTGATAATGGACAAAACTTCTGAAACTGTAAGCCAGCCCCAATTCAATGCTTTCCTTTTTAAGAGTTGTCGTGGCCATGCTGTCTCTTCACCGCAATAAAATCCTAACAAAGACAAATAGAAATCACATAAATAAGCCCCAAATTGTATGATCACTTGATTTTTCAGTTACTTCACAATCTGAAGTAACACAATGAGAAAAAAAGATTTTATCAAATTCTGTATGTGTGTATCCATATCCCTATAAAACTTAGCCCCCAACCCATACCCCAAATTTACCTTGAAATGAAACACTGCTTAAGAACAAAGCTCTGCTAAAGAAAACAAATGGAAAACTTATTTGAGCTATAAAAACAAGCAGAAGTTTCTCTGACAAAAAGTTTTGATAAAAATAATGTTAACAAGGACCACGTATGGATATAACCCAGAACTCCTGCTCGGATATAGGTCATGGTAGCTCAATATCCAACTGGGTACCCTAGTAAGGGGAACAGGGACTATTTCTGACATGAACTCAATGGCTGGCTCTTTGACCCGCCCCCCAGGGAGGAGCAGCCTTGCTAGACCCCAGAAGAGAACATTGCAGCCAGCCCTGAAGAGACATGAAAAGCTAGGGTCAGATGGAAGGAGAGGAGGTCCTCCCCTATCAGTAGACTTGGAAAGGGGCAGGGAGGAGATGAGGGAGGGGTGGGCAGAGTGAATGAGGGAGGGGGCTACAGCTGGGATACAAAGTTCATAACCTGTGATTAATATAAAAATAAATTGTTTTTTAAACATTTTTTAAAATAATGTTAAATTTGATTTTACTGGAACAGGAGAGATGGCTCAGTAATTAAGAGCACTTACTTTTCTTGCAGACAGCCAAAATTCCATTCTTAATGCCCACATTGAGTAAATGACAACTGTCTGTAGCACCAAGAGATCTGGCATTTCTTCTGACCTCCAAGGATACCTGTATCTACATGTGTCTACATACAAACACACAAGATGATGATGATGATGCCAAACTGTACTAGAGCACAGGATATTCTGGCTGGCTGGGCCTTGAAGTTGGATGTGGCATGGGACACTCTGAGATAAGAAATAAATCTTTTTTAAAGTCACTGTCAAAATTAAAACTACTCTTTATGTACTATTGATAAAATGATTAGGCACACCACGTAACAGAGGAGATATCTTCAATACACATGTTTAATAAACAATATGCATTTAATTTATATAAAAACAGTCTAAATTCAATGAACTTTATGTAAGTATAGGTATGACCCCACGGGGGACGTTTAAATTTAAGTCATAATATAGATAAACAAAAACACAACCTTTCAAAACCTATGAGATATACCAAAAAAAAAATAATACCAAGGAAAGGAAATTATAACTGTAAAAATTACTTTTAAAAAATAAGGTAGGAAAGTTAACAGTATAACTTCACAATTTAAGGGATTATAAAACAAAGACAAATTAAATTGAAAGCTAGCTGAAAGAAGGAAATAGTAAAGATTGGAACAAAGATAGATGAACTAGAGAAAATCAATTAAACGAAAAGGTTGTTGTTTGAGAAGATCAATGCAATTGTCAAATCTTTAGCTAGCTAGAATAAGTTTTAAAAAAAGATAAATTACCCAACTCATGAAAGATGGAACATTACAACTAACTCTACTGAAGTAAGGAGAATTGTAAGAGGGTACTGTGAATGATTGTATAGCAACAAACTGAAAAACCTATATGAAGTTAATAAATTTCTAGAAACCAGACTTTATTTTCAAAAGTAATTCATGAAGAGACTGAGACTGTGAACAGACCCAGGAAAGAAACCACACCAATAAAAATCCCCCTACAAAGAATAGTCTTAGACTTAATGGCTTCGGTGATGAATCTTGCCAAGCATTTAGTGAACACAAATCCTGCTCAAAATTTTCCAGAATACTGAGCAGGAAATCTCCTTTCTAACTCATTCTAAAAGACCTGTGATGCCTTAATGTCAAAGACGGGTGAAAATACCATGGAAAAAAATCCAATATTTCTTGTTGTGGAATGATATGTGAGTCTCTAGGGCTTCTCTACTCTGGCTAGTTCCCAAATAATTGAGACAGAGACCTCTTGGATTTAGAAAAGCTTTAAAGCACAGTTACTGGTCAGGTATTAACCATCTAAACTGTTTTGCCATTTCCCAGAGTAACACCCCGTGTTACCTGCTGTAATTATTTCTGTCTGGGCTGCTTCTGCTCTATCCGGCCAGCCCTCATGGCCATGTGTTCATGGTTCATTCTGCCCAATGGCAACTTTTTTCTCTCTGGCTTCCTCTCCTCCTACTGCATCTTCTGCTTTCTCTCTCTCCTCCTTCCCTAGCCTCGGGGCCTCATAGTCCCTCTGAGATCCCAAGTCTGAGAACCTAAGCTCCGCCTACCTCTCTTCTGCCCAGTTAAGAGCTTCAGCAACTTTATTAACCAATCAGCTTTAAATTAGGTAGAGCAAGGTTTACACAACAAAGACAAGCATATGTGAGAATGTGCTCATCTGGGTGGCAACTAGATCCTGGGAGCCAGTGACTAACATTAGAATACATAGCATCAGATCAACCCCCAACAATCCCTTAGAAACATGATTGCAAAAATCTCTAGCAAACTGAATTCAGCAACATATTAAAACAATTTCACACCATAGCCACATATAACTTATCCATAGGATGCAAGCAAAATTCAATTTATGAGAGTCAATCAATATAATATACTATATTAGCAAGAGAAAAAATATGATCACCTCAACTGATGCAATTAAAAAGGACTTAATTCAATAATCTTCCATGATAAATAATCAATAAACTAGTAATTGAAAGAAATCAAATTGACTTATAAATGATATATATGAGAAATGCACTATGCACCTTGAAATGAATGGAGAGAGATGAACAACTGTTTCTTGAGGAAGAGGAACAAGGCAAGGATGCTCATTTTTTTTACCACTTTTATTCTTCATGATATTAAAATTCTAGCTGGAGCAACTCATCAGATTCAAGAAAAGAAGTACAAGGCTTTCAAACTGGAATGAAGGAAATAAAATTATCTCTGTTTGCAGATAATAGCTCACACGTAGAAAACCACAAAAAAAAAAAAACATCAGAACTAGTCAATGAACTCAGCAAAAAAGCAAGATACAAAGTCAGCAAATACAATCTGTTATATCACTAGCTGCTAACAACGAACAAACTGAAAAAAAGAAATTAAGAAATCATGTGAGGCTACAGTAGTGTCAAATATAATGCATCTGGGAATCTACTTAACCAAAGAAGAGCATTTATACAATGAAAACTAGAAAATGTTTCTGGAAAAAAAAGTTAAATGTGTCATAAATAAATGAAGTTATTGATACATTATAAATAATAAAGTTAGTGATAGAGTTAATGAATGTCCAGGAAATTCCTCGAACATGGTGAAAATATTTACTGCAGTGATGTACACATGTATCTGTGAACAGTCTAAAACTCTTGATCTGTACTCTTATGAAGCTGGTAGTGGCAATATTTATCTTCATAAACATAATTTTTTAAAAAAATTTCCATTAAGCCCTTTCTCTTCTATAGCCATTGACTATTCATTTGTTTTTTTTAATTTATTTATTTTTATATCAATCACAGGTTAGGTACTTTGAATCCCAGGCGTAGCCCCCTCCCTCATTCCCTCCTACCCTTCCACTCCCTCCCTCATCTCCCTCCTCCCC
>CM053765.1:37010182-37029415 GCA_028658305.1 Pachyuromys duprasi | reverse complement strand
GGGTAGGAGGGAATGGGGGAGGGGGCTACGCCTGGGATTCAAAGTACCTAACCTGTGATTGAGATAAAAATAAATAAATTAAAAAAAAATGAAACAGTAAGAAGAGGAAGAGAAAGAAGAAGAAATCAGATATTCTTATGGTGAAGATCAAACTTGCCCTAAGTAACCCTAACCAGTAGGAAGTCTAACGATAATGATAACAATGCCCCCTTTCATCTTCACTCCTTTTGTGCTCCTCTATTCAGTGTTATGGGGTTTAAAAGGGAGAAAAAGAGAGGAAAGGGTGAAAAAGAGAAAGAACCCACAAAGTAGCAAATGCTAGTTACAGTTTATGTGTGCGTGCCCGCGCATGCATGTGTAAATGCCACCTATGGTTACATGCCCACACAGGCTAGAAGATGATGTATGCCTTGGAGATGGAGTTATAGGTAGTTGTGAATTGCCCAATCTGGGTTCTGGGAACCAAAGTTTTGCCCTGTGGAAGATCAGAAAGTGCCCTTAATCACTGAGCCATCCCTCCAACTCCAATTGTGACCTTTTTGTTTGTTTGTTTGCTTTTGAGACAGTGTTTCTCTGTGTAGCAATGGATGTCACTCTGTAGACCAGGCTGGTCTCCAACTCACAGAGATTTGCCTGTCTCTGCCTCCTGAGTAACAGTAATAAAGGCATGCACCATCACTGACCATATATTTTTTTTAAAAGCTTTCCTCCTTGTCCTAAAAACAACTGATAATATATTCCTCTATGAACATACATTACTGTTTGCATAGCTCTCCTGCTTTTCTGATGACCTGGGTGACTATTTTTTTTTATATTGTTCTTACAGATGTATCTAATCTACAGTCTTCATGCATTTCAGGATAGATATGACACATCCTAATACACATATATATGGCAATATCATATTGCAATTTCAAAAAGGTAGACATCCCTGATGATCTTGTCTAAAAGTCACTAGCTGCATATAGATTTTTAGATTTCAATTAATTAGAATTAAATCAAATAAATATTAGCCTAATCTGTTCTAAATCATATTTCAAGTGCTCCATAGCCAGGGATAACTAGTGGCTACTATATTGGTTATGGAGGATAGAAAATATTTTGTATAATAATAGAATATTACATTAGACAGATTTGTTCTAAAATTTAGGCTATGGATTTTTATAGTAATGTTATTTTTATTCTCTGTCTTTAGTGAAGTTCTCATAATAGTGGCTCAGTAAATGCTGTTGAAAAGATAAATGAGTAAAAGAATAACAAAGATTTCCTTTAGGAGATTCTAGCACAAAACTGGGTTGCCTCATTGCTTTGGGTCCCAGATAGCAATGGTGTCAAATTCCTCACCTTATGGCTCAGAAAGCAGAAAGTTACTGAGAGACTTAGATTGTACAATCTTCTTGGAGGGTATTTTCTTGTCTTCAGTCACTTAAGGACTTTCCAAAGGTTCAGTCACTTCACTAATGCCATTGGGACTAAGACTGAAGACCAAATCTTTAAGCTATGGGCTTTGGGAGACAATGTTCTAT
Organism: Pachyuromys duprasi; assembly: GCA_028658305.1. Classification (NCBI taxonomy): domain Eukaryota; kingdom Metazoa; phylum Chordata; class Mammalia; order Rodentia; family Muridae; genus Pachyuromys; species Pachyuromys duprasi. The sequence goes on along the minus strand of CM053765.1, from coordinate 37,027,889 downwards.
TCAGACCAGAGCAATAAAGATATTGGTGATGCTACTGGTGGTGATTATGATGATGGTGATAGTAGTGATCTCAGTGATGATATTGATGATGTTGTTGTTGATGATGATGATGACCATTTTGGCAAACACTGTTGGTGGCCTAACTGTTCTTTCCTTGTTCACCCTTTTCTTACTTCTCATAGCCTTCAGTACTCATTGTTGGTAATACTCCGATTTTGCTTCCCTTCTTGACCACTTAAGAACAGTGAACTTCTTCTGAGCTTTGGGACACTGATCTTCCCTGGCTTGGGTGAGTTATGGTGATCCCCTCTTTTTTGCTGGTGATCAGTGAGATGTGGGTAGTGCATATACTCCATCTTGACCTATGAAAATCAGGATTATTCTACTTATAAGTTTTTAGGAAAAGCTTCTCATTGATAATGAGAAAGTTGGGGAGGCAGCATGCTTATTATTGACTGTTTATGGTCATTTACCTGTCATGTCTGAAATGCTCCAGCCGTATTGTGACTACAGGAAAGGTATGGCAGACTAAGAATGGCAGAGTAGAGAGAAGGCAAGAGCTCAGAGGCCAGAAGATGTTATTATGTAGCTTAACTAAGTGACCCAGAGATGCCCTATCCTTGAGCATCTGGTTGTGTGATACAATGAAATTCTTTATTGCTTAGGCGTCTGCCTGTTGGATCCTCCATTACTTTCAGCTAAAAGGATCTGAACTGATTTAACTCTTCTTCTATCATAAAGGTTATGATCCTGAGAAGCCATTCATTCCTTGGCGCGTTCAATACATATTAATGGAACTGGTACATGACAAGCATTGCTAGGTGCCAAGGATACAGTAGAGAGGGGAAAAGAAAAGGCTGTGTTAGGGATGGAAGCTCTGGCTAGAGCACAATGAGGGAAAGGGAGCATTCAGGTAAGAGGTGGCTAGGAATAAAATTATGCATAAAACTGTAGGTCACATTGAGGATTTTAAATTTTATCCTATAAAAGGTAGGGACACATTGAAGAATTTAAAATGAGGTAGACATTGTCGGACTTACATTTTTCAAAGACACCCTGGCTTCTTCATAGAAAAATCATTGCAGAAAGTCTAGTATAGTGGAAGAAAAGAGAGTTTCATAAAAGTTCAGTGGGAGATGAAGTTGATTTAAAAAAAAGTAGTAGTCACAGAAATAGAAGCAATTATGTGGCTTTGTTTATAATTTACCAGTGGCATTATTAGGAAAGACAGTCAATTAGGCCTGGGTTTTTGCACATTTTTGAGATAAGGACAATTGCGAAGTTCCAAGTATTCAGTCTTAAACAAAAGTTAAGCATGAGATAATGAAGTCATTCAAGAGGCAAGGTTATGAAGAAATGTAGAGAAACAAGATAACATCCTTTATAGAAAAAGCCCATCAGAGATAAAGAGTTTAAGTTACCCAATATTCTACTAAAAGAATGTATTTGTAAGTTACTGTCAACTTTTTGTTTCGGACAACCCAAAACACGCAATTTAGAATACATGATTATGGGATTTTAAGGTGGTGGTGGTACATGCCTTTAACCTCAGTACTAAGGAGGCAGAGGCAGGCAGATCTATCTGAGTTTAAGGCCAGCCTGGCCTACAGGGTGAGTTCTAGGACATTTAGGGTTACACAGTGAAACCCTGTCTCAAAAACGAAACAAAATGGGGGCTGGAGAGATGGCTCAGCAGTTAAGGGCACTGGTTGCTTTTCTAAAGGACCTGGGTATGGCTCTCAGCACTTCCATGGTAGTTCACACCTGCCTGCAACTCCAGTACCAGGGGTCCGGTACCCTCACACAGATACACACACAGGCAAAATACCAATGCACATAAAATAAACAATTAAACAAAACAAAACAACAAAAACAAACAAACAAACAAAAATATTGAAAGGAGCAAAGTGAACAGGGAATTTTGTCTGGGTACCCAGACTCATGTCAGGCTTCTAGTGATGTGGACTAACTTCAAAGATACTTCCATTGGCAGAGCCTTCAAAAGGACCCTGAATTTTGCTTCTTCTACCTACTTTAATTAGTATGGTTCTAAACCAGGTATATTATATTTTATCCAATTTGGTGCCATCTGGCAGAGATGCCAATAAGACAGTTGGGTACAGGGCTAGTGGCCATGGAAGAGTCTGGGACATAAATTTTTAGAGTAAGTGACCAGATGAGCAATCAGGCAGGGGATTCTCAGAAGGCAGAGAATATGAAGTGCTCAGATGGCTGACGTGGCACTGCTTGGAAGACTACACATTAATGAAGAAAATCAGCCAAGTATGAAGACTGTATGACGCTGGCATAAATACAGATATGTAATCAACAGAGTAGATCAAAGACCCAGTCATAAAGTGGACATTTGCGGACATGGCTTTTTGATAAAGAAACTAGAATACCCAATGGAAAAAAAGACAGTATCTTCAACAAATGTTGCTGGTCAAACTGGAGAGCTGCATGAAGCAGAATCCAAATATATCCATACTTATCAACCTGCATACAATTAAACACCAAATGGATCAAAGACTTTGTTATAAGGTCAGATACACTGAACTTGATAGAAGAGAAGGTGGGGAATAGGGTTGAACTCATTGACACAGGAAAAGACGACTGAACAGAATATCAATAGTACAGGCACTAAGATCAACAATGAATAAATAGGACCTAAATTAATTATTATGATTCATTATTAATTGCTCAATTAATAATGAATCATAATGAATAGGGAACCATTTCCCTACAGAATGGGAAAAGATTTTTTTTTTGCTAACTATACCTCTGATAAAGGACTAATCTCCAAATATCCAAAACATGTAAACAACTTAAAAAAACTAGATGTGAAGAAAACAAATAACCATTAAAAATGGTGTGTAGATATAAATAAAGAATTCTGAAAAGAGGAAATTCAAATGGCTGAGAAGCACTTAAAGAAATGTCCAACATTCTTAGTCATCAGAAAACTGCACATCAAAACTGTTTTGAAATTGTATCTTGTACCAGTCAGAATGGCTAAGATCAATAAAAAAATGACAGCTCATCCTGGCAAAGATATGGAATAAGGGGAAACACTTCTCCATTGCTGGTGGGATTGTGAAATTATAAAACCTCTTTGGAAATCAGTGTGGTGATTCCTCAGGAAGCTGGGAATAATCTACCTCAAGATCCAGCAATGTGACTCTTGGATATATACAAAGGGTTATACATTCTACTACAGAAAAACTTGCTCAACCATGTTCATTGCTGCTCTATTCATAAGAGACAAATCTGGAAACAGACTAGATATGCCTCAACAGAAGAATGGATAAAAATATTTCAGCTGTTAAAAATGAAATCATTCTGGGTGAGGTGATGCATGCCTGTAATCCCGGCACTTGGAGAGGCATAGGCAGATGGATCTCTGTGAGTTCAAGGCCAGCCTAGTCTACAAAGCGAGTCCAGGACAGCCAAGGCTACAAAGAGGAACCTTGGCCTGAAAAAAAAAAGAATTTTGCAAGTAAATGGATGGAATCAGAAAAAAAAATCACCTTGGGTGTGGTAACCCAGACCTCAAAAGACAACTATGATCTGTATGCATTTATATGTGGATTTTAGCTGTTAAGTCTTCAATGAAAAGCTACAATCCATATAATATATGGAAATCCCTAGTAGAAGTTTTCTAAAATATATACATATATGAAGGTGATATGAACAGAGTCATCAAATAATGGGGAAACCCCAACTGGACATCTTTCATTACCAAATAAATAAGCTTCCAGTTCTGGGAACGGGTTACATCTAACTGAGTTGTTGGCCAAAGGGACCCATGGGCATGCCCAAATAACCTAAGCTATTTTCAAGGGTGTTGGTTACTCTCCACAAACTGAAGGTAAAGGCCCATTGCTGAAGACAACATCCACAAAACTTATTGAACATGAAGAAATCAAGCTGTTGCGTACCTAGAGCCTTCATTCCTACTGACTAGTGTTCATAGTACTAGATTGTTCTATGGATGCCAACAAAGGGGAAAGAAAAACATCAACCCAGCTACAAACCTTCTATCTACAATTGTGTCCTGCCTGCAAGATATGCTTGTTCAGTGGTTGCACAAAGTCTGTGGGAGTATTCAACTAATAGATTGAATTTAACGGCCATTCCATGAGATGGAACCCATCCCCAACATTGTTCAGGGAAAAGCCAAATACTACTGCTCAACATCAAATGAAACGAAACGAACTAAAACAACACAAAAACACAAAACCAACCCCCCCCAAACAAAAATAACCCTCCCAATCAACATAAAATCCCAAACAATGAAGGTAAAGTAAGTCTGTAGAAAGACACACCCATGTTTGAAAGTGATGTCTAATTGAGGGGCAGACAAAGTGACAAATCAGAGAGAGATTTGACAGAATAGGATATGCCCAACTCTAATAAGAATAGGGAGAAAAGAGAGGTGACTTAAGAGAGAGCAATGCAGAGGAAGAGACAGAGAGAGAGAGAGAGAGAGAGAGAGAGAGAGAGAGAGAGAGAGAGAGAGAGAGAGAGAGAGAGAGAGAGGAGAGGCAGTTTTACTAGGAGAGTTTTATAGAGACAGGTTGATGAGAACAAGCTAGACACATTTGAAGATAGAACAAGCCAGAGAATGAGAATGAGCTGGAAGATTAGAACAAATTGCTAGAGTTAGTTTGAGGCCAAGCAGAGCAATTCAGTCAGAAGTGAGAGAAGTCAGTTTGAATCAGTCAGCTTGGAGAGGAGTTTGAACCAGAACAGGTGAATTGAACCAGCCAGCCAGAGTTCAGAAAGAGCTAGAAAGGGTGAGCTTATTCAGCAGTAGGCCTCTGAGACAACAATTGCATCAGGTGAATAAAAGATACAAACACATGGAAATATAGTTTTTATTTTTATCTTATTTAATTTATTTTTTATTTTTATTTACTTTGGGGGGGGGAAGGTTGCAAGAGCAGAAGGTGGGTATGGAGGAACAGGGAGATGTGTGGGATTGGGGTGCATGATGTGAAATTCACAAGGAATCAATAAAAAGTTAAAAAGGAGAACCAATGTTGATAATAATAAAAATTAGTTACTCAAACAAACATGGAGATTAAATAAAGAATCTGCTCAAGTCTTTAAAAACAGTGTGGTATATTGTAATTTAATCAACGTGACTTTAATATATGTGGGTTATGAATGTGGTTGGTGGTGGAGGGGGATGTTTCATGCTTAGAAGTTGGACTGATTCATCTTATTGTCATTCTTACATCCCACACAAAGTGTTTAAATGTGTGCTGTAATGTGATTTGCTTGAACTCATGTTATAGAAATAATATCCTTTCCCAGTGAGAATTCACTCTGCACGTTTAGAGATTAATGAAGGCAGAACTCTTTAATAATAGCTCCACATCCAACTCTGGCTAATACTTTAACAGGAGCCGGCCCCGAATACAAGATTGTACAAACTTACAATTACCTTAGGCTTATGCAGTCCACATAAACTGTCATCTTTAAATTTCTTTCAGGTCCTCGCCCAAGATTATATTTTGAATAATTTAAACAGAGACAGGAGACCGCAAGTCTGGTAGTTGGGATCAGAGCAGAGATATTGCCAGAATTATTATTTAAGTACACTAGTGTTCTTTTTGAATAGTTGTAACCCAGGGTCATCTTGTCACCTGGAAGAATTACACTTTTCCTGGTAAGAATGCAGGAGACTGGCTTAATGGCAGGCCAGGGCTTAATGGTGGTGACCCTTGACCTACCCCTTCGATGCATGTTCTTTGATATGGGATGGACATAATCCTGACTGTGAGCCAGGATTGTCTCCTGTTTTTCTGGGAATGGAGCCTAATTGGAGGTCAACCTTGGTGAATAAACATTAGCAGAAACTTTCTCAGCAATTCTAAACCTCAATCTCTTCCCCCCCCCACTATTTCTAAGAAGTCTTCTTAGTATAATACTTATCTCCCAGTCATATTGGAGGCATTACTCCTTTAACTAAATTCTACTTTGTGCAAATTAAAATTTCCTGAACAAGTTTATTTAGTAATAAGCTGTATAGCGTCAGTTTTACGGCTTCAAGTTTCTCCTGTATCAGGATCTGGGGACGTAAGGATGAGGATGAGAGATGGGCAAATAGTGAGTGAGAAACCTGTTTCGCAGACTGAGGTCTTACAAGCCCTGCTCTTTGGGATGTAGCTCATCTGGTGGGGCAGTAAGACACGTAAGCTAACTGCAGAGCAGAAAGGATCCGAAACCCGGTGGCTTAGGCCCAGAAGATGTGGGGGATGAAGATGTTCCAGCAGGTGTGAGGATGAGGGGGCAGAGAAAGCTCCTGCCAGCGTGGGGGTCTGTCATCAGAATGAAGGGTTGGGACATTTGGCAGTGTGGGAAGAGAGACTGAATCTAGACGTAAAGCCAAGACTTTCTTGAGGTCTGAAAAATGAAGGTTCAGATTCAGGACAGATAGAGTCAGGCTAACTCTGTACCACATAATGTTTAGTTCTCTGAAAAAAAATGACAGAAGAATTAGGCAGCACATTCTCTCCAAAGGTCAGAGCACTTTATTGAAAGTGCTTTTCACACAGTTCTTCAGCTCTCAAAGCAGTCCAAGTTTCTGACCTCCCCTTTTCCCCCACAGACCAGCACAGCACTGTTTTCTCCTTTGGTATGTACAAAGCCCTACTGCTATTTCCTGCACCACAGAAGCAAAAGCAGATTAAAAATGTAGGTAACAAGAAGAGATTGGCAGCCTGAGCCAGTAGCTGCTTTGCGGGGAGTGGCCACGCAGCTTCACAGAGGAGTACAGGTCAGGAGGCATGGTGCTTTCAGCCAGGCCGGTGTTAGTCAGCAAGCTGTCGTAGTGGTTCTATGATTGTTTATTAATTCTCCATCAAATCTGGATAAGACTATAAGCACAGAGCAGCAAGCTTAAAATCAGGAAAAAAAAATAAATGGAGTTTACCCAGAAATCATGACAGTATATCTTAAAGGGTTTTAATCAAAACTGTTCCTGTTTGCTAGAATGATGTCTATAAGGTAAACCAAAGGTATTAGGGAAAATATCTAAAGATCTTAGCACTCATCAAACATCTTGTTCAATACCTATCAAGATTTTTCCCATTCAGGATGCGTTTTGAAGGGGGATGGCTTTTGGGAACTTGGGCTTGTCCTCCTCCCCTTCTTGACCTGTGCTCACAGTGAGCTGCATAGATTGGAGGTCTACGTATGTATGTGCATGTGTGTGCCTGTGTCTAAAGCTTTTGTCAAATTGGATTTTCATAGCAATCTTACAGGAGGATTTGTGGAATCCTTTCCCGATATGATATTACATTATCGTGAAAGCCTTACCCTCTTATCTGGACAGGCAGAAGGGTCACAATGGATTGCATATGAGGATTAAAACCAGCCTGCCCTGGAGCAGAATAAACTGAATGGATTACACAAACCATTTTAACAAATGCAGAGGTCCTAGCTTGCCTTTATCTTTTGCTGCTGGGATTTCACAGAAGTGTTCTGGGAACATCATTTGGTGGGAAGCAGAAATCAGATACAAAAATTCCCACAGCTCCGGCACTTCACTGATGTAAACCATCATACATAGTTCCACAGTTGCAGCAACTACTTAAATTTCCTTCCTTCCTTTTAAGATAAGTCTAGAAACATTTCCAGCTCTTCCTACACTGGGGAGATTGAGCTTCCAATGTTCTGTGCTGTGTTTTCCTCTCAAAGGGAGCACTCACCTTGCAATTAGGGCTGGCCACTTCCTGGGAGCTCCTGGAACGGCCTTTCATTGGTACTTGAAGTGCATCAGCAGCTTTTGACTGGAACGACTGTATTTCCCTTCCAAGATGGAAAGACCTGAGACTTATATTGGCTTGCAGGCAACCTTGGGGAGTTACCAAGGACAACTTTCGTTGCCTCCGTCCGGAGACACAGATGGTTCTGTGCAATGTGTTTTTAAGTTGTCAGTGATGAGGATAAATAATTGTGTTTTAAGGTGTAAGTTATTAAGGTTATTAAGGTGCTATGAGGACCTTTAAAGGACTCCAAATTAACACGGGCAACATCTGACTCTGTAAGCGTGTAAAATAACTTATACACGTGAGAGCAATAAACCTCTAACAGCTGAAGAGGCAGAGGAAGGAGAGCAAGCACACTGTATGTACAAGTCCTGTTCATTTAGAGAGGCATTGTTGCCTTTTAGGGGACTGGTGAGATGGCTCAGCAGGTAAAGGCACTTGTAGCCAAGCCGGATGACCTGAGTTCAATCCCCAGAACCTATGTTGTGGAAGGAGAGGACTGACTCCCACAAGTTGGCCTTTGGTCTTGCTAAGGCACGGATGTCGGCACTCATGTAAATAAATAAATAAATCAATAGATGCCAAAAAATATTTTATCCTGGGCTGGGAGGTAGTTCAGTAGATAAAGTGCTAACAGTAGGATCCCCAGAACCCATGTAAAAGTGAGGCAGAGAAGCAGAGAATGGAGGGCAAGCTGGCTACCTAGACCAGCTGGGACTGAGCAGGCCAGATCCTTTGCTCCTCCCTATGCATACACACACATGTGTACACTTTCACACATGAGCCCCCTCATGTTCACACATGCATGTGTACTACACATGCAAGCCGAGCCACAGGGAAGAGACAGCTAAAGCGCTCTGTGTTTTATAATAGGGAGATAAAATTTCAGAGCATTCCTGAGAGAGAAGAATTTGAGAACCGCAGAAGCAGGGAGTCTTTAGGGAATGTCTAGTGTTCAAATTTGGTCCTCATGCATTACACAACACTAAAAGTTGGCACTAGCTTTGGCTGGTATAGCAAGTGCCTGTGCTAATAAGCTTACAAAGAAACATGTTTTAACTGGCCTATGGTTTCAGAGGTCTCAGTCCATTGCTGTGGACCGCTGCTGGCTCACCATGGCTATCTTTACGAAATCAACATAGCTGCTGGACAGGATGCTGGGGAAATAGACTCTTACTACTGGTGGAAGTATAAATTAGTCTAGAAACTTTGGAAATTAGTAGGAGTTTCCTCAAAAAAAACCCTAAAATTATAACTATCATATGAACCAACCATATCACTCTGGTATACAGAGGGATTTGTCTGCAAACAGTAGACATATTTGCATACTCACATTTATTCTACACTAATCACGATATATAGTTTGGAGCCAACCAAAGTAGTTATCATCAGCTGAATAGATAAAGAACACACACACACACACACAAACTGGGGCATTATCCAGCAATAAAGAAGAATAAAACCATGTTTACAGGAGAATGGATGGAACTGAAGACCATCATGGTTAAGTGTAATCAATCACACTCAGGAAGTTTCTAGTGAGTTCTTGAATATGTGGAGCTCAGAACAATGGTGTGAGAGTATCAGGGGGACAGCTGGGGCAAAGGAAGGGACTGTGAAGAAGAAGGAATATCAAAGAGGGCAACAAGGGAATGTGATCAAAGTATGATGTTTGCATATATGAAATTGTCACAGGGAAACTGATTCCTTGTGAGTTTCACATTATGCACCTCAGTCCCACTCATTTCCCCATCCCTTCATATCTGCCCTCCAACTCCCTAAAAGAAAATACAACAAAAATAAAAACAAGAAAAAGAAACAAAGCAAAGCATAGAAGACATCTCCTACTGGAAGCTGTAGTGTGTCACACTGGGTCCTGCAATATACTCTTTTGTCCACACATCGTTACTTGCAAATGTTCATTGCAATAAGCCTGGTTCACATCGACACAGACCCCTTGCTGCTGCATGGCTGTGTACACAGACATGGTTCCCCTGTGGCAGCATGAGCTGGGACTTTACCATGTTCTCAGTTGGTGGAGTTGGCTACTCACAACAGGCTGTCCCTCTCCAGGTCCACCTCTCTTTATAGTGCTCAAACTGTTTTGCTTCTCTTTTTTTCCCACATGCCCACCACACACTTGTATATTGTATTGCCTCCTGTTGAGGGCAGGCCACATGACTGCTGGTACTCCGAGTGTCTTCACCCCCATCGCACCCCTTGCCCTGCAGCACATGGTGTGGTGGCAGGTGGCCCTCTAGATGTCTACAGCCCACATGAGTTGCATGGTGGCAGGCGGGTTTCTGGGCATCTTTCCTGGCAGTCTCTGGATGTCCTCCTCCTCCTGCACTGCTTTGCGTGGTAACAGGGGAGCCTCTAGGTGTCTTCAGACCGCCCTTGCTGGGGAAATTTATTTCTTTCATGTAGTTAGTATACGGCTATGGAAAGTGGGAACAAAACTTTTCCCATTTGACCAAACAAGAAACAGAACAAACCCCAAACAAACAATACAGTCCCTGAGAGAGAATAGCAGAAATTGACTTTCCCCAATTAAATATTTTATTTCCTTGGCACCTTCTGTTCTCCAAAAATAAAAAGAAACATTATCTTTGGCCTTCTCTCAAAAGAAAACAAGCATGAGCAAAAACACAAGCAAACCAGGCAGTAAGGTGACCTTTGAGGGTATGATGACCAGAAGACACACAGCAGTACACAGTCCCAGCCACCCTTACCACCTCAGGAGTCATCACTACAGATATAACAGTCCAATGGCCCTTCGGATGGCGCAGACTCTGCAATACCTAACCAGAATACATTTTCATTTAACCACCGCAGACTCACAGACACTACTCAAGAGTCTGCACTATCCTGACATGGGGAGCAGAGCTTGCTACAGTGTTTGGGCCACAGGCTCACAGCCCAGCATGTTGTACACGTGGACTCTGCCTCTGAAGTGATCCTCTGCACACTCATACCATGTGCTGTCAAACCCCCTCCACACACACACACACACACACACACACACACACACACACACACACACACAGTCTACTCTTCTGAATGTCTCCATCAGAAAGATTCTTGGTTGAATCTCTCACCTTGCATTAGGCAAGGGCCTTCCATTTTAGAGTTCCTCAGGCCCAACATCCCTTTAATGACAGAAATCATTTTAACTTTTGATGTCAGCACTTCTGAACACATAGCCCACCTCAGCGCGGCATATGACAAGTGTCTCTACTTCATTCCCATAGCCATTCCACTTCCCTGGTCGACCATGTAAGCCAACCTGTTGTGTCTCAGATACACCCACCAACACATGGCTCAAAAATCTATAACACTGTTTTTGAATGCATGTCTTTGTATTTATCATGTGTCTTCCATACACTTTATTTCTTAATACACTCATAACTCAGTCACAGTTTCTGCTGCTCTGTAGTACCACACCAGTCACACCTTGCTTATCTTTACATCTGGCTAGGTCCTCAAAAGTTCTAATAAGGAAATGGCCCAGGCTTGGAATACTTACAGGGACGTGACTTACAGGTGTGCTATAAACCTGACTGCGGTGTGCATGTTACTGTTAATCTCCTAGGAGTTTCTGAGGAATCCCTAATGAATCACAATTTTTTTTTCATGATCCAGAAACTGACCTCAGCATGCACACACAGCTCATTAGAAACATAGCTCAGGAAAAGAAGAGGGCTATTTATTTTCAAAGTGATCAGGATAATCCTCCTCCATTATTTCTATTTCATTTATAAATGATAAGTTGAAAAATTAATCAATCATTATCACGATTGTTTCAGGTCACAAGTAGAGGAGAAATGATTATACATATGTGTATATAGTCATATGTGTATGTCTTTGTACATGTGTATGGGTATACTATTTGTGTATATATGCATAGATATGTAATATAATTATATAATATTTTTTGAGGCGGGGTCTTGCTTCATAACCTGGGCTGACATTGAACTCAGAATGTCTTGCCTTAGCCTCACCAGCTCTTGGATTTCAAGTACACACTGCCATGCCATACTACAATGAATATCTCCGAGTTCTTTGATGACTCTTACTTGGCCTCCAATCCCTGCCACAAAAATTAATCTTATGACAGACCTCATGATAAATACTTTTGAATACGTTCTATGCATAGAGAACAGGTTTTCTGATATCCCTGAAGGCCAGTGTTAGCCATTTTTGGAAAATACATATTCAGTTTTTATTAAATGTGTGGAATTTCTCATTGGAATGATCTTGTTGGTTCACAGGGGTCTTGGCGGTGCAGGGGGCCTTTTAGCTCCTACATGCTCATCCACGTTGATGCTGTTTGAGAACTTAGCTCTTCCCCCTTCGGCACTTATTCGGATGAGAACATTGAGTGTGCTAGTTGGTTGTTCGAAATCTGCCTACTGGCGTTGTTTACTCACTCCTAACGGTGTAGATTTTCAGGAATTTCTTGAAAGGTGGGAACTCCAGCGCACCTACCCCTTTACATTCTGATATTGATTAATACTTTTCCTCATATGCTTGATCAATCTGTCTAAAAAGTTATTGACTTTATTGGCTGACTTTTGGCTTTATTGACTTATGTTTTGATTTTCTTTTGATAGTGTCTATTGTTTATCTTCCTCACGTCTTCTCTGGTTCCCAAGGGTATGCCTCCCAAAAGAACAGTTCTTACACACAATCTGATATTAATGAGTCTTTGTTTGTTTGTTTTCCCCTCTACCCAAATCCACCCCAAAACTTCCTTCCTCTTAGGAAACTTGTCCCTTCATCTCAGGTGCTGCTCTTTTACAGAAAATGTTTCTACAGTTGTGAGTTCTAGGCTGTAATGGTGTCTGTACCTGGAGAGGTAGTAGGGATTGACTGTCCATTCTGTACTTGTCAGCTGCCTGTTTGGGGGGCCTTCCCAGGCTGGCCCTAGAGAATCTTCAGCATCTGTGTGTGGGGGAAAAATACCTTCTCCCTACTTGGTCTCTGTCCATGGTGCCTCACTGGCTCCTGTTCCGGGTTGCTACTTGCTGCAACCTCGAATTCTGAACCTGCCTTGCTAGGGGTTTCTCACAGTTTGATTCTTCAAGTTTTTCATGACCTCTTCCTGGGGTTGGTAGCCATCCAAAACTCCACTCAAGGACAAAGGAGCTAACGCTCAGTATGTCACCTTCTCCTGTCTCTTTGTAAATTCTCTGATTTGGCTTCGGTGTGCGTTGTCTTTTGAATAGTCTAATTTTCTAGTGGGTGTGTTGAGTGTTCGTGCATCTACTTAACACGGCAGAACCTTGGTTACTCTGATTAGGCGAGAGGGGAGGGTGTCTACAGCAGGTTGCCCATGCTGTATACTGGAGAGAAGCTTCACAACGTGTGCAATGACTGAATTAAAAGGGACTTACCGGTTACATGACAGAATAATTCGAGAAGTGACAAAGCATCAGGCTTGCATTTAACTGCACAGGACTGGCATCACCAAAGTTATGGCGTTGTGGGCCTTACATCTTTTTAAGATCACCAGGAGGTATTCCAGATTCCAGATAAGATTCTGTCTGGAGATAGCACTAATAAAAGCCTTCATTGAAACATGCAAATTAGCAGTCTGCAGTTGGTGGCAGAGGTGAAGAATGTTGGCAATTTGGCTGCTTTTGTTTCTTCTCTTAAGGGGAGGATCTGATCATCTGAAATCTTTCTGTGAAGGGAAACACTGTAACAGCAAATCATGTTTTTATGGGAAACAATGAGAAACCAATTCAGTCTTGCTTAGTTGCAGCATCAGCTTCTCTGTGCCTCAGAACTTCAAAGTGTAATTACTGGGCCAAGCAAAGACAGCAAATTTTAAAAAGAAAAATCCACACAACTGAAACAGGCACACTTGTGCTTCCCAGTATTTCCTGGCTAAATGAAGTCCGCACTATTTCTCCACCATAAACAACCCTTGGTGAAACTAAAGCTTAAAGCTTCAGCAATATTACAGGAGATTTAATATGCCCAGGTAATAAGCATTTTTTTTCTTTATTGAGTACCTGTGTTAGCCTCATGACCACTTTTCCCCACCCTATTAACTGATTGCCTCTGTACGTCTATTACACTGGTGTGTGTGTGTGTGTGTGTATCTGTGTTAGACTACACGGATCATGGAATGTTGTCTGGGCCATTTATTACCTGTATTGTCTTGGTCAGATTCACTAACACCTTGCACTGACATGTCTTCATTTGTAAAATGCGAATTGTGGTCTCTAGCCCACAAATAGAGTATCCAGAAGGTTAGAAAGGCTGTGAATGTGAAAGCACAGTTTTAAGGTACGATGCCAAATATGGACATGAACAATTTTGATGTGTAACAAAGCAATAGTATCAGACAAACATGATCCCACCATTACTGAGTACTCCAGTGTTTACAGTACCTCTAACAAGACACCATGGAGCTGTTTCTCATCACTGGGGGCTGCACCCTCATGTCCTCTAGGCAGGCACTCTACCACCGACTCTCTTCCTCAAATGCTCCCTTCAGTGGTTTATTTTGAGACTGTAGCTTACTTAAGTTGCCTAATCAGGCCTTGAACTTGTGACCCTCTCACCTCCACCTCCAGACCTGTCTACACAAAGAAGTCCAGACTTATTTTTGTATCAAGATTCCCTGTGATTAAAGCCCCTACTTTTTCTAAAGTTAATTCTTCACAATTTGTCCTTCTTCCTTTTCAGGGATGTATGGATGAAGGATCTGAGGGGAAAAAATGTAGTCACTCAATTACGTACCCAGGGTAGCCTTTGTTGTCTGAGTCCCTCAGGATGCTCAAGTCTTTGAAAAATCATTTTAAGTAGGTGACCTTGAGGCTGATTGATTAACTAATTAATTAATTGTGTGTGTGAAATCTATCTTACTTACTTGGCTTATCCTAGCATCAGGATTCCAGCTTGGACCTGAGACACTAGGCCTACCGACACTTGTCTAGCTACCTTTCACTTCCATCTTTATGGCTCAGCCCTCCAAGTAGCTGGGATCACAGGTGTGCCCCATCAAATCTGCCCTTATTCATGTGGTCCTTTCCTGTTGCACATTCTCACATTTTTCCTTCCCTGCAGCCAGACTTCCAGGGAAGGCACATTGGACTAATGACAGTCATTCTCCCAGAAGGTTTGATTTCATCCACTCTTTGAATTTATTAGCAGGAATAATGACTTTTAAGAAGATATAGCTACCACTTTTTTTTTTTTTGTATTGTGTTCAGTTGATGTCACCATTTTTTCAGGAGCTCGTTTCATCTGTGCTGTTGGGGTTTAGGCCTGAGAAGGCCTGAAGGCTGGGACAGTGGGCTTTTGTAATGATGAAGGTTCCATTTACTTGAGTTGATTTAAGTTTACCCTATCTGGAGTGCAACAAAATTCACCTGAGCCTGGAGACACTGCCTGGACTAATGAGTTATTGGGTCCTCTGAACAACACCATACCTAACAGAAAAACGAGCCACCTACCAGGACCACCATGTTCTTTCTTCACTGTATCTTCCATATTGTGACTTTACAGAAAGACTTATCTTTAATGTCTTGCAGGCAATATTGAAAGAGAAATTCCTTGTGTTTCTGCTTGAATTTAAGAGCTGTATATGCTTCAAGTGTCAAGTTGATGAAAAATGACCTCTTTAAATACATGTCTTAAAGCAAAATCCCTCAGAGACACAGTCCTAAGAAAGATGCGTTTCAAGCTGAAACTTATAATTCACTTTCACAGGAAGAGAGCCAGGGGTCATTTCAATTTCACATCACTTTATTCTGTGTTTCTAAATATTCTATGTATCTTCCCAGATACCTGTTATATGTTTTTTTTTTCTTAATATGCCTTTTAGTGTCTTTCTTCAAATGCCAGCTGGTGGTCTACCTACCTAAAATAACTCCCATCTTTGCTAGCTTTTAGAACCTTGTATCTTTAGATGAAGGGTCTAACATTCATAGTGTGTCCTCTGTGCACAGCTGCTGTGCTTGGTGTTTTATTGACGTTATGTGGTTTGACCTGTAATTCCGTTATCATCCTCATCCTACAAATGAAAAAAAAAAAAAAACAATGAACAAAACAAGTGAGCCAAATCCATCAGGAAGCTAAGCAACTTAGAGTTTTACAGTAAATAGAGTAGTTGGTGACAAGACCTAGCTTGGAACTTACATGTTGGGCTAAAGAAATATATAAACCAAGAAACACATTTTTAAATTTTTTTCTAACAGCTGGTGTAGAAAACTTCTGAGACAGGGTATGTGTGGGCTTTCCCTCCTCCCCCCACATGCCAAGCAGTTCATGACTTGATTCTCCAACAGACATCACCTGGAGGTCTACCAACAGTCAGGTTGTAACACAGTTGGCCCGGAGGTCACGTTGGTGTCTATAGACACGGAGCCCAGCCCCCTGGGCTCCCTCACCTCAAGCCAGGTTGTAGTTCTCCACTTTTGTGTCTGTGTCTCAAATAGCTTGCATTCTTCCTGTGGGAAGAGAATTTGAAAGTGATTTGTTAACTCTTCCATTCATGTATTTACTGAAAGAGCTCAGTGTGCTAAACAGTGCTGGCTACCCTGGGAATCAGATTCATGGGAGGTTTCTTCTGAGGAAAGCTTAGAGTCCAGTGTAGAGAGGCTATTTTCATTCATAGAAGCACCTCTCGAAGCCTTTGTAGTCTCTTCACGTTGGTGGCCAAGAAATGGCAGATGTGATTGGCCACTTGAGCTAGTGAGTGAAATTATTTTGGAAAAGGAACTGAACTTCAAAATCTTGGTCACCTTGGAATTATCATGAGGAGACAAAACTGGTGTGGAAAATAGAGGACCACACACAGGGATGGCAGCCTCCCTCAGAACAGTTTTTTTTTTCTTGAAGTTTCTTCAGTTTCCATTCATTCCATCATGGGCATGCTCTTTCTGTTCAAAACATGAGAATTGTTGGTGTAGCATATGTGAAATTATTTTTTTCTTCATGAAGGTAATATAGAAAAAAACCCAATAAGCAAACTGCAGAAACTAAAATAGCTACAAAATATACAATATGTATATATAGTGATTACTGCTCAGTGGCAGGATATATATCCTTCTCCAATGGAGGAAGAGTAGTTAAAACATACAAATTGCTACCTTCTCAAAAAACAAAATTAATCTGGTCATACACTTGTAGTCTTTTTATCTTACACTTTTTCTAAAAATCAACTCATTATTTTCTGAGTGATGTTTAAAAACATGTTTGTAGTGTCTTGTTACAGTCAGAAAGTATGACTTTCCCAATCTGGGGGGGGGGACGCTATTGAATGCAGTTCCTATGATTACATGCCACATGTTAGTGAGTTATTTTAGCTAAATAGTTGCCAGTCTCCAAAAGTGTTTCGTTAAATATCTAGTAGATTTGGTGTCGTCTTGCCCAGTGCCCCTGGGAAGATGAGTGTGCCCATTGCCTTGCTGTTATGTCTTGGCTGCCATGACTTAGAGCTGCCCCCCTTTCACCAGTTAAATATGGGTCTCAGCCTATGGGAACCTGCTTGCATCCAACTCCAAATTCTGAGAGTGTCTGAAGCCAAAGACTTACTAATGTGGGGCTTAAGAGAGCAGGCCTTGATTCAAGGGAATGATTCTCCTGGGGTAACTGAGACTCCAGACTGCCCACAGATCAGGCCAAGCTTGAGCTTTTCTTGACCACTCCATCTTCCGTAAGGGCACCCTGGCAAGTTTTCCTCAAGAGCATTCTCTCCTTACATTACAACCTGTTTAAACCCAACAGTCTATTTCTAGGTCAAAGACCTAATATACAAATGAATAGTCAGAGTAGTTTTGATTTGCATCTCTCTGATGGCTAAGGATGTTGAGCATTTCTTTAAGTGTTTTTCTGCCATTCTATAATCCTCTACAGTCAGTTCTCTTTTTAGCTCCATACCCCATTTTTTAATTGGATTATTTGGTTTCTTG
>CM053765.1:36913368-37009682 GCA_028658305.1 Pachyuromys duprasi | reverse complement strand
CTCTGATGGCTAAGGACGTTGAGCATTTCTTTAAGTGTTTTTCTGCCATTCTATAATCCTCTACGGTCAGTTCTCTTTTTAGCTCCATACCCCATTTTTTAATTGGATTATTTGGTTTCTTGCTTTTTAACTTCTTGAGTTCTTTATTTTTGTGCGTAACTATTTAACAAACTACAACCAACAACATCCAGCCAGCAACCCTCACCTCTCTCTGGGGAACCTACCATTTCTACATCCTCTGAAAGGTTCCCAGAATTCCAAATGTCACACAACCACAGAAGTTGTCGGCAGCTGTCAAAATCATGTCCTTGTTAGGCAAATCATAGTCATTTGCTGTGAGGAAGCCCCATATCCCCACACCTGAGATTAAATCAAAACAAGATTCCCATAATATTTCTGTGCTTTTTAAAGAAACCGAAATTATAAAATTCTCACTGCAAAAAAATAAAAATAAATATAAACAAAATCTGTAGTCAGAAGCCAGGTTAAGTTGGCACATACTTATAATTCCATACTTCAGAGGCTGAAGCAGGATTGGAAGTTCCAAATCAACCTAGCTACACAGTGAGAGCCCCTCCCCATCTTAAAAAACACAAGAAAACAAAATTCTGATCATAAAATACAGGTGGCTTATTGCTTTACTAAGAAGAGGGGTGCGACAGAAAACTAAGCTTCCTACAGCTTAGCCAGCGCGAAAAGAAGTGGCCAACAACTCACCCAATAAGTTCCTGAAGCCCTGAGGGCCTACAACTCTGTGTCTCTGAATGCTTCCTTCATGAGTACATGCTGTTCGTTTGCCTTTGTTTCATTTTGTATCTTCAATAGGACTGCAGGGACACAATGTGGGGGGTGGGATGAAGAGAAATGCAGATGAATGAACTGTCTTCTGTGTGATACTCTGAAAGATTTTGTTTTAAGAGCAGGAAACTTGCAGACAATAATCTAATTGTCAATATTCTATTTTGCAGGTTTACGGTATAACAAATTGTCTCTGGGGATCTGATTTGTTCTCAGAAACTGTACTTGTGTTTGAGAGAGAAAGGCCATATGCAAATGAGAGCAATGCAATGGGGAGACAGTGAATGCTTAGACATATGACAAGAAATCTAAAGGCATATTTTCAGCTCATCTTGGTGCAAAGATGTGAAGGAAAAAAAAACCTGAGGGTCAAGTTCACCCTTGACTAATCTCAGATGTGGATACATACACAGAGATCTGCCAACAGTATTTCTCAAATTCTTTGTGCTATTACAAGAAAATAGCCAAAGACAATGCACAGAGGTAATGTCTACATCAACAGCAATTTCTCTGCCATGTTCCTATGTCTAGATCAAGTGTCCAACCTCTTCACTTCTCTAGGCCCAGTTGGTCAAATAAGAATTGTCTTAGGCTACATATTAAATCTTCAGGAGTGTCCATCCCATGGTCTGTGGGTTGTGACAGCCTGCATATATTTATTTTGCATGGTATTTTGACAAGAACCACATAATCAAGTTAAACACACACACACACACTCACACACACACACGCCAGAATGTTTTAAGTTAAGTTTGCCATTTTGTGTTGTACTGCATTCACATATGGCCTCTGGGCTGTATGTTGGACACTCCTGATCTAAAGAGTCAATCAACAAAACAGTACCACGTGGCTTGGTGGTGCTTGGTGATTTTCAAGGTGTGACTACCGCAAGACAAGGCCTCTCTAGCTACCAACATCTCACTGAACACAGAATGAAAAAAGATAGCAACAGCACACTATAATTTCCACCATACAGTTAAAGTAAACATAATACTTCAGTGGAAGAGATTTTTTAAATTAGAGTAGAATAATGAAGAAAGAATATTTCGATTATTCATTACCTTTGTTTTTAGTATACTGTCATGTGTCACTTAATAATGGTAATTAACTACTTTTTTGTTGGTGTGAAAAGGCACCATGACTGATGGACTTATCAAAGGAGTTTACCTGGACTTACGGTTCCAAAGGGATGTGTCCCTCCTAACAGGTCTGGTGGCGGGCTGGCACAGCCCCAGGAGGAAGCTGAAAGGTCATATCCCAGACCGTAAGCACCAATCAGAGAAAGCAAGCTGAAAGTAGGATGAGGGGATGAACATCAAGGCCTGCTACCAGTGACATGCTTTGCCCAGCAAGGCTGCACCACCTGAAGCTCCCCAAACAGGGCGCCCACCAACGAAGCCAAGTGGTGTTCAAATATCTGAGACTATGAGGGGATTTCTCATTCAAACCTTCATAAATGAACATACATTCTTTTTACACTTTAATTTGTGTTTAATTTCTGTTAGGCCGTATCTGTTGTAGTACCAGGTTCCCACAGACAGTTTCCTTCATCTACATCATGTGCTTTGACCACTGTCAGCGCTCCCGTGCTTTCTCTTATATACTGCTGATGGCATGTGGGCTGGTCTTGCCACTATGAAAATTACTATGGAGGCTCCACTTCCCATTTTCCCCAGTGGTTTCTGCTTTTTCTTTACTCCCTTTCTGCTTTCATGTTGGATAATACACAGATAGCTGGTGCTGATAGATGACAGACAGACTGATTGATTGATTGATTGATTGATCGATTGATCGATTGATTGAAGTTAGATAGATGATATATTGAAGATAGATAGATGATAGGTAGATTGATTGAATGATTGAAGATAGACGATAGAGAGATAGATGATAGATTGAAAATAGACAATATAGATATATATCGATGGTTTATGTAATTATGAATTCTAGAACAATCAGATATGAGGAACAGTGCTATTTGTCTTCTGTATCTGCCTTTATTTAATAAGATGATCTTCAGGCCCATTTTTCAGCAAATGGCATCATTTTACGGCTGAATAAAACTCCACTGAATGTATATATAGTACATTATCAATATCCATTCATCTATTGATGGGCGCCTTGGCTAACTTAATAACCTTGCCACCATGAAAAGAATTGCACTAAACATGGATGTACAGGAATCTCTGTGGTATGTTGACTTAGAGTCCTTTGGGTAAATAAACCAGGAGTAGTATAGCTAGGTCATATGACTGAGTCATATGGCAATTATTACTGGTTTGGTTTGGTTTGGTTTGGTTTGGTTTGGTTTGGTTTGGTTTGGTTTGGTTTGGTGTGGATTTGTTTCTGACAAACTACTACGATGACTTCCATACTTGCTGCACGGATTCACATTCCCACCAGCAGCTTACAAATGCACCTCTCTCTATGCTTCCTTACTAATATTGGTGGTGTTCCCTTTGTTCGTGGTAGCCATTCTGAATGGCTTGAGACAGAATCTTAATATAGCTTTAATTCACATCTCCCTGATGGCTGGGGATACTGAAATCTTTTCATAGTCATTGGCTTCATGGTTTGTGCACTTCACCTTCCAAGAGCTGTCGGCTTATCTTATTAACCCGTTACTAGTGCTTTTTAAATTTTTGCTTAGTTTTGCTTCTTTACATATTCTAAACCTTGATGTTTTGTCAGAAGTACTGCTAGTGAGGATTTCTCTCCCATTCTGAGGAAGGTTCATCACAACTCCTTTGCTGTACAAAAGCTTTTTTAATTTCACGTGTTTGTCAATTCTTGGTATTATTTCCTAAGCCTTTGGAGCCATTCTCAGAAAAATCTTTGTGTTTATATCTATGTCTTGGAGTGTTCTCTCAATGTTTCTTCTCAGCAATTTCAGGTCCTACATGAAAGCCCAATGCACTTTTAGATTGCTTTCGGTACAGGATGAAAGGAACCTAGCTTGATTCTTTTGCTTCATTCCCAGCACTATTTGTTGAAGAGGCTGGAAATGCATTCTGAGAAATGCATTACTGGGCAATCCTTTACCATGCAAACATCACAACAGTATCCTTATACCAAGGTGACTACAGTGTCACCAAATGCATTAATCCCTGGAATCACCACCATGTGCGATCTATCATGGACCAAAACGTCATTATGGTGCTTATGACTATAATTTACTTCAAAATAATTTTAAGTACTTTATGATGACTGCTATGTTTAGCAGATGGCTTAAAAGTTACAGAAATATTAGGGTTGCCAAGGCTGCTCAGTGAGTAAAAGTGTTTGCCTTTAAAACTGATAACCTGAGTTCAGTCTCGGGAAGTCACGTGATGGAAGGAGAGAACCAACCCCATGAATTGTCGTCTGTCTTCTATACACCATGGCACATGTGTCCCCATACACATATGTATAACAGTAAATGTAAAAGTTCCTGGCAGTTTTACTCAGGGCCACTAGTGTTACCCCCGACACACCATTAGTCCAGCCATGTTCTAAAATATACTATCACTGCCAAGAGAAGCATATAATCTATTCATCAATAAAAGAGTGCTCTGTCTATGACTCTTGGACTCTGTCTTGCCTTTGGATCACTTTCCCATAGTTGGGCTGCCTTACCTGCCCTTGGTGGAAGAGGATGGGCTTAGTCCTGCTGTGAATTGATATACCAGGGTGAGTTGGCATCCATGGGGTGGGAGGAGGGTCCTCTTCTCCTCCCAAAAGGGGAAAGGGAAGTGGGAGGAGGAAATGTGAGCATGTGAGGGTGGGACTGGTAGGAAGAGAAGGAGAGGGCTGCAAATTGGCTGTAAAGTGAATAAATTAATTAATTAAAAAAAGAGTGAGAATGAGCTTCAGAGACTTCAGAAATGAGATAGAAGCCCTGCAAACATCATAGAGAAGATTGCTAGCTAAAAACATACAGAGCAGATACAAACCATCAAGTATGTTAAGGAAGCACTCTGCAGATGAGACTTTTAATACCTATTATCCTTATAGATGAGGCTGTGAGCTGGCCCATACAACACCCATTCCCACCTTCCTCACTAAAAGAATACCTTATGAACCATTCATTCCCCCAGCTAAGAAATTCTATTTCCCAGACTCCTTTGCAGCCAAAGGTAACTATGCATCAACTGAAGATAAGTAGAAGCAGGTCAAAGCCACCAAGTGAATTTCTGAAAATATTATTTAAAAGACTAAATTAAGTGTGATGTTTGTTCCTCCTGAATCTTTTTTCTTTTCTACCTGAATTTCTTTGTCAAGGTCCTGGGGACTTCGGGTTGATAACCCACACTTGAGATAACTGAATCAGATGAAAGTAGGTTCTTGATGCCATCACAGTACCCCTCTGCCAGCCCTACCATGCTCACTTCTGATTCTTTATTATACGGCAGGGCAACCACATCACCAGTTGGAGCTACTCTGTATTAATAAGGGAGCCAGATCAGATGACTGGGAAAGATTGTAAAGATGGGACTGAATAAGCATCATTGACCCAACCTATAGCATGGCTGGCTGCCAAGCATTCGTGAACTTCCTCAGCCCCCTATTGAGTACTCCAAAGACCCAAAAATAAAGAAATGAAAATGAGTATTTTTGCACTATAAAAATTTTGTAACGAATTTTGACTAATTGTAGGACATAATAACTGGTGGCCTATATATCCTTTGATGGCAGAAACATCAATAATAAAATAATCAAGAAAAGGATGAAGAAA
Source organism: Pachyuromys duprasi (assembly GCA_028658305.1). NCBI lineage: Eukaryota > Metazoa > Chordata > Mammalia > Rodentia > Muridae > Pachyuromys > Pachyuromys duprasi. The sequence goes on along the minus strand of CM053765.1, from coordinate 37,004,173 downwards.
CAATGTGTTCCCAGCTACCCTACCAGCAGGCTCCTTTGTTTCCAATGAAACAACTTAGCTGGATGATGGGAATGCAATTAAAATGAGGATCATAATTCAGGCAGAACTTAATCCAAGGTTTTAAACAATGTTATTAAGATTCATTTCTCCCTACCTGTTGGCTGTCTTTTATTGTATTTCCTGAGATATATGGATCTTGGGGTTTGTGTGGTAGCCTCCAAGCTCATGGTGGTTTGCATCCCATATCTGAATACAACCAGGGGCGCATTCAACGCTGTGACCTTGCCAGAGCCCCTTGACCCCTCCCTGATGCTGAGGGACCCCTTCCAAAGCAGGAGAACAGAATGTCACCTTAACCTCATTGTTGGGTTCCATCAGCAGGAGCTGCAAGACTATGCGAAGTAATCCCTTTTGGGCACTTCTTCTGTCCATCTAACCTTGTAACAAGGTGGCACTTTGGGAAAAGTTCTTTTTTTTTTTTTATTTTCAACTGCGGTTCTATTTTCCCCACTCTGATACTGGCCCAGGAGAATAAAGAACGGATGGTTCTTTTAAAGGAAAACAGTATGTAGTACCAGAAAAAAAAAAAAGAAGAGTATGTGTGTGGCACTATCAAAGTAATAATAATAAAAACATGCCCAATCATAAGCCCCTCTCCTGGGGTGGTAATCCACCTGGAGACATCACTCCCCACGTTTCTTGAGCCATCCCGGACCCCCACACCTCTTTCTGCATCCACAGGAGATGCTGTCTCCAGGAAACAACTAAAGAGGAAGGAGCATGTGTAATCTTTCATCCCAAGACTGAAGAAAGAAAAAAAGTGAATAAAGGAGAAGCTGGGAGACCGTTAGCTGGGACACCATGATTCATGGGGTCAGAACTAATAGGAAAATTCTAACCAGGAAACACCACTGTGAACTCATACCAGACACAGGAATAAAACTAAGAACATTGCACGTCAGAAACTCAAAAAGAAAACGGTGACGTGGTTCCACTATATGATAACATTTACAGGTAAAAAGAAATAAAATTAAGCCTCTGTAGAACTACCCATCATGAAATTTCATGTCAGCTACATAAAGCAGAACTTACAAACAAGAAGAAAACTGATCAAAGTGATTGCTTCAGCTTGACAGTAACAAAAGAATATTACCACGTATCACAATGGGATATTAACATGATAGAGGATTGGTTCTGTGTATTCATTCCCTGGAGGTCAGATTTTGCAATAGAGCTGTACAAGGCCTGTCTTTGTCCTACTGGAGTCTTTGTTCTGTTTTGTCTACCCGAATGATTGCCTGGGTCACACCCTATTTGAGGCCTGTACAGTTACTTGCTTAATCTACTGTCTTACTGACCTGAAATTTTGACTCAGACACCTTGAAGGGGAACTGATGGGTAAGAAGACATCAGACAAGAGTAAAAGGCAAAAGCGCATGCTTCTTGGGGTGGGAAAGCAGCATGAGGGCCAGGTGGCATGCAGGCTCACTTACTAGTGTTGCTTCCACAACTATTGCAAGCTCGTGGCTTTGATGACAGGAGCCCATCACCTCACATGCGGGAAGCTAGAAGTCCAAAATCAAGGTATCAGCAGGTTGGCTTTCCCTGAGGGACATGAGGGAAGGAGCTGTTCCCAACCTCATTCCTTGACTTACAGACTGGCGTCTTCGCTGTTTGTCTTCAACGGTATCTTTTTGTCTGTGGGTCCAAACGGCCCACTTATGTGAGGACACTAGTCATAGTGATTTAACACATACCCTATGGCCCAGTAAGCTTAAATACCTGTGCAAGGACCTTAGCTCCAAATATGCTCAGAAATGCTAGTCTTCCCTCCTCCCTGTCTGGGAGGAGGGTGCCTCATGGGGGAGGTGGGGTGCCGTGCAATGTATAAAAGAAGGAACAAGGTTTTGTGAAACGGGACAAGAACGGAATCAGTTCTGCCTCCTAGCCAGTGGCTAAGGGCTATGTCTCTTTCGAGGGCCGCTTAGAATCATCACTATACTAGGAGGCTCTTTCCTCTATATTTGTTACAGTGTCACCTTTTAGCTCACATCACCTCTCTCTCTTCCTGACTCAAGCAGATCCATCTTTTTCCAGTCTTCTGCTGAATTTAGGATTGCTCCATAAACAAAAATTTCCTTTCTTATAAATTAAAAATTAAAAGTGTCATTCATGAGCACAAGCAGAATATAGTGTACTTCATATCCAATACCCAGAAAGCCCTGATCTTGTTGGCTTAGCCCTCCCCGCCACTGCCCCCCTCCTTTGAATTCATGGTCTTTTTTTTTTCACTAATTGCTATTGCATTGGTTTTGTTTTTCTGGACAGAGTCTCATTCTAGCTCAGCCTGGCTTGGAATTTACTGTATGTATAGTCCAGGCTGTCCTTAAACTCATTTACAATCCTCCTGCATCAACCTCTCAGGTCCTGGAATTACAGGTGTGTCATTACACCTGCCTTCAGTCTTTACAAACAGAGTCCCTAAATCCCTCTTGGACTCCGAGGCCAGTCTGTCCTAAGACTCAAACCTCACACCTTCCCTCTGGCTCCAATCTGACCAGAAGCATTAAATTGTCCTTAAATGGGTTCCTGCCCCAAAACCCAGGTCCCCCGTGGCTGAATCCCATGGTGGACATCATTGTTGTTTAACCAAGTTCCTAAGTTCTGGACCAGAAATGCATAACCAAATGCTTGGTTTTCCCTGCAGAGTAGAATTTGCAAGTTCTGAGTTCTCTTCTGCTAATCTATAGTCAAGAGATTATATCCCTGCCCCCTGGAACTCATTCCCCTTTCTTTTTAGAACTAGGTACAGTTTCCAGAGTCACACCCCTGACCACTGAAACTTCACATAGTTCTTTCTGGTCTTGTCCCTACTCAGACATCCTGACACCTACATATAGAAATCAAATCAAAGACTTTTGTTATTTTAATTGACATTGATGGGTGTTAACACTTTGGATATCTGTTAATGACTCTTCTTCATCAGACAAAGGATCAATGTTCCACACATCTTTCTCATCTGCCCATTCGCAGAGAGCACTTGCTTTAATCCCACCAATTTCTGGCCTTGACTAGACTAGGCGATCTCTTCAAACTCAGATTGGAATGAGTCTAGACAAGAATTCATATGCAGCAACTCAGCCCTGGAGAGACACTGGTCCCACAGTGTTCTCTGCAGCCCCTTCTTGTAAAGTGATAAAGCCAGCAGCTACAGTTGAACCACTAAATTTCCCACAGACTCATATGTCAAACGCTTGAGCCCCAGCTGGAATCATTATATTGTGGGGGAGAAGGGAACCTTAGAAGAGGGAATGGGTGACTGGGGGGAGGGACGGTGTGTTTTTAAAGACACTCCCCAGCCACTGGTCCCTTCCTGTTTCCTGTTTGCCATGACGTGAGTTAGCCTTTGTTACGTACTCCCTGTTCCATACTGTTCTGCCTCACCATGGGCTCAGAATCAGTGGTGTCAAGGACCATAGACTGATCCCTCTGAAACCAGGAGCCAAATGAATCCCTTACGTTGTTTACTTAAAACACCTTGTCCCATCAGCGAAAGTTATAGCACAATGGCTCCTCCATCCTAAGGTGGAAACATTCAAATACCTTCCAGTCTTAACATTGCCTTTTCCTCGAGTGGATTAAAACTTACCTTATGATCACAAAATCACAAAACTTAACTTATGATCGCCAATGAAGTACCAGGAGTATGCGTGTGAAAGGGGTAACTCTGGCCTACCTAAACACACCCAACATGTTCTGAGACAGAAAGGACTGCTCCCTTGCTCAGCTCCCAGAAGACAACTTCAGAGGCCCTTGGGATGCTCTGCCTGCTGAGTGTTTTTTTGGTTTTTTGTTTTGTGTTGTTGTTGTTGTTGTTCCTAAGGCCCAGAGGCAGGCTGCATCACCTGCACTGAATAGGTTGTTCTGGCAATTTGCCTTTGTAAGGAATAGTTGTTTTATGGGCCTAGAGGTCTGGGTTACACTAACTGGGCCTCATCTCTGGGGACACCAGGACCAAGGTCAGGCCTGCAGCTGCTGCAAATCCATGAGACTTACCTGAATCATTAACAGAGCTTAAAAGCCCTGGACACTAAGGTTAAGGGAAGGATGCCTGGTGGGCTGTGCTCCCCAGGCACCATTATACAATGTTACTGAAAGACCTAAGGGCACCCACCTGACTCCACCAAGACAGGTCACTGGCTTCACTTTGGCTCGCCTTTGCTGATTTAATCTTTGCTATTTCGCTGTAGTAAGCAGCAGGTCTTGAGTCTGAGTCTGATGAATCCTCACAGATGATCATCACTCTGAGCCTGGTCCTGAGGATGTTCAATTCAGAAGCACAGGAAGTAAAAAAAAAAAAAAAGTGAAAGAAACAATGCCAAACAACAATTAATTCAGCGTCTACAGACTTCGGACATGCACACACTGGGGATGTTCTGCTCTATCACGCTGCCATAGACTTCACTCTGGCATCAAATTCTTAAAAAAACAAAATGTTTTGGCTGCATCTAGACAAATTTTAAATGACTAACTGCATTGACAAAACATTTCAATCTTTACACACTTATCAGAAGTATAAATAAATAAATAAACACCCATGTTTACATGGATACACACAGAAGAACATTCATTCCAGTATTGACTGTGATAGAAGGCCAGAGGCACTGTATGTGGCCTTCAGCACACAATGATTATGATACATAGTCTATCCGTTCCGTAAAACACTGTGTAATGGAGGAACTGTTAGAACACACCTCAGCTTTATAAAAACAAAATAAAGTTTTGATGCCTTCATTTGTGGATACATAAAAACAGAGCCCTGGCGGCTGGGGGGAAAGGGGAGGGGACTTGGGGGGAAAGCGGAGATCACTCCGTGGTTAAAAGCTCTGGATGCTCTTTCAGGCTCAGTTTCCACCACCTACATGGCTGCTCACAACCCTTAATAGCTCCAATTCCAACTCTTCTCTCCTGGCCTCTGTGGGCACCGGGCACACTGGTAATGAACAGACAAACACTCAGGTCAAATACCCATATACATAAATAAAAATGACTAAATCGAAAGAAAGAAAAGATAAGAAAAGAAACGGAGGCAGGGAGAGGAGAGAGGAAGAAAGGAAAAACAAAAGGAAAGGGAGGGAAGAAGGGAGGAAGGAGAGAGCTTGTAGTCTGAGCAATACAATACCAGTGGGTGCCATGCAGTGAGGAAGGGATGGATTTCTTTAATGGTACCGAATTATTTTTTTCCACAAATATATTTTCAGTGTTTCGCAGACTTTAAAATACTAACAGCTGCAACTTTCAGTCGCTTTGCGTTTGTGTAGAACATCCAAGTCAAGCAGCAGTCCGCAAACGCCCGCAGTAAGAGCTACTGTTCCATTCAGCTCCAGCCCTTCCCCTGGGAAGAGCTGCTCCTGCTCCAGCAGATGGAGTCTGTCTCGCCAGGCGGGAGGCAGGTAGCTGGAGGGGGTTGGCAGACAGCACACATGAGAATGAGGCACTACAAAAAGTGCTGGTTTGACCTGAGCCTCGGTTGTCATCAGGAGCTTTAAAATACTAACTAAAACCATCCTTGGTCACACAATGCCCCAAGGAGAAATCTTCTAATGAAGCCCTTCTCTGCACCCCGCAGCAGGACTGTGGCTGTTCCCGCTGAGGAAAAGGAGCCTGGGAGTGAGGGATATGAGCCAGTGTGACCTTGCGCAAGCCCACCGTGTGAACTGTGTTTAGCGTGAGGCTCACAAGGTCATCATCAAGGCCTTCTACAACACGTTCTACAAACGCTGTGATGCAGCTATCAAAATGGGTTAGCTCCTTTTTCCTACCGTCTCCACAGCCATGACTTCCAATCATAAGAAGGAAAGGAGTAGTTTACACACAGAGGAGCAGTGATTCCTCCTGAGGAATGAACACAGACATCACACAGCTCCTCGCCTAGCACAAAGGTAAAGGCAAAAGCAAGAGAAGGGGCAGAGCATATACCCCGGGCATATTTGCCTTGCAAATATGAGGACGCGAGTTCAAGCCCCAGAACTCACATAAAAAGACATGGCAGGACTGGACAGATGTTCGGTGGTTAGACACGCTTGCCGCTCTTGCAGTGGACCCAGTTTTGGTTCACAGCACCCTGGGCAGCACCCAGTTGCCGGCAACTCCAGCCCCAGGGACGCAATACCTTCTCCTCTACTCTGCAGGCACCAGGCATGCTTGTGGCATACATACATGCACACAGACACGCACATGCACACAAGATAAATTTTTTTTTCTTAAGCAGTAGTGATGTACATTTGTAATGTTAGCACTGGTGAGGCAGAGGCAGGGGGTTACCTGGGGCTTGTGGGCCTGCCACCTGGAAATCTCCAAGACACAAGGTCTCAAAAAAAAAAAAAAAGGTAGATGGCACCTGAGAAATTACACCCATGATTGCACACACACACACACACACACACACACAAAAGAAGAAAGAAAAGGGGGGGAGAGGAAGGGAGAGAGGGAGGAAGGTAAACAGGAAAGAAGGAAGAAAGGAAGAAAGAGAAAGAGAAAGAAGGATAGAAAGAATCAAACGCTTTTGCGTATTTAAATAAAACTGCCCACTTTGTTTTAGTTGCATTATATAATTCTAATTCTGACACAGCAATTTGTCTTTTGATGTCTATCCAGCGGATGAGTTAAAACTTTGATTAATGAAAAGCAAATGTCCCATATTTACCCATCCTCTTTAATCTTTTACATGAAACGCGGAAACATTAATCTCTGACAAAAGATGAACCTCCAGTGTAGAAATAATAAGGACTAGGCTTCAATATTTAACTGAAATGTAACTCCAAGGACCAACTTCTAGATCTCCCTAAGATTTATTTTTATCTCCATTTGAAATCAATCCTGTCAGGAAATATGAAAAGAAAAACACTCTTACACAGTCTTCAATTTCCAGAATAAATTGAGTCTCATTATAAAATGTCCACATTTTTTCTGTCCACATTTAATCTGCTCACAAGAAGGTTGAAGGCAAAGATTAATGATTCACAAACAGGGGCCACTCCACCCGGCAGAATGACCACCACTACCACACAGAGAGGGCACAGCGCTAAGCAGCAACTCTGCAAAACACTTTGATGCTGTTTGGAATTTATGCCATCTTGCATGTTAAAATTCACTCTCTCTCACACACACACACACAACCGTGCTTCTGCCTCTGAAGGAAAGGAATTAAGGAGCACAAGAAAATGTTGGCAAGATCCGTTCTCTAGCCCTACACATGTGACGGATGATGCGGTAGAGGTGTTTACGGAGTCCATGAAGTTTCTGTTCTTCAGATTGTTCTCGGAAGGGATTGATTTTGAGCGAAACACCAATAACTTGTGAGAAAGATAACCTTGGAAGACTGTTCATAAGTAACTGTTAAGGTGATGTTCTTTAAGGCTGACATTGAACCAGTGAGCACACTAAGAGAACAGCTGCAAGCCAACAGACTGTCGCATCTGAGGTAGGCACAGAGCACATGGATGGCAAAGTCCTTTGCTGACAAGTTTACCATCCACATGGGACCCAGAACTGAGATGGCAACACTGAGATCTGTCAAGGAAAGGTAAAAGCTATTCCGACATCAGCCGCAAGCGTAAATCCTGAGAGCCTATGAGTGAACAACCCGGAGCAGGCTGAACATGTCTGGCTACATTCAGAGCATCTGGATTGGTGAAAAAGAGACTAAAGGCCTCGGGCTTGGAGAACATTTCAAATGATGGTAGGAATGTCTGAGAGAGGCCGATTCTTGGTGGAACTGCTCTGAGTATTTCTTCTTTAATTATTGCCTGGGGTGACAGACAGAAGAGATGTTGGGATGACCACGATGGAAACAGAAGGGTAGGGAAAAAGAAAGAGAGAAGGCGTGGAGAGACTGGCAGGTGATAAAACATGAGAATGCAAGAAGTGGATGGCACCATCCGTTGTTGGAAGACACGGGAACTAATGTGTACAGTCCTGAACACACTTTGGTAGTGGTAAAACAGAATTACTATTCAAGCAGCAGTTTCGGTCAGGGATGGATAACCAGGAGGCCTGAAAGCATCCATCCACACAGTAACATGCGCTTGGCCATTCACAGCAGCATTATTCATAATAGCTTTAAAAAAAAAGCAGAAGCAACTAACAGATGGATAAATAATATGTGGCGGGTCCAAACAATGGAATATACTCAGCTATTAAAAAAAACTACTAGCTAACTAAAAAAGCCATCTGAAAGGGCGCACACCATATAATTCTACGAATATACAGAACATGAAAATTATACTGACAGAGAGTGGGTGTGTAGATATGAACTCATCAGGGCTGAGTGTGGAGCAAGTGCTGATGGGAAGGGTTCCTCTTGAGAGTGATGAAAATGCACTCTGGTGACAAGAATGGTTTGTAAATGACTGTGAAGGAGCAAAGTGACTACTCTAAGAAGGAATTGTATTGTACGCCAACTGTATCTCGGTTTTACAAAACGATTCCATACTTACCAATTTACAGCTTTGCTTCTACATATAGTTAAAGGATACATAGGTTCCTTGCATTTCTAAAATGTGAGATGTAACCTATGTGTTTCTTGACGAGAGTGCTGTCCGTCCACTACAACATGGGCGTCCACAGGTCTGAAGATCAGAAACACTCCATGGAGATTGACACATACTGTATTATAATGAAGCCACCTGCAAGAATCCTCAGGAACACGGCATTGATTCAATTCTGACTCTTGACACTACAGATGGAAGCAAGACAAGCCAGGTCCTACTTCATTTTCCAGGAGTGTAAGAGACAGAAAAACCAGAAAAGTTCTGTTGCGAACAGTTGCTGCAAAGATGGGACAGACTGAGAGTGAGCAACTGAAGCATTTGAAAGCCCTGAAGGAAAAGAGCCTCCACGTTGCCTGTGGTTGCCCCTGGAGGTGAGAGGGGAGGCATATGGGAGAGCTTGGAGGGAGGAAAGGGGTCGGGGGAAATGATGTAATTATATTATAATCTCGAAAAAGAAAAAGAAAGAAAAAACATGTTGTAAAAGGAAACAATCATAAAGGGAATCTTAAGAGGGTGGGGTTGGCTAAAAAGATGAGGGGCCCCTCTCTGGTTACATTCTCACCTTCATCAGCACAAAGCCCACAAGGAAACTGCAGAGCCATGGGACCACATCCACGGCTCATTAACAGCTCTCTGGAGAGCTGAGGCCCAGGCCTGCACCTGCCTCAGTCGTCCACTGAGACCTCCTCCTCCTTGTCCACCCTCTAGAGAGGGTAACTACAGCTCTAGCCGCGCAATCTATCATATTGGAACAAATGCCACTAAATACATCTTACCTTTGCACAAAGTTACTAAGAGATCCCAAAAAGGTATTGAGACAGACATTACAGAAGAAAGTGCTACCTAATATAACCACTGAGATTTTTAAGCATTGAGACAGCATTTGAAACTACAAAGGAGAAATGCCCAACTCAGAAAAGGGACACGGGAACAAGGGTAGCCGAGAGTGGGTCAGATGGGAGAAGACTCGGAAAGGAGGCAGAATACAAGTACAGCTTCAGATACGAAAATTAAATTACAGGATACACAGGAAGAAAATCAAACACATAAAAACAAGCAGAAATAAGGATGAGAAATGGGTTGGATCAAGGAACTCAGGGAGTTCCCTGAGATCCAGTGACACTGTGGAGCCACGCTTCCATCCTCTGACAGTACCAGTGTTGGGCTGGAGGTAGGGCAATCTTATGTTGATACTGGGCGTCTGGGAGCAGAGGGAGGCAGCAATGACCTCTTGAGGGCTGCCTCCATCTCCTACGGGTCCCACTTTCTCTTGCCTTCATCACCCTAAGATAAGATGTTCTTGGTTACTCTTCCTGTGGCTGTGGTAAAAAATACCTTGAGAAAAGCAGCTTAAGGCAGGAAAGGGTTCATCCTGGCTCCCAGTGCAAGAGTATACAGTCCATCATAGCAGGGAATTCAAGGTGGCAGGAATGCGAAGCAGCTGGCCACGGTGCATCCGCTCAGTTTCTCCCTTCTAAACAGCTGAGGATCCCCACCAGAAAACAGTGTCCTCTGTTTAACTTAGAGATGATCCCCACAGGAATGCCCAAAAGCCCGGCCCCTAGACCTTAGCAAGTTGACTTCAAAATTAACTATCAGACAGGCTTTCCGGCAGGAGGATTCTATGAAGGACAAACCGCAGAGTCAATTCCTGTCCATTGGGGCAGTTATGTTCTCTGTAAAGTTGCTTTAAACACTGAAGAGATACGAGTTCCTATGTGCCTCTGGACACATTGTCATCAATTTAGCAATAGTTCTCTTTTTTGTTTTATGGTATTTCTGTTTAAGGACATTTTCTTTAATAGATATTATTGACTCATTAACAGCTCGCTTGTGGCCAACAGTGCTATGCCAGATGCCTAAAAACAGTTTGTGTAGCATGCATTCTCAAACATACGACAGGCTTCCTGCGCTTAGAAACACAGTGCTCTTGTCCTCAAGGGAGGAGCAGCCTAACTAGATCCCAGAAGAGGACATTGCAGCCAGCCCTGAAGAGACACGAAAAGCTAGGGTCAGATGGAAGGGGAGGAGATCCTCCCCTATCAGTGGACTTGGAGGGGGGCAGGGAGAAGATGAGGGAGGGATGGGGAGAGTGGGAGGGAATGAGGGACGGGCTATGGCTGGGATACAAAATATATAACCTGTGATTAATATAAAAATAAATAAATTACTTAAAAAAAAAGAAACACAGTGCTCGCTTTAAAGCCACACTTAAGATCATTAAAACACCAATTTGAAGAAAAAAACCTTTACACTAAACTGAACATGCAGAAGACATTTGTAGAGGTATAAAAGCTGAAATAAAAACAAAATAAGGTAAAAACAAAAAAAAATGCAGGTCTCAGCTGAGAACATTCACATTGAGTATGCTGGGTGACTCAAATATTTCACTGCCGTGCGTGAATGACCCCAAAGCATGGATTTTCTAAACTGAGCAAGCAGGTAAAGTCTTAAATACAGAACTGATAGTTATAAAAATTGAAGGCTTTGAGAAATATGCATATGAATGTTCCTTTGGGAAGCCCGTGGAAGTCACCTAATCATTGGGTTGATTAAAACTTAATGGTGAATAGAAGGGTGGGAAAGAAAACTGCAATCGTGTAGAAACAGCTATTGTTTTCAAGTCAGAGGGGAATGATTCCTGGATCAAAATGTTAAACAGCCTGGAGCTGGCATTTGCTACTTCATGGGTTCTTCTTTCTATCCCCCTTCTCTACCTCTTCTTCCCTTTCAGTCCCCTAACAGTAGATATGAGGGGGAAAAAAGGATAGAGAGGAAGGAAAGAGTTCCCTGAATAAGAGGGAGTCAGAAAGGGGCCAGTGTTGTCATTAGACTACTTCCTGCTGATTAGAGGAGTTGAAATCCTTGGGGCAAGTTTCATCTTTGCTGTGAGGATATCTAATTTCTTCTTGTTATACTTTCCTTCTTGCTGTGAACGACTACTTAAAAAACTGAGACCAACAGCAATCAACAACCCACACTGCCTCTCAGGGCCCTAGCATTTATATATACCCTCTGAAAAGGTCCCAGAATTCCAAATGTTACACAATGCAGAAACTATCTGCGCCTGAGAAAATCACTCTCCTGCTAGAGCACAAGGTAAATCATAGTCAGCAGCCCCATATCCCCACACCTGGGATTAAAACAAAAACATATTCTTATAAACTTTCTATGTTTTTTTTAAAAAACCAAAATTCCAAAATCCTCACGTCCTATAGCTCAGAAGGAAAGAACTGCAATTAAAAATAAGAAGAAAAAGGTCTATGTGGTATTAAAAAATATTTTTAAGTAATTTATTTATTTTTATATTAATCACAGGTTATATAATTTGTATCCCAGCCGTAGCCCCCTCACTCATTCCCTCCCACTCTCCCCATCCCTCCCTCATCTTCTCCCAGCCCCCCCTCCAAGTCCACTTATAGGGGAGGACCTCACCCCCTTCCATCTGACCCTAGCTTATCATGTCTCTTCAGGAATGGCTGCAATGTCCTCTTCTGGTATCTAGTTAGGCTGCTCCTCCCCCCACACACACCGGGGGAGGGGCAGTCGACAAGCCAGCCATTGAGTTCATGACTGAAATAGTGCCTGTTCCCCTTACTAGGGTACCCAGTTGGGTACTGAGCTACCATGGGCCACATCCAAGCAGGGGTTATAGTTTGTTGCTTAGATGGACAAACAGGATGGACTTTGAATGTAGGAGAAAACAAGCAACAGGACAGGAGCCTACCACAGAGGGCCTCTGAAAGACTCTAACTAACAATGAATCAAAGCTGATATTAAGACTCACAACCAAGCCAGACTACAGGGAATCATATGAAAAAAAGGGGGAGTTAGTAAAAAACATAGTTTAAATATGAACACAGATAACATAGTGTAAAATGACTGGGCTGTGATCAAACACACATCTTCCTTCTATTTGTGTACACAAGTTCATCCACTCAGAGGAATAATCTTGTCAGACCACAAAACAGAAGCTAATTCCATACTGCTTACGGTGATATGCCTAACACCAGACAACTTCAATGCTTTAAACATAAATACATACACATTTTTTTAAATGGGGCTTGAGACTGAGATATTAAACAGGGTAGAATTCTGATCAAATATCAAAAGGCTAACATCTAATTTCTTCTTGCTCTTTCTTCTTTGCACACAAATACGTAAGACACCAGAACCAACAACAGCAAACACCAACCAACCAACCAACAGCCCACACCACCTCCCAGGTGTCGAAGGAGACAAGGGATACACCATATTGTTGAGGGAATGAGTTAGAATGAAGACAGCAGCTGTGAAAGAGTTGACTTTCACCCGCCATGTTGGATTTTCTAACAGATACTGTTGTGACAAGGGAGACCGTCCCACGGAGCACAGGAGATGAGTCAGGCAGAATAGGAGTAGTCTAGGAAGAAGTACAGCTTTTTTCTGGACCAGGTAATGCAAGAGGTGGGCTAACTGGCTATCCTGTGGATGCTTGTGTGGAGGGCAGGAGGGTGAGGAAGAGCTTGTGCTGCGATCGGTGATGAAGCACCGTAAACTGAGAGCATTGATGTGTGGAATTCTCCTGATTGGTTCTGTGTTTGCATTTTCACCTTTGCTCACGCGTGGTGACAGGGTACCTCATTTTGCCTCACTCTGTCACTGTTCCAGGAAGACCATGTCCCATGAAATTGTGGAAGGGTAAAAGTAGGGGTAGCCAGGACAGATGTCAACTACATGTATCAGGAGCTACCTTTCAGTCTCTTTGTATTTTATATTTTTTTAAAAATATATAGACTAGTAGCTTTGGTGAAAGTTATAGAATGATGTATTTGGCATTGATGATAGGAGATTCAAATTTACTTCTCTTGGTCTAAGTCAGTTTTCATTTTAAACAAAAAGTAAGTAGACTAAAGAACATAGTTTATACTATGGAGTGGATTAATATGAGTCATTTATTATATTTGAACACAGAAAATATACTTTACCTCCATGTATCTAAAGAGGACTCATAAAAATTGAACATAAATTAGTCCACAAAGAATATCTTGATAAATGCCTAAAAGAAGAGGTAATGTAGCCACATTATTCTAATAAAGAACCAATAAAACTAGGAGTTTATCATGAATGTAAACATAAATGCTAGGTAGGAGAGGAACTGAGACAAGGTTCCTGCTCCAGCTCTGCCTCCATGCTGCATGGCTGAGTGCGGACTAGAGTTTCTGATCTTCTTGCTTTCAAGCACCTCTGTGATCAGACTACAAATACAAATATGCTGGAGAGGTTGTGGAGAAAAGGGAACCCTCCTCCACTGCTGGTGGGAATGTAAACTTATACAACCACTTTGGAAATCAATCTGGCGTTATCTCAGACAATTAGGAATAGCGCTTCTTCAAGACCCAGCTATACCACTCTTAGGCATATATCCAAAAGAGGCTCAAGTATACAACAAGGACATCTGCTCAACCATGTTTGTAGCAGCTTTATTTGTAATAGCCAGAAGCTGGAAACAACCCAGATGCCCCTCAAATGAGGAATGGATACAGAAATTGTGGTACATCTACACAATGGAATATTACTCAGTGATTAAAAAAAAAAAAACAAAACAAGGAAATCATGAAATTTGCAGGTAAATGGTGGGAACTGGAAAAGATCATCCTGAGTGAGGTATCCCAGAAGCACAAAGACACACAGGGTGTGTACTCACTCATAAGTGGATATTAGACATATAATATAAGATAAAGGTACTAAAATCTGTACAACTAAGGAAGCTAATCAGGAAGGAGGACTCTGGCTAAGATGCTCAATCCCCATTCAGAAAGGCAAAGAGGATGGGCATTGGAGGAGGGAGAAAACAGGGAACAGGACAGGATCCTACCACAGAGGCCTCTGAAAGGCTCTACCCTGCAGGATATCGAGGCAGACACTGAGACTCATGGCCAAACTTTGGGCAGAGTGCAGGGAATCTTATGAAAGAAGGGGGGAAATAGTAAGACCTGGAGAGGACAGAAGCTCCACAAGGAGTGCTACAGATCCATAAAGTCTGGGCATAGGGGTCTTTTCTGAAACTGATACTCCAGCCAAGGATCACTCCCGGAGATGGCCTGGAACTCCTGCACAGAGGTATCCTATGGCAGTTCAGTGTCCAAGTGGCCTCCATAATAATGGGGACAGGGACTGTCTCTGACATGACCTGATTGGTCTACTCTTTGATCACCTCCCCCCAAGGGGGTAGCAGCCTTACCAGGCCACAGAGGAAGAAAATGCAGCCACTCCTCATGAGACCTGATAGACTAGGATCAGAAGGAAAGGGAGGAGGACCTCCCTTATCAGTGGACTGAGAGATGGACATGAGTGGGAAAGAGGTAAGGTGGGGAGGATGCAAAGTGAATAAACTGTAATTAATAAAAATAAAAATAATTTAAAAATAAAAGTTTGTTTACATTGCAAAGAAAAAGACTATTCTACCTAAAAAATACTTTTCAAAGTCTTGATCTCTCATTTAAATATAAAATCTATAAAAGTTTTACTGCTTTTCTAGAGAGCAGTAAATATCAAAGGACAGAACTAAAGTAAACCTTGGGGGGAAATGCATGTCCTTAAAATACTTACATCATAAAACATGAAAAAAATAAGACTGCAGCTCAAAAAAATTTAAGAAGTCATTAAATGAACCAAAAGAAAACTATAGGAAAGAATTCATTTTAAAAAGGCACAGCCATAAATGAATATGTCAAAACAAAATACTATCATAAAAACTAACACAGGAGACAATAATTTTTGTTTTGTTTTTCAAGACAGGGTTTCCCTGTGTAACAAAGAGCTCTTGACTATCCTAGACTCAGGTTGTAGACCAGGCTGGCCTTGAACCTGCAGAGATCCAACTGCGTCTACTTCCCATATACTGAGATTAAAGGCAAGTGCCACTATGTCAGGCTGACAATAATATTTATGAAAGCTACTATAAGGTTGGGGAAGACTGTCAGTAAGCATGAAGCTTGATTCCAGCAGCCAGTAAAAGGCCAGACATAGCATCACATATCTAAAATCCTAACACTGAGAAGGCAGAAGACACTTACTGCCAACCTAGCCTTTACATACATGACTATACATGTGTACATGCGTACAGGCACACATAAAGAGTGGAGGAAAGAGAGACAGAGACAGAGAAAACTACCATTTATAAATATTGTGATAAATCCTGAGCATGCAGAAATGCAAAACAAAATAGATGGATGGATGCTCAGATGGATACCTGGATACAGGGATGAATGGATGGATGGGTGGATACAGGGATGAATGGGTGGGTGGATGGGTGGATGGATGGATAGACAGGAAAAATAACTCTTGACCTTCAGTTTCCCTAAGTACATTTTTCACAAACATGTTTAGCAAATATCTAATATCAGTATTTCATAGTTAAGCACCTTAGCAGCCACCAAAAGGGTCAGTTTTCTTTTAATTTTTAAAACCTATCTTATTTATTCTTTGAGAGTTGAATATGTAGACAATTGTTTTGATCATGTTCACTCCCCCCTCCAACTCCTAGATCTGCCCACCATGACCCCCCTCCATACGTCATCTCCTTCCTTCTTTTAATAACTCACTGAGTCCAATTAGTGCTATCAGCACGTGCATGGGTATGGGGCCATTCACTGTCATGTGGCTAAATACAAGAGTCCACACCTCTTGAAAAACCTCACTCTCCCACCCCCAGCAGCCATCAACCGCCAACAGCTCTTCATTTAAGGGTGGGGGCTTATGAGCCCCTCCTCAGAGCTTCATTGATAGAATCTCATCTCAGGCATTCTCATGTCAACAGTTAAAATTTGTGGAACCAAAACATTTTTAATAAAAACAGACAATTGGCTCAGTCCACCAGAGAAAGACTCCTACTTGCCAATGTCTTCATGCAAGGTACACAATAGACAGAAGACATCACAAGAAGGGGACCTTGGAAAACATATAACTTCACTGTTCGTGCTTTGGCATTTCCATTGTTGTGTGAGGGAATATGAGCTGGGTATACAACTGTTTTAAGCAAGAAAAAAAAAAAAAAGAAGGATTCAAGAGGGTCTGGGAATGAACTTGATAATCAGGAGAACAAGGCATCTCCCTCTCCATGGATTTTTTTCCGTGTCTTTAAATATTTCTAGAAATGCAGCTGTGACTCCTGGCATCCTTTATGAGAGCCCTGAGACCATCAGCAGTCCCCTGGGATTCCTGTGAAGGGCAGTCAGTGCCAACATGCCGCAGCCATACATCATGGATCCCACACGGCTTTGAGGTGACTTGCACAGTAAACCATCTGTGTAAAATAAAACAATAATGGAGAGGCGAATAGTGAAGGGACCAAATGGGAAATGAAGCGAATCGGATCTTCAGATGCCAAGGAAGGCAGGTCTCGGTGAGTGCATTCTGGGATTGCCTGGGGCTTCTCGGTATTACCCCCGCCCCAAGTGGGAGGCATTCTGGGGGAACACCACTGAAAGCACTGGAGGCTGTGGGTGTCTTCATTTCTCTCAGTGCAGCAGGAAAAAGGTTGCTGATTCTTTCAGAAACTTAGAAGACGCTAAATGTCAAAAGTAACCCACCTGCTGGCAATGTGTTGTAGAGGGCAGAGATGAATGGATGAGTAAGGGGCCAGGAGTCAGGTAAGTGGGTAGGTGTACATGCATGGGAATGGATCTGTGGGTGGATGGATGAGTATGTGGGTGGACGTGTAGATGGGTGGGTGATAGGTGTGTAGACAGATAACTTTTGTCCTCACTGAACTTCTTCCTCTAAATAACACTCTCTGTTGTGCTTCCCTCAACTTCTCATGTTGTTCTCATTCTCAATCAGAGAATGAGGGATGGTAGTCTCTACTTCATAGGACTGTTGTTTGGATTGGGTTAATATTTATGTCTGAAATATAAGCAGCATAATGTATTTGCTAAGGTATTTTACTAAGTGTCCTTTTCTAGAATTTCCTGTAACCATCTCAAGCTTACATATGTAATCCATCTCGGGTCTATTTGTTTCTTTCCATCTCTAGTGCCAAAACCTGCCCAATCACAGCTATCCAGCATTCCAACCTCTCTTGATGTTTTTCTTCTAATCCCCCTCCTTCCCCCACACCCTACCCTTTGATTCCATACATGGTACTCTTGCTTCACAGGCTCCATATTCTTTTCTGTCTTACTCTTCCTGGAACCACCTCAAGTCCAAATCCCACTTCCACACAGGGCCACTAGACATGGTTAGTCAGATTGTACATCATGGAATTTCATTCATAACTTGGTCTTCATGATCAGTATTGTCCAGAATTAGCAGTGTCTACACAGTTCTAGAACAGAGTCCTGGCCATCTCTGCCTTATCTATAATGCTTTTTTGTTTGTTTGTTTCTTTAAGTATATGCCTAGAGGTCCTTCTTTTGGGGAGGCTCTTCTGAGCTCCTCTCGTGGTAAAATTTGTCACTTCTCTTAAACTCTATTTTGGTATCTCATGACATTGATCGGGATCTGTTTAAAAAAAAAAAAGAAAGAAAAAAGATCCTCATGTATCCTTCAATCACCAGGTACCAAGTAGCAGCCAATGGCCTTGAATTTATGATACTTGTTCCTCTACCTCTCAAGTATTGGAATTAGAGACATGTACCACCTTGCCAGGTTTACACAGTGCTTCAGAATGAACACAAGGCTTTGTGTGTTCTAGACAAGTACTCTACAAGCTGAGCTACATCTCTAGCAACATCACAGCCCTTCACAAAATATTCTATGTGGTCAGACATGGTGGCGCACACCTTTAATCTCAGCACTGGGGAAGCAGAGGCAGGTGGATCTCTGTGAGTTTGAGGCCAGCCTGGTCTACAAAGCAAGTCTAAAACAAGCAGGGCTCTATCACACAGAGAAACCCTGACTTGAAAAAACAGGAAAAAAAATATTGTAGGTTGCATCTTTCGCCCCAGCAACTGACCTGACTGGGACAGGAGAAGGAGAAGCAGAAACCTCAGCACCCCAGAAACTCAGCGTTTTTATTATAGAGTTAAACAGAGAGGCAGTGTTATTACATGTAGCTAAATTAAAATGTGGAGTTATTAGATAGAGATTAAGAAGGAGACAGGGTTTATGGTTTTCAGCTGGATAGAGGAGACAGCCTTAGCTAATCTCAGATGCTCAGTCTGAGGGGAACAGTCATCAGGCAATAAACATCCAAGGGGGGAGAAAGATGCTGAGCATCTTCTGCACACCAACATGAACCAGAAGAGAAGGCTTTTCCATTTACCTTGAGCCTCATGAATTTCCCATGAGTGGAAGACAAGGGTCTTTGACATGGACATAACCATGTCAGCAACACATAATCACTCAGGATCTCACACACTCAGGGCATTCTTCTACAACCCACAATTTTAATCATCTGTTTTCTGTATTTGCCTCTCTCCTCTTTCTTTTGGTATTAAGTTGTTAGTTATTCAACACATTCCAATCAAATGCAATTCTTCATCTCATCTTGACCCCACTTACCTACATACTCACTCCATTACCCAAACTTGTCATCTTCTATATTCTCTATTTTCTACCTAACCATTTCCAACTAACCCTTTAATAATAATCTGCTATTCTTCTATCCGTAACTGGTGAGTAACCATAGCATTTGTGTAGTTTGAATGAGAATGACCCCCACAGGCCCTTATATTGCAATACTTGGTTCCCAGTTGGTGAGTTATTTGGAACCAATTAACTCAGAAGGTGTGGCCTTGTTGGGAGAGATGTAGCTTTGTTGGAGCAAGTGTGTGACTTGGAATAAACTTTGAGATTTCAAAGGTCCCATGCCTCTCCCTCTCCCCTTCCTCTCCCTCTTTGTGGATCAAAATGTAAAGCTTTCAGCTAGCAAGCGCCCCAATACCATGCTTTCCTGCCTGCCACCCACTCCCTGCCGTAATGATAATGATCTAATCCTCTGAGACTGTAAGCAAGACCCGAATTAAATGTTTTCTTTTTGAAAAGAGTTGCCTTGGCTGTAGCGTCTCTTCAAAATATTTGAAACACAAATAATTCTGCAAATTAAAAGCATGAATCTAAATAGAGCATTGTCGAGGCCTCGTTGATGTTTATGTCTCGGGACCACAGTTTTAAATTTTTATTTTAATGTTCTTCAGTCATTTGAAATATTGGTTTATTTAGAAAGCTATGGGAAATATTCTATAACAAAGTGAACATCTTTCATTGTGTAAGTGAAGATAATTTTAGTATCCACCCACATAGGTCACTATTTTGTGAACTGTATTTCAGGGCTGAACAGTTAACTGACATAAACAAATATTGGCGAAGAAGAAGTTTCCTTGAAGGATGCTATAAATAGAAGAGCGTCTCCACCAGGCACTGGGTTCATCCCGGTGCTCGCGGCGGTCAGAACCACAAGCAACAAATAAAAGTAAACCACCACAAAATAAAATTTTAAATCTAACAACTGTTCTTGAAGATAAACTCTGGTGTCTTCTGATAGCAAAATGTTTATTTTGCATATAGATAGTAAAGTCATAGGTGTATTCTTTTAACTGCAGTTCCTCTCACACCCTCAAAAGAAAAAAGTATGCTGTGTTTGAGTCTGGTTTCTGACTCTAACTTAAGGATTTAATTAAGTCACTTAATCTTAAAAGCTTCATTTTCTTTATATATGTATACAATAAAAGGGTCAAATAGAAGGGGAGGAGGACCTCCCCTATTAGTGGACTAGGGAAGGGGCATAGGGGAAGAAGAGGAAGGGAGGGTGGGATTGGGAGGAGACAATGCAGGGGGCCACAGCCAGGATGCAAATTGAATAAATAGTAATAAATGATATTATTAATAAATGTTAAAGTGGTAATAATGTGCTCTCACAAGGTTAAGTGTAAAAATTAATGTGGTTGGTATACGAATGTGATTTCTAAATTCCAAATTAAATGTGGTTGATATATGAACATGATTTCTAAACCATGAAGCGTAATGTCAGTGTTAACCTGATTCCCAACAATCTCTTTCCAAGGAATAGCTCTGCCTCTTAG
The DNA here is from genome assembly GCA_028658305.1 of Pachyuromys duprasi. Lineage (NCBI taxonomy): Eukaryota > Metazoa > Chordata > Mammalia > Rodentia > Muridae > Pachyuromys > Pachyuromys duprasi. Next base: position 36,983,616 of record CM053765.1, on the reverse strand, counting down.
TAGAGGTTATCTCTAATTTCATTCTCTCTATTGTTGGAGTGACTTCCACAAACAATAATGACATTGTCTTGAACATGAAGGAGAAACTATAGCATTCATAAGCAAAACATGCATGCACGTTTAGGACATATACCTTATTTGCATTCACATCTTTTTTAATTTTTTGATTATTACAATTTATCCACTTTGTATCCCAACTGTAGCCCTTGTCCCCTCCCAGTCCTACCCTCCCTCCCTCTAGAGAAGTGGGTTAATAATGGACCTTAGAGCTGAGGCGAAGGCTCAGTGGGTAAGAGCACTTGCTGTGTGAGCATGCAGACATGAGTTCAAATCCTTATACCCATGTGAAAAGCCAGACTTGTTTAAGCATGTTTATAACCACATCACTGGGGGGGGGGGGGTCGGGGGAAGGGAGGAGTGTTGTGTAGATTGCTAGCTGCCAGCCCAGCTTCAGGTTCAGTGAGAGAACCCACTTCAAAGGAATAAGGCAGAGAGTGATGGAACAGGACACACAACACCTTCCTCCAGCCTCTGGGTGAGCATGGTGCACGCACATGAATGTGCACATATATTACACACATATACAACACACACTCACACACATAAAAGAGTGAGCCTCGGATATCAATAGTGTTAAGTGACTGTGAGAGAGCATGATGCTGAAAGGCAAATCCAAGAAAAACAATTCAGCCATGGAAGGAGGAGGCAGCAGGAGGGGGTGGTGTCATGGAAACCAGAGGAGAAAGGAGTCTCTAGGAGGGAGTATTCAACAGTGTCAACTGCTGCCGAGAACAACAGAAAAACAACTTGGAAAATATTTGTTACACACATTTTAAAGATGCAATTAGTGGGATGTGGATTCCAAGAATTTCTTAAGGTAATATGAAATTATCTGGAAACTGTAGAAACAATCACAGCAATGTATAAAAATCGAGGCGCTGATTCAATTCAATTTGAGATTCTACTGAATGCCTGGTATTCTCAGAGCATCACACAGGCTGGTGGAGCAGTCATAATGACGGAGTATCGTGTAAAGCTAATAATTATAGAAACTTTGAATCTTTGCCTCTGTTTCTGTTTTTTGAGAAGTAAGGTTTTTGATATGAGCCTAGCATTGGATGGGAATGTCCACACTTTGCCTCCATCTTTGTGTGCTACCTAATCACAAGCATTCTCTCTCCACCAGCATGCAAAGCGTGTCACCAAACAATGAAAAAAATCACAAGTCAACCTAATTATTAGGCTGCCCACTGGCTTTTCCAAACTCATGCTCAGATGTTTTCAGCCTAGGAATTAATGGCCTCTTGGTGCACCAGAAGCCACACTTGTCTCCTTGCTGTGATAAGCAGTTGGCTTTTAGCTCTGTGGGTTGGGACCCGATGGCCACTAGGTGGAGAAAAACACCCAGTGACCCCTGCAGCAAAGACAAGATGACGTTTTAGCTCCCTGGCTGCATTAGTTATAATTCTCTAACCGCAGGGTGGATTCAGGGGTGAGCAAAAGACATGTCTATGAATAGTGATGGTAGCAACTCTATATACACTTGGGGCTCTACCCTTTTCCCTAGAATCTGTGCATTCCCTCTCCAAGAGTGAATTGTATGCTCTTCTGGTCAGGATAACCTCAGCATTTGAACTAATGGGTCTTACGGTATGCCTCTCAGCCTTCAGTCTCTCAAGCAGACCCAGGGAAGACAGTCCAGGCTACATCTGTGCTACAGAGAGTTTGCCCCTTCATCTCCTGTTCCCTCACTGTGCCATCTTCAGAAACCACCCTGAGCTAAGAAACCATAAAGGACTAAGCCAGCCATATCATCCATAAATAACACCAGCCATATCATCCATAAATAACTGCGTGTTTACTTGGGATCTGGGAACTAAGGGTATTCAGAATCTAAAGGAATAAAACCCCAAGGGTGAAATTTGAGAACAAAAGCCAACAGGCAGCACATCCTGAGACATGACAACTCACATAGATAATAAAAGACGTCTGTTCCTCCAGCCAGAAGACACAGAAACTACAGAAACTACAACCCTCGGCTTCATCATGTCCCAGCTTTCAGCCAGAGCACACTCTGGTATTATGTTTCTTTCTCATCTTTTCCTCTGACTTCATGTGTCTGCTATTTTTAATATTCGTATCAAATAAAGTGATATACTTCTATTTCCTCATTCCTCATCTAAATATTCAGGCACATTCAAGTATGTGAATTGTTTATTGGAAAATGTCTTATCACTTGCCAACTCATCCATGTTGGCAGAGAGGAAAACTGAGAATAGTTGTAATTGTTTCATAAACATAATTATCTTTATTGCCCTGAAATATTCTGGCTTATCTTCTTCATTTTGATATAAATAAAAAGATTAAAGTATAATCATGGACTATGAGATTAGGAGTGAGGCCAGTGAAAGAATGAATGAAGTAAAGACTAGAAATGGAAATACTGAGCAGGGCTGCCCAGTTGAAATCTCTGTCGGCCATTCTTCCTCAGATTTTTCTTACTAACCTTGTAAGGGAAGTGCTTTTCTTTTTCTTTTAGCTGATTCCTTATTCATCTTTAGTGGGTGGTTTTCCTGATATTTTTCAATCCTGTGAGGATGCCAGTAGGTCTAAAGGGAAACTACTCCTTTTGACTATTTTAAGCAGTCATCCTAATTAACTTAGTTGGTATCTGGAGATCAAATCTTCTACTTAGTTGTTATTTCAACCTTCACAGAACCATGCAAGCTTCATGACACACAAGGAATTTGGAGTGGAGATGTTGGGCATGACCTAATCCCTGTCCTGTGGCCAAAGGATGGGGTACGGAAGCCGTGAGAAGCAGAGCGCCTTCATTTAATCTCCTAACAGTGGTGACCGATTCAAACACATGCCTAAACCTGTAGCTGTTCTGACTCACGGAACTCGTAATAATGCTGATTTTTCCCCTCTTGTTATTGTAGAATAAGCTGGGGCATTGTACAGTAAGTTGGGGCTTATTAAGAAGAGCCTAGAAGAGCTTCTAATAATGAGAACTTCAAGTTTAGATGTTTCCAAAATGAGGTTAAACCTATAATTTCATAAATACATAAACAGAACAAATACCACACAACTTCAAACTTGGTTCCCTTCCAGACCACCCTGAAGGCTCCCAACATCTTCTGAAGCAGGAGACCTTCTGTGTGAGTACATATATTACTCCAGCTCTTTGTTATATTCCATTGGGTAAATTAGAGTCATGCTTTAGGGTTTTGTTCTTATGTGTACCAGAAGATTCAAAAATAAAAGTGTTTTGACCTCTTTGGAAAAAGAGCTGGTAAAAATAAAAGTACCAGGTTACTTTGGAAGAAAATTGGGAAATCCTCTAATAAAACACAACGACACTAGTCACACCTCCCATCTTTTGGGGGTGTTGTACTAATAAATAAGTATAAATGTAATATTAAAATGTAATATCAAATAAGTTGTGCAGTCTTTTTAATTTCTTTTCATTAATTACAGTTTAAGTTATGCAATCTTACATGATCCCATGAATCATACTGTTTACAGTAACCTATGGAATAGGTGTGCTTTTGTCACACCCAATGCACAGATGAGGGAAGCGACAGTTAGAATAAGTGTCCAAGAATGTATAGCTACTATGTGGCTGAGCCAGGGCTAGAAAGAACACTGGCTGTCATGAGAGCCATATTCTAAGCAGCCTGGATCTCCATCCAGTCTGTGTGGGTGAACCTCCACAGAGCACCCATGATATTTCAGACAAATAAGGAGCAGATCATTCCTGCTCACCCAGCAGGCTGTCAATCACCTCATAAATTCTCCTCTGGGAACACCCCCTCTGTGTATTAACAGCGTGGAGAGAGTGAGGTGCCCCATTTGTTCCAGGCAGTGGAATGTTTACCTCAGAAGGTCAGGTTGTGGGCATTACTCTGAGTTTAATGTCAGTGGTCTTAGAATCAACCCTAACTAGACTTGCCAGTGGCCCACATCCGTTCATCCAGCTTGATTCCAGACTCATTTCTAACCACTAGAACCATTTCTATCCTTTTTTGTATTATAACCTATTCTATAGTAGCATTACAGTTCTCCTGCTCATATCAAATAATAAACAAACCCCACTCTGTCTGCACAGATTCTAACAAACAAGGTTCTGTCCAGAATTCTTTCAGAGCCCATGATATACTCAACCCCAACAAAGCTTAAAGGTACATGAGCTGCCAACCCAGGACCAGACAAGGTAAAGCAAGGGAACTGAGAGAATTGTGTCTGGGAGTCTTCTGCCTTCCTTAAGCCTCTTCGAAATACAGCCTGCCCTAATTCCTGTGGACAGGAGGGTAATGACTAATGGCCATATATGTTCTCTGCTGACTGGCTTCTGTCTTCGAAGGGGGCAGAGCTTCAGCAGAGTTTCTGACATTCTTCCTGCCATGAGGAGACACTCCTGAGACAGTTTCTACTGTGACATAGAAGTGATTACTCACAGAGGCCAGCCTTTTGGGAAGCTAACTACTGCAACTTGGAGTGCGGACATGTGTGTGCTTCTTTCTTACACCAGGATGCAGCTGCCCAGGAGAAAGCAAATGCAGACTCAGACCTCTAGAAGAAGTTGAGCCCAAGAAGTCAAGAGAACAAAGAAAGTGTCTTAGGCAAGCTGTCAGCCTCAGGAACTGAAGAGCGGGCTAGTAAGCAGGGACACTGAGGAGAGCCAAGGAGAAAGGGGTCAAGTGCCAGAATGTGTGGGGAGTCCTCACTGGAGTCCCCAACACTCCCAGGGCCAGACTGAAACATGCCCTGCCTCTGAAAGGACAAGACACGAGCAATGTATCTGAGATCTGTTTAGAGTCAGAATGGATGTGACCATGAGACGGGGGACCACAGGCCCAGCAGCTGAGAGCCAGCAGAGTCCACGCAACATGTTTGGGCTCCAAGAAAAGGGGTCCATGCAGGTGCAAGCTATCCTGCGGATTCAGCGTATGGTGAGTAGCCAGCATCAGGTTACAGAATCTCTTAGCTACTGTTCCCTCTCTCCCAGAAGCCGGGCTGTGGCCCCTGAAGTCTCTCTCCCCCTTCTGTGACCTAACAATCTCCTTGCCCCAGGCCCCCCATTCGCACCTACAGTCTATGTCCCCCACTCCTTCCAGATCCAAGATGGCCTTCAGCTACAACCAGTCTTTATCATTGTCTTCCTTACTCTTAGAGCACAGGCTAGGTCAGGTAGCATGGGACATCCCCCTTCCGCCTGCCCTGGAAGCCCACAAGAGCAAAGAAGCCCCTCTGTTCCTTGAAACTGAAAAGAACTGAAGGCTCTCTGCTCTCCAGGCCCATCATAGCTGCCTATGGCTCTCACACTGTAGCTCTACTAATAAAACTCCAAGGAGGAATTTTTGCTTCTACTTCCTTCCTGTGCTCGTGTCATCTTTTAATAAGTTGTGGCAGTGTTCTTGTGCTATTTAGAAAAACATACCTTTCCAAGCAGAACAGAGGCCTACACCAGGCTCAGTTATGACCTCCAACGTGTTCTGAGACCTTTCCAAAGGAGACGGAAACATCTGTTGACTCCAGAGAGGGAATGGACCACAGACCACAAAAACATTTCCACCCAAGTCTAACTTAGTAAGCCAGCAAGTTTCCTGGAGCTTGGGTGAGGGGCTACTTACAGAAGCATGGATAACTCAAGGGCAACTAAAAAGCCACCTCGGCATGATTGCCAGGTCATGAAAGCTGCATTCCTGAACCTCCCTACAAAACTTGCAGACAAACAGCATATCAGAGTCCCGTGGGAAAGTCTCCCCTTCCTGGTAACTAGTTACTAGTTTTATGTAACTTTGGTGAGGGTCCTTGTGACTCTCCTAACTTCCAAAAGCTTCCTGAGCCTTATAAGTTTCCTTTACTTCCTGAGTCTTGTAGAGGGACCTCTGTCTTCTCTCCAGAATGGAATGTTTGAGTTCACAGGAACTGGTTACACATCAAACATTTCTCATCTAGACATCCCTGGACCATCACAACCAGATACAGCCTGCCCTAATTCCTACAAACCATGCTCAGCTGATTTGGAAGGTTCAATGGATTAACAAAAGAAGTTTTGTTGTAGAAAGCTAGGGGAAAGGATTTTCACTTTTTCTCAAGCTGTGTTTTCTCAAGCTTTGTTTTCAAAGCTTCCTCTTCAAGCCCATGGCAAAGCCTGTCCTAGCAGCTCAACACCAGACTTCTTTTCCTCCCCAAATCTTATTACAATGTGAATTCAAACTAAGAAATCTGAGAAACTCCAGGAAAAAATGTTTTGGCAAAAACATTACTATATCATGACTTTTCAAAGTCGAGATAGGTCCCTGCTCTGTTTTCTCTAGCCCCTCCTCACAGAGTTTTCATTATCTGTGACAAAGTGGAAGATGAGTGGGACAGATGCACCATTTGGAGGCCAGTTATGCACAGCACTTTTGTTCTGGGAACAGCATCTGGCTCCATGACGTTGGGCCCCTTGGAGAATCAGCGGCTGCAGATGTGGCTGGCTGCTTGGTTCACTCCACGGCGGCAGGGCTGCATTCCGAGTCACGCTTGGCAGAAACAGAGCTGTGCAGCATCTGACCTCATCCCTCTCCTCCCCTCCTGCCCTGTCACTCAAGATGGACCCCAGAGGGGTCAGAGAGAGATTCTGGTAAGGGTAGGACGGTGTTGGCACTGTCTCTCTGTTCTGGGTAGCCATGGGGAATGAGCTCGGGCAACCAGGATCGGTCACCATACTACGGTTTGGAGAAGTGAGCCCCTCAGGCAATGGGAGAAAGCAAGTGTTGATAAACAGGGGGGATGGAAAGAAAAGTGCTTTTTGAGCGCAGGGTCTTTTCTGTCAGTGGAGCCAGGGGATGAAACATAGAGAATGGAACATATAAAGGTTCTTTACGTAAAAAAAAAAAAAGAAAAGAAAAAGAAAGAAAGAAAGGAAGGAAGGAAGGGAGAGAGGAAGAAAAGCAGTACAAGGCAGTGGTGGAACGTGACTTTTTAATCCAGTACTCAAGAGGCAGAGGCAGGCAGATATCTGTGAGTTTGCAACCAGCCTGGTCCACAGAGCAAGTTCCAAGAAGCCAGCGCTACACAAGAGAAACCTGTCCAAATAATAAATAAATAAATGAGTAGCAAACCCAGTGACTTTCAGGAACCCTTTGAACTGGGATGACTCAGATCTGGTAATTTTTTTAAATAATATTTACATTTTTCTAGATTATACATGCTCAGTAGAGAAACTTGAAAGGTTTCAAATACTATAAAGGACGCTAAGGCAGAGACTGTTCTTTGAGCCACAAGATTTATTTAACAGCGTGGACAGTCAGACAGTGGCTACAGCATTGCCACGACGCTGAGGAGAATTCAGGCCCCAGCACAAGCAACACACAGCAGGAGTGGGGTCCTGCCCTCCTCGCTTCCGGTCAGCAGAGTCTGTGCTCTTGGTGCTGGTGGAGTGGAGACAGGAGGGTGCTGGGGACCTGCTAACCAATTAGTCGAGCCAAATTGATGAGCTCCAGGTTCAGTGAGAGACCCTGCCTCCAAAAGAAAGGAGAGAGCGGCTAAGGAAGACAGCTGACCCTGACCTTTGGATTCTACATGCATGTGCTTATGTAGCCATACACTCATATCTGTAGATGTACACATGAGCATGCACATACCACACACACACACACACACAGTAGAGTTTCATCCTCTACTCACAAACAATCATCATCTGCCCCACACAAGGACTTTCAGGTAGCTCACAAGAAAAATAAAGAGTGAAACTTCCCTGGTTAAAGAGAAATTACATAACTAACTAGTACAGACTGTGCTCTCTGGCTCTTTCTACTAAACCAAAATGTATCTTCTTTGATGAATAACAGTAACAGGCAACATTTAGCAATGCTTTAATCTTCTCAGCAAATACACTAAGCATCTCCACTGTACAGATCAAAAAATGAATGGTATGTAACTTAACCAACGTCACATGTTGCTGAGTGTAGAAGCACATGCCTGTAATCCCCACACTTGGGAGACAGAGACAGGAAAATCACTGCAAGTTTGAGGCCAGCCTAGTCTACATGGTAAGTTCCTATCTAGCCAGGCATATAAAATATAATCCTGTCTCAAAACACGGAACAAAAAAGGGAGTGGGATTAGGAAAGAAGAGAAGAAAAAGGAAGGACAATTAGAGGGAAAGCCTGTTGTCTGGATGCACAGGTCTTTTCGTTTTGGTTGGTTGGTTGGTTGCTTTTAGTTTTTTGAGACAGGATTTCTCTGTGTAGCCTTGGCTGTCCTGGACTTCCTTTGCAGACCAGTCTAGTCTTGAACTCACAAAGATCCTCTTCTCTCTGTAATCTCTGCTGGGATAACAGGCGTGTGCCACGGCGCTCAGCTCACAGTCGTATTTCTAACCACCAAACTAAATGAATGGATGGACAAATGGGAAGATGACAGGACTGACATATGAATGCATAGTGGACCCACTCGCTGAACTTTAGCCTTCAGTTGCACTGACAAATGTCACATTTAATGTTAAGAACACACTGAAGTATGTTAGAGATAGTACATGTGGCTATATGAATTTGAACCAAGGACATCAATTTTCACAACCCCCTCTGGCTCCTCAGAAACCACTTCACCATAACTATGAAAGGAAGTAGCACTCTGTGGTGCCAGGAGGAATGGCCAGACATGATTATGAGCTAATATATCAGGTTCTGCATCTCCAAGAAGTCAGTCAAAATGTCAGGTATCCCTCCCTTCAGCTTTCTATTAATTTCTATTTTTCTATCTGGATCTTCTCCCAATTTTCTCACCCCAATCTGTATCCTGGCCCCTATGGGGCTGTGTCAGTTATTGTAAAAATTAGAATAATCTCTGCCCTCATAGAATCTGCAGTCTAAAGGGAAAGCCTGTGGTTAAGTGGTTGCATGAGCATATGTTTCACTTCACACGTGCTTGGAGGAGTGTCCACAGCCCTGGGAAAGAAGCAGCAGCAATCACAGCCTCATCTAGAAGCCATCCATATCTGCCCTGCCCCATCCCTGTCCCTCCACAGTTTACCTTCATCGTCTCTCTACTCAGACATCAAACCCCCATTATGAATATCCCATATTCTAAACTGAGTAACTCTCACTCCTGTTGAACGTGTCATTGGTACAGTTCTGAAAATGTGTATTCTACCTGGTAAAGTCAAAGTGTCTATTTTCCTTCAGGAGAGTCTAGGAAAGAATGGGTTTGCCTGGCTTTTCCAGCTTCTGGAAGGTACCCCATCCCATGGTGTGTGTCAATGTATCCCTCCATCTCTTCATTTCACCCAGGTACTCCAGGATAATCCACCAACCCTCCAAATCCATTGCCTAATTATGTGCACAGGATAATCTCACTTGAGGACCAGCAAGATGGTTTAGCAGCTTACTGGACAGGCTATACCACGGGAGTTTAATCCTTACGTAAAGAGCCAGATGCATCGCGTGTGTCTGTAACCACAGCCTTTCTATGGCAAGGTGGAAGGTAGAGACAGGAAGAACCCCACTGACGCTCACGTGGGCCCCTCAGCCTGGAACAGAAAGCATGCAAGAAAGAGCTTCACTCAAGGTAGAAGAGGAGAAGTGATGCTCATCTGACTTCCACCTAGATGCTGGGTGGCACATGAACACCTGTACATACACACACACATACACCGATAATAATAAATAAACACATAAATAAATATTTTAAATCTCTCTTGAAGAACATAGCAGAAGGGATGCAAATGTTCTCATACACACCTGTGAAAATGTCATAATGAAATCCACTGTTATGGACAATTCACATAAGCTAACAAAAATATTTTAAAATCTCTTTCCAATCCGTAGCAATAGTAGCACAGCCACAGATTCAGGGGACTGGGATGCGGGCGCCTTTGGGACTGTTCACTTGTCCACCACAGTATTCTCAGTTTAGCTCTTTCGCCCAGTTCTAGAGAACAAAAACCTGTTCCCATCATCCTCTTACCCATTGCGTCCTCCTCATCCTTTCCCTCATAACAAAGCTGTGCCGTGATTCCAGAAACACACTAGCCAAACAGGAAGAAGGAAGCATCTTGGGTCAACTCTCAGGTCCATCAAAAAAAAAAAAAAGTTAAATCTAGACCCATAAGAGCAGTTGGGACATTTGTCTGGAATGTTTATACGCAAAACCACCTTCGAGACTCCAACCAGCATCCGCAGCAAACTCAAGAGTACCCTGTCCCTTTTACCTTCATCGTGCTTTCGCCCAAAGCACATGGCACCTCCCTTAACAAGCTAGCTACTGCCACCACTGAGGGCTCTGCCTGGTGACTATCCCTTCTGCTGGAAAGCTCTCCACGGGTCTTCACAGATCTCCTTCTTACTACTGGGAGGCAGATCAGTTTTATTTGCTTCTCTCATTTTCATTTCCCCTTTCTTTTATATCTGGACGGTGTTTTCCCTGCGTGTGCACTTATGCACTACGCACATGTTCTGCCCAAAGAATCCAGAAGAGGGCATCAGATTCCCCCTGAAACTGAATTTACAGATGGTTGTGAGCCTTCATGTGGGTGCTGGGAATAGGGTAGGCCCTATGGATGAGCAGCCAGTGCTCTGAGGCACTGAGCCGCCTCTCCAGACCCTCCGAATTTACTTTCTAGGGGAAAACGCTTAGCGCCTGAATTCTTGCCCCACTTTTCTCCTTTGAAACACATCTGAAGCCATCTTACTGATCCATCCAGCTGCCTCTTTTTCTATCATTTCCCTGACTCTTCAACAGTTTCTAACCCCTAAAATGTAAATAAAGCCCATGAGAAAGGGCTGTTTTCATCCTGGTCATGAGCTCCTACAACCCGGTTCACACACAGGAGCTTCTGGCACATTTTTCACAAAGTCTTCATCAGCCTGTGGTAGGAGAGTTCTATGACATTCACACACGCACCATGTCTCCTCTCTCTCTCTCTCTCTCTCTCTCTCTCTCTCTCTCTCTCTCTCTCTCTCTCTCTCTCTCTCTCTCTCTCTCTCTCTCTCTCTCCTTTCTCTTACACACACAGACACACACAAATGTGTGTTGGATTTTTAAATTAAAAAATGGAAAATGTCTTATAACTTATTTTAAAGCACAAAGCATTCAAGGCTAAAGAACTAATTTCAATATTATTTGAAAAAAATATTGTAAAAGGACTGCAAACATTTAGCCTAGCACTAGGCTAAAGTTGGTTGGTCTTGTGAGCAGTGCATGCTTTTTGAGACGTGCTCAATCTCAATTCTCGATCAAAGGAGTCAGTCTTTCAGTTTTCATATTGGTAGTCATTGTTTTAATTGATTGATGTTAAAGAGAATAATTGATTCTTACCAAATTAAATGTGCCATGAAGAACATCGATACTTTCCTTCTCTCTGTTTGGTCCCCATTCCACTCCCTCAAGGGTCAATCAGGGTGACTGTTTCTAAGAGAAGAATGCTCATTAGACTACTAAATGACTAGAAACACAGGAATAACTCCATGAGAGCCAGTTTTAAGGCCCAGATTTTTTATTTGCCAGACAAGTACAAAACACGAGTCATGTACACACACCGTACGTAAACCTTCATGTCTAAAAAGTACTCTCTCTGAAATCTCATATAGAACAGTTCTTTTACAGTGGGGATTTGCTAAACTTGCTGGAGGCTTTGAACAGATGTGGAAAAGACAAAATGTAACCCAAAGTTACCAGAATCTACAAAAAAAAAAAAAAATCACACACATTACTGCTGCTTTATAGGAGTCTGCCAACATTCATATTGGATGACTCATTGGAAGTTTATAAAATAAAAACGGGTAAAATATGCATAAATCCTTACACAAGTATGGTGGGGTTTTTTTCATGTTCTTATGGCTGTTACAACATTTATCTTAAAACAGCTAACATTCCTGAGAGCATAACCATTTAATTCAAGATGAATGCAATCTCAGTTGTCTACTTCTTCAGCGAGCGTGTTAGGGGAGGCTGGCTGAGATTCTTGGGGATGTAGAAAACAAGGGAGGACTCCGTACCCAACTCCAGAATGATGGGAAATCCTACTACCATAATATCGTACTCAGAATAGCAGGGATCCCTCTGAAAGCAAGAGAGGGCAGCTGTAACTGATCAAAAGTGATTTGGTCATATACTTAACCTCGAGCAGACAAGCCCTTCTGAACTGGGCAGCTGGGAGAGAAGAGGCTCTCCATACCGGAACCGGGTTGAAACAGGTCAGGGACATACAACCTCCCACCACTGGCCTTCATTCCTCAACAGAAGCTGAACAAATGAACTCCGTAAGATGCCCATAGCTTCGTTCCTACCATGTCCTCCTATGGCATGCCTACTATGGGAATCTGGCAACGAGAGAACCAGGTCTTGTCACTTTTCGGGGAAAGGTTTGATAGCAAGTTCTAACTCTTTTGGGGTTACCTAATATTTATAAAAGAAAACATGTTGGCTTTATATTAGAGAAATATAGCAGCCGCTACTGTAACCAAAAACGAAATACCAATATTACAGATAGTCAGGCAAGGTGATGTCACTGACTTCCTGAGATCACAGTACCCTGAGAGCATCATTCTATCAAAAACACATGACCTAAATCTAACCCCGTCATACATTGTGTCAACTATCAGAGCCAAAAGTGAAAGGGGAACTTAAACTAAGTTCTAACCTATCTTGTCCACAGTCGTAAGTCATAGTTTTTAGTATCCTCTAATGATCCCCTGGAATCGCCTGTTGTAAGCTCTTCATACCTGTTACTTTATTAATGTGGGTTGTTGGTATAATGTTCTTGTGGAATGTACACAATTTACCCTTGTTCATTCAAATGCTGATATCTCTACTCCACTATCTGGTTTCAATCTGGACATTGCATTGTGATGTTTATTCTAAGCATCGCCTGTCTCAAGCTTGTGTAAACATGCCACCATTTGTTCTCTGTGTTAAACACCCAGCCAGTGCTGAGCAATGGAGAGAATAGGGTGGGACATCCTGGCCCAGAAGGGAGGAGAAGGAAGCGAGTGCAGTGGGGGGAGTCAGAAAGCAGAGATTGGCAAGAGAGGACTTGGTACCACAAGGAGAGATGAACTGGACCTAAGATATGACTAAAAGCAAGTACAATGTGTAAAATCTGAATGGTAGGAAACTTTTTGGGCTTGGAGATTTAGGCTGGAGTAAAAATTGCCCAGCATTGTGCTCTAGCTTAACTAAATACATCCTAGTCTCTGTATGGTGATTTGGGTACACAGCTGGTTTAGGAAAAAGATAAATCAATATTAAAATTTAATGACCAACAACAGTGAGTCTCCCTCCTCCTCCTTTAGTCAGTTTGGCTAGGGATTCGTTAATCTTTTTTGTTTGGTGTTTGGTTGGTTGTTTTGGGGTTGTTGCTGGGTTTTCTTTTTTGTTTTTTTGGGGGGGGTTGTTTTGAGGGGGATGTTGGTTTTTGGTTTTCAAAACAGGGTTTCTCTGTGTAGCCTTGGCTGTCCTAGAACTCAGTCTGAAGACCAGGCTGGCCTTGAACTCACAGAGATCTGCCTGCCTCTACTTCCCTGAGTGATGGGATTACAGGTATGCACCACTGAGCCCAGTTGGGCTCATTAATCTTATTTACCTTTTCGGAGAAGCAGTTGGTTTGACTGATTCTATATCCTGGCCTTTTAGTTTTTTTCCTTTTCATTAATTTCCATCCTGGTTGTGTTTCCTTCTGCCCACTGCTTTGGAGAGTTGACTTGGCCTCATGTTTCTAAGACCTTGAGGTGCATAATTAAGTTAGTTATTCCAGATCACTATGGCTTTGTGTTTTCTTAATATGAGCACTCAAAGCTACCAACTCCATTTTAGAACTGCCTTAATTGTTTCCAGAGGTTTTGGTAAGTTTTGCTTCCATTTTCATTTGATACTAGGAATTCTTAGATTTTTTTTCACTGATTTCCTCAATAACTCACTGTTCATTCAAGAGTGAATCTCCAAAAATGACAATGTCTTTAAAAAATAAATAACATTGCTACTTAAAGGAGATTCAAGAAGAAAGTTCAGGACTAAATGTAGTGTGTATTCCCAGCGTGGACCCTCTATGGAGAAGGCAATGGCTTCTAAGAAACCTAGATGTGGGCATGCGGTAAAATGGTACTATATAAATAAAACAATGAGCTGGGGAGATGGCTCAGTCAGTAGTGTTTCACACACAGGCCTGAAGGACTGAGTTCAGATCCCAGTGCCCATGTGAAAAGTCAGGCACATACCTGAAATCCCTGCCCTGGAAAGAGAGAGACAGGTGAAGCTTGCTGGCCAACCATCCTACCCAAATGAGCTCTAGCCATTTGGTTACAGCCACTAGTGAGAAAGTCTGTCTCAGAAAGTTAGGTGGACAGTAGCTAAGGAAAACACTCATCAACCTCTGCCTCTATATGCAAGAGCACCCACCCACCAAAACCAAAATAGTTCCTAAACCCAACAAGTATGCTATGGCTGTATAAGAAAATATGCTCCTTTCTAGGGAGCTGGTGTTTAGGTATACAGGAAGTCAGGCAAACATGATGACCCCGACCACTCTCAAAAGGTTCAGGAAGCTGGGCATGATGTTGGCACATACCTACCACCCCAGCATCCAAGAGGCAAAGGCGGAAGGGTCTTGTGTTTGAGGCTAGCCTGAGTTACATAGTCATTTCTAGGACAGCTGAGGCCAAGGCTCTATCTCAAAACAACAAAAATGTTTCTGGCAGGTATAGAAGGGGCGGTTTAGTAACACGCATGTAGTGAAGTGTAGTTGGTGAATCTGAGTGTAGATTTCTCAGACGCTCTTTATGCATCAACCGCCTTGTGTCCAGAGAGCTAAACTCTGAATATCATGACTCTAAATATCTGTCACTAGTCCTAGGCTGCTATCAGGCTTGGCATCATTTTGTGTACCATCCTAAAGACGGCCTCAGAGAACCAGTCAGTTTTCAGGTGGGCATCTTGGCCCACAACTCTCTCCTGAGCTACAGATTCACAAGAGCCTTGTGTGTCCAGCAGACCTCTGCTCCTGCGCCCACATGCTCAACTCTTGATATTGTCCATCCAAATAAGTCTTTCTGATTTGATGATTGCTAGCTCCTTCCAGGAGATGCCAGGAGGAACAGGTTGTTCCTCTCTGCACCCTATATCTTCCTCACACCTGCATGCCAGGAGTTGTCGAGTCCACCGGGTCTTGCTCTCGCCCTTGCTCTCATCTCTTAAACAATGCCACAGTGTACTGACATCCCATTTCCATCCTAGAGGCAAGAGATCGGTGTTTAACTGCATAAATGCTCTATTCACATTTGCTTGGGGTGAAATCCAAGCTCTACCCTCCTATCTCTGTGACCTTAAACAAGTAACTTTGCCTCCTTGGACCTCGGTGATTTCACCTGTAAGTTGGGACCAATCACGACACCCATGTTTCAGGATTCTCACAAGAGTCCTCAGCTGTGTTACATGTTACTGTTGTTTTCATTCCTGTTTCAGTCCAGCCATCATCTGTCCACAAGAGGCGCCTTCTGCTGAGCTCCTTAACCCCACATTTTTGCCTCCCTAACCTGCTCCTAGCCCATCTAACTACTAGAGAGTCTTAACAAAAGACTAGTAGACGCATGGAATTCCCCTGTTCACTGTTTATCAGTGTCTTCCCATTACTCAAGCTAAGCCCTTTGTTTTCTAAGCCTGCATTCCCCAGAATGACCTAGTCTAGTATTTCTCCAGCTTCTGACAACCAGAGATCACACCATCGGCATTCAGTTACCACAGTGCCACCATTTAAAGTTTAAAAAGAAAGATAAACTTAAGATTATCCCAAATATCCCTGTGCTAGTCGACCTGGGTTCTCTAAGAAAGCAGGCTGTGCAAGCCATGGGAAGCAAGCCAGGAAGCAGCACCCCTCCTTGGTTTCTGCATTACCTCCTGCCCCCAGGATCCTGCTGTGTTTGAGTTCCTGTCCTGACTTTCTTCAATAATGAACGGCCATATGAAAGCATAAGCTGAATAAACTGTTTTCTCCCCAGCCTACTATTTGGTCATGGCATCTCATCACAGCAAGAGAAACCCTAACTAAGACAGTAACTTTCACTTTAAAATCTCTCTCAAGTGCTCTGTTAAGCACACCATACAGCAAAGCTGAAATTCCCGATATGTTAGCCCTTTTCCTGGGTCTATCGTAGCATTTAGAGATGACTTTCAACTCTTCTTCAATAATAATCATTTTGTCTGGACGTGAGAACATCATCACGTGCTCAGGGGGCAGGGGGGCTGGGCAGGGAGCGCATCAAATTCTTAGCCCTTTCCAGTGTCAGTCTTTGTGAGCTTTCTTTCTTTTTTAAACTCCACATTAAAAGCCAGGCTTTCAACAGTAAAGCAGAATGTCTGAGGTTCTAACACCATGAAGATGCGGCACTTGAAAACATGTTTCGGTGACAGAGTACAGTCATGACCCCATGATTGTGAAGATCTATTACATCTGTTTCCTCACTAAAATAATTTGCTAGCACCGACATCTCCTACATCTTTATTTTTCCTCTTTATTAGACCGATCCTCAAAACACTGAAAACATGCTCTTATTCTCTCCCTTAAACAAAACTGTCCACTTTCTCTGCTACCTCCCCGATCCTTTCCAATCCCGTTTTTGCCATGATTCAGTCGATGCTCTGAAGACCACTGTTGTCAACAGTGTACTCCAGTTACAAAGCCCAATGTCCAGCCCCAGGCCTCCATATTCTTAAACCTTGACAGTGCTGTTTCTTAATTAACACATAAACATTATGCATATATATGCATAATATATATAATACCCTGTATATTAGCTGATGTTTTGATACATATGTACATTGTGTTCAAATCAGGGTACATGTGGCTATCTCTTCACATGGAAATATGAATCAGTTGTTTGGGGTAAAAGCATCAAAACTCTTCTAGTTGTTTAAAAAAAATTTTTTTTAGTATACAGTACTATTGATTAATAGTAGAGGTTTAAGCAGAGAACAATGGTATGTTTTAAAATCCCAACACTTGGGAAACAGAAACAGGATAGTCACCATAAATTCCAGACCAGACTGGTCTACATAGAAACTTCTAGACTAGGTAGGGCTACATAGCAAGACTCAATCTCAAAAAGCAAAAAAAGGGGGGGAGGGGCGCAGGGATGTTTACTTGTTTAGTGGTTCTTAAGACCAGCAGGAACATCTGTTCAACATCTGGTGAAGGCCTTCTTGCTGTTTCATAACATGGTGAAGGACATCATATGGAAACCAAGCAAATATTAGCCCTGGTTCCTCTTTTTGTTCTGAAACCATTAAAGAAAGGATCCACACCCTTGTGACATTATGTAACCTCGACTACCTTCCAAAGACCTGTCTCCAAATAACATTAATATGTGATTTGAGGGATTAGGTTTCCAACACATGAGTTCTGTAAGCAAGTATTGAAATACAGCAACACTTAACCTCCAGGACACCCCTTTCTCTCGGGTTCCTCCCTGCTGCTCCTCAGTCTGCTTTGCTCCTCTCATTTGACCAGGTTCCTCCTTTCTCTGGGGCTGCGGTCACCACCTTTGACCACCTCCACTAACTCATCTAACAGATTCCTCCCCCTCAATTGAACTTGATGCTGCCTGTCAGTCTCCATTCACAGCCTCAGCTCATGGAAGTTCCATCTTCCCAGTTGCTCAGGGCAAAGCCTTGAGATGTCCTCCTCGGTTCCTCTTACTCTCTCAAAACCTTTATCTAATTCTTCCGTAGATCCATCAGGCCACTGGCACATCTGTCTACCTGGTTCTGTCCACTTCTGCTGTTCCGTGGCTAACCCCAACTACCACTGAATCTCAGCTGGATTTATTGAGACTGCTCTCCTTGGTTTCACCCTCTACCCCCATTCCCTTTACAGCAGCTAGAGTAACAGCACACCCAGCCACTTCACTCCTGGGCTCCAGCTCTTCTGGAGCTCCCGATCAGCTTAGCTCAACTTCACTTCCCTCCTCTGCCACACTCTCCCTTGCTCATAGTGCCCTGCTACGGTGGAGCTTAAATCTTCCAGGGATGCCCTCAAATGAGGGCCTTTGCACTGGGAGACCCTTCTGCCTAGAACGTCTTCTTGAGGTAAGATGGATGTCCTAAAAGGCCTCTCTTCTGTCAGTTATCACTATCTTGCTGTTGGTTTTCCTCCTTGTCTGTAGCTCTCATCACTTATTTTTATACATTTATATGTCTGTTATCTATCTACCTCCTTCTTCCCGCTAGAGCGTAAGCTCCACTGGTTCAGTGATACTTCTCATCTGATTTTTTTTCACTGCAATATTCCCAGCACACAGCAGGGGCTTGATGAACGTCTGTTGTTGAAATCAGTAAATTCATAGTAAACTGTTCCTAGGTGGTTCAACTAGTTTCGACTGTGGCGGTTCAAATGAGAATGAGCCCCGCAGGTTCATATGTTTGAATACTTGGTCCCCACTTGGTGGAACTGTCTAGGAAGGATTAAGAGGTGTGGCACTGGCTGCAAGCTTTGGTGTTTCAAAAGCCCATGTCATTGTCAGAGAACTTTCTGTCTCGGACTCTGTCTCTCTCTCTCTCTCTCTGTTTCTGCTTGTACATCAACATGGAAGCTCTCAGCGACTGCTCCAGCACCATGCCTGCTTGCCCAATGCCATGCTCCCTGCCATGAAGGTCATGGACTCTAACTCTCTCAAGTTTTAAGGCCCAAATAAACCCTTTCTTTTATAAGCTGCCTTGGTTGTCGTATTGCAGTAGGAGAAAAGTAACTACGATATCAACCCAGTTCTATATGTTTAAAATCTTCTAAACAATTGATTGTCAGTCATGAGGTTTGCGGTGCTTAAAGAGCAAGTACATAAGTTCTAAAGATTCAGACTTTGCCCCATAGTTAAACCTTCCGATATGTGACATGAGGCCTGAGCATCCATTTCCACTGAAGTTCAAAGAAAATTTACAATGGGTATTTCTCAATTATTGAAAAGATTTAATTTTCCATCTGTGATGGCTGTCCTTGGCTGTCAACTTGACTACATCTGGAATTGACTAAAACCCAAGCAGCTGGGCACACCTGTGGGGCATTTTTCTTGATTGGCTCTCTTGAGGTTGGAAGATTCACTAAACCCAGGCTTCATCTTCTTGTGGCAGCCTATATGAAAGACATGCGAGAAAGAAGCTGCTTGCTTTTTACCTGCTTTTTGTCCTCACTCTCCCTGGCAAATTGATTTTTTCACTGATATTAGAGCCTATTCTTCCAGATTAGGCTCTTCTAACATACACTGAAGACCAGGTGAGACATCTAGCCTCATGGACCAAACAATTATTAGATTCTTGGACTTTCTGTTGGGAGCCAGCCATTATTGGACTAGCCAGACCACAGCCTGCAAGCCACTCTAATAAATCATTAACATGCACACACATACACACACACACACACACACATATATATAGGTGGGATGTATGTGTGCATGAAATTTATATGTGTGTGAATATATATGATATACTATATATATTCTCTCCATTCTGTTTCTTCAGAGAGCACTGACTAATACACTGTTGCTCCTTAAGGGCTATGTGAGTGAACTCTTTCTCCTCCTTGGTCACAGGGAACTACTTCCTCTGTCTGATAAAGACTGCACAGGAAGAAGGAGTTTTACTAGGTTGAAAGGGATTTATCAGCCAGGTCCAGATTTCAAACACCGGGACAGTACTGTCCATAAATCTTAACGGGGAGGGAGGCGGCAGCTGAGCAGAACCTGCTGTGTTGTATGTGAAGGTTCACCTACGACCTCACAGAGCATCCTCCTGCTCCTCCAATTTCCATTCACGTTTCCTGGTATGACTGAGTGGAGCTCATGCTTCAATGTCAAATCAAGAAATTATCTGAGGTTAAGAAAGGCTTAAGGAAAGACATCGGCAAAAAAAAAAAATCTATATTTCTACAAGAGTTTATTGGGCCAATTGAGTTGTCACTTCATTTCAGTATGTCCAGACCACAGAAGGCTGGCTAATCGGGCTCCATAACTCACATGTCCTCAATGGAATTTTGAAAGGCCACACTTGCTACAAGGAAGCTTTTCCCCGTGACATAAATGACATCCTGAGAATTCGAATCCTTTTTTAAGCTGAAGCCTTATATTGATCCTAGCAGGGGGAGAAGTAAATACCTGAGCGACATGTTGGCCTGATAAGTGGCTCTAACTACTCTCCTAGGAGTCCACGGTCTTCAATAAAAGAACCCAGTGACTGTATCTCATGTTTTCATGCTGTAAAGAATATGATAGCTAAATTATTTTAAGTACATATCATGTCCAGAATGTGTTTTGAAGGGAGGCAAAGAGTAGAAAAGATGGTATTTAGTTCTCTCACCCCCCAATTCTCACCAAAAGTACCAAAGAGTGAAATCTTTATATCCAGAGTAAAAGGAAGCAGATGTTTCTATTAGGTGATTAATTTACCCATTAGGATAGATAAAGCACGAGGTCAAATGATCCACACTTTACATCATGTCGGACATCTGTAGGTGAAGAGGCAGCTGCTCACCTTCAAGCATGATACTTAACGCCTACATTCCAGTCCTGTTTGGAGCGTGTGTGTGTGTGTGTGTGTGTGTGTGTGTGTGTGTGTGTGTGTGTGTGTGTGTGAAAGGTCAGGGAAATGAGGAAGAAGCATGTTTACCTGCCATCCGTGGTTTGAAGAACAGCTGGATCAGCTGTAGCAATCCACGTAGCCAAGTGAAAAGTGCAAGCGGCGTGGCTGTCAGGACGAGGTCTTGGGCCCAATGTTCTATTATTAATGTTTTCATTTGGGGGAGGGCAGTAAGTTCACATTTATCAAGATTCTTTCAGAATTCCATGCCAGTGATGGCATGGATGACGAAGGTGTAGGCCTTAACCATATAAATACAGAGAAGTGTGTTTGAAGGGAAAATTAGTGTCAGTGCCTAACCCTGAATGCCTGGCCCTCCACATTCTGTCTGGCTTAGCAAGCACAGATTCGCTCAGCAAGCTGTCACTGCAGGAAGGGCCTCAACCTACAAAACACAGGACTTCCGGTGGTTTCTGTACATTGTCATTGGGAGGGAGGTCACCCTCAAGTCTTCGCAAGTCAAATGAAATCAAAGGGAGTATGTTGCCTCTTCCCGAATGGAAGTATGTTAGAAACAACCACATCCAGGCTCTGCTGATGTGATCCGAGGTGGATCTTTCTCTGACTCTCAGCTGCGTTTCTTCAGCACGGCGCTAACAAACCACATGCATCGCAGACAGCTGCAAGACAGAATCCCAGAGCCACCGCCTCCTCGACCAACCGTTTACACTAACCTCATTACGTGACTTCACCACATGTTTCCAGTCATAAAAATGAGGATAATGATCATCTTTACCTCCCGGGTTTAGAGAAAGGACTAAATGAATTTAAACACGGAGCATTTGAATTACCATCATTGCCAGCATCAAGCAAGCTCTCTCCCCTCGGTGACAAAGATGCCCCCAACAGGCTTACGTGATCCTTAGTGAGAGACACCCATGGGAAAGGAGCACCTGGGAGCTTCAGAAACAAGCAAGACACGATTCTCACCGACTGAAACAGTGGACATGCTGGAGTGCAAGGTAGGATCCATCCCCACTGAATACTTAAATCAAGGAAGAAGGCATCTTGATGGAGAATAGGGATTGCCAGCACCTGTGAGAAAAAGCAAGGTGTCGCTATGCACCTGGAATGGTGTCTATGAGGCACAGAGATGGGGGAACCACTAGGGCTTTCTGGCATCCAGCCTAGTCCCAGGCTCAATAGGACACCCTGTATCACGGGAATAAGGCAGAGAGTACCAGAGCAGGAGAGCTGATGTCCTCTTCTGTTCTCCATGCATGCTCTTGAACCTAGGCACATGTACACACCATGTGTGCATACGCCATACACGAACACAAACATACTCTCACACTAAAACATAGTAAGTCATAGTTGCTGCTGTTTTGCACAATAAAACAGTAGTGTTCGTGAAAAAGACACAGCCTACGAGCCATTTTTTAAAATCATTTATTGTTTGAGGAGTTGGATTTGACGATTACAAAAGGTTTAAAAAGATTTGGGGAACATAATAAAAAAATAAAATGTCATAGAAATAAATGTTTAGTTACCTATAAAGGAGCCATATATTGCCAAAAAGACTCCACCTTCAAAATAACATGTGAGCTTCCTAGTTGAGGCTGCTGTGACTAGACTCAGCCATGGATGCTCTCAGGTGGAGACAATTTTGGAGAATCATCTTCCTGTGGCATGAAAAGACAAATTGGGGTGAATAAAAGAGTAGATATGAGATGTATGGAAAGCCAAACCATTTAGCGTGTTCCTTATCTTCCCATTATAAAACCAGCTTTTAAAAATCATACCATTTTATCATACACGAAGTGAAAAGAAGTTGCTTTGAATAGGAGTTTACCTTCAGAGTCTTAAACATTTTCAGATGCAGGTGAGCTCAGGGTGCGGATGAATTTGAGAGTAGTCTGACGAGACTCCTGAGTCCACTCAGTAGAATCCACTTCCCCATGTCTTACCAGTAGGAGGGTTGGTAACCTGTGAACACTCAAGAGGATGTCGTTTAGTCGTGATAATTGAAAGAATTCCCCACATACAGCACAGTCTACTTCTGCAGCAATTGATCCTTCAAATTACATATTAATTTTTCTGTCTTTTGGGGTAGGTCTGTTTGTTTGGTCCGTGTGCACACACTTGCATGTACGAATGCATATTCATACGTGTGGGCATACATACATGTGTGTGAGTGTGAAGGCCAGACATGGAGTGGCTTTCTTGAACACTCTCCATCTTACGCACTGAGGCAGGGTCTCTCGCTTGAACCTAGAGTTCGAGGTTTTGACTAGTCTAAGTAGCCAGCTTGCTCAGAGGCTCCCTGAGCACCGCCTGGCATTTACATGCATGCTGGGATATGAATTCTGGTCCACACACAACAAGCTCTTTGACCACAGAGCCATCTCCCCAGCCTGTAGTGTTGGGTTTTGGTTTGGGGCTAGGGATTGTTTGTTTTGGTTGGTTTGGGTATTGTTGTTATTATTGTTGTTGTTCATTTGGAAGGGTGCTTTTGGTTTTTTTTGTTGTTGTTGATGTTTGTTTTTTGAGACAGGGTCTCATGATGTAGCCCAAGCTGGCCTCAAAGTTGTGATCTTCCTCCCTCAGCTTCCCATACTGGGACTTCAGGTGTGTCACTTGATCTTCTGAAGAGAAGAAACTTGAAGGACCCCTAACCAAACAGACCTCCCTCATCTTTCCATAAACAGATAGGTAGTCTCACCCACCCATCATCTACAATTAACCGAACTTCTCTCAAAATTAAGAGATTAAATGAGGAAAGGAAAAGTCTTCCAGATAGAAAAAGAAATCCACTTCTGTAATTATATGTACATATATTTAAAAAATACATAACGAAGAAAATGTGGCCGGAAAGCTATGCCATGGTAGGCGACATCAGCAATAGCTGGAAGCTGAGTGCAGGAACTCGAAAGATGAAGAACACAGACACATGAGCATCCCAGATGGAGATGACTCATCCCCCTTGGGAAGGGGCAGTTCCAGTCCAAGCTAGTCCTAGAACACGCTGTTCAGTGTGAGCATCCTAGCCAATCTTGAGGATATTTGGGTCAGAACCCTTAGAACTACGTAGTGTGGTCCTTCCCAGTTCACATCAGATGGGCCTCTGAGAGGACTCTGTCTGGAGTGCAGGGGACTAGGGGCTTCTGATCATCCTTGAATCATCAAAGTCATAGCCCACCGCAGGGTCCTAAGCCTGGGATCACAACACTCTCCCAAAGAAAGACTATCCCAGGATAAGACTCTCTGGCTCAGTTATGCTACTTCCCTGTGCAGCATCTGGAAGGAAAACAGGGACGAGAAGACAAGGTTCTTTCTTCTATTAAAGTCACAGTGAAATTGGACTTAATCTTATGAGTCAGAATTCATGCAAGATGCATATGTGTAAGTGTGTGTGTATTCATGTGTGTTAGTGTATGTGTGTGAGGATGTGTGTTTGTGTGAGAGTATGAGTTTGTGAGTGTGTGAGTGTACATATGTATGTGAGTGCATGTGTGTAAGTGTGCATGCAAGTGTGTGTGTGTGTGTGTGTTTAAGCTGACATTTGCTGAAATTCCTGTGAAACCAAAGCACTGAGAACAGGAGTGAGCCAGGGAGTTAAGGTCTCTTGGAAAAAGCGAAAAATATCACTCACCAAGATTTCACCATGCACTGTTAAGTTTAGATAAACTTAGTGGTAAGGAAAACCAAATAATTAATGGCTATGTAACCACGAGTCAATCATCTACATGGCTCAAGAACCAAAAGTACAGACATCTGCCTAAAATCATGTTAGACAGCAGTCTCCATACCACTTCCAAACTCATACAGAATGGAAAGACATTCTTGGTCATTCTACCTAGGCCAATCACACCTGGCTGGGTAGTTTCCTAGGCCTGTAAGAACAATGCTGAATTGTTCTTAAGATGTAGATTCATAGGAGCTCCACAACAAGAGCAACAGAACCAAAAATCTGGGCCCAGGGGTCTTTTCTGAGACTGATACTCCAAACAAGGACCATGCATGGAGATAACCTAGAACCCCTGCACAGATGTAGCTCATGGCAGCTCAGTGTCCAAGTGGGTTCCCTAGTAAGGGAAACAGGGATTGTCTCTGACATGAACTCAGTGGCTGGCTCTTTGATCACCTCCTCCTGAGGGGCTAGCAACCTTACCAGGCCATAGAGGAGGATAATGCAGCCAGTCCTGATGAGACCTGATAGGCTAGGGTCAGAGGGAAAGGGAGGCGGACCTCCCCTATCAGTGGACTTGGGGAGGGGCATGGGAGGAGATGAGGGAGGAAGGGTAGGATGGGGAGCAGGATGTGGAGAGGGCTACAGCTGGGATGCAAAAATGAATAAACTGTAATTAATAAAAAATAAATTAATTTAAAAAATAAATTAAAAAATATTTAGGTTCATGTTAAGTGTGTTGTTGTTATTTTAGGGTTTCCTTTTATTAGAGACAGGGTCTGACTATATAGCCATGACTGGCTTGGAGCCCGCTATATAGACCAGCTTGACTTGAACTGACAGAGATCCACTTTTTGAGTGTTGGACCTAAAGGAGTGCTCCATCTGGCCCAGATTTCACACCAGTCTTGATGTTTAAAGGTTTTACTATTATAAATTGTATGCTTTGATAGACAATGTGATCCACTTGACAATAAGGCTGAAATATTAAAATTTTAGCTTTTGTTATTTTTAATAGAAGGCTCAAACTTCTTCCCGTAATTATTAAATTTGGGGAACAATAAACGGTGACAAACCAACTTTGTTGTGAGAAACACAACCAACGTTCTCTAGAGCCATGAGCCATTTGCCCGTGCCTGGCAGAAGTACCAAGCCACAGATTAAAAGACACATAACTGGCCTCTTGAAGTGTCTGAAAGGCTTCCCTGCAGAGTCTACATGACAGTGAAAGTGGACTTAACCAGCTGTGTCTGCTGGTGCAAGATTTTGGTTACACACGGAAATAGCAAAGGTCCACCTAAAGCCCTCCCATGGGCCCCGTATTTACAGTGCCAGGTGCAGGCTTAGCTGTCCCAGGCTGAGTACTGTATCTCAGATCTCTGTGAATGAAGTACCATGGTATCTTCAATGTGCAATCTCAACCTAAAGGTCAAGAAAGACTCCCCCCTCACAGTTCTGCCAACCACCAATCACCACACTGTGCTTGTTTCCCCAACAGCAAGTCTTTTTTTTTGGTTTGGGGGAGGAGGCGGGGCTGGGGTGGTTTGTTTGGTGTTTGCATTGCCAATCACTCATTCACCTGCACAGGTTTGTTTGACTACTGCTTTATTTGACTACTACTCAAAGCCTTTTATGCACAAGTATAACAGAAGTTTCTAAATTATAATTTTATTCCACATACGCCGGGTTCCCCAGAGAGACTAACTGAAGATAAAATTGCTTCAATTACAGGCAGCCACAGAGGTCTTCAAATGCAGCTTGATATGAACCATTCATGTTCAGCCCTGAGTACATTATCTTTGATTGTCATTCTGGCTGTTCATCGGCATGTGGTGCCTCCTTCCCAGCCCAGGGTAGGATGGTACTTCAGACCCTTCTGTTGAGCCAGCATGAGCTTGCAACTTGTTCTGGCCAATAAAGGTGAGCAGTGGGGTCACTTCCTGAAGAAAACTTAGAAGCAGAGAGTCTTCTCCACGTTTATTTTCTCATTTGCCAGTGTTTAGTGTGTGTGTGACAGTTCAGTCAACCACAGACCTGATTAAAGAGGACAGTGGTGTACCCAAGAGATACAAGGTAAGCAAAGAAGGAGTAGGAGAAGAGGAAAGAGAGTAGGAGAGGGAGAAAGAAGGAGAAGGAAGAGAAGAAGAGGATGAGGAAGAAAATAGAAGAAGAATAAAAAGGAGAAAAAAAGAGGAGAAGGAGGAGGAGGAACAGAAGAAGGAGGAGAAGAAGAAAGGTGTTATTTCAAATTACTGAGCTTTGGCGATTGTTTGTTATGTTAACATAATGTCCCTGACATACTCTACACTTAATTGAAATATTTTTTTTTTCACAGAAAAGAAATGTTGGGGCCCTGAGCATCATGGCAAATGCTACTCTATTCCAAAACAGAAGAAATTTGGACTCCATTACTTGCTGGTCTACACATGACTTGTGCCTTCATACAAATTGGCAGTCGGTTACTACAGCTGACTTTTCCCCATCCTGGCCACAGTAAAACTACTCAGATAATATGCAGTGCTCAAAAATCTCATATAAAGACAACGTTCTTTTACTGTAACCCATTGTCAAAATCATTTGCAGGGTCACATGTCCCAGACCAAGCCCGTTAATCAAATGGAGCTTCATTCTGAGGCACCAACCAAATTAGCTAGCTGTTAAACTCCTATGCCATTGAGGAGGCCCAGGCTGGCCCAGCAGGAGATGATTCAAAGAAAAAGTGAAGGCATCCAAACATAAACAGCATTAGAGACCCTAACCAAGGCACAGGGCCGTGCTATACCCTCTCACTTCCGAGAGTTGAAGTCTGAGCTCAGCGTAGTAGTAAAGGAAAATTCAAATGCCCTGTATCTGATTGATTTCCTCTATGGAAAAGCCATATGGGATGTTTTGAGGTCTGGAATGAATATTTGAGCACTATGCTCAAACAGAGACTCATAAACCTGATCCCACCTGGTATACACCTACAATCTGCACAAAGTCTCCACACACACACACACACACACACCCCTCGAAACCGCGTGACTCTGAAAGATCTCCTTCCGGATTTCCAAAAAGAATTGCTGGAGTTTCTCGTTTAAGTAAGGAATAAAACTGTCGGTTTTCAATTTGCTTTGAACTGGTGAGTCAGGGACGGGTGGATGATGTCATACGTTAGTTAGCCTGCAATCTCTGATGTGGTTCCCTCAAGCTCTCAGCTAGGGCCTATCCCCTGTTTCCGTGGCAGACAGTACTCCCCGGGTTCCATCCTTTTTTTTTTTTTTTTTTTTTGGCTTCTGCCCAGCCACAAGGCAGCAGCCTGGCTAGCAGGGGATAGAGCAGGAAGTCTGACAGCTTAGGCCGGCGGCGGGACCCCTAGTGTTTTCCCACTCAGCGTCCTGGCCTGGTTCCCCAGAAGTACAAACACACGCACAGAGCACCATTGTTGCCGCCTTCCCGGCCCACTGATCCTAATATGGAATGCAGCAGGAAACCCACGATTTCCTGACACTCGGCAAGCCGGAGGAAGCGAGAGGGGAAACTCCGTTTAAAAAGCCCTGCTCTCCTCCATGTTGGCTTCCCCGAATCCCACCGTGTCATCTGCCAGGCTGGGGATGGGGAGGGCAGGGTGAGACCCTAGAGGCTGCTGGAATTTCTAAACTGCCAGGAAGTCCCGGGAAAGTCGGTGGGAATTAAAGTTCCTTAACTGCAGCCGTTGAGGGAGAAAGGGGGCCGACCCGTTCTCGTCCTCCCAAGAGTAAGCATCCTCCTCCAGCATGGTGAGCGGCGGGGCTCGTGTGCATCCGGGCTGCGCTCGGGAGAGCCGGGCCGGGCACAGCCAGGCTGCCTGAGCTGCTCCAGCCCGCGGCCGGTGCCCCCCCCCCCCACGCCCCCACCCCCGCTCCATGCGCTGCTGCAGAAGCCACGGCAGCCGCTGCCGGAGCCGCCAACATGAGCTGCAGAGAGGGGGCTGACAGCAGCTGCGGCTGCGGTGGGCGCGATGAGAACAGGATCCTCAAGTGCGTGGTGGTCGGGGACGGCGCCGTGGGGAAGACCTGCCTGCTGATGAGCTACGCCAACGACGCCTTCCCGGAGGAGTACGTGCCCACCGTGTTCGACCACTACGCAGGTAGGAGAAAGAGTGGGTCCCGTCTCGCTGAGCGGCGGTGGGTAGGGGCCTGGCTCAGCCAGACAGTCAGGGGCGGATGCGGGCCTGGCAGGTACCAGGCGGAACCTGTGCCTCAGCTTACAGGGCAACCACTTCCCACCCTGAGGCAGCTGTGTAATCCTCCACACCTAGGGGCCAGAAAATTCTTCTAAACATTTTTTGCCTGAACTTTCCGCAACTTTTCAGGATGGTCATTTTAAGTGGCGTGTGACTGCATAAATTTCCATTAAATAAAAACAATCACCGCTAGACACGTGAGAATTGTTCTATGCTCTACACTTTTTCTACTGCTTCAAGCTAGGCACAAATGAGAACGCTGAGAAAACTAGCCAATGACAACCCCCACCCCCTCTCCTCTGGATTACTTGGGGCTTAAATTTTGTACTTTCACACTTCTAGGGGGGGTTGTAGTAGGTGAGGAGAAAAGTGCCCCACGCTTTTAACTATTGAGTGGTAAGCGAAGTGAAAGATTGTTACATTTTTTTCAGTGTTTTTAAAAAGCCAAATGCAAATAAAATCATTTTCAAGAGTGTCCTGAAAAGGCAAATTTGAGTATAAACTATTGTAAATCATGATCATTCCGATACTGTAGTCACAAATTAACTCTTTGAGAGGGCTTTTAGTATCTGAGTGTTGGAAAGTTCGTGGATGTTTCGGTCAGCATCGCGTCTTGTTTCCCTCGTGGCTGTGACCCAGAAGGGTCCCCTGTGTGAGCTGAGGAGTTGCTTTCAGCTCTGTGTGGCCTCAGTTTTATAACTTTTTTTTTTTTGGTAACACGGAGATTGTTGGTGAGTTCTCAGGAATCTGGGGTCTGGTGGAGGAAATTTCCTCTCTATCCACCTTGGTCTGAGATCACATCAGCCTAAAGGAAGTGGCTCACAGGAAGCCAGCCTGAGTCTCTGCTACAGGGCCCTTTGAAATCCCCCCTCCACACCAAGCCGGAGTGCTATCCCTGTCTTCCCTTCCTTTTAACTGTACATGTATACCATGGAGAGGGGAGAATTCACGGCTGGGGAGAGGGTCCATTTCCTGGAAGGTTCTTTATATTTGTAGAAATTACCTGAAATTTTTAATATCAAATCCCTGGAGCTTTTCTGAAAATGCACTGAGTTTGGCAAGGGAAGAACTTTTTAATAGGAACCCAACAAAAAGAAAAACAGATTCATCTAGAGAAGAAAAAAAAACTGCTGTAAAATATAGAGTTCTGTACTTTGAGGAAGGGACTACAGTTCTGGTCCTGAAAACATCATAGCTAACTTATCTGTATGTATCTTCTTCATGCTAGAAAAGAACGCGTTTAGGACTTTATTTCTAATCAAAGACAGAACTGAAGATCTACTAAAGGGAAAGGCTTCTAGTGCCTGGGAAATTATGTCTCCAGGAACCTATCCTTCAGCTGAGCCAGTTACAGTTGTGTTGGGAAGAAAGGCAAAACCATCTTTGGAAATAAAGTTAGCCTATGAAGAAGAAAAAAAAAAACCTTAGAGGTCAAACCATCTGGACTTTGCTGGTGTTGGGCTACTTGACATTTCAATTATATGCACACTGACTGGTATGTGAGCACAGAAACTTCTCAAAGAGGTTATAATAGTTGAGTTTTCATGAAATAAGCTGTGTTATTTTAGTTCCCCAGAAATCCCCTCTACACAGAGCAGTCCTTTGCACACAGTAGGCATTCCTGAGCATGGTCACTTCGGTTTATGCTATGTCTTTCAAACGTGATCATCTCGTGTGCTATCCCTGCGGTTAAAGGGGCGGAGGACTGAGCCGCACTCACACCAGAGACTCATGAAGTGCTGATTTCCATCCCAAGACTCCGCCCTGCTCGTACTTGCTTTGGCTGAGCCTCAGCCTGTGGGCGGCCATCAGGGAGCAGATAAACTCTAAAGCAACCAAACGCCCCCCTTCCCTTCCACATCTGGATCCAGTTTTCAGTTCTCTAGGTCCTACTGACCCACTCTTGGTATGACAACAGGAAACAGCCACTGTGTCTTTCAAAAAGTACAGTTGACACCAGAGACAGCCTGTTCCTTCAAGGTGGTTCGTGAATGATGGTCCGTCTTGGGGTCTTGGGAGGGAATGCACACAGCAGGGAGGACAGGGCACCGCAATACCACACGACCTAGTCTTCATGCCGTCTCTGTCATTTACTCTGTGGCCTTGAGAAAGTTACTAAACCTCTCTGTGCCTCCGTTCTGAAAGGCAAAAACAGGGACAATAAAGGTAACTGAACTGTTTTTAAAAGCAACATGGATTCCTATGTGTAACGTTCTTAGTGCCCGGCGTGCGATGCTAGAGGTGGGGTCAGGCATCACATCCCTACAACTGCACACAATGATGAAACTGAATTAAAATGCTACTAAAAAATAAGGACTGTGATGGGAGGAGTGATTCCAAGAAGATGCCGTAGTAGAAGGACAGGGCAGGACACGATGTATTGTCGTTCTTATAAAAGAGCCACCACGGAGCTGAGAGCCGACAGCCCTGCTGCAGTAGTAATGGGGTGGTAACCTAAGAGGTAAAACACCAGTGTTAAATAAGTAATGGTAAGGGGAAAAAACCTGTAAAATGAAAGAAGTTGAAGTTCATCACTCCTGATTTACCTGTCCCTCCAAGCTACCAGAATCCAAAAGGACACAAGCTGCACGTGACTTCCCTGAACTCTCTGAGGACGGCTCCGTGATCTGGGTCCAGCTCACCTCCTTAACTGTGTTTCTATCTCTAGGCACAGTTAATGCCATCCTGTCATGGTTTATGAGTTTCCTAACGCCCACCCCCACCCTCTCTATGCGGCAAATCCTAAAAGGAAGGCCACCCCTTACCACATCCAGCTGGCACCTCACTCTGGAGAAGCTCTGAAGGTTCATGACTCTCTTTAAAACACATCCTTAGCTTGGTTTCGGGAACACCTCCTCCCTTTACTGTTCCACACCCCGGCAATTCTCTCCCACCTCCTCTGCACTTCCCGAATCTCCCAGGGGTTGACTGGGAACATAGTTCAGTGGTCAGTCCCCTGGTTCGCTTCTCTAGTTAGCCTCAGGACCCGGGTGTTGGTATCTAGTTTCCCAGCTCAAGACATTATTGATATACTACCAATTTCTTATTCATATCTGCCCCTAAAGCCCCAGGACACTCATCTGTGCATGTGTCCCACATCCATTTACACATCTAATAAGCATCTCCAGCCAATGCTCTTTCAATTCTCCCATCTGCTCTGCTACCTCTCATCTTTTCCACATGAGATCACTGTTGCTAAGCCAAAATAATCTGGGTCCAGGGGGTCCTTCAGAGACTGATGAATCAACCAAGGAACATGCATGGAGAGGACCTAGACCCCCTCCTCAGGTGTAGCTCATGGACAGCTCAGTCTCCATGGAGGTTCCCTAGTAAGGGGAACAGGGGCAGTCTCTGGCATGAACTCAGTTGCCTGCTCTTTCATCACCTCCCGCTGGTGAGGTGGCCTTACTTGGCCACAAAGAAAGAGGATCCAGAAAGCCTGATGAGACCTGATAGGCTAGGGTCAGATAGTAGGGGAGAAGGACCTCCCCTATTAGTGGACTATTAGTGAGCACAGGGGGAGAAGAGGGAGGAAGAGTGGGACTGGGAGGAGATGAGGAAGGAAGCTACAACCGGGATACAAAATGAATAAACTGCAATAAATAATACTAATTTTTAAAATTTTTCAAAAAAGAAAAGATCGCCGTTGGTTTCTTCTGCCCAGCGACTGAGAACACCAGTGTTTCCTGTGACTCCTTTCTTCCTTTGACACCGTCCTCCTCCCTCTCGATTCAGTTCAGACCATCAGTTATTATTCCTTACGTCGACAAATGAGCTCAGCATTCACAATGCACCAAGAACCAAACCACTCTTTTGCCTTTTCTCCTCTCCACGCCGCCACAGTCTCCCATCCACACTACTATAGTATGGATCCCAACTCCCTGCATCAAACCCTTCCCCTCCACCCCCGTGATCTCCACCCAGCTGGCAGGGAACTGTCCACAGTCCCAGCTCCTCTGTTTCTTCCCTCCACACTCACATGCTTCCTTTGCCATAGTATAGAAGAATGCCCCATGACTCTGTCTCTGTTTTCTCGCCTCTCATCTGCTAACACTGGTCTCAGTATTTCTGCTGTAGCCACAGTAGCCATCTTGCTGTTTCTCATGGAAGGCTCCTTAAACACTTGTTATTCGCTCTTACTCTGGCCTAACACCCTGACACCCCAATTTGGCATAGTGTTGACTAGCCACATAATTTAATCCATGTGTCTGTGCCTGTGTGCTCACAAAAACCCATACTCACATGTGTACATGTGCAAACACAGAGAGAGAGACTGATCTCTTATTCTGCTGGACCTTCCTTTGCCATATTTAATATTACATGACACTGTATTATTTGCTACCTTCAGCTTCTGAAAACAGAGCCTGGCACATACTAGACTCTCAGTAGATAATCATCAGGTGAACTGATTCTAAGCATTCACCATCTTGGTCTCTTCCGAATTCAAGTCATCTCAAGTCCATTAAAACCTTGGAGAGTAGGGCTAAAGGCATGGTTCTGTGGTATAAGCTTTGTCACACATGCACAAGCCCTAGTTTTGATCCCAAGCACTGGAAAAAATAAAACACTTACAAATATATAAAGAAATTGCCAGTCCAAGATATATTTCTTTAAGAATGAACATATGAAACTGTTTGTTAGGCATAGTCTATCTTGTAATAATTAGGGTAATAATATGGTAATAATTATCTTGACTTCAGTGGGCAGTGGGACAGCTATCCAATAGTGTCATGCTACAATGTGTAAATGTAACTTGTTTCCTCTAATGCGTTACACTCAAAAGCTAGCCTAAATTTGGTCTAGCCCATCCAGATGGTTGTGCTTCTTATAAAGAGAGCATGTTCTAGAATAAATGTCACTGTCCAAGTGCCCCTGAGGACAGCAGAATAAAAGTGGAAAGGTTAAATGGTGTTTGTTACTGGGCTGCCTAGTAAGAAACCCCTGGCCCTTGCTTCACAAGCCCATCCAAGAATGCCTGAACATGCCCGGCCAGCCTCTGGGCTGTCAAGTTTAGCATACAACAAGAACTTATCTTCCCATTCTTCAGTTTTATGACCAACCTCTTACTGGCAAAATATCCATTAACATTTCACATAGCATACGGCATCAGACTAAGACTTTGGCTGAGATTGGTTGGATTGTGAGCTGAGTTAGGCACTGTGTGTGGTTTCTCGGGTGAGATTTCTGTTTATGTAAAATAAGCCCTGTCTGGCTGGAGCATGCCTGCACTCACCCTTTGCCTCGTGCTCTGCCCTGAAATGTGTCCTGACTAAAGGGTCTCTCTCCCAACACTCATCCCACCTACGGCTCTCTCCTCAAAAGTCATTCCACTTAGGAAGCCACTTTATGCCAGTGTTTGCAAACCCAGGCCGCCTGTGCAGGAAGTTAACACAATTCGTGGAAAAGAGGAAAATCCAGTTACTCTGTCAGCCATGTGAGAGACAAAAGGAAGTTGTTTTCACAGAGAACTGAAGTCTGGTTCTAACTTTTTCCACCAAGTTGAATGGCAGTTGGCCCAAGGTAGACTCAGAGGCAGCCATAACAGCTGGAATACTGGATGGAAATGATGCCCAAATAATAAACTGAATGAAAACAAGTGTGGGGCCTACAAATAGTTTCTCCAGGAGCTGGAGATACAGCTCCATGTCAGAGTATTTGTCACAAATAAGACTCTAAGTCTGATCCAGATACTATAAAAAATAAAAATAAAGGCTTGTAACATAGTTCTGCTCATATAGGAAAATGCATTCATTAGTATCCCTTTTGCTCTTTATTAAAAAAAAACACACACACAAAACATTTAGAGGCACCCTAAAGAAAAAATAAGTTCATTTCTTGAAAACTACAAGAAAGCAAACCGAAAGCATACTTCATGAGACTACGAAATAAGTCACCAGGTACCTTTTTTTTTTAATAAGCAGCTATATTTTATTTCACAAAAGAAAATCATCTTTTCACTTCAGCACAGCCCTTCTATCCCGTAGTTAGTTCTTCCAGTGACCAACCCTCTCCTAAAGCTCTGTAGGGGCCCTGACAGGAGTCCACCCAGCAGCTTAGCTCAGTAAAGTAGGAAGAGGTCACTACGGACAACAAAACATGTTCCTGTCACCGCAGTGGTTTTAAAAATCTCTAAACCAACAAGCCAGGAAGAAAAAACAAATCAAATATATCTTTGATTTCATGCCGAATTACTTACTGGTTCCTCTGTTAAGTCATGGACACATGGGCTCTCTCACCAGTTACCTGCTGCCAGGAAAAACAACCTAGGATAAGGACCAGATGAAACCACTAACAGAAACCTCAGGCTATATAGGTAAAGCCAGGGAGTCTTTGACAGAAGTGTTCTGACTTCTCAAGGAGAAAGCAAGGCCCGCACAGGCAGTACAAACCAGGCTGGACATGATCCCTCCTTTCAGGGGGCCTTATAGCTAGGAAGGCTGGTACAAACAAGTCACAACTTTCTGTTTCCTGGGTTATCAGCAGACCATCAAGGGCTGGTCAGGCGCTCCGAGGGCAGTAAAAATAAAAGCCATGGGAGGCTTTGTGAAGGAGCGCCAGGAAGGAGATTGACCATCAGGGTTGCTGGGGGAGAGGGGTGGTCTTTTTATGTATTTGGTTTTGTGTTTGGGGTGGGAAGGGGGAAGCACAGATAGATCACAAGCACTTGTGTATATAAATCACCAGGTTCTTAGCCTCAAATGACAGTTCATGTGGTAATTGTGACAGAAAAGACAGGAATGGGACAGTTGGATGAATTGTTTACTTGGTCCCTCCTAACACAATGAATGGCACTCAGATATCCAAAAGTGTCAGTATTCCTTCTCCTATAGCCCATTGTCAAGCAGTGTGACGTATGTGTTATTCTTTCTTCTGAACACTAGCCTACTCTACCTAAGGTACAATAACAGAGACCACATAACGCATGTCTTCCCACAGTCCCTACCAAGACAGGAGACCAGCTCTCCCAGAGGTGTGTGAAGTAGCAATTGTACTCATAACACCAAAATGGACTGCAGAGACAGCTAACTGTGGACCTCTCTTCTTAAGAGCAAGCAAAGAAAAAAATAGCAAATGAAGGAGAAAGAAAAACTTAAATATGTGACCAGTATAACATTAGAAACACCTGCTCCAGGGTTGGAAACTATGTCTGTCATCCATGATGGTTTTACACACAAGCATCAGCTACAATACACCAAGGTCAGCAGCCAAGCCAGGCTCAGGTGGACAGGGTCCCTGCAAGCAGGCTTCTGGTTCTACAAAACTGGGCTCCCCCTACAGTGCAGGTCAGGAAATGTTCCCCAGATCTCATCACATAACTGACCTCTGAAGCTGGGCTTCAGGTAATCAACCCAGGGTAGCTTCCGCAATATCATTCATTCATCTCTCCTCCTTCTTGAGGGGTCATAGCAAACAGTCATTGGATGCTCTTTCTTGTGACTCGCGTTACCGTCTTGCCAGCAAGAACGATGAGGCACACACAGGATCCTTCTGCAGTAAAGCTTTAATGCATCTTGAGAGGGAGAGCATAAGCTTACAACAAGTAGAGACGGAGACCCTGAGCGGCAGAAACCCAGCCCTTATATAGAAAACTATCCTCCACTTAGGATGTGTCAGCCTCTGATTGGCTGTTACTCATCAGGCGGGCTGACGCCACGGGAGAGGCAGAGCACAATGAGTGGAAATTTCCTTCGCACATGCGCAGCTTTCTTGTTTATCGGTTTGGGACACAGGATATCAGCGCCATCCTGTAATGGCGAATGTGAGTGCGGCCCCTCACACTTTCTAACTATGATCACCTTCTTCCACAAAGGCACAGTAAAGGTGGGAAGCAAATATAAAGTCTTTCTGGAGGATGGAAACAAAATCGCAGAGAATCTGGCTTGTGTGTCAGCCTTGAGAACAAGCTCCACATTGTGAGATCTGAATCTCTCTGCAAGGAGGCGAAGTCTCATCTGGCCTTCAGATTTACTTTCCCCCATACACATCCATGACACCTTTTGGAGTAGCTAGCAGAGACCCAACACTTTTCTAAGAATAATGCAGTCAGGATAGACCATTAATTCAATACGGTCCAGCTCCCAAGTCGCGGTGTATCCTGGCACTGCCCAGAACACTCTGAAGTCCACCAAATTTTTTGTCTGCACCCAGATTTGACAGAAGAAGAGGATGTGGTTTGTGTGTGGTCAGTTAGAACCTGTCCTGGTTCACAGAGTGCGGCTACGGTATTCACTCCCAGTCACGCTGGCAATTTTATTTAGGCCCCTCTGGACAGGGTAATAATAACACAGAAATGACGCTGGGGTGTGTGACCACAATGGTAAGAGCCACATTTTAACATCATCAGTGCTATGATTCAGGCGTATTCAAAGTCTCTTCATACATTAATTCACGCTGCTTCACAGTCATGCCATGAGATGCTATCATTCTCTCAGCTTTTCTGATAATGAAAATTAAGCATTTTTTTTCCTAAGGTGAAATCGCTTATAAATTAGTAAAGGGAGACTCATGGAATAGTAAGCAGCATTAATCAATGGACAGGTCTGTGGCATTAACCAAAAGCCACTGTTAGTTAGGGTATGCTATGCTAAGCTGCAATAACAAATACATACAAATGTTAACACACATCAGGGTATCCCTTGACACTGTTAGGTTCCTGGTCCAGTATTCAGGTCAGTAGAGATGCTTTCTTCTATGCCATTACTTAAGGACTCAGGAGGCTTCCATTCTGTGACCTTGGCATCCTCTAGGATCCCATAACTATTGACATCAACCAGCTCAATATGAAAGAGCATGGGGCAGCTTGAATGGAAATGTTTAGAGACACATCCTGGAAGTGACAGACATCATTTCTTGTCATTCTCCATCACGATAATATAGTCACATGCCACCCTTCAGTCTAAGGAGGCTTAGAAAAAGCCCACCTCTGTGCCCAGAACAAAGAAGAACATATTTTGGTAGAAGTGAGCAATCCCTTTCTGCCTCTCTCCAGCCACCAAATATTTTTACACACTTTTCCTGATATGAAAAACAAACTGAACCTTTTCCCCCACATGGCACACTCTGTGTCACACCCCCATGCCAGGGCCCAGCATCAAGAGGTAATGCATAGCCCTCTTAATACAACTTAAACATAATTTTTCATAACCCAATAGTAGCCAGATCTTTAACCTATATGCACAGCCATCTCTGCTATCATGGTGGAACAGAAATAAGGTGTCCCAAGTTATCTAAACCCCTTTTCAGAAAGAGGAAGAGGGGGGTAGTAATAGAGTAATGGAAGCATGGTGGAAAGCACAAGGAAGGCCTCTGCACCAGCTTTGAGGACGTTCTTGGAATGACCCACATACTGTTGGCTAAAGAGAAGCTGTGAAAATCATTCTTAACTTCCCTGGCTTCCAGAAGGTTCTTCTTCCTGGCCCGTCACCCCTCATGACCCACCTTTAAACTGAGGTTTGTGAGATATGACTTTCCTGGGACATTGAACATACGTCTCGGCTGATTTCTTGAACTGTGTAATCTGGAATGCTCAGTGCTATCTTCTAAGCATGAACGTGTTAAATGGCTTCTGGTTCCTGAGCCAGTCATTATGTGAGGACCAAAGTATGTCCTCCTTAGACATCCTCATTAAGTGTGTTGTTTCCATATACTTCATTTACTCTCAGATGAGCAATAGCTTCTGGGGCCATGGGATGTGTGACACTCAGATCCTATCTACAGTTCAGAGAAAATTTCTGATTTAGTAAAATTTCCATGAATACCTAGTGCTCAGATTCTTCTTTAAAACATATATATATATACATATATATATACATATATACTAATTCATTGATTGAGGTACACACAGCAGAGCATCCATGCGGAAGTCAGAAGACACCTTTTGGTAGTTAGTTCTCTCCATCCACCAGGTTCTGTGTGTGATTGTGTGATTGTGTGCACAAGCACACATGAATGTATAGAGATGCACATCTATATGTGCATGTATGTGTATGTGAAGGTCAAAGGGCAAACAACTCTGTCATTCCTCAGGCATCACCCACCATGTTTATTGAGACAGTCTCTCTGTCTCTGTCTCTGTCTCTCTCTCTCTCTCTCTGTCCCTCTCTCTCGGCTCTTTGGTTAGGCTGGCCTGGATAGCCATCAAGCTCGCATATCCCTCCTGTCTCTTCCCCCTCGGCACTGGATTCCAAGAACACGATGTGACACCTGTCTCTTCAGGTGGGCACTGAGGACAGAACTCGGGTCTTGTGCTTGCTCAGTGAGCATTTGCTATCTGGATATCTAGCTCTCTCCCCAACCTGCCAGCTTTCCTTTTCTTAAAATTTCTTGCTCCATAAAGTAAAGATTAATATACATGTATATTCTGTCATGTTCCATTCTTTTCTAGGAGCTCGGTAGGGACTACGTTTTTCCTACCTGGTTTTCAAAACAAAAGTTTTACAGAATCTTTTGCCATACAACATAGGTCTTCAACTACTCAGCCTGCCTTGTTTTCTAACATCTGCAAGCCAACAACATGTGTTTTTCTAATGCCTACACGACACTATTAGGTAAACCAGGACATTGCATCAAAGAAATCTAAATGTATGATGGGTCAAACTATTAGAATCCTTTTTCCTGATCATATAGGGCACTGGTTGAGATTACCCTGGTCCACAATGTCATTCAAGAGTTTAGTTATCCCATCCTTGACTTTGCTAACACCTTGGCTCAGTGGTGCCCTGTGTCTATACCATGGAAGATAAAAGAGTGAAACACTGAGGGTAGACAAACAGACTTTAATTGATAGGTGATAATCTTGCCACAGTCATTAATGTAAAATTACTCATGTCAAATACAGTAGCCATGTGTAAACAGTACCAATTTCCCTAAGCACTGAATTTAAATAGTTGGATATTCAACTGCAGATAACATCTAAACTGAGGTTCTGATCATAAGCCGGGGAGGGGGTGGCTGCTGTTAAAAATGCAGGTTCCTGGCTTTGGAGATATTTGGTATGGCCAAGTTCTTGCCAAGCAAGGCTGCGGATCCACCTCTGCAATCCCAGAACCCATAAAAAGCTAGATGCAATTGTCATCTATATTCCAAGTGCTCCTATAGTGAGGTAGGAGGTGGAGACAGGAGAATCACAGGAGCTTGAGGGTCAGCTAGCCCACACAGGCAGCAACAAACAAGAGACTCTGCCTCTCCCTGTGAGTGCAGGGCCAGTCTGGTCTTACAAAGCAAGTTACAGGACAGCCAGGGAACTTATGCAGAGAAACCTGTCTCAAAGAGAGAGAGAGAGAAAGACCCTGCCTCAAAACAAGATGGAACATGAGAACAGATACCCATGGTTGTCCCCAGATCCCTCCATTTACCTCCACACACCACCAGTACTCAAGTGCGTGCACACAACACACACACACACACACACACGCACACACACGATTCTTCTAAAAATTGAAATGTGGGTCCGAGCCAAGGCTGCTAAACTAAGAAATGGAACTGTGAACATGAATTCCTATAAGCATTGCAGGCATTAGACGATGCCTGTGAAACCCCTAAGTTGTCCTTCAAAACCGTTTGAATAGAGTTGAACTCTGTGTTCAACTGATATCTTTTATGTGTATGTTTATGCGTGTATATATCTTCCTCAGTCACTGCCTACCTTATTTTTTTTAAACACAGTATATCACAGAAACTGAAACTCATCACTTGGGCTTCAAGGATCTGGCCATCTCTGGCCCACCGCAGCCTGGGGTTATGGGCATGCACCACCATGCCTGCTCTTTATATGGGCTTCGGGGATCCGAACTCAGGTCCTCAGGCTTGTACAACAGGGACTTAATTAGCAGCCATCTCCCTGGTCCCTCAAGCATATGCAATTCATCAAGTTCAGCAAGCCTCTCTTCACACTAACGAAGATGCCTATAAATCAAGGCAGAAGGAGCGATTTTCCAGTCAACCATGAATCAATAAAGCAATTTGCAAATAGATACACACATAATTTTCCAGCTTGGGAGTTCTCTATCAGATTGCGTGAAATGTAAGGTGTCTTTAGCTAGAAAACTCCTAAATTGTGATCTGGAAAAAGAGAACTCTATCTAAGGCTGAGACAGAGAGAGACCTGGAAAAAAAACACAAGATCACAGAAATGCAGGGAGAGGCCTTGTGAACAGAGGCAGAGGAGGAAGGCTTTGAGGCTGGGAGGAGAGACTGGGAGGCGTCAGAACCGGGCCAGCTTGGGCATACCATGTGCCAGCTGCTGGGAAATCTGCCACTTGGGCACGATCTACAAAGCTGCCCAACCGTGGATTCTTTTCCCTGAAGCTAGGAGGACTCTGAGGCCTTGGGGAAGCACCAAGGAGAGTTAGGGGACACTCTTCTTCCTCCTGTAGGAAGAAGAAAGGGAAAATGCCTGGGTCCTGGGGTGATTTGGGTACAACTCTGTCTTGGAAGGGATTATTGTTGTTCCCTATCCATGCAGCCCTGTGATTGTGAAATGAACAGTAAACATCTGTTTCCCTGCTGCAAACCCTGCTGTTTTGCTTCATGCTTTGACCTAACATCTGGGGGAAGGGGAGGTGGAAAAACCTCCTCTGGAACTCTTTCCAAAAGTCCTCCAAACAAGCTAGAATCTACAAATGAAAGAGAGAGC
Organism: Pachyuromys duprasi; assembly: GCA_028658305.1. NCBI lineage: Eukaryota > Metazoa > Chordata > Mammalia > Rodentia > Muridae > Pachyuromys > Pachyuromys duprasi. The sequence goes on along the minus strand of CM053765.1, from coordinate 36,942,544 downwards.
ATGTAAATTGTGGGAGGGGCAGGAGCTCTCTTTACCGGAACTCCCTGTCTTTAGCAGGACAACCCAGTCGACCAAGCAATCTGGCTGAGGCAAACAAGCCTTCCTCTGCAGTCTCCTAATACGAGTTGAGGGCTTTCTCAGTCCTCAGCATGTGATCTTGGGGCTGGAGAACACTATCCTGGCCCAAGCAAAGGACTCCATGAATAAAACAGAAAGTTGCGGTAGTTCACTAATCCAATAATTTGAACAATATAGTGGAGTAGAGTATTTCCCATGCACCAAGCCCTGTGTTGCCCTTGCTTTCTTGTCTGAGTGTCTGAATCTTAGGTAGTAGGGGTCCTTAGTTTGTGGGCAAGAAAAAGTAAGCTCAAGGAGAAGTCTTTTGCCCCACTTCTTGTGGACCAGAAGTGGCAGAATTGAGAGTCAGCTCTCTCCTATATTTACCACCAGGCCACAGCACCTGAATTACACTCTATTAACCTATTTGCTTACTCGTGGGCTTTTCTATTATTTATTCCTTTAAACTTGTCACCATCCTTTCCTTATAGAAGATACACCTGCAGAAGGCTAGGTTCTTTCTGTTCTGTGGGTTCTTATGTTCCCAGAGCCTGGGAATGAACCTCCAGCAACTACCCAGACATGTATCTTGAGTAACTGAGTGAGGGACAGCCATGAGTCCAATCGTGGTAACCTGTGTGGGCAATCACTCCACACCCTGAGAGGATATACCCTAAGAATCATGAATACAAAAATGAATGGCACTGTTTAAAACTTAAACTTTAAAAAAAAAAAAAGGTTGCTTTGTTTGTTTATTTTTGGAGGGGGGATGGTCAGATTCCTGGTCAGATTTCAAACTTGTGAGTTCTGAGTGCTGTAACAGTGGTTTTCCTAACTGTATTAAGGCTGTTTTTTAATCTCTGTTTTTCTGATGCTGTGTCCTAGAGGCAAAAAAGAAAAAGAAAAAATTTTGAAAAGGCAATTTGGTTTGTTAAAGAATGTGGTGCATAACGTTTCTTTCAATCATGAGGTAATTAAGAGGGAAAAATAACAAGCAAGCCATCTCCTTTAATGTGCAGCAAGGATAAACCTCCTAAGAATTATGAGCGACACTTATGAGATGCAGTTTGCTAAGAGTGCAGCAATTTTCAGCCAGTGTGCTTGCTAGACACGCGATGGATACATCCATCTGCGCTAATTGAGGGGCTATTCGCACTTGTCAAAGCACAAGCTCTGACGAGAAAAGAGGCCCTGCTTTCTCCTCTGGGCTCCCTCCCTCTGCTTGCACTGGATTAGCTCACACAAGAGCCCTAAATGCTTCTTTGCTCAAGGGAAATGAATTCCATGTGATATCTGCAATAGTTCAAGATGGTAAATAAGAGCCCTAACATTTTTCAAGAGTTAACATGTCTGACTTTTCCAGAGAGACTGCGAGTGGGTGCTAGCTTGTTGGGTGTCCATTCAGGGCTTTGCTTCAGGAGCTTCGCTCCATTATCCCGCTGTCTGTAGATCAGTTATTTCCTCTCCCTTCAGGTCAGTGATGACTGAGAAAAACCTCATTATCACCCTCAGAATAATAGCTCCTCATGTACTTGAAGACCAAGGCAATTTCACCCTTGCTACCATGAGACTCTTTGGCCAGCGTCTGCCAGTGCCCTTCAAATCTTACCTACTCTTTCTGCCTTTGTTCGATGAGAAGTAGCTCACAAATTTACTTCAGGTCAATCACAACCATAGGCACTTCAGACCCACAGGCAGCACAGAACAGCTTGGCAATGTTTGTGGCAAGAATAAGTATTTTGTCAACATGGTTAGAAGCAGCCCTAACAGAATGGATAAGCCTGGACCAGATCACCATCACCATCACCATCATCACCTAGTGCACACAGAGGCCAAAGGAGACATCAGATCCCCTGGAACTGGAGTTACATACAGTTGTGGTGCTGGTAATCAAACTCCAGTCCTCTGGAAGAGCAGTGCTTGTAACTGCTGAGCCTTCTCTTTATGACCCCTAAATAATCTTTTAGATCCAGCTTGTCATTTGCTTCTATCCCTTGCCAGACAGCTGGAGTCATCAGTGAGAAGAGAGAGCACTGTTTCTTTCCCAACATTCTAACAAATACACATGCAATTATTCCCAGATTTATCTAGGCAAGGTCATGCAAAGGCTTGCAAAAGGCAAGATTTATTTGGATCTTAAAATTGCTGTGATTATAAGTTCCACCTCAGAGTTCAAGCAGCCATACATGGCATGCAGAAATGAATACTTGATCACAGTGGACTAGGCAGGTGGTTTCTCTAGTCACCATGAATCTCTTGTATCAGATCACTCTGTTGTTTTAACAGATATTCTGGACTCAGTATGTAGAATATATATAGTATATATATAGAGAGAGAGAGAGACGGTGGTGACTAATATTGATTGTCAGTTTGACAGGATCCAAAATCACTTAGGAGACTAGTCTCTGAACATGTCTGGGGATTAATTGAGATAGGAAGGCCCACATTAACTACGATTGTACTATGCCATGGGACAGGTTCTTGAAATAAAGGAAAGGGGAGAGACTAGCATTTGTCACTCCTGATTCCTGAGTGTGCATAAAATGTGACCAGCTGTTGCAAACTCCCGCCCCAACTATGACCTCCCTACCATGATGGATTGCACCCTCAAACTGTGAGCTAAAGTAAACCCTCTATCCCTTAAGTTGTTTCTGTCAGAGCATTTTAGCAAAGCAAGAGAAAGAGTAACAAGACATATCTAAATACATATTGGCAGATCTCAAACAAGCCTCATATTGCATATATTTCATACCTAAAAATCCTTCTAAGGCAGGTACACATTAGACAAACATCCTACTCAGCAATTTTAACATTGACTCCAAATGGAATCACAAAATACACTCTGTACCCAGATGTGTTGTGTGACAAGACTTTTCCTGGGGAGATGCAATGTCTACTCACCCCAGATAGGGTTTTCCACAACATACCAAAAGTACAGATACCGCTAAAGTTCAACTTCGGTGAACCAACGAGTTTTATTGGAATAAAGCAGAAATGAATCAAAGTTGCATCGCCAAAGCCCACCCCAGCACTGAAGACAGTAAACAAAAGCTGGGAGCCTGAAGCTGACTGCATAACCCTGCAGGCAGCTTACCACACTGGAGAGTGTCCTTCAAAGTGACTCTAAATCTCTCCCAGAAAACTTGGCTAGTTTTCTACGCAGGGGTCTGGACTCAGAATCTTCTTAGAAATCTGGCTAGTCTGAGAATGACTCTCAGCAGTCTTTATTGCTTACTTTGGGGTAGTCCAGCCAGTGAATCTAGTCAGTTTCAGGGACTTCCTGATGCTATTTTAAGTTGTTTGCCTCTCTGTTTAAAGAGCTTCTCTGGAGGATGACATGTTTCAATCTGAAAGGAAACTGTTACACAATATTCCACCCCATCCTCTGGCCCCTTAGTCTTTCCAATCCTGCAATGATCCCTGAGCTTTGGAGGGGGAGACTGTAGATGTCTACCTATGGCTAAGAATTAGGCCACTATGCCACAGCATCACTGTGCCTAAGCAGTCACTTATTCTCCAGAGCATCACCTTGCTTATGAGTTGAGACCGACAATAATGCTGATCTATAGGCACAAACACACACTTAGAGAAGGCAGTTTGAATAGGCACATCACATGCAACTATTAAAACCATAGAACTTGCTTCCTCATTTTGATAATAAATACAATAAACATATTATAAGAATATGTTTTTTCTTTAATACCAGGAGTGGGGATATGGGACTGCTCCACATCAGCTATGATTTGCCTTGAGCTCTGGCAGGGACAGGATTTTGCTAGCTGTAGATAGTTTCTGCAATTGTGTGATATTTGAAATTCTGGGGACTTTACAGAGGGTATATAAGTGATAGGGCCCCCCAAGAGGTGGGGTGGGTGGATGGCTGGTTGCTGGTTGTTGTTGGTCATTGTTTGTTGTGATTTGTTAAGTAGTCATGTGCAAAGAAGAAACAAGAATGTAGATATCCTGACGGGGAAGATCAAACTTGCCCCAAGGAGATAGACGCCCCTAATCAGCAGGAAGTAGTCTAATGATAACATCACCCTCTTTCCGACCCCTGACTTGCCTCAGAGATCTCTTTCCTTTTCTCTCTCATATCTAGTGTTAGGGGGTTGAAAGGGAAGAAGAAAGGTGGTGGAGAAGAGTGGAAGAAAGAACCCATCAAGTAGCAAATGCCAGTTGCACCCTGTGGCGCTATGAAAGCCAAACAGCAGAGAGGGAGTTTCCGGTTCAACCCCAGCATGTCCTGCCGTCACAGCTTGCACAGGTGGTACCTTCAGCAATAGGCTCTTACCCTCTAGTTTTGTCATATAACCAACATCAGGAACATTAACCTTTGTGGTTTGTGGTGTCTTAAGGGCTTCCCTGACCAAAAACTCACAGGGAGGTAGCTCACCCCTGGCACTGGGGTTTTCATTCAGTAACCTTAAGGCTTCTAGGAGTGTCCTTTTCCCACCATGTAGGGTAGCTTTTGGATTCTTGTTTGTTTGTTTGTGTCCTATCAGTTAACTCAGCCCTAGTAGGCTTCTAAGGTAGATGGAAGTACCATTGCACCTGGTTGTCTCTCCAATGGCTTTCCAAATCTGCAAAACACTCAAGAGATTAGCATTGCATCATCTCTGTAACAAAGCCTTTTCCGGAGGATGGGCAGGACAAGGTAGCATCGAAAACCACCATCCCGTAACTAACAGTGGAGTTACAAAAATAGCCTTGATGAAGCTCTCTGAAACTCTGTCATGATCTGTTCTGAGCAAGTGTCGGGTGAGCTCAGAAGTTTACAACTAAGAAGATATTAAAGCCAAACATTAGCCAGGTCTGATACAGCAGGGAAAGGTTCCAACCACTCGTAACAATTTCTTCCTCCACAGATCAAGGTTAGGTGCAAAGCATGGAATAGGAGATGCTAACTTAATTAGTTCCCTGGCATTAGAATCCTCTGGCATTCTTTCTAAGCCGTTACCTTTCCATATCCTGGAGCTCTTCCATGGTGATGCTTTACATTTCTCTTCATCTGATAAATTCACTGCGCCTGACTTAATCTATTCAGACCTACTCAGGGCCAAGGGGGACGTGGTCCTGTTCTCCCCTGATGTATCTGCTCCTTGGGACAAAGTGGCCCTGCTTTGGCATTATGCCTCTGTAGCTGTTGTCTCTCCATCCACATACTGGTTATGAAGAAGTTCCAGGCTTGGAAAGCCGTCTCCAACCCTAGCATAACCTTTCCTGGAGAGAAATGTATCCTCCTTAGTGATATATATATTTAGTCATTTGTGGGTGTCCCAGATTTTAAATATATACTATATACATTTACATAGTATATGTAAATACTATGGGACATCCACACATGACCATGAGTCATTTTGGACCCTGCTACATCATCAACTAACTTTAGGGGACGTAATACCCATAGCGAAAGGAATTCATTAGTATTGGGCCTGTTTCCAGACGTGAGTCCTTGAGTGATTTCCAAAACGCAAAAGGATGTTCAAGTGTTAGCTCTTAAAATAATAGGGGAGGCCCAGGCAGAGGCTGGGGCACAGGTCTGCTGATGCATAGCTCTTGGTGCAGCTGTATGATTGGGGGAAACATGTTTTATTTGCTTTCCACATTGCAAGAAGATGACAAACTCACCAGAGTTTTTCTTCAGGGGGTCATCACTGCCTCAGTTTCCCCAACTTTTACCATCTCATGAACACATTAGAAACCTGTTTCTTGGGAAATAAGGAAGAGAATTCTGCTGATACTTCGCTCCAAATTGAAAGCCCAGATCTGAATACTCCCAACAAGCCCTGAAATAACTCAGGGCTGAAAGGAGCGTGAAATAAAGCACAGTGCAGTTGAAAAGGGTCTGCCCACCGAGAGACCCCATTTTTCCCTGAAAAGAGCTGACCAAACAACAAAAATGTTGCCATTTTTCTTCCTCTTTGCTGACTGTCAACTTTCGGAGTAAAATATCTCACTTGAAGGATTTAATTTATGTTTTTCTCCTCATGGTTTGGGCTTTGGTTTTGAGACTGGTTCTTCTTCTATGGCCGTAGCCAGCAATCCTCACACCTGGATTTCCAGAGTGTTGGAATTACAATTACAAACATGCAGTGACATACCTGGGTTGGTCTTGAACTCATGAACCTGTGGAGTGCTGGAATTCAGGCTGTAGGTATACATTATCACCCTTTGCTTCCTCGTGGCTCCTAACTGTGGAAAACTGTATTTGTTCTCCTTGAATCTTTTAGTTTGTTCTTTGTAGTGTGTGTGTGCGTGTGTGTGTGTGTGTGTGTGTGTGTGTGTGTGTGTGTGTGTGTGTGTGTGGTTTTCAAGACAGGGTTTCTCTGTGTGTCAGAGCCCTGGCAATTCTGGAGCTCACTTTGTAGACCAAGCTGGCCTTAAACTCACAGGGATCCACCTGCCTCTGCATCTCAAGTGCTGGGATTAAAAGTCTGCAGCACCATACCCAGCCTTACCCCATCTTTAAAAGGGAGCTCTTCCACTCCTTCCTTGAAAGTTCCGGAATGTTCTGGTGTGTGCATGAAGACTTTTCCTCCCCCTCTGATGGGCCTCTTCCTGGTGAGTTCACACAAAGGAGATTTTTCTCTGCCAAGGAAAAGAAAGAGAGTGATATTTATGGTATAGCCACTTGAGAGCAGCTCTTGATAAGCCAGATTTCATGTTAATACTATTAAAATTTTATCCCTTGTCGAGGAAAAGGGGACTCAAGATATATTTTACTGGTATATGTGAGGATGACAGAAATTCTGCTGTGGAAATTACACCATCGTGTGAAGGCAATGAGGGGAAACGGATTTCTTCTTCAGGGAATTAATCTGTGATTCAGGAGAAGCAGAATAGCTGTCCTGGAGCAATGTCTGTCAAACATATGGACGGAGAAAATGAAGTAAAAATGTTCTTTGTGGTTGTTCAAGAGCACTTCTTCCCACCTCACACCACATTTCCCACTAAATCCTTCAGGTGGCGCTCAAACCAGGAGGCTCCCTCAAGGCCTTCCTGGGCTGCACAGTAAGAGCCAGTCTCACAAAAGAACAAAAACGCTTCGGATCCTCACCTGGGGGCATACAGCCTCCCTCTATCGCTCGCTCCCCAAACTTCTGCTCTTGTCTTGTTTTCATATCCCATTTAAGAAACGACAAGATTCCGTATATCCACCAAAGAAAGACATAAAGTCCTTGCCCTTGGAATCTCCCTTCCCAAGAGAAGTACTTCAGAAAGCAGGATCTCCCTGGAGGCCCTGATCTATTAGCCAGTGGGAACTGAGGGTGGGGGAGCCAAGCAGTCTCACAAAACATCCAAGGGTTCTCTGAAACATAAGGGAAACCATTCCAACTTGACTTCCAAATTTCTTCCATTTATGTGTGATGTGTTTAGAGATTGCCCTGCTCTTCTGTAATCTCAAATGATCTAGGAAGATACCCTGGGTGGGGAAGACACATTTAGTAAATTGATTATTACCAGCCTCCTGCCCCTCTGGAAAAAAAAAATCAATACTCCCTCTCTTTTCTTTACAAAAAGATGACTACCTGCAAAGTTTTCTAGGGAAGTTTTGAAGTATTTATAACTTAAAACTATCTCATATCTCATTTGTATTCAAATGACTGCTCCAAACCTGACCTTTTAGGACACCAAAGTATATGCAATTAAATTTGTTGTTGTTCATCATTGAGAGAGAAAGAGAGAGAGGTGAGAGGTATAAGGAGTAGGAGGAAGGGGTCTGAGACACAGAGAGACACCGAGACGAAGAGATAGACACAAAGGGGCTGCAACTCTCCATGGAACAAGGAACTGTATCTGCATATTCTTCAAGCTCAGACAGTATCCATGCGTGTGCTGCTTTTCCAGATTAGGACTCAGCCTCCTTAAAAGGAAACGGCAGTGTGTCTTCATTTTTAGGAAAGGATATTGTTCGTGAAAGCTCTTTAAAAGTTTGTGTAGTCCTTTTCCATAGTTGAATTCCTCTCAAGCCCAAGAGCCTCTAAAAATATTCTGCCGAGCTTATTTATTACCATAATTCTCGCTAGTGCAATTTTATGTTGGAGTCAGGCATCTAAGAAGTTACCTATCTCCCTTGACAGCACGGGGCCTCAGCAGTCACCAGATAGCCTATCTGTGTTAGCCAACTGCCCCCAGGAAATCACAAGTTATAGAATGTGCATGAAAGTGTTTGGTGTGCTGCACAGCGCCACAGAATGTTGTTTCTTATTAACAGTTAATCACTTTATTTATTAAATGTGCCAGAAGCATGGATTGGCTTAATATGTAATTAACTACAACCTACAGCCGAATTATGAAACCTCTTCCCCGGCACTACATACCGTAAATGTACTTCATGTTGTGTGTAATTTCACAAATGCATAAGCAATATGGAAATAGACTGGAAAGTCGCTGTTACGATGCTACCACTTCTCCAACAGTCTTCCTGCTCCTTTTATGGGTAGAAATACCTCGGAGCTGTCGGCGTTATCTCAGGAGCAGGGGAGGAGGGAATCCCCACAGCAAATATCGCCCAGCCTCAGCACCAATGATCGTTTCTAATCAGGCGTGTAAATCCATTTTTATGACCTTACAAAGACTCCCAATAAGAACATTTGGATATTAAAACGCTCTATTCTAAAGGCATGATGTAATTGTACCATTTGCGGCTGATACTATCCCACAAGCGTTTTATTGCTAGTGGCAGATTTGGGGTCTGGTATGTAGCTCAGAGACACAGTGCCTACCAAGCACGTACAAGGTCCCAAGTATGAACCTCAGAACCTCAGACAGAGAAGAAGAAAAGAAAAGCAAAACTCTAGGTTGACTCTCTTTCAAATCCACAGAGCTCATAGAGTAGTTTTCCTTATCTGTGAAGGATATGTTCTAAGACACAGTAGGTGTATAAAACAAGAGACACTGCCAAACCTATAAAATCTATGTCTCTTTCTATAAATACATACCTATGATAATGTGTAATCATAAGTTTAATTAAATAATAAGTTTAATGTGTAAACACACACAGTGAAAGAGTAAAAGTGTTTAATTTGTAAACACACATACTAGACCAGAGTAACAATAACTGTAATAAAAGTTATATGCTACAGCCTCTCTTCTCTTTCTGTAAATATCTTATCATCACCTGGTGATGACCAAAGATGAGAAGTACCTTTGTGATAAGATGGAATAAAATGAGTGACTTAAGGTTTGTGACAGTGTTAGGCCATAATTGAAAGATTATAAAGTACCAAAATACCACAAGAGTGGACCTCATACTAAAATAAGTACTGAGAGATTTATACATAGTATATACAGCATGAACATGTGTTCCATGAAGACTGGAAGGCTATGACTTGCTGGAGGTTAATATGACAGTCTCAGAATAAGAGTCTGGAATAACACTGTGTACTAATTTAGAAGTCATGGAGTGAGCCGTGCATTCTCATTGCACATCGGTAGTCCCTGCATTTAGAAAGCAGAGGCAGGAGGATCAAGAGTTTGGGGCCAACCTGAGCTACATAGTAAGTTAATGGGCCAATCTGGATAGATAGAAGGAAGGAAGGATGGATGAATGGATGGATGGATGGATGGATGGATGGATGGATGGATGGATGGATGGATGGATGGATGGATGGATTCTAGGGCTGATGGGCACATCTGGTAGGAAAAAAATATATATATATATATCCAATCAACAAAAAGGGTGTTCCAAAAAGGGATTAATCTCTCCAATATCCACATCGTCCATAGACCTGGGGAAAGTGATGCAGAGAAAGACATTTGCTGAAATAAGTAGGTCTCTGATAAAACTAGAAAATACGCCTTTTTATCATTAAAGGGACCAGCCTGAATTTCATGTTGGCACTTTCTCAGTGACCAGTTATTAATAGCTGGTACAGAGAACTTCATTTCTTAATGCAATGACCAACTTTTAAAAGAAACTACCACACAGGCAAACAAAGATGTCAGAAGACGTAAGTGGGAACAGATCAGCAAGATGGTGTAGCCAATAGCAGTGCCCATCACCAGGCCTGACAGTGTGAGTCCTATCCTTAAGACCCACATGACGGAAGGGAAGAACCAATTCCTGCAGAGGGTCATCTCATCACCGTGCATGCAGCCCTGCACACATACACACAAACACCGAATTAAATAAACAAATGCAAAATTATAAAGCAAAAGTAAACTAGACACAATTGCTTCTCAGTGTATTAGCTGATGAGCCTTACTCTCCAGAGAAGCAATACCGCTAGGGAATTAATTCTGTGAACCGATATCTTGGCTTAGCAGAACATAATGGAACAGCCTCTGTATGGCAAAGGGTCACAAAGGAAAGCATAAGAAGTCAAAGCAGGAAGGAGAAGCAACAGCTGGAGAAGCTGCAGTACTGGCTGCCGGACCAGGAGAGAAGCGGAAGGAAAAAAATTACCAGATACACTTGGAGATGCCACAGAAACAAAAAAAACCTTTAAGAACATGGAAGCAGTAAAACCTGAAGATATTTTTTAATAAATGTTAATGTAAACATATTAGGAGGAGCACAGAGAAGGTTGCAGGTGAAATAACGCATGAATGCATAGAATACATAAAGGAAATAGACATGTGAATAGAAATGAGACACAACATATAAATAACTGGACTTCCCACCATACGTTTTTTTTTAGCTAATAAAGGCAAAATAATGACATAGAAGAAATAGAAATGATATTGTTCGAGAACAAAAGCTCAGAATAAATGAGATGAGTGTACCTTTTTCAAAGACTTCACTAGGATACTTGATCTGAAAACATTAACATTGACACGAATCTTAAAATGTTAAAGAATGACAGCTTTCAGTGACCAGACCAAAAGGACCGATCACTTAAGGGGAGACACATGTTTTAAGATTCTCCACAGTGCTGAAGCTAATGGCGATGACATCCAGGGACAACCAAGGAGACAAAGTATGAACCAACATGTTTCAAGTCAGCGCAGTAAGCCTGTGAGTGAGGGTGACAAGTGTGCAAGGGTCTGTGACAGAAGTAAGACCATTCACAACTGACTTCTTAATAAATGTAAGTCATTTGAAAACCAAAAATTTTATGTAATATATTACACAATAATATAATATGTAATGAATTTATTTAATATAATATTAATATATTGCATGTTGTGTATTATATAAATATAATATTTTTATATATATCATATATAAGCATTTAATTATGTATTGCTTATATTTATTATATATTTATATATGTAATTTACATTGATTATTTTAAAAAGAGTTTCCAATTAACGAACAAAGTAAAACTGAGTTCCATTATGTGTGTACAAGGCATACACAAAACAAAGACATTGGGAAATATTTTATAGTGACAGAGGAAATTATTATTATACATTATGATATTATTATACCAAACATTGAAAAAGCCATATCAAAATTAACTGAGGGAAAAGAAAGAACACTTTAAAATACCAAAGGGTTCAAGCCACAATGAGAAGTTAGAGCTCTCGGTTCATAGTCTAACCCGGTACCAACCATCAAAAGCAAAACCTACATAAAGAGATAAGTAGACATGAACACATTAGTCAAGAGACTTCCAGTTGTACTGCTAAGGAAGTTTGCTTCACTATTTATGGTAAATAAAACAAGGGGCCATTTAAAATAAAAATCTAAACATAAGTATTTCCAGACAAGAATGAAAAGAATTTGTTAAAGAGCTAATCCTCAAGAGTTAAAAAAAAAAAAAGCCCCCAGGGTATTGTAGGAAAATCCAATCAAGCCATTCCCACAGTACTTAAAGTGTTCTAGAGCATCATGCTATGTAAGATATATATAACTAGATGAGAGAAAAAGACTATATAAGTTGTTATATAATGAATGTAATACTAAGGTCAAAATACGATAAAGACTTTGAAACAGACCTGCGTTTTTTATATAAAACCCTGGCAAGCATCACTCAGCAGCCATGTGCAAGAAAGGTGTATTCCATGCCTTCAATAAGCAGACCAAAAGGACCAGTTCCTGAGTAAGGAGGAGGGACTATATGCTAAGACTCTCTCCAGCGCTGCAGACAGTGGGGTAACATCCAAAGATAACCAAGGAGGGAAGCCAACATGTTCTGAGCCAGCCCAGTCAGCCTTCCAGGGAAGGTGCAATCAAGCAGAGAAACGCATTTTCTTACGCTTCTGACCCCAGGCTTTCCACCTGCCTATAACTCAGCTGCCAATCCTGTACCACACAGAAAAATGAAAATGAGAGCTGAGACACTGCATCAAATAACCTCAGCTGAGCTACCAAATGGTAAGGCGTGCACACTGTCATGCTTTAGAGCAGCAGTTCTCAACCTGTGGATCTCGACCCCCTTGAGGGTCAGACGACCCTTTCACAGGGGTCAGACATCCTGCATATCAGATATTTATTACAATTCATAACGGTAGCAAAATTACAGTTATTAAGTAGCAACTAGATAATGTTATAGTTAGGGGTCACCACACATGAAGAACTCTATTAGAAGGTCACAGCTAACCAGTGCTTAGAATCGGCTCTCATGGATGCTCCAATCCAGTCAGCGCTGGGCCCCATCTTCATGTGGGAAACCCAGCCAGTGTACAGAGGCAATTGCTGTGTGGAGTCACTAATTGTAGGTGTGGCTTGTTACACAGCAATAGATGACTTGAAGGTACAGGGCATTTTTTTCATATCTGTTAGTCCAAAAGTCAGGATCAGGCTTAATGCTAGAAATAGTTCCACTGAAGTTCGGACTAATAGTCTATGAGAGGTACAAGATGATGGCATTTTAAAACTTTGTTTGTCATTGTTCAAGAATTTAATACACTCATAGTGCATTGTTATCCTATCTAACTCACCCAATCCCTCCCTTCCCATTCCGTAATGCACTACTTTCCCCTCCCAACTTCACGTGTCTCTTTTCTTTAACCCACTGAGTCCACTTAGTGCCACCTGTATGTGCATGTCTGAAAGACCAGATTTTGGCATTTTTAAAGAGTTTTTTTTATTATAAATCGGACAGATGTCAAAAATAACAAGAAAACTATGGCCCCAAACACTGAGACACAGAGAGAGCACAAGCAAGTGCCTGGAGTGGTTGTGGATTTTAGGATGAACGGCTTTGTGCAAAACTCAAGCTACAGAAAAAAGTGCGTAGGGGCTGCCACATGCGTAAAAGAGTAAATTAAAACAAACTGCAGGCATAATGGCGGTACACACATGCTGTAAATCTCTGACACGCTAAAGAAAGCACCAATGCTGGTTACCTGCTGGAAAGCTGGAAACAGGATGAATAAGGAACATTGCACAGAAGAGGCGCCATCACTGCGTGAACACTCACTCCACATGCAAGGCCCTCACTCACGACTCTCATTGTGTATTCAAATTCCATAATCTATGAAACTTTCATGGCAATCTTTATCGTCTGCATTTTCCCCAGAATCTCTGCAAAGCATTCGCCAAGGGCTGTCTCTTCTTTCTATATGTCCATAGCGCCTACCTGTGGCTAGAATGGCCTACTTGCTGAGCCATCCCCTACACTAAAATAGAGTTTTGTTATAAAAATATGAGAAGAATTGTCAGCCAACATCTGACCCAGCACTTACTGATGCACAAGGTGTTAGTACAAAGAAGAAAAGCCAGGAGGAAATGAGTTGTTTCAACTGAAAAGCAAGATTTGCATACACAATTAAATCTACAAACTTAATCCAAGTTATTTGAGTCCAGATAATTGCTTTAAACAAAAAGGAAATAGAGGAATGTTCATTTAAATGTAACATTGTCAGAAGTCCAGAAGGCATAAATGGCTTTTCTGCTTGAAGCATTCCAAAGCCAAAGTCAAGTTGTCTGTCGGTCACCTTGGCTCCCGTGTTGAGACTCTGGGGAAGAATTTGCTACCAAGCTCTTTCTTCTTTTCCATACCTTCACTTCCTTGTGGTTGTACTTGCTTCCTTGCTGACTGGTAGCCAAGGTCGGGTCTTAGCCTCCCAAGACCACCCACACTCCATGACATATGGTCCCCTCCGGCTTCCAAACCAGCAATGGATATTTCCTGCTTATTAAATTCTTTTCATGCTTCAAATCTCTTTCTTCCTCTCCTACTGGCTGCAGGAAATACTCTGCTTTTAAAGGGATGGTGTGATTGGGTCAGGAACATCAACGTAATCTCTGTTACAAAAGCTACTGGTTAGTGACCTAAATTATACCCACAAGTTTTCCCTTGCCAATGATGACGGCATAATCACAGGAGCCCTAGCTGGGGACAGAGCTGATGGGGCTATCTTATTTCTGCAGACCCACGCGACCTTTCACATGTCAACGCCCACCTTCCCATGGAGATAAAGTAATGCAGGCTACATTGTAGACTTTTCTTCATCTTCAATGTGTTTCTCCCTCCTTTTAATTGCTGGAATCTAATGACTGAGGACATGAGCCGGTGTTTCTAAAGACAGCCTCTGCCCTCTTTTAGTAAAAAAAAAAAAAAAAAAAAAAACAGTGTGTGGAAATGGAGAACAGCAGGAGGTAGTGGTAGAAGTGATGGAGGCTGTCTCGGAAAGTTTAAATCTAGTCACAGGAAAGTGAACAGCATAGAACAATTGGCGAATACGAGACACACACACACACACTGCCTAAAACACAGAAGGAAATTCTTCTGACCACAGTGGAGTCCTTCATAAAACAAATGTGCTCATAAATCCACAGAGGTTGCCATCACTCAACTGACTCCTGAGTTTCCTAGGGCATTTTTCCCATAACTAGTTTTAAATGGTCCTTCTAGCTTCCTGATTACATTCATCTCTACAACTATTTTCCATTTCCTTTTGATTGAATATGGTGTTTTGTTGTTAAAAATAAAAGTTCAACCGCATTGCTCCACCGTCCTCCAAGAGCATTTCTGGCTGGGGGATGTGGAGATGGCTCAGGGGTTAAAGCGTTTGCTACACAAGAACGAAGAACTAAATTCAGATCTACAGCACCCACAAAAACAAAACAATAACAACAACAACAACAACAAAAACCAAAAAACCTCTAGACTCCTCATGCAGTAATGGAAGGCAGAGACATAGACATAGGCAGCTAGCTCCAGACCAACCAACATGGTGAAACAGCACAACCTCTGGCCTGCACACACACACACACACACACACACACACGCTCCTTCTAAATAAGGGCCCACATCATCAACATCACAACAGTGTCTAAAACCTGACAATTTTTTTTGAGTTGCGTGAATGAAAGTTTATAGAGATAAAATCTTTTATTTCCTAGTTCTTTTTTATGTATCAATTCTTCACTCCAAAAATTATTTGTCTCCATCCCTACCTTTTCCCTCTGATCATTTTGAGTCCTTTATGAGAAATATTAGAGGAAAAATGTGAATAAGCATAGGCAAATCTGCCAGCTCCATAAATCACTGATGAGCTGCAGCATCTTGCTTTGTGGCCTTAGCAGCTAGGCAAATAAATCTAGAGCGATCTCTTTACACCACATTATGCTTAAACCATGGTTTTGCCTGGAGACAGGAGGGTGGGAGGAGTAAGGATGTTTTTGCAAAAACTGCTTCTTGTAATTATGTTAATTAGCCGTATTAGGGACAGATGTATCTATAATCAGGAAGATGGGGTTGGGAATCAAATATACCCCAATTCCACACCCAGCCTTGTAATTCAGGATGGTTAGATTCTAGTCAGTCATCACCAGCTGTAGCTAATCTCTCTATCTGTAAAATGTAGGTGACGCTTACACTTTGTCATGAGCTTCTGAGTCTGGGGCAAACCAGCTTGCCCACCCAGATGGGTGCACCCAGCAACAGCGGTGGCTTCCGCTGCGTTGTTTTGTCGATGTTTTGGATGTACTCACTCCATCTTCTATGTCCTTTGGATATAGCTCCTTTCATAAACCCTGTTTCCCCTGACTATGGTCTGTTTCCTTCATCCAGTAAGGAATACATGGCACAAAACACCCACAGGCGGAATGACCACGTGTCGGTATGTTTGTTCATAAGCCTTCTTCGGATGGGGTTGAGAGTTGTGAAGCTACAGGAAGAGGACAGTGATGGCAGCTGGGACATTACCATGCTGACAAGCATGAGTCTAGAAGTGATGCAAGATGGCTTCCTCCAGGCATTCTAAGTCCGCCTTTTATTTCCCTTAGGAAAGCTTATGGGAGTCATGAAATCATCTCCAGCTAAAGGGGCATGCCCGTTATTCTCAACGGAAGTTTTTGTTTGTTTGTTTGTTTGTTTTTTCAGATCACAGGCACTCAGGTGTACTCCCTTCCTTTCAGATACTTGAAAGGTTATTTTTCACAAGTGCTGATTTGTTGTTGTTTTGTTGTTTCATTGGTCCAAAATAATCTCAGGATTTAGATGGCAAGAGAGAGAATGGTCTATTG
Organism: Pachyuromys duprasi; assembly: GCA_028658305.1. Lineage (NCBI taxonomy): Eukaryota > Metazoa > Chordata > Mammalia > Rodentia > Muridae > Pachyuromys > Pachyuromys duprasi. The sequence continues at coordinate 36,926,121 of CM053765.1, read as the reverse complement.
AGATGTTTGGGAAACAGGCAGCAAAGGAAGCACAACCAGCCTTCTTCCCTAGAGCAGCCTTCCTACCTACCCAAGGGTATCCTGGAACATAAATCCAATACACAGCTGAGCCCTTGAAGAAGCATACTCTATTTCCAAACTCAGTGTGGAGATGGCTCCACCAGTACAATGCTTGCTGCACCAGCCTGAGAACAGGATTTCAAATTCCTAAGATAAGCTTAGTGATGCATACCCTTCATTCCAGCACTGGAGAGGCAGAAATCTGTACCCTCACTGCCCAGCCAGTCTCCTGACCTTCAAGTACTGTAAGAGAGCCCGATTTTAAAAATAAGTAGAGGGTCGGCAAGATGGCTCAGCTGGTAAAGTAACTTCCAGCTAAGCCTGAGTTCGAATTCCCCAGACCCATGTGGTAGAAGGAAGGCTGAGTTAGAATTGCCTCCAATTCAGGCTGGGCTGCATAGTGAGTTCTAGGGTAGCCTGGGCACAAGAGTAGGACTTTATCCCACTTTCCTAAAGTAATACAAAAGAAGATGTCTGATGGTATCAGCAATGAATAAAACTGATAATGTGGCTATTCAAATCTAAAGCTATTGGACTTAGCATTTACACACATATAAATATACACATATTTAATTCTATATGCTTTTCAGATCTGGACATGAAGTCATTTAGTTTGCTATGATCATACCTACGGCCATTTGCATGTTAATAAAAATGTAACTTGAGTGTATTCTGTCCATACCCCTTGCCAACCGTCCATCCTCCAATTTCCCAGTTTCTCTTCTACTTCGTGCCGTAAGTATGTATATGATCTTACATATGTGTAAACTCTAGGACCCACAAATGGAAGGAAGCAAGAGCTTCCTTCTGACAATTCACGTAACATGATTATCTCCAGTTGTTGACATCTTCTGCAAATGATAGAATCTCTTCTCTGTAGATGAGAAAGTCTTTGTATATATAATCCACATTTCCTTATCCATTTCTCTGCTGTTGGTCTCCTAGTTGGTTGTCAAGAGTGTTGGTGTGCAACTGCCTCTCTGATGTGGTAACTTCAGGTGAAGACCCAGCAGTGTCTCAGTGTAGATCTACTTAGGTTTGTGAGAAATATCCATGCTGGTCTCCATAGTGTCTGGACTTGTTTACATTGCCTTTCTCAGTGTATAAGGCATCCGCATGGTACAAACCATCCTGTCAGCATTTGTAGATCTTTTTTGTCGTTGATGATGACTGCCGTTCTGGCTGGGGTGATACAGAATCTCCATGGAGATTTACTTGTATTTCTCTAGTGACTAGTGATGTTTCATGTTTGCTGACCATTTGTATTTCATCACTGGGAACTGTTTCATTAATCCATTTGTTGACTGGGTTGTTTGAGTTTGGGATGTTTAATTTTTTGAGCCTTTTGTGCACTTTAGTATTTAGTAATCCTCTGTCATATATATGTGTATATGTGTATGAAAATATATATACATATACTACATATATATATATATATATATATATATATATATACACATCTGTTCTTTAGATTGTCTCTTAACTGTTTCTCTGTTTCTTTTCTGGACAGCAAATGAGGTCCCATTTATTGGTATTATTTCCTGAGCAACTGGAGTCCTGAGAAAATGTCTACAATGATAGTGTGTGTGTGTGTGTGTGTGTGTGTGTGTGTGTGTGTGTGTGTGTGCAAGTAAGTGGGCACTTACATACCTGTGCATGTAGAAGCCAGAGGTTGATGTCAGATGTCAGATGTCTTCCTCAACTGCTCTCCACTTTATTTTGGGTGCAAGATCTCTCACTAATCCTGAAGCTTATGACTGAGCTTGACCGACTGGCCAGCACACTCTTAGGATACCTTTGTCGCCACTTTCATACTTAGCGTTCTAGGCATGAGTCCCCTCATTTTGTTTTTTTATGGATGCTGGGGATCCATACTCAGGTCCTCACACTTACGTGACAGAAACTTCACCAACTGGGTCATCTCCCCAACCCTATGCCAGATTCTTGATGTGTCTGTTCTGCTTTCTCCTCCATCAGTTTTTGAGTTGTGCCTGAGGCATTTTAAACAGACAAGGTAAACCCTTCCCTGTCAGGGGTCTGTACCACTGCAGAACTTTTATGAGCAGCTGTTAGTTCTAAAACCTAAACTTGTGCATATAGAAGGAGAGACTGAGTGTCGTGCCCGACAGGTCTTCATCCGCATTATTGTGCAGATGATGGTTCTCTTTGTCGGCAATGTGAACACTGTAACAGCATGCCCAGTCGCTTATTAATATGTCCATTGAGCCATGATGACCTGCTTAAAAAATATATCTGGTCCCTTTGGTTTGATTTTGGAATATCTAAAATCCAATAAATATGGAAACATTGAGATCCCAAAATACTGTTAGGCTTTCTGCCAAATGCCTTCCAACTCTCAAAATCTCCTGGGCTTCTGTTTTCATATCCTCTCCTACTTTGCTGTTTATTAACACACCAGACTGAGTTATGAGGCTTCTTCTTTTGTGATTCTTAATCATAAAGGGCATAATCCAAACTACTGAGAATGAGATGCATGCCAAAGAAAATTTGCCTAGGCCACAAAAGCATCAATATTGGAAAGGGCTAAAAATAAATAAATGTGGACCGCCTCCCCCTGACAGGGGAGCAGCCTTGCCAGGCCACAGAGGAGGACAATGCAGCCATTTCTGATGAGATCTGATAGGCTAGGGTCAGATGGAAGGGGACTTGGAGAGGGCCATGGAAGGAGGTGAGGGAGGGAGGGTGGGATTGGGAGGGGATGAGGAAGGAGGGCACTACAGCTGGGATACAAAGTGAATAAATTGTAATTAATATAAAAAAATAAAAATTTAATTTAAATAAATAATAAATGTGAAAGCCACACTATTTCAAATGCTATGTCTCAGGCTGGGGGCTGGTTTTAAAGGAAGAAAGCAGGCTAGGTCTGTGGCTCAGGCCTAGAACTTGGAAAACTTTGGGTGTAGTCCCTACCATAAAATGGGTATAGTGGTACACCCCAGAAAACCCAGAATTCACAAACAAAAGAGTGAGAAGTTCAAGGGATCCTTGGTTATATGCTGAGTTCAAGCCCAGCCTGGGATGAGCAAACTCTGTTTCAGAAATAAATAAATAAATAAATAAATAAATGAATGAATAAATAAATAAACAAAGCGTAAGGAAAATTAAGAGAATAAGTGAGCAGTGATATTAAAGCCATTTGCTGCCAAGTAATGTTATTTTAATACACAAAATTTGATTGTTAGCTGGTCCTGTGGAGAGTGGACTGTGATCCCAACTACTCAGGAGCCTGAGACAGAAAGATGGCAAGTTCAAGGGCTGCCTGGACAACTCAGTGAGCCCCAACTTCAATAAAAAGTAAGAAGAGAATTGGGGAGGGACTCAGTGGAAGAGCACGTGCCTACCATGCTCAAGGCCCTAGGCTCCATCCCACAGGCCATAAACAATAGCATTCTTCTTGAGCGTGACAACACTGTTTACATGAGAGCACGACCTTATTCTTAGGTATGGATGCTGGGTAGCCCTTGTGGGTAAAATGCTGCCGTGTGCAGCTACTTATAAATGGTCTGGAGATGCTCTTGGCTGTGTCCCTGTGTGAGCAGAGATAAGGCCTTTGTGGAAAAATAACACCGCCAAACTGGGTGCGGAACGAGGTGTGGGCTTCCTATCTTTTTATTTTCTTTCACTTTTTAGTATGTTTCAAATTTCACAAAACCAGAGTGGGATAAGAGCCTCTGAGGTTTTAGAAATGATAATAACAATTAATGATAATACCTGTTGCCTCTGTTGCAACACATGTTTTCCTTGGGTATTAGTGATGAGAAAATCTGCTGTGGGTAAGTAGTATAAAAATGCAGGGTTTCTTTCTTTCTTATTGATTCTGGTGCTGTGTTTAAAACTGAAAATTGAATTATCTGATCCTGCCCCAGCATTTATCAGAAAGACTTGAGGTTAGAATTATCTCTCCCAGAAGGGAACTGTGAGGGTTTATGGTTTTCTATAATAAATGCTGTCTTCCTTGAATGAGTATTCCCCAGAAATTACATACGCACATATGTATAGATAGAGAGATATGAAAGCGCACAGAAGTTCTTCACAAAGATATGTCTTCATTACTTCAGCGTTCTAAAAGCTAAGCACAGCATTCACAAGCAACTGAAGTCCTGTTTTTCTTCTCATACATATCAAAACTTTTGTCTACACCCCTTCCTCTCCTGATCCCACAGTTCTCCCGTGTTATCAGCATGTTCCAAGAGAGCTATCAGTTCAGAAAGACAACGCAGGCCTCACAAATCACTTGTCACGGTTACTGCCTCTTTCTGTGAACAAGGCCGGCTTTGGTGGCAGGTAACTTTCTAAAATACACTTTTCAGCCTCGATGTGTGACACAGAATGTGTTCTGGGCACCCAGAATCAGTGAAGGCTCCACTGTCATCTCCACTTGAGAAGAGGTTTGAAGCAGGCATGCAGGCACACACACCTGTAAACACCCAGAAAGGTGGACGTGAGCAAACATACACATGTGTAAACAACACACTTATAAGCACATGTTGCATGGATGTAAACATGTATGCGCACTCAGGTAAAGATGAGTGTAAACACATGTGAGTGCCTGCAAACGCATGTGTAAGCACACATAAACACAGGTGCAAAGGCAAAGACATATGTGTGCACACATGTAAATACAGGTGTGTGCATGTGAAAGCACATGAACACTTGTCCGCATGTACAAACACACATATGTATGCATGTAAAGGCACTTTCTGACACTCTAGCAAACTCTACTCCAAAGGGCCATTAGCAAACACAAGATGTTCCATCAGATATAATTTGCCTATAAATATAAAAGACAGGATGGGCAAGAGCAAGAACAATGACTTTGCCTATTTTTCAAGACAGCTTGTTCTCAGTAGGAAAGAGATGATGTAACGTGGAAATCACGACCTAACAACACATTCATCAGCTCGAGTTTACTTCATGAGGAAAGACTGTGACACTTAAAAGCAATTTGATCAAAGATATCATATGCATGTATGAAACTCTCAAACAATAAACAAAAAAAATGTTCTTAGGAAAAAGAAAAGAAGTATTTTTTCCTTTTGTTTTCAAAGTACTCTACAAAATACTTGAAATAATCTGAATGTCTGATCAATTGCAGTCCCTGGGAATTTTTGAATTGTAAGCATTGAAAAATGTCTGCTCGTCAGAGCCCTTATCGTTTCTGAAATCATTGTTTCCTTCTTAGGCCAACAGTGAGGAGAAAGTGTGTAATGTGCCTGTCACTGTCCACTAGTCAGAACTTAATGCCAGCTGCCTAAGTGTCAGTTGAACTGAAAACCTTCTGAAGGCTCCACAGGCATTCTTTTAGTGTTCCAAGCAGTAACACACACACATGGGGGGTGGGGAAGACAGAGACAGAGAGGCAGACATACAGAGAGAAAGATGGACAGGGATAGAGAGAGGCAGAGACAGGGAGAGAGAGATAGACAGAGAGACAAGGGCACACACAGAGATTGATTCTTATGCAGACAAACCTTTTTGTAACTTCAACTTTAGTTGTCACTTTTTTGCCCCAGGCTTTGAAAGTCGAGCTGAATTAATTGATGGTGCCCTAATCCCTCTCCATCATGCTTGGTCTCTGTCTCACTGAAAAAAGGGAGTCATCACAGGATTTGCAGTCTAGGTGTGAAGGGAACTTTTCTTACCAGGCTCTCCTCCCACACAGAGCCACCCTGCTGGCCCACAGCAGCCAAGCCTTCAGATTAGATTCACCACACTGTGGACTCTCACTAACCAGTCCATCTCTCTGCCCTGGTTCCCACTCAAAAAAGCCTTGGACGTTACCCTGAAAATTTCTCATATAGACAAAAACCTTGATCATAGAAGAGCAATGAGAGAAAAAGTTAAGAAATTTAGAAAGCAGGAAGTCAAATTTCTTTTGAAAATACTGTTAGACGTAACTGCTTTAAAGGGTATTTTCCTTGCTTGCTAGTGGATGTCCTTGTTGTCCTTTGGCGTGAAAGAAAAATGTGCTGCAGACCAAGCTACTTTAGGAAGCGGTGCAAATTCAGTGAGGGAGCACCGTCAATACACAGCTGCACTAAGAGTATTATGTGAAGTTTCCTTTCGGTTCTGAGCACAAGGTGTACACAAGACACAAATGAGTTACATGCTATGCTTGTCTCCTGACCCCATAAATATTGACACCATCAATAGTAATATATGTGAAAATATTCCAAAATCAGAAGAAAATATGAAAATGTAAACATTCTTGGTCCCAAGCATTTACCGTGAGACACTCAACCTACGAAATCAGTATGAAATTTATGAAGCCTGCTGCCCTTCAAGACCTGTGGAGGGGGTTTTCGTGTATATTGGTTGATGGTCCTAGGAATCCTTGGAAGTAAAGCGATTTCGCATTTCCAGAAATGAGATAATACAATTTGGAAACAAACCTTGGTAACATCAGGTCTTCACAAGAGGCATGGCTGGATCTCCACCCTGTGTTCAGAACCATAAAACCACACAAGAATCTCGTACCCCAGGCTGGATGCTAGGAAAACAGGAGCCTAAATTTAACCTACGGTCTTTGAAGGCTATTACACTTTGCTGATCCATTCAAATACAGACTAGATTCCTTAAAAATGGAAATTGAAACAAGGGTTCCTAAAAATCATTGCATCTATGTTACTAGAAAAATATTGGGGGAACTCTGTCTAATTTTACAGTTCTCACATTATTTGAAAGAGAGTCCGGAACTGGGAAGATAGCTGCAGGTAGGATGCTTTTCAGATGATCTTGAGGACCTGAGTTTGATTCCCAGGACCCATATGAAAAGAAAAAAACAAAGCCAGGCACTGCAGCCTTCTGAGGACGTAAAAATAGGACAGTCTCAGGCTAGTCAGCCTAGCTGAACTGGGGAAGCTTTTTCAAGGAGAAATCCTTGTTTATTAAAAAACAATGATGATGATGATAAGGTGAAGAGTGGCTAAAGATGATAGCTGAAGATAATACCTTCACCTACACACACATATACTCGCATTCACACACACTCAAAGACACCTTCACACACACACACACACACATTCACACAAACACACACACAGAGTCTACACTGCAGCACAGGTGTGCAAGTGCTTTCAGTGGCATTAGGGAAATTTAAACGAAGTGCTCTGGCTAATCGTCAGCCATGGACCTGGTTGACCGCTGTGGAGGACTCCTCTGTGTTCAGTCACAGAAGCCAGGCCTGGCACCTTGCTGCAGCTGCAGTCATGGTGGACACCATTGTCTGTTTTCAGAACAGGGCACAGAAAAGCAGGCGTCTCACAAGAGGCTTGGAGGAAGAGAAAGCAAGGGGTCTTTAACAGTCTGTGGGCGGCGTTTTCTGTGATGAAAGACAGAAGAAAGGGGAGTTCCAAGGCAAGTTGGTTCTACCCAGGGGCAGTGGGTCACATTCTGAAGGACAGGAGTAGAAACCCTCCAGTTCTGTGAATCTCACCACTCTAGTCCTCAGGAGCCATGGCTGTGCCTCACACAGGCTTTGTAAAGTGTCAAAGCATCTCATGTTTTATTCCATGCAACAGGTGCTCTGTAGCTATAGTATAATGACAAATGAATGATTTATAACAGTGGAAATGGGGACTTTGAGAAGACACTGAAGGAGTTCAGTCTGGCTAAGAGGAAGAATTAAAGGCTGAGGGCTGACTTGTAACTAAACAAAATATATGAAAAGTTTAATAGTAATGGCACATGGATGTACTTTCTGTTTTATTTTTATTTATTTATTATTTATTACAGTTTATTCACTTTGTGACCCAGCTGTAGCCCCCACCCTCATCTGCCCCCATCCTCACCCTCCCTCCCTCTTCTCCCCCTATGCCCCTTCCCTAGTATACTGATAGGGGAGGACCTCCTCCCCTACTCTCTGATCCTAGCCTATCAGGTCTCATCAGGATTGGCTGCATGGGCTTCCTCTGTGGCCTGGCAAGGCTGTACCACCCATAGGGAGGTGAGCAAAGAGCCTGCCACTGAGTTCATGTGAGAGACAGTCCCTGCTCCTCTGAAAAGATCATCCTGAGTGAGGTAACCCAGAAGCAAAAAGACACACATGGTGTAAAAGTGGATATTAGCCTTCTAATATAGGATAAACATACTAAAATCTATACTCCTAAAGTAGCTAAACAACAAGGAGGATCCTAGGGAAGATGCTTAATCCTTATTCAAAAAGGCAGACAGGATGGACATCAGAAGTGGGAGAAGACAGGGGACAGGACAGGAGCCTACCACAGAGGCCCTCTAAAAGACTCTACCCACTAGGGTATCAAAGCAGATGCTGAGACTCATAGACAAACTTTGGGCAGAGTGCAGGGAATCTTATGAAAGAAGGGGGAGATAGAAAGACCTGGAGGGGACAGGAGCTCCACAAGGAGACCAACAGAGCCAAAAAAAATCTGGGCCCATGGGGTCCTGCAGAGACTGATGCGCTAACCAAGGACCATGCATAGAGAAGACCTAAATCCCCTGCTCAGATGTAGCCCATAGGCAGCTCAATCTCCAAGTAGATGTACCTTCTAAGCATACAAACGTGTAAGAAAAAAGAGAGAAAATAGTACATATTTTCTTCAGATCCATATTCAGTGCAGTGATCAAACTTGCTAAGTGCTTTGGGCATGAGATATTTCTTCAGTCAGTAGGCACAGAGGTCCCGACTAGGATCTCATTCCTTTAGGGATTACAGACTAATTCCTGTAAACCCTGCAGTATATGGTGCAATATAGCAGACACATGCTGATTCGTTCATCTCAAAGAAGGGGGAGTGTTGTGGATGGAAACATGGTTTTGTTTTGACCCCAGGTGTAGGATATGGGACTGAGTCAGATTGTCCACAGCAGCAAACCTGGTGTAGGTGCTGAGAGAGAACCTTGGCCAGCTGCAGATATTTTAAATCTGAGGACTCTGGAGAAGGAATAAACGCCAGGGCCCAGGGAGAGAAGGAGGCTCTAAGGAAGATGATGACCCCCTTTGCCCATCCTCCCGCTGCTCCTGGTAGCTATTTATGCAGTATAAAGTGAAGAAGTGAGAGATATCCTGAAACAAAGATTGGACTTCCCACAAGGAAGCCGAGGACCCTAACCAGCAGGAAGTAGCTAAAGAGAACTCCACCCCATCTCCCCACTAACCCTTCTCTCTTACCTGAGTACTGGAGTGTTGGAAGGGATTGGGGTGGAGAAGGGAGAAGGAGATATTAAGAAACGTAAATAAAACAGAGTTTAAAAGTATACCAACAAGGAAGAATGATGAGTGAAGATGTGGAGTATTACAGATAGCCGCAGAGAAAATGCAAATAGAAAGAAACAAGAATGTTGTAACATTTGCGTGTGAGGGACAGTGAGGAGAGCAGGTGCCCAGCAGAATCTAACAGAAATAAGTCCCTCAAGCCCAGCCCATAAAATGCAAGGCTGTTTCTTTTCTATTATCATTAGGTCACATGGGAATGTCTTCATTAACACATACTGGCTTTTCAGAACAAGTTTTTAAAAAATACTGAAACCATCAAGCAAATTGTCCCATGACCGTAATCCCAGCATTCTAGAGGCTGAAGCATGAGGATTGTGAGCTCAAGGCCAACCCGGAAAACTTGGCAAGCCCCTGTCAAAAAAGAAGAGGAGGGAGAAGAAATCGAGTTATGTCAGTATGGCCCCCATGAAACTAGGTTTTTAAGGAAAACCATTTAAATTAAAATAAGGCGTTTATGATAGGATTCCACTGTATTCGTGTTCTCATTCTTTTATATGATCCCATATAAAAGTGGTGCCTATAATTTGCTAAGAATACTTTCAACAGAGGAGTAAGTATAAAGCTTTCGATGTCAAATTCAACACATAAAATATTTCTCTCCCAATATTTCACTCGCCCCACCACCACCACTAGGAAGCTTGTGAGAAATAATGACTAATATAAATAAATGCCAAATGGTGGGACCTGGAAACGATCATCCTAAGTGAGGTATCCCAAAAGCAGAAAGAAACATATGGTATATACTCAGTTATATAAACCAATAGGATAGGAAGGTCATGGTGAAATCTATACACCTAGAGAAGATATACAAGAAGGAGGACCCAGGTTGGTATGATCAATGCTCGTTTGGATGAACAAATGGGATGGACATTGAATGGAGGAGAAAACAAGCAACAGGACAGGAGCATACCAAAGAGGGCCTCTGAAAGAATCAATATAGCAATGTATCAAAGCAGATATTAAGACTCACGATTTCAACAATCAAGGACCATGTGTGGATGTAGCCTGGAACCCCCACTCAGATGGGGCCCATGATAGCTCGGTGTAGGACTGAAGACCCTAGTGAGGGAAACAGGGACTGTTTCTATCATGAACTCAATGGCTGGCTCTTTGACCCTCCCCCATACAAGCCAGGGAGTAACAGCCTGGCTAGATCCCAGGGGAGGACATTGCAGCCAGCCCTGAGGAGACAAGATGAACTGGGGTCGGATGGAAGAGGAGGAGGTCCTCCCCTGTCAGTGGACTTGGAGGGGGGCGGGGAAGAGGGAGAGATGGGGAGAGTGGGAGGGATTGAGGGAGGGGGCTATGCCTGGGATGCAAAGTACCTAACCTGTGATTGATATAAAAATAAATAAATTACATTTAAATAAATAAATAAATAAATAAATAAATAAATAAATAAATAAATAAATAAATGCCAGGTAACAAAGAGTCAGGGAGGCAACTGTAAAGTCGAAATGAGTTCTACAGGGGCTCATGAAATGTCCCTTGTGGAGAATTTAAGTGTAATAAGAACTCCTGGATGCCAAATCTTACTCACTTCGAGGTCACTAGAAGCCTCCATTGAAAACTGGATGTTAACCAGCAAATTAACATATTACTGCGCATCCTTTCTCCAAAGTTTCTAGAAAACCAAGAACCAAATTCTTTGGCTTCCTCCAGAATCTCTGAAAGAGCCATAACTCTTCAGAGGCACCAAAAAGGAGAGCTGAAGGTTTCTAATCCCATCAAACATGCCGGCACTATTTTTCGATTTTAAACAAATACTCATTCCCAGTCTCTGGGCACACATTCAGAAGAATGACTTGCCAGTTGGTTTTTGCAGCTTTGGGGCATTGCAGGGAGTAGGGTGGATAGGATTTACAGACCTCAAGGAAAACAAGCAGAAGGAAAGGACTTGCACATGAACCACCGGTCTGCAGCTTTGAAGGTGACAGGGCCATCGAGAGCCTGTTAACTCTGCTGAACCATCAGAGATGTTGCTAAGAAGAGAAGGCAGGCCAACTGCCACCAGAGCCACTTGGGACATCAGCCAGAGGCCTGCAAGGTACCTGAAGGAACCGGTGCTGGTGAGGCCAGTAACTAAATGTCAAGCTATTTTATATTCAACCCAGGAGAGCACACGGACTAAATACAGAGGAACAGGTGACATAAGGGCACCACCAGTAAAGACCACGCCACTCTCAAGTGAATTAAAGTGTCACCAGTGAAAGCACCAGTGATCCTCAATGCTGTCCACCGAAGAAATGTCATCCTCTGGTGAAAAGAACTGCAAAACAAGCTCTTTAAGTCTGAGGGAAGGTGCGGCTTTGCACATGCTGGGAAGGGGAAGGGCAAGCTATGGGAGTGTGCCCAGCAGCTCCAACACAATACAAGAAGTTTCCTGAAATCTTCCCTTCAGTCCTCAGGGCATCCTTCTTCACTCTGGTGTGAAGGTGAAGCGCACTGTCTCCGTGTTCTCTCAGGAACTGATGTGGTAGAAAGGAGCATCCCTCATCTGTGCCTCACTACACGGATGCAGTTTGAGAAGCCTGGATCAGAGAACAGGGACACATTGACAATCACCAGAAGACTCTCTAGATAAGCCAGATCCATAAGCTCTTATGCAAGCTAATGACCACGGCTAACAGACCAGTAGAGTTAAGAGTAATAACCCGAGGATGTGGAAGGCAATGATGACCATATTGTACAATACACAGTATTTTTGTATAAATACAAAACTCCGACAGATTATTGAACACTAAAGGTATGCTTTCTGTTAAGCTTCGCAGTTCAGATCAGTATACTGTGGCACCTTGATCACCAAATAAAATGAAACTGCTGGATTCCAGGGCCCCTGGAAAAGAGCACAGCTTCACAGCATCTTGTGATTTCTTTAATTGAAATGAGAAATGCCTAAGGGAAAAGAGAGACTAATCCACCTTCAAACCCTCGATCTGAACAAGACCTTCTAAAAGCCAGAGGGAGCAGGGGAGTAGTCCGTTCTCGGCGAGTGTCTTTAATAACTGCCTTCCCTGCTGGAGTAACCGGCCCATGTGCGAGTACCAAAGCCAGGCCCTCCCAATCCTCTGCCCTTTCCGGCAGCAAAAGGTCATCAAGCAAGATTTCTGGTGCACAAGAATGACCCACATCACATTTTTTTTTTCCTAAATGGCAAAGACTTCTTAAAAAGCAGTTCTTTGAAACAGCAGCAAGGGAGGAAGGTGTGATTCCTGACTCCATTCCATTTTAGTGACGATTTACGCCATTGCTACTCTCGGGGCCATTTCTTGTGAAACTGTTCGGGATGTTAGAAAATTAAAGGGAATGGTTGTTTGAAGAATAATCATTTGCCTGCGAACTTCATGATTTCCTCCTTTTTAATTGCTGAGTAGTATTCCATTGTGTAAAAGTACCACAATTTCTGTATCCATTCCTCAACTGAGGGACATCTGGGTT